>JALIRH010000002.1:61433983-62633983 GCA_023055505.1 Callipepla californica brunnescens | reverse complement strand
GAAACAGTTATGGAGGTTGTGCAGGTTAGAGGTTTAACATATTGAAATATTTTTGTGGAACATCACTTAAAAATGTAACCCATTCCAGATAAGGCTGCAACCTTTGAGAAGACTCTCACTTGTGACTGTGTTGATAGTTTAAGGCAAAGCCTTAATATCATTTCCTTGGATGCTTGCATTTACAAAAGAATCTTAAGTTTTCATTTTTTAAGAAAACAGAACAGATACTGAGAGGAAAAACCTTAGGCCAACTTTGTGCAACTTCAACTTTTGAAAGAGCTAGGGGAAATGTAGTACCTGAATATGTTAATTTCTAACATGTAGCACTTGGGATCCCAGAAAACAATGCAGACAATGTTTGAGCTGAAGATATCAGGAGATAATGATGTGGAGTTTAAATGTATGAGATCTAATAAGCAATGTTTGATAGTTGTGTATCTCTGTGAATGCAAACATATTGTCTTTTTTTTTTTTTTTTAATTATTGGTATTCCACATCATAACATCATGTAGTACATTGGGAGATAAAGAGTTAATGCCCCAGCTCCATGGATCATCGATAGCTCTGGGTTTATCTGTCTCAGAAGAGAACTATATACTCCATGACACATAGAGAGTTCATCTATAATAAACAAGGTAAAATGTTCCTGAGTTTTTGAGATCTAGTGATTTGTGAGAGGGGAAAACCTTATTACCCAATCATCTTCCCCAGTTCTTCTGTTTCTGCACAGCTGTGTTCTTCCAGTGCACTAGAAGTTAAGAGGAACCCATCTCTCATAGCATCCCATCACAGGTAAATAAAGAGTGACAGCTGCCCATCTCACAGCCAGCAGCTTGCTCCTATGTACCCATGGTAGAAGAAGCATGAACCTGTGAAGATCTAAGAATCAGCTGCAGAGTTGATGAATCAGCAAATGAACCGATGCCCACCACTGTCTCATTACACAAGCTTCTGTGCAAGTGAGGCAGTTAATTATTTGTGGATCACATTCTTTTTTTATGGCACTGGTTTTAAATGCTCTTGAGTTTAGGTCTATTTATAATGTTGGTACCTGTCAGAACAGGAACAGCGAATAATCAGACAGATTTTTTTCCTCTTTGCTTCTAATAACAAGAGTCAATTACTCAATGCCAGTATTTTGATTTATTTATTTCCAGTTAGATCTGTCATTTAGAATTTAGTTTTTTTAAACACTATTCAATACCATCTTCTCCAGAGAAATTTCTGTGGTTGTTCTTATTGCTCAATGTAGTAATCTCCTGTTTGGAACTGCAAAATTTAACAACAGAAGTATATTGCCTGAGTAGTCTTATTACAATCTCTCTGATCTCAAAGCTTTGTCAGTAAAACAAAGAAAAAAGTTAAAATAAATGAAATAACTTTTCAAAGGGCTGTTTTCCACTAAGAAAGGTAAATGCCCCCCTTACTGTAGGCTTATAACCAGGCTATTTCAGAATAATAATATCACAATAGCTCAGAACTCTACATGAAGTAGAAATTTTAGAATGAACTCTTGTGCTTATAAAGCAGAAAATACAGAGATTAAACACTATTGTTCTAATTTAAAAATTAATGGCTGCAATATTACTCAAGCACACTTCTCTAAAGTGAACATCTGACAGGTATCTGCTTCCCTGAGGAGACTTCACAGTGATACAAAAATAATGAACTAAAAAATAATGATTAAACTGTCATTGTGATGAGATACTAAGCATTCCAGAGGAAAAATGTCATATAAAACAGAATATAAGAAATACAGTATTAATATATCACAGAGATATATTGCATAAAAATGCAATGTTTATATAAAAAAGTTGGAGCAATAAACTGAATATTCAGGACAGTGTCTTGCAGAAGGAATCTGAGATGGTATTACATGGCTCTGCTCTAAATGATTTATGCCATAATCTTAAAGTCCTCAGAGAATTCTGCCAGAACAGATAAGGGTGTCCCTGTTATGTAGGCTGAATTCTGTTGCATCAAAAGCTCGAAGTGTTCTGCTGCAGTGAAGGCTTCCCTTGGCAGCCATCCTTCCCTAAGCTCTGGAGACAGTGCTGGAGGGATCAGTAAAAGACTGGTGATAGGCATAAACTGCAAAATATTCACTATATCTCTCACTCAGTCATGGGTATCAGTTTAACTTATCATTTGTTCCACAGGCTTCATTTTTCACAAGACTGACTTTTGTTTTCTCTGTGCTGAGGTAGGTAGGGGAGTTTTCAGCCATGCTTCTTAGAACCACAAGGCTGAATAAATTATTTTTCTCTGCACTGTCTAGCATGCTCAGAAGTTGAAAAGAGAAATGTACTGAGAGTAACTAGGGCATACCTGCCCTAAACACATAAAGGCGTCACAGATTTGTGGTGTTACTGTAGTTCTCAGGGGGACATTGCATGCGTTTCAGTGCAATTGCAGGCCTGACCTGAGCATCCTCATTGATCTTGTATTTTACAGGTTCTCCCTCTTGTTTTAGACATGATCATTACAGAAGGAACACTATAACAGGACAGATAGGTTTCTGAGTTCTTAGCACTTATGGGCCTGGTTTTCTTCTCATTCTGACCTATGAAATTTCACTTACCACAGAGGGTGTGGAATTCACTGTCTGAGGGAAGAGGTATACTGGACTTAATGCGTTTGTCCTAGTGCATGAGAAATAATGATGGAATGGATGTTCTGTAGTTAGTAGCACACCTTCAAAAGAATGCTGCCTTAGAAATACATGAAAACTAGTTGTATGATTTTGCATACTCTGTTGAATCCTTGCTGTTAAATCTATCATCAAGCAGTGGCTCAGCTTGCCAAAGGACATCTTGAACTGAAGTCCAGAGAATGGAGCATATAATTGAATCACTGATCACCAGCTGTCACAACAGTCCCCTCCTCCCCCAAACACTAATGAAAGGAAGCAAATGAGATAGTGTGGTTCAAACTTTTATTCTGACAACATCCCATTGTTACACTTTAGCACTGAGCCAAGCAGAATTGAAGAGAAATCATCTTTGTCATTACGTTTTCCCAAAGCTTATTAAAAGCACTTGTGTGCTGCTGATATCACCACAGGAGTTGACTGACGCTTCAAAGATGAAGCCAATATGTTGTTTGATAAAATGGTAGTATATGCGAAACAGCAAGAAAAATATACTGTCCTAGCCTGAAAAAACTCATGATTTTTGCACACCTGAGGAATTAGACAGATGTGACTTTAGGTAATGGTGATTATATGTATATTGATCATTATATTAGGATAGAGCGTGTGATCTTTTCATTATGATATCTCTCTAGAATCTAAGTAATCAATAAAATAACTAAAAGTTTTATTTTCTATGTATTTCCCTGTATAGAATTAAATCCCAGCTTCAGCACTGATCTATTAGAGAAAACATGTAGAATTCAGACCTGCAGTCAGACTTTCCCAATTATGATGCCTTCTAGATATAAAATAAGTATCTTTCCCAGAACACCTTGTCTCATCTATGCTCTTGCAGTATATTCTTATAGCCCCTGTAGTGCAAAGTGGCTGGCTGTTGTCATCCTTATAGGAACTTAGAAATATATATTTTTTTTTCCTCAGTGCAACTGGAATTTAAATTATATATATATAAATCTCCAAATGCAACTTTACAACCAAGTAGAGAATATGATGGTGTTATTTTAAAATGAAATGCTTGAAATACAGACAAGTATTCAGAGGGCCCAGACTTCATTTTCTGGCTCTGGGAAATTGTTATCCTGCTAGGGGAAGCTATGGAATAGGCAAAGTCTTCAGAAGCTTGAATGAGTGACTAGTAGATGATGGGGAAAAGCTAAAATTTTCAGTCTTTCAGACTGTTAAACCAGAAGTGGGAGAAGAAAAATTCATGGAGAATAAATAGGGACTTTTAGCAATACACGTAGTACCTCAATCAATTGCTACCTTATTTTTGAAAGCGCTGATTGAAACTGATAACTCCAGTGCTACTGAAGCTGAAAAGGAAAGGAAAAAAAAGCCTTGTAAATTTGTGTGGCCATTGTTTCCCTTTGGTAGGAGGTTTTAAATATGAATCTATGTCAAACATTTATCTTAACAAAACAAGGAACTCTGATAGCATTCAACAAAAATGTTTTGATAAAATTTAAAAGAACAAACATCACATCCTTTCTACTTATGTTTTTTTTCTGAGACTTCATGTTCTAAAGCAGACCCATTATTGAGTCTTCTGACAATGAAGGCAGATTGTTTTTAATGATTTATGTCAGCTGTATTAGAGGTGATTTATCATTGTTTTCTCTAAAACAACTGACTGTAGAATAAGAAAGGAACTCTCTGGCTTTGTTTCTTATCAGAGAAAATCATCATGGTGTTGCATTCGTGTTTCTCAGAACACTGTAGTACTTATGTAATTTCAGTCACTTCAGCAGACTTAGATTTTTGTGTGGGGGGTTTTGGAGTGGGATGAAATCACTGCTTTTCTTCAGGATACGTGTACTACTTTATCAAAGCAAAATGTGAAGCTTTGCTGAATGCAACTGAAACATTTGTAATATGCAAATTCAGGCCAGAGCTATAAATAAGCTTGTCTTAGTGTGATTATTTGACCCGAATTTTGTCAGACCTTACAACTTATTCCATATCTGCTAGTAAATTATATTCAAATAATGGGAAAATCTTTTCCCCCACACATCAAAAAAAGCAAGAAAAGAAAAAGAAAAAAAAGTAGTTTGAGATCTTCTGGAGTATAAAATGCATATTCAGATTTCTTGTTTTTTCCCGTTTGCCAATTACACCATGTCATTAATGGCCTGTTGTTTAAAAAAACAAAACAAAACAAAAAAAACAACTGAGAAGTGCACACTGTATGAGAAAATGATCGCAACCATCTAGATATGTGAGGCAAGAATTCAATTTCTGCCTATGAATTTAAATAACGAGTAAGGATAGTTATTCTTCTGATATTTGATAAATGGAAAAAAGATTTAGTTATCTTGAGGTGAGATTGCTTTTCAGAGAGGATGACATTTATTACCTCAAGGACGTATTTCAGAAAATCCCTATCCTTTATCCAGAGGTGATAGTTCTGTTCATCAGAGAGGAAGGCAATTGGGAAAAGAAAAGATTCATTATATTTTTGTGTGTCTGAGCAGGGGCTGCAATTGGTTTATTTCTGTAAAGGACATCAGCGGAATGAAGTGTGCTCTGCAGAGCATGAAGTTTATCCAGGGCATATTTTCCCAACTTCTTTTCAGTTACATGGTAAATTTGCCATGCTGTAATCCTTATCCGGTAATTCCTTAACAGAGAAACAGCTTACCTACTTGGTAGTTAACTGAGACTTATACCACGTTCCTTGGCCATCTCCCTGAAATCGTAGGATGAAAGCCATTCCAAAAGGAGCAGAATGAATGATTTTCCTTGGAGTTGTGTCCTGTCCATTATCTTCCCTCCTCTCCCCGTGCTCCAGCCTCATGTTCTCTCTGCCTTTGACTCCAATCAACACATCTGCCCTTACCATGCCTTCTCTACTTTCTGCCATTTCTGTTATTATTTCTCTTCCTTCGCACCTGCAAACACATTGACTTTGCTGTCCAGCTGAGGGTTTGATCACAGGTCCTGTGCCTAATGTTGTTCTATGAAAATACTCACTGAATTTGCGTGTGATATTCTCTTCCCTTGACTATGGGGAACTAATTCAGTTCTCTTCTTTCAGACATCTGAGACCTGAAATTGGCCATGACAATAAAAATATTAGGAGAAAACTGTCAAATAGATAAATTGTATCATTACATAACTCTCCTTCTTTGTTAAAAATCAGCCTAAAATGCAGTGGGGTTGGAGTTTGATGTTTAAGGTTTATTATTCTATGATTCTTTGGAAAAAAAAAACTCCACACTTAATGGAAAGAGTTTCTCAATTTTTACATAGCATCAAATCAAAATTGTGTATTTTAAAGATGAGTAAATATAGCAGAGTAAACTACTAAACTAACCTTTTGAATGGCTACTACCTGTGTATGTGGTCTCCTGTAGGTTAGTAATAAGCCCTCTTGAACTTAGTTCTGTTGACTTTGTTATACCACAGTAAACAAGCTTCAGGTCTTTCCAGAACACAGTTTTCACTTTCCCATGGTGCCTATAGAAACTGTGAGAGAAGTACAATGGCTCTGCACATTTATCCCTAAATGGTCTTGTGTTACCCTAACTTCAAAGCCAATGCCACAAATGTTTGGGCTTAGCTGAAAGATGTTCACCTGGGGAGAATTTGCCGTCCCTTTCCACTGAGCACCTTTTCAACAAATTTCCTGCCTTCGGCATTTTTTATATATTAGGAGGCGTTAGTTTAGATTACACAACCTACAGAACTGTTTAACCCTAAGGCTTGCTGCTTTTTGGCATGTGACAATGGCTTCTTGCTATGTAGAGTGAACATGGCTCAGAATCAACTAAAGTCTGGCTTCTGGCTTCAGTTTTTACTGAAGAAGCAGCAGTGAATCTATCTCAGCAGCCTCACCACAGGCTGTGAAGGTAAAATAAACCAGATGCTTACAAATGGAGAAGTTAGTTGTGGGAGGAGACATTTTTATAAAGAACTAACAATTTTCAACTAGCAACTAACATTTCTAAGGGAGAAGTGACAAGCAGTACTATTTCCACGGGAGCTGCTTATCAGTTCTCAGTGATGAAAGCTCATAGAACAGATGTGAGAATAAATGATGCTTTTTTCTTTGTTAAACTATAATCCTGTGTGACTTAATAGAATCAAATAAATGGGTTTTTTTTTTTTTTTTTTTAGTCTCCTATTATCAATGAAGGCTATTCAAGCCTGTTTTGGAATTAATGGTGAAACTAACCACTGTTCCACAGATATTTAGAAATTACAACGGTTATTCCAGAGTCCCTGGATAAGCAATAATATTGCTTATCCTTTTCTTTACAAATATTTTGTCATTATAGTTTTATTGGTGCTACTATTTACTACAATTGTTTGTATGTATTAACATTGTGAAGGTTGATTTAATGGTTTGAACCTGCAATACTGTATCTAACACTTTTTTTTTTTTTTTAATTTAGTTTGGATAGTAGTTAATTTAAAATATTACACAAAGTGACTTTCGAATTTTAATAAACCATTTCCTGTTCCAGAAAAAACAATATGACTTTATATTTATTTGGCACCTCTGAAAGTGCTGACAGGCAACACATTGCTCTGTTATAATTTCTTTAAAAGTCAGACTTTGAATTCTGGCCTACATATCCATGTGCAGAACCAATTAGAAAAGCACTAAAAGATTCCTACTTTTGGTTCTTGGCTGCGGAAAATCGGTTCTTGTTGAAAAAACTGAAGCAAATTAGATAAGCTTTTGCACAACAAAACAAATTAACAGGAGATATTTGCCATGTAGGAAGAGATACTAATAGTGAAAGCCAAATAATTTTGTAATGCCACCTGTCTGATCTGATATACATTATCATTTCTCCACTGTATGTCCTTTAGTTAATACAAAATTTATTCAGCAGGTTCATTCTCACTTTTCCTCTCACTTTTTTTTTCCAGTATATGCTTTGTATCTCTTTTTCTCAACTCTGAACAGATTTAACAAACAGCGTTTTTTCTTTGTTTGATATGTTGTTCACAATATTGGGTGGTTGGTTTATAAAGAAGAGATTAAACCTTTTCTGGAAGACAATAAAATGAATAATCCCTTTCTTATACTATCATGTATGTAGTCTACTAATTAGAATAATAGTAGTTTTGCTAGAATTCATTAAATCATCCTTCTTACTTTTCATCCTGTTTAGCATGCAGTTGGAAAGAGTTGTGTGTAAACTGCTTGTAAAATTGGAGTAGCTTGTACTTCTTGAATTGTGAGAGTGGGGTTAAAGCGTGTGTGGTAGAGATTATCTTCTTTCTGATAAGCAGAGAAACCTCATTGTCCTCTGTAAAACTAGAGATACAGGGCATGTTTGACCTTTTGTTTTTTTCCTCTCTTTCTGTTTTCTTTTCTCCAAGTTTGATTGCCTCTGCAGCCTCTCCAGGAGACCTAGATTAGTGTTCGCAGAGATTTATGTGTATCACGGGGGGAAGATAGTGGGAACATAGTTGGAACTCCTCTCTTTGCTGGGAGACCATTTCAGGTGTGGAGCTGCAGGTTCAGAAGAGTCTAGGAGAGGAGGGAGAGTCTGAAAAAAAGATGGATGGGATTCAGGGAAGAATCGTCTTTTCTGAGGCTCCCTTTTCAGATCAGGAACAGTTGCTTCTTGATGATATCTTCTCCTCTAAAGACAAATATTTTTATGGTCTTTCTACTGACTCTCAGGAGAGCCTGAACTGACCAGCTCAGAGTTTATCTGAACTGCCATTATTTGTGTACAGGAATATGTAGATAATGCCACTAGTGGGAGTGGAAAAGGGCTGTGGCTGTCCTTTCTTCACTGGGAAGGTGAAGCCATAAAATCCTGAAGTTATGGTTCTGCATGGGATAACACTTTTTAAAATATTTCTACGTGTTTGGAGTTATGTAATAATGGAGTAATGTAATAATGTTATGTCTGGAATTTATGCCCTGTACAACATGGGAAGTAGTCAAAACCTTTCTCCGTATTTTTTCCCCCTAAGAACAAACAAGAATTCAAAACAGCCTGATCACAATTGTTTTATTCTTGAATTTATGGTGTTACCTCTCAAGTGAGGACGGCAAGCTGCTCTAGTCAGGGAAATTTAGAGTCTGTCTTTGGATTTACTAACCATTCCAAACTGACTTACTAAAGCACCAGGCAGCAGGGGAGAGGAGGGTATGCTGAGAAAAAGTAGTTGTGGTCTAACCTTGTGCCTTCTATGCAACTCAGTTCACTGGGATACCTGGGAACTATTTTGGATTGCTAGCCCTAATGTATTTGGAGAAAACTCATTTTTTACCTATTGTGACAGTCTTCCAAAGCCTTGGTGCAAACTTTTTGGTTATACAATTACCTATATAACCTTGGATACATTAATAGCAAAAGCAGCCTTGAAAGGAAAATAGCAATACGTGTATCAGTGAGAGCATCATCTGCTCCTTCAAAATATGTATCTCTAAATCTCTATTTCTGAAATAGCTATGCTGAGACAGATAGAAAAAAGAAATATTTGGCTTCAATTGCCTTCCCCAGGTCTTTTGTGCATAGCTCTTCTGATGGAAGACTTTCAGCAAGAGTCAAGATTAATTTCATGTCCTTACAAAACTCAAGGTTAGAATTATATCTGGTGTTACTTTTCTGACCCACTGATTTTATGCAAATGTATCACACCAGTGTTACAGGAATTGTATGGAAATTTTTCATTATGCCATGATCCTCAACAGGAGTTATGAACTATTAAATTGCCTTGCACAAGAAGCCTGTATAAAGCTTGGCCTCCTGTATGGTTTGTCATCCAATGATTTAATAAGTTTATAGCAATCCCTTGAAAAATATTTCTTATATGAAATAAGAACGGGGAAAAAAGTGTGTACACACTGTTACATATGAAACCCTGACATATTATTACAGAATACTTGATGGTGTGGAGCACTCAAGTAGAGGATGCATCTGGAGAGACACTGAGTACCATTTAAAACCCCAAAGAGGATAGTTGCAACTGTTTATTTTGTACGTCCTAGTTGCAGATATTTCAACTTTTTTATCCATTTTTTTTCTAAATTCTTGGATGTAACGCATGCTTCTCATCATCTTCAGTGTTTAATTTACTTAATATATTTTGTTATCAGCTTTCTGCAGCATTTGGTGAAGTCTAATCTGAGACTGAAAACCAGAAATAGCTGAGCTTGAATAGTGAATATATCAGTTTCCTTTTCTTTAAATAGATAATTACTCTCCATAAAGACATTATTAGATTTCATTTTTAAAGAGAAAACGAAGATATGACTGCTGAATTTATTTCAGCGAACATCAGCTTCAGCAGAAAATGATAGTTACTAAACTTTAAGCTGGGAACATCACTCTAGATTCCTGCTTTTTAACATTTGTGTTTATTTTTATTATGATTGTGAAGAGTCTGATTGATCTTACCAACTTTTAACTTAAAGAGATCAAAGACAAAAGTTTTGGGTACGTCTCAGCATAACTCATTCTTCCAGGTCCCCCTGACTGACATCACTTCTGTTGCTGAGAAGGTAAAACTGCTGTAAAGGGGAAAAAGACTGCAAGAAATAGATGTGCATTCAGTTTACTCCTTGCTACTGGAAGAAGGGGTTGATGGCAGTAGAAGCACTCTAATTTCCAAGAAGTAATAAGGGATAGCAGAAACTAGGCAGAGTTCTGCAAATGGAAAAAGAATCAGGCTTAAAGATTAACTCTGTCTGTAACCCGTGTCTACAGTATGAACAACTGGTGTAGTGCTCTCCTCTGGTCAAGATTACATCTATTTGGAAGGTGATGTTATATTTAAATAAAACCACACATTTACATGTAAGTTGCTCTGAAAATAATGTCTCCTATTTATTTACATTGAAACTACAATAGATACAAAGAGCACAATAACACTCCTTGCTAGAGTGAACTCTCATCTATAAAAGTGCATAGCTTTGGTAAACAGATTCTATTTTCATTATGGTAGGTGATGAGATGCTGCATGTTACAACTGCACAGTATTGTGCAGGAAGACATTGTAAAAGTTGAGACACAGTAAGTACATTAAAGGAAATGAGGCATTAATATCCTATTAATGATGTATGATTATGAACAAGTGAGTTCCCCAAGGCCATGAAGATAGTAAAGAATGAAAATGAGCAATAATTCTCTGATCTGTTATGGCAGCTTAAAGAGAGATCTCAAGAGGAGTGTTTCACTATTTCTTTAGCAAGAGCTGTGGGTATAATTTTGCCAAGAAGGAGCTTTTTGGTGAGAGTAATGCAAAAGTGCCCGCACTTCCATCTTATCTTTACTGATCCTGAAGAAAGTACATGGAGGCGAGTTAACATTCATCCATTTAATAGAGAGGTACTCATGGTACTGGAGGTGGCTGGCCAGTAGTTTCTCCAAGTCTTCATTACTGGAGGTAGTAGGCCAGCAGGGTATCTGCTCAACTCTTAAGTACTGCTGGCCATATCTCTAACTGTAGGAGGCAAAGTGTCAGGTGTTGGGATAAGCAAGGTCAATCACAGAAAGCAAGGATAATTAAGAGAAACTACTCTGTAGCTGTACCTAAGAAGAAGCTGCTTGGAAAAGCTTGAGGCAGTTTCCTTGTTTTCCCAAGCTACTACAAGCCCTTCCTCACAGTCTAATCATCTGTTCATTTTTCCTCACAGTCAGAGCCAGAGATTTGTCATAATGTAGTGGTTAAATGTAAACAAAAGTCTGCCTTCATGAAAAATAGAGTGACAATGGCAGGTTGACGGAAGTGATCCTGCCCCTCTGCTCTATTCTGGTGAGGCCTCACCTAGCATACTGTGTCCAGGCGTGGAGTCATCAGTACAGGAGAGTCATAGATCTATTGGAGTGCATCCAGAGGAGGGCTACAAAAATGGTGCAAGGATGGAACACCTCCTCTACAAGGGCAGGCTGAGAGAGCTGGGGCTTTTCAGCCTGGAGAAGAGCAGGCTCAGGGGAGACCTGAGAGCAAACTTTCAGTATCTAAAGGCCTGTAAGAAAGAAGACAACAGATTTTTAGCAGGATCTGTGACAAAGGGAAAATTATTTCAAACTAAAAGTGGGGAAATTTAGATTTGATAAAGGAGGAATTTTTTTACAATGAGGGTAGTGAGGCAGTGGAACAGGTTACCCAGAAAGATGGTGGAAGCCCTATCCCTGGAGATATTCATGGTCAGACTGTTCCAGGATCTGACCAACCTGATCTAGCTATTGCTGTCCCTGTACATTGCAGGGGATTTGGACTAGATGACCTTTAAAGGTCCTTCCCACCTCTAAGGATTCTATGATTCTAATGGCATCATCAGATCTATGTATTCTGCTTTAGCAACAGATGGATGATAACTTCAGTTCAAACAGGAGTTTCTAGGAGTTTCAATTAGGTTTGCACTGTGTTCCAGGCTTGGCTTGTCAAAAGTTGTAACTTCAAATTGTTTGAAAGGAACAGGGTACTTAATAATATTAGTGAAAAACTTTGCATTTGAAGAATTGAGTTGGAAGACAGTTTGAAAGTAAGGATGTTTTTTTTTTCTCCAAAGATTAGTAATCAGTATTTAAATGAGATGATGCATTAATATATTAAAGAGGCATAATAATATGAAATTTGTAATTAGGCTACTTACTTATCAATAATGTTGATACTTATAACGTTAATAATACTGTCATAATAATGGAACTGTCATATAGTATTGCTAAACTTGAAGAAGGTAATTAAACTGCTACACTGTGGTGCCCTAAATTCCATGTAAGATTCTTGACTTACACAGGAAAGTGTTTTTGAATATCTCTTGAAAGTGAATCTGAAGGCCTAGATGACATAACCATCATCTAATAAACAGGAGAATAGAGGAGTATCTGGGGTGTTGTCTGGTTAGGGTTCAGTTCTCCTTCTTTCCTCACAGCACACAACATTAAATATAACAATTCCCTTTATTTTAAATTACATTGCAGTTAATATGGCAGGCGTTGTTTTCCTGGTGGGATTTGTTAGGTGTGTAATTTAATGCTGACTGTTTAATTAGTGTTAATCTCCAGCAAAACATAATTGTCTGAGACTGGTAAGGAATGCACTGTCACATGAGACAATCAGCAACATGTTGTTGACAGTTTTACATTCAAAAGCGTTCCTTTGGACAAAGCTAGAAGCTGTTTGCTTTTCGAATGGGAAAGGCCCAGAAATGTTTTCTGACCAAAGATTTTGCCTGAGAGCAAATATTTCTAACTCAATACAGAAAGCTGGGAAAGGATACCACTGTACCCTGTGAAGGCAAGATACAAACTCGTATCTTCAGGTTTTGGTTTGTCATTTACAGCTCCTCTTCAAAACATGATGGAGAACCAATCCTAGGGAATGCATTTCTGATATGGCTTCCATTTGAACAGACTTTTAGAAGCTGAGGAGAGTGGTACCTAGGCTGCAGTATGAAACGTGAGACAGTACAAAAGCCTCATCAGACTTCTGCAGCTATTCTTAATGAGTAGTTTAATGCATATGATGGAAGCATTTGGGTATAGTGGTCCCTTTGCCTAAAGGCTACTATAGCAGGGTTTTCTTTGTCAGAAGGGCTCAGGTATGGCTTTTATAATGCTTGTTGGCTGAAATGACAGTTACGCATTAGCTGCTTCTTCCTCATTCCAGCAGTTTATTTGATAGGTAGAAAGTCTGTAGTAAAATGGCACTCATTCATGTCTATATCTGAAATTCAAGGCTGCTTCTTCTAGAATATCTAATAGAATCAGTTGGGCTGTTCTGATTCTGATGCTTTTCCTTGTTCTCTCTCTCTTTGTTTTTTTTTTTTTTTTTTTTTGTTAAGATATCTACCAGTCTCTGGTGGCCTACAGACAAATCAGGCTGTCATTTTTAAAAGCATGAAATTATGGACCCAGACAACATTTAACAGAAAAATTCTCAAAATTCCAGATTCTTTAATAAAGGTACTATCTTAAAGGTATATACTAGTTTAGATGACAGCATAATTCTGAGACCTGCTTGGAAGAAGAATTGTTGTATAGCAGTTTAGGTGACCTGGATAAAAATTACTTGGTTTTATGACTGCATATTTATTATTTTCTTGTTTGTTTTTATTACACTCCTGGATGCACTCATTATTGATACATATGACTAATACTTGCAGACTCCTGCTGGGATCTTGGAGTTATTTGTATGTTGCAGTAGTTAGTTTCAAAAGTTTACTAGAAAATGTCAAGCGTGCATCCTCTGTGTATGTGATTTTTGAATTTATTGGTAATTTGCTCATTATTTTTGAAGTAAGAGAACATAAATAAAGCTCCTAATTTGTTTTTGTTCTCAGTACTACTTTAATGTGAACTAAAGTGTATACTCCCCTGATGATGGTCCTCACATGCCTGTAAACTAAAGGTGATACTGTTTCATTGAATTTTACAATACTGTTCTCTAGAGAATTCTTTATATATCAGTGAAAATGTGATTATTAAAGAATACCTGTTATATATGTATGGTTTTAAATAGAACTATAATGCACAATTCATACTGCAGAGGAAGCAAAAGTAAGCACATTCTGAGAGCAGAACATGTAATTGTTGTGTAATTTCTGTCCCAGAGAGACAACATGCTTGTGGATAGGGCCACCAAGAATACAACACAAAGATGGAAAGGCAGAAAACTCTCAATAAGCAGCCTGCTGGGTCACCTCTTTGTGTATTCCTCAGGTAGTGCACCTTCTGCAAAGATTTTTCGATTCCAGATTTTGTAAAAAGATCCCATAGCAAACCCCTGTGAATTCAATTTAATTGTGTTAGAAGGAGGAAAATAGCTGTGTGAGTCACATCATGAGCATTTCTATTATCCTAGAGTGAGTGTTTCTACTCTTTGTATTACACAGAGAACAAAGTTTTCAGAAGTCTTCTGTCAGGCCCAAGGGCTCAGCCAGCTCTGCTGAGTGGTAGCTATGGCTGCTGGGCCAAGGAGGAGCTGGGGAGGAGTGAGCTGTGAGAAGGCCCTGGTGGCTCTCCACTTGCTGTTAAGTCCAGCACTCAATCCCAGCTTGTGCTGCTCTTCTGGCCAGGTACCACAGGGCTGCAGTCCAGGGCTCAGGGCTTACCAGATTGCCTCAAATCAACAATGGCTGCTGCGTCCTTGCCCGAAGTAGCCTGCTTATGTGCTCCCTGACATTTTCTCTCTGTTTTCTTGATGACCTGAGATCACGTGGATGTTAACTCCTGATAGGTATGCAGGTCTTGATTAGATAACCAAATTTTTGAAAAAGCTCAGAGATTGAAAAACTGGTCAAAGAAAGCAGATCACGTGGACCTGGAAAGCAAATTTTAAAAGAAATATTGGAAATATATGAAATTTATAGAGAAGTATTTATCATGTTTTTGTAATCTTTTTTTTCCTAAAACTTCTTGTTGCAAGCTTCTTCTTGAACTAACATACTTAAATTTGCAATGAAAAGATCTGTTACCAAGCTCGAACATCATGTTTTAGATTCAGTGTCTTAGAAGTTGTGATGGAAGTAGACAATAATAGTAATGAAGTATAATTTAGATTATGAGAGATGCAGTCCCAGTAGGGGACTTTATCAATGGTGTGAATCCCACGACAATTCTGAAAAGCCTATTAATTATTTAACACTCAGAGATGTTCAGAAAATAAAGTGAATTAAAATGCTTCCCATATTCTGAGGCATTAGTAGCTCCAGTGAACATATTTATTCCTCACTCAGGAATAGAAAATAAAATGTTTTAACTAGCTTTTCATTATTGGTAGTTGAAGGAAAGGTGGGGTGAATGAAATTAGGAAAGCGTTATCTCATCCATTTTCCTTACCTAAATATAACTTAAAATCTTATGATTTCAGGTTAGAAATGAAAATGTGTGGTGGAGTCCAGCAGGTTTAAAGAAAATCCAAACTAGAAGCTACTATGGCAGTAAGCTGCCCAAATAATCTAAATGTGTCAGTGGATATACAGTGAGCATTTTTGCTCACTAACATAAATGATGGATTCATATATTGTTTTTATGCACTTCTATGTTGATGCACATCTTGTTTAGAACAGCTGATAAAGCAAAATTGAACCATTTTCTGTGGCAATATTTAAGCACTATGCCACAATAAGTTTGGAAAAGATATTTTAACCTGAAACTGATGGAGGGATTGCTGCTGATTTCCATCTAGAACTGAGCCTCGTTTAAAGAGCTGAGACATAGTTGAGGCGCAGAAAATCTGTAATTCTATTAATTAGAATAAAACCACTAACTCATTATTTAGTGTTTGGTTCTTTCTTGTCCTTCACACACTTTTCAATTAGTTTGGAAAGGTAGGTAGGAACTGGGTCCAATAAGTACAGTTTAATTACTATAATACATTGCTTTTTGACACACACACAAAAGTAAAAAGGTCAGCGGCCCGTTACATTTCCTTTATTCAATAATGCTGCATACAGTGGATGCAATGAAAAATACCTGCAGGCAATTTCTGTAAGAGATTAGTAAAGGATGTCAGATGATGCTATCAGGTAAAAATTTGGATGCCATTAACAAAAGACACATAATAAAGGCACTGTATAAAATGATATTCCCTTCAGTTTCACCCATGCTATATTTTCCTCTAAATTTACAGAATGCAAGTAAACAACTTAGGGTTGAGTGAGGCTGACAGAAAAGTTTGATTTTTATACTGATAAAATATTGTTGGTATTCTAATTCCTGTACTCCAGTCTATAAGAATACTGAGTCTTTCATTATTAGTGATACATCACTTGGGCAAAATGAGTCTTTGCTGACTCTCATCTGGGTAATTTACTCTGTTGTGTTTTGTAATTTTTTTATTTTTTTAATATTAAACTTACTGTTGTACATCTGCATTTTCCCACATTGCAATGGTTAGAAAACTATCCTTCATGAGGTGTCTGAAACTTAACAGGGTGAAGGTAGAAATGAGTATTTGGGTCTTCCCTATCAGCTGTGGCTGGTTTGAAACATGTCTTTCAGCAAGATTTTGGCTGTCAGTTAATGTAAGTAGTGGCTTCTTTCCATTATAGAAACAAGTCAGAGAACAGATCGTGCAGGGAAATAGGCAACATAGCACAGAAGCTTTCATTTCAGAAGTCTTATGTCCAAGGAGTAATTCATTCTCAGGAACTGATATTAGTCACAGTGAAAGACAACTGTCCTGCTGCGCACACATAGCCTCCTCTAACCAGCATTGTCTCTACACAGAGCCTTGCAAAACTGAGAAAACACAGTGCCTGATGCCAAATGAGTATGTGATTGCCTACCAAACAAATTAATTTCTCAAATGCTATGTATAGCATCCTGTTTACTGGTGATACACGCAATTGAAACGATTGGTATTTTTCCATGAAAAAAGCAAAGATGGAACAGAATTTTGTACATTTTAAAAGCATTTTTATCTAGAGCACAGTAGTAGTAAAAAATAAGCAACATAACATACTATTTTATCTGTGCCAGGAAGTTGAAATATATGCTAGAATCAGAGCATAATTATAATCAGAGATCACTAGTTTGGAACAAATTTATCTGTGTACTTCAAACCAACTATCAGAGCCACAGATAAATGAATGAGTCCAAGTTTTGATTCAACTTTTTGCTTTCTTCTTCCTTGCTGATCAGCTTATTACTAAAATTATGAATAGAAACATAGAAAGTTTAAGTAAATCTGGTACATTATTTTTCTCCAAATATGTGTAGATACACCACAAACAAGAGTATATTTTACATTTTAATTGATCTTTATTTGTTTTAATTTTCAGAAGCTGTATCAGGTTCTTATTTTATGTTGCCTTATTTTAGGATAAAAATTGAAAATAAATTAAAACAATTTAAATATAACAATTCACCGTAGTTACCCTGTTTCATATATATTAATTCTATCAAGGAGAAGATTTGAGTACTACTGAAGATTTGAGTACTACTGATACTTTTTGTATATAAATAACCCCCAAAGAACAGTTAGTTATATGAAACCTCCTTGTTACTAACACTTGCAGAAAAAAATCAATTTTCGTTTTCTACCTAAGGGAAGATTTTTAACCTCAGAGTCTCTTTATCAATCTCTGTAAGTCTTGTAAGAGCTTTTTGAGATATTTAAATTTTCTTAGCAAGTGAAATTGACAGTTATGTCAGTGAATTATTAGCAAAATACACCTATATTAGCATCACTGTCCTTCTCAAAGATTAATAAGTGTTTATGTGGAAATTTCAGTCAGACATTTGAGATCATATAAAAAAAGTTGGGAGGTGCTTTTATTATAGTTGAAAAATACATTTAAATTTCAACAGAGAGAGATGAAATACAATTAAATATTTCTGATTTCAGTTAAAAAATAAACAAGTTTTTCTTATCAATTTCCTTCATTTTCAAATCACCGTCTTTGCACATATTAAAATATTTTAATTTTTTTTGGGGGGGGGCCCTTCAGTTACAGTTTTTAAATTAATCTTTATTCTCTTAGAGAATTTTAAAGGTAGTATTTTCTACAAATGAACTGACAGGGACAGCTACCAGTCAACTGGATACCACTTGAGAGACAACATGGAGGTACTGTATGCGTTCCTTCAGTGTGCATGTGTGATTCGTGTTTCCTACTGTGTGATTTGTTTCCTGCTGTATGATTTGTACACAAAATTTAGAAAATTTTAAGCCATCTTTCATTCTTCTACAAATTAATACAATTGTTAGAACATTTGTTATTTCCTGATGTCTGTCTCTGAATTATGTTTTCTCTATATTTTTTTGTTTTCTACACTATACCTTGCATTTTTTCAGAGATCAATTATTTTACCCAGAACAACAGCAGTTTAAAATGACTGTGAAGGATCTCTTCACTATAGCAGTTTTTCAGTGCTCTTTGGAGACTGTAGAAGAAATCTGAGTCTGAAAACTACTTCCTAGGCTTATTCCTATAGCCAAATATAACAACAACCACTGTGTAAATAATTAAAGATTTCAAAATGCCTTTAAAGTACTACAGAGGGTTATAAATAACTACTGTGAAAATAGATTTTTTGTCAGTTAGATAAGAAAGTTACTTACCATGTACTAGTCTGGGAAATAATTTATATTGTTATTACATATTCTGCTTCATTTTTCTCAGTGTACATTTGGGTATTGCACAGGCTGTTGAGTTTCTTTTAACTGGTATAAGCAAACCCACTTACTTTGTGCTGCTCCTTCTAAATATCTAGCAATTTTTGTTACAGTACTCCTGTAAAATTTCTATAGCAATATGAATCCATGCAAATATTAACTTCTTGTACAGGTTTTGTATATTCATTAATATGCTACTGCTAGTTGAGTGGAGTTGGGCTAAGGAACAGAGCCCTACCATACATCCTTCTGTCTCTCACACTTAAATGACAATATTAAGGGGTATGGGAACCAAACTTGACTGTCAGAGATTTCTGTTAAGAAGGACAGTACATGAAGAAATATGACAGAAACTTGACCTGATGATCTCTGGGCTGTTGACAGACCCTATCACCATTTCTTGCCCAGAGTATGTCTAATCGAAGAGCACATGGCGTGGTTGTCCTCATTTCCTCAAACACCACTTTAAAGTAATTCTGCTCACATTGTTCCTTGACACACTTAAGCAAAAACTAAGTAAAGCAAACAAAGATTTACCCCTGAAAGTGAAAACTGCAGCCTTTATTTGCGTGTTAGCTGAAGTAGAAACTAAAGTAAAAGTTATCAGTATTATGAGGGGCCTGATGTCTGTAGGACAGTGCATGTGACCTTCTGTGAATCAGTTTTGAGGTGCTTTGAAATCTCACTAAAAATTAGAATAAGTTGCATTTTCACATTATTAAGAACTCACAGTCTGCAAATGTCTCCAGAAGATAAGCAGCTACTATCCCAATCTTATTAAAAGAACATATTTTCTTCTAAAATGTCTTTGGAGGAGGAAGAGCCAAACTGCTATGAATCTCTTTCTATTTCCTCTGGTTACAAAGTTTGTTAAGCGAGACAAGAATATCTGAGATCAATTTCTTTTGCTGCGTAATCTTTCTCCTTTCCTGTTTGTAGACTGTCACGGAGGAAATTTCTGTCTCACCTGTTACTGTACTTTGCTTTTATTTCATTTAATGGTAGGATTTCAAGCAGAGATGTGGTGCACTGAATTCTCAGTTCTTGATCATATAGAATAGAGAATCAAACCTGTTCCCAGTTGGACAGCTACTTATCATCTGTATGGTGGAAGCACCAGAAGGGATAATGAAATGTGTCTCCTTAGGTCAGTAAAAAATGCTGGTTGCTTACTAGGTAAGTAAAAATTGTTTTATCTCAGTGAGCTGAAGAAAATCTATTTCCCCTCACTTCCTTTATTGATGCAAAAATTGGGGCTTGCGCAGCTGTGTATTGAGAGAGAGCAGGAACAGCGGGTTCTCCTGTGCTGCTTCTGGAATTAAAGTAGTATTTTAGTCATTGCTTGAAAATGCTTATTACGGCTTGTATGCACCAGAAAAGTTCAGGTAAAATCCAGAAAAATCCTGTGTGAACTTGGAGCTCAATCAAGCTTGGACATTAAACTGCATTATAGGCTATTCAACCTCAAGGTGCATTGGAGCAAGTAAAGAAGAATTTTAATTGTCTGGGAACAATAAGGTTAGTGAGTAAAAATACTAAAATTCTGTCTAAATTGTCTCAGTACTTGTTTTTCTTTCTTTCCTTTTTTTTTTTTTTAATGGCTTTATTTTTACTTTGAAGAAGGAAGCAAAAATCCATTTGTACTCAGTAGATTTTTGAATAAAGGAACTTAGGCCAAGACTTGATTGGCAGCAAAATTGCCCAATTGTAATTTTATGGATCACTAATAAATGCCTGCTTCAGCCTTATGCAGAAGCTTAGGAAAATTAAACACAGTTGTCTGGGGCTCAGTAAGTTACCTTTTCCATTTTCAGACATGAATAGGCTGATTTGATGAGAAGTAATTTATTGGGGGCTAAGGCGAAGGGTAGGATAATTTACAGTGCAATTAGATGATTTACCAACCCTAAAATTGCTTTCCTGAAATATAAAACTATGTACAGTCATCTTCTTGTAAGGTTATTTTAGAGGGCTTCTCTTTGTTTCCAATTGCTTAGGCTACAGCCTTCTCCCAACACACTCTTGTCAGGTCTCTGTCACATCTCCTACCCTACTCTCCAAGGGCTGCATCCCTGCAGTAGTTGGCTGTGAGTTCAAGATGCTCAGACATGCAGTCTGGCTCTTCCTTGTCCTCCATTCTGTGTCCTCATGTTCTCCCATGTTTACATGTTTTCATCCTGGATACTCTGTGCAGCTGCCTTTTCAGCAAGTATTTCTGCTCTCTGAGTAAAAATTTCTATGTAATTCCCCAATAGCTTTGGTTATATATATGTACTTTTGAGCAGTTACCTGCGCCATCCAAACTTTGCCACAATTAGTTGCTCCATGAAAAAAACAAAAAACAAAACAAACAGCTAATTTCACAGACTCAGGTTGAGGTTGGCAGGCACCTCTGCAGACGATCTGCTCCAACCCCTGCTCAAGTAGAGCCACCCAGAGCAGAGTGCCCAGGCCCATGTCCAGGCAGCTTCTGGAGCTCTCCAAAGAGGACACTCCACTGCCTCTGGCAGTCTGTGCCAGTGCTTTGTTACCTGCATAGCACATAAGTGCTGTCTGGGGTTTAGACGGAAGGCACCCAATGTAGGGTGCTTTTTTGTTGACTGAAATGTCTTTTTTGAAAAACTACTTGTAAATATGTTAGGCCTGTCCATTTGTATCATTTCACGAATCTCTTTCTTCATCTGATATCAGCTGAAAACTACTACTTTTCTCTTTTTTAAAGCTTAACTTATCCATGTTTAATAATGCTGTTTTAAACCATTGCTCGATTTTGATGCTTGAGCCTGTTCCCTATCTTTCTACTACTACCTTCTTTAGTTTGGAAAATACCCAAGATTTTCAGCTTATTACTCCAATTAAATGATCTTAACTTAGTTGTTTTTGCAACACGGTTACATTTGCTGCCTTTGATTATATTCATCTAGATTTAATGTCCTTGGACCCATTAATTTAGTGTATGTGTAACAGTTTTTTTCTGTTTTAAGTCTTGGAATTAGAGAAGATCCTGAGGCCATTTCTGAGCTATTTCTCCCATATGTAATGGAAAAATATCCTCAAAGCACTAGTACAGAAAGCCCTGATATTTCCCTTAGGCAAACAGTTCAGCTCTTTGAATTTTAACTGATAGCATAAAATTTGGTACCAAGTTGCTGAGTGCATTTAAAATTTTTATTGCTTTGTTGTGTTATATACAACAAATAGTAGTATCTTTCCAGCCTAGGTGAGAAGATAACTGTTTCCAGAGCTTATTACAATTATTATATTCAGCCTGGATAAGACAAATAAATGGGAAAAACAAAGAGCAATGTTGTTTCTTATAATGGAGAAGAGCAGAAAATTTCCTTGGAAATTGTGGTTTGAGGGTTGAATAAAAGATAAATTGAAGTTTTTAGAATTTCAGGAAACAATCAGCATATTCCATAACTGATATCAAAACATTTGTTCTGCAATACACATCATCTTAAACAGGGGTGGATGCATTTCTATTTTTTGGAAGCAAACTCTACTGCATCTTGACAGTAAATTAAAGCTACATATTTTTCCAATTTGAGATCAAACCCAAAATCTGGGATCTGTTCCCTTCATACATAATATTTACTTACATATACAAAAACAGGAGCAGGAGATATAAACAAGTTTACTTTTTTTTCTTTATCTTCAGTTTTCATACAGGGACTTCTTAGGCCTTCTTTTTATACTTGTCCTTCTTCTGGCAGATATTTGAATTTTTATGTATATCTTCCTTCTTTTGTGTAATTTCCTTTTGCATAAAAAAAGGCAAGTCTCAAAAGTTTCACAAGTCTTTTGATTTTTGATGGATCCTTTGATGAAATAGCTGGTCCATTATATCTTGAGTTATAATATTACAGTAGAAGGAAATGCATTCAATATCAAAATACAGAAACAGAGATCACTGTCACTGAATAGTTTTATAACACCAATTTCTGT
Source organism: Callipepla californica brunnescens (assembly GCA_023055505.1). Classification (NCBI taxonomy): domain Eukaryota; kingdom Metazoa; phylum Chordata; class Aves; order Galliformes; family Odontophoridae; genus Callipepla; species Callipepla californica. The sequence continues at coordinate 62,611,341 of JALIRH010000002.1, read as the reverse complement.
CCTTAATCGTTGATACAAAAAGTCACTCCAGTAACAGATAGGAGGTTCCAACATACAGCATGTATAACATCTATGTGAAGCAGGTGTAATGTCTACATGTAATTTCTCTACCAGCGTGTCCATAAAAGAGATGTTCCAGACAGGTGGTAGAACCTATCTCATGAGAATACTCCAGATTTGCAATTAATGGCACTGTTCAACAATATCCAAATTTTGAACAAAAATTTAATTAGAGGTTACTACAATCAGTGAAATGGTGATCTATCTCTGCTAAGAACCATTGTAATTACTTTTCCACTTCAGAAAAAAGGAAAAAGAACACAATAATTCAAGAATTTTTCTAACAGGAAATGCTAACTCTTTCTCTCTCTTCTGTGTGTTTGTGTGTGTGTGTGATGAACTAAGTAGTACAATGCTATTTATGCACTGGTATTAATTCTTTCTCAAAGGATTTTGCTACAAAAATTACAAGGCACTGAAAACAATAAAAATTTAATCCTGATGAGACAGTGAAAGAAATATATTTATTTCCCTACTGAAGGAAATGTGTTGCAAACATTGCACTGCAGCAATAGAACATCACTGTATAGCACATGTAGAAAATTCCGAGGTATAAAATTATTTATATCGTCAGTACTATTGTTGGGACTCCGGTCACCTTAATGCTTCACAAAAGGTCTTGTTGGTGTCACTGTTTCTTGTATTGTGAGTTTGGCAACCTAACTTTGGGGTAGTGGCATTGCCCAGTTGAGTCTGATTATCCGTGAAAATCTCTAATATCTGATTATCAAAATCTTGTCCATTCAGGGCAAATTAGCACTTCATCCATGTGTGTTTATAAAGCACAAACAATAACACTTCCTGTTCATTATTACTTAATCATGGAAACTAACACAAAGGGTGGAGAAGACAGTGTTGAGTGTGGTTGAGGCCGCCCTGAGACACTGGTCTGTTCCTGTAGGAGCTTCCATAAGGGTAAATCAAGAGAGCAAACAAAAGAAGAGGGATAAGAGTTGCTCTAGATTGCAGAGCAGGTCACTTAAAGTATCAGGAATAAAATACAACTCTCTCAAGTCACAGGTTGCTACCACTATAGCTGGAATGTGTCAGTTTTTGTAGCTACTTCAGAATATCCTTTTCATTATCAATGAACTGAATAAGGCAGATGATCATACAAAAAATAGAAAATATTCAGCTATATGAATATGAAGGAGCTATAATAATGTGAAGAGATTTAAACATGATGCAACTGCATAAGTTTGATGTCTTTTGAATCATTAGGATAATTACAGTCCATCAAAAAAAATATTTCCAGAAGTATTTGAAAAATACAAGCAGCTTTCAGATTTCAAGGTTATTAATGAATATCTCTTGTAACTTAAGGATGTTTTCAGGCTTCTGAAATTATCATTTGTCCTACTGAAGGATTTTTAAGTTCTGGTTCAAAAGTAGTTAAAAATACTGAGCACCACATGGGGAACAGATTACTGAGAAAAGGAACATTTAGAAAAAACTTGTAAGTTTTATTTTTGTTTCATTCAGAAGCAGAAAAATCTACTTATGCCTTGATAATAGGAATCTTTTCTGCTTGTTTATCTTTTTTTATTTGTTGGGCTTTTGCCCTTCAGGATCTTGTATTCTTCAGAATTTTTAATTATTTATTTTACTGGTTATAAAAAATTGCTTATATCTAACTAAAATGTAATTGAACTGTGATCTGATATCCTGAATTTTTCAGATAATTGCAGTGTTTTTGCTATTGCCTCTACCTCTCTCTTCATTTCTTCTCTCATTCTCAACAATATGATATGATATGCTGATATTGAAGTGACTGATTTTAGTCTTCAGGTAATTTAAAGGAAACCACACCTTAAGAATATGATAGACATAACTCTGAGTGAAGAAAGCCAGAGAAAAAGAAACAACTATTCAACTATTTTGGAAATGTACATCTTAATGTTTAACATACAGTGTTCTCTACAGTGGTCATGCTAATTCATATATTGATAGACATGCTGTTATATGGGTTTTACAGAAAAAATTCTAATATTCATGTTTTGATATAGTGAACATTGGACAAAAAATGCTACTCTCTACCCCAAAGTGAATTTTGGTTCAATGCCAGACTGTCAGAAATTGTCATGACCTAAAAGCTTTATTGTTAAATTGCGTTTATTTCTGGCATTGGTTTTTGGAATAGTCCCGCAATCAGTGTACATAAAGGACACTCTTTGAAACTGCTGAGTCATTTCAAACTGAATAATAATTTAAGTGAATTACTTTGAATTAGTTCAAGCAGATGTGTTCATAGTTTTGGCAAAATTTATCTATGAAAAATTAAAACAAGTTAATTAGTATTCAGCTAACTCAATCCATGGAATAGTCTTAAATTCCTCTCTAGAGTGATCTAACCAAAGCTCTGGATGCAGGGTTGGGGTGTATGTTTAGCAACTAATTTGCATCTTAGCTGGTATTTTCCTTGCTTCAGTGGAAGAATAATTGGAAATGTATGCACAGTATTAAATGTGTCGACTGAAGCTGTAAATTGGAAGAGATTGTATTTGGTATATAAATCTACAGAGTACTGCCAGGTTTTGTCATAAATATGTAACTTTCTGAATTCTACAACAGATAATAAGAAACATGTCAATGAGTGATGAAATGTAGATTTCCAATTATTTTAACAACAATAAACTGGCTTTTTGGGAAGTATTTATCACAAAACTTTCATCATTTCTAGTTGAAAGAATAGGATGGAGAGCACATAACTCATGGGGTTTCCCAGGTGAATAGCAAATTAATATGTTCAAAATTCCAGTGGGAAAAGGAAGATTTGTGTTTGTCTTTTGCAATAAGAATTAATTCACTCTTTCCTTGTTTTGTTTTAAAGGGAGGAAAGCTATTTATTATATTCTGATGGAAGAAATTTATGAACCTGTTCTGTCTGTGACACAGCAAATATATATATATATATTCAAAATTATACAGAATTCACTTTTGATATGTTTAAAACTGTATTGAAAGACTGGAAAGAGGTAAAGCTATATTTCAAAGATGCAAGATGGATAGCAGCTTCTGCTTAACAAGGCTAAATACTTTCAGATTTGTTGTGAGACTATCATGAGGTCTTTAGGGAATTAGTAGAGTTTTGACACTGGCAATAACATCCACATCTTAGTAGGGAAATGAGGTTTACCTTAACGAAGATGGGTCATTTGATTGTGTATCTATATTGAGTTACACTGTGATGTCTCAAAAATAATAATTAAAAAAATTATAATTATTATTATTACTCTGAATTCAGATTGGTGCACTGAAGGTGTAAGAGGAGCCTAAAAGCTCTTCTCAGAAGCTGCCTTCTTTGAATCACTTGTCCTGTTGGGATACCTTTCTTAAAGATTGTGCCATTTACTTCACAGTTTCTCCAAAAGTCCTGAGATAATTTGGTGTCCAAAATGAGCATACCTGTTCATAGCTTCATTGAGCATTGAGAACATGAGATCTTGCTGTATTTTCTTCTACTAAGGCAAAAAAAAAAAATAAATCCCAAAACAAAACAAAACAAGAATGGTAGTGAAAAGGAGTGCCATTCTATCTAGGAGATTAGTGGGAGTGTTTTTAACTTTATATTTTCCCTATTGTAGGAACATTGCTATTAAGAGAAACATGACTAGTGTGGGAGATAAATTCTCAACGTTTAAAAACTTTGTTTAGATTCCTTTTTAAGTCAGAAACAATAATGACCAAGCCTGACAAGTCTTGGCACCCTCTGTCTGTATTTATAAAACTGTTAAGAATCCCAAGTATCCTTACAGAGACTTACTTCTAATATGAATAACTGATTTGTACTCAGAGCTAATAAACATAAAACATTTGTTTCTTAAATATACCACACAAAAAATTTATGCTGTTCTCATCAGTTTTAGCCTACTGTTTTGTATGTATCTCTCAGTATCTGAAACTTGTGTTGAAGAACACGAAAAATTACCTTATATCGAGTCATTATTTGTTATTAACATTATGTAGGAGGTCCCTGCATCAAACATATACATGAAATAGGAATGTAATTGTGTAGGTAAGACCAACATGAAGCATGAAACTGCAGAATCACATAAAAATGTTTTGACTTTACTAATTTTAACACTGTAGTATTTCTTTCTAAATATGTGGTTTGGATGACACTTGATGCTGTTAACCTTTATTATAGTTGGTATGAAGGGGATACTGTGAGTAATTTTACTCAAAAATATACTTTGCAACACTCAATATTAAGTGGTTTGTTTGTTTGTTTGTTTGTTTTTCTGCTAAAATATATACTAAAATGCACCTTAACTTGTAAGCTATATGGAGATTTTTATAGGTAATTCTCTATTCTAGCTGTAACTACATTTACCTAGAAAGTAGGTGATCTTCAATATTTTTATTCCTACATTTGTTTTGTCCTTGGTGCATTTTTAAGGTTCCCTGTTTTGGAGGACACCTCTCTTTTAAGTGGTCATTCTTGAAAAAACATAGTGCATTTGTACCAAAATTGTATGTGCCTACAGGTCACCCACAGTAGGGATTTTTGTACAGGAAAAACACTTATTAGCAGCTCTAGTTCTTGCAAACAGAGCTAGATACTCTGATCTAAAAACAACAAAAACAGAAGAAACAAAAAAAGAAAAGTGACAACCAAGTAAGCCAAAACATGAAAGAATAATGACAGTTGGCCTCCTGCAGTCCCTCTTGTAAATATGAGTATCCATCATTTTCAAAGACATAAAACAAAGACACTATGCATGATCTGTAGGATATACAGTAGCACAACAACCTCATACAATAATTTCAATACAGAGAACACAGAGACTATTTTCACCACTTTACTGATTGCCATTTATCTGTTAAATGACACCTGTTTCTTTCTTCTTTATGTAAAAATACACATAATTAATAATTGCTACAGAAACTATGACAGCATCTCTTATGAAAAAAATGGGTTGAGTAACCTTTTTCTGATCCAGTAATTACATGACCCAACAGCAACAACAAAAAAGCAAACTGAAAACCCAAACCATCTTCCTTTCAAATTGTCATATCAGTTGCAAATTGTATTATATTAAACAGAGGAAAAGGAAACGGCAACATTTTCAAAGCTTCAAAATTTTTTTACCAACAGTTTTAATGAAGAATAGCAAGGTTATTATTCACAAATGAGTCATTATCCATCAGCTTTGTGGTACTAGCACAATCTGATCAAACAAGACTAACAGAATAGTAAGCTCAGTCATGATTCTCAGGCTACCCAAAAAGCTCATCTACCTTTAATTTTTTGTTGTCTGCTTCTCTATTTTTTTTTTATTTGGAAATGTCTCCTGAGTGACAAGCAGGTGTCTGCAGTGACTCAGGAATGCAGGGAGCAGCAGGTGATCCATCCACAAGTCAAATAAGCTAACCCTCAACTCTGAGCCATCTACTTTCAGTAAAAGAAGATCATCTGAGAAAAAGGCAGTGCTCTACTGATGACCTGATCTAAAAGCAAAAATCTGCAATTAAAATTATTAAAAATAATTCTAAAGACCAGAGTCCCCTTGTATAGCATCTGAAACTTATTACACTGTGTCATTATATTTTAATTGCTGCAGTGAATTTACTTTTTGTTTTAGTTACTTTTTTTTTTGGTCTTTTGGTAGTTTTATTTTTTTATTTTTTTGAGGGTCTGACAAAATGGCATTTGAAAAGGAAGTGTGGATGGAGCAAAGGTGTTCCACTGAATTCCTCCATGTGCAAGCAATTCACCTATTCAACTAGAAGGGGGTGGGCCCAGGGTCCACCCCTCCCTAATCTCATTCAACGGCTAGCAGCTATAAGGAAATGTCTTCAGTTGGAGTTTGTTTTTTTTGTGGGTGCTTGTAGTGAGCCTTCCCTTTTGGAGTGAGGGTAGGTTGTTCTTCTCTCATTGCTTTTTGTTTGTTTGTTTATTTATTTATTTATTAACCTTTCATATGTTGTCTTAAAATTGGCCGGGCTGTTTCATATCTCTTTTTGTTCTATACAAGACCAAATGGTGGATGTGAGCACAATAAGGTGGTGAGTGGTGTGTTTCAGACACGGTGACAGAGGTATGAAAGGCAAGCTGTTTTCTTCTAATTGGCCATGCTGATATTTGTTAATGTGGCATTTAGGTACTTGTTCCTTACTGGTGGAAGTGCATTAATGGTGGGGACTATGTTGTAAATATAGCACTTTATAGTTGGGAGTTATCAAATTGTGTTACTGCGATTCTTGCATATGTTCTGGTTTTCAATGGAAACAGATAGGAAATCATCATTAAGTCACTGTAGTCATTTTCTAGAATAATCTTTTGAATGTTGTGCTTGGGAGATACAAACCAGTAAGTGTGCTATCTGTTCAAGGATTTTTGAAATATTATTTCTTTTTCATTAGAAAACTTCATCAATGAAAGAAGACTGGGATAATCTTTAAAGGATGATATAGAAAAAGGGTGTGGGCTGTAACAAAGTATTGTGGTAAACTTGGTCTGAGTTCTGACATTTTTACATAAGAAAGTGGAACAAGTCTTAAGTATTCAAATATTTTTAGTGTCCTTAGGGAAGTCTAGCAGGTGAGATACATTCTTTCTAGTTAAAGATGAGGATCAGTTACTAGATTTTTCTATAAACCTCCTTTCATGCATGTTTTCACTAATTCTGTTTCCAGAACTTACTTTTTTTTGACTGAAACATTTGATGCCTTGAGGAACAGTCGTAAGATTGCTGTAGTTCTTTTGTGCGTACTACTAATCTTTCTACATTAGACATACCCAAATATAATATTTTAACATCTTGATCTACAAGTAATCAAAGCTCAGTGTAAAACTTTCATATGTCAACTTTGTGACAAATTCTTGCCTCCTGTAGATGTTTTTTGGATCTCACTGTGATTGCTTATGCAATATAGGAGTATATGTTGATGGCATACCACCTTTTGTAATGAGTTTTCTAAGATTTTTTGAGGAATTAAATTAGAATTAGATTATACAAATCTTGCTTTTTTTCTTGTAGCACTGTGGTAGTTATTGTATAAATGTTGTAGTTCACTACTTTTAGAGTTTCTACTTTCTATTAGATGTCTTGCATAAATATTGTTCTTTAAGGTTTGCTTCCTATCCTGCAGCCAGCCAACCTTTATATGTATGTCTTGCAGCTACCTTCCAGCCCTGATGTTAATTTGTATTTACATGTTGAAGTTGGCTAACCTTTTCCATTTGCTAACTTGCTAACCATCCAGCAGATCTCACTGGAGTGCGAATAATCACATATTTGAAAAGATCAATTTACATGCTTTATATCCTGTAAACATAGATTTAAGAGACTGAATTCACAAACACATACTTTGAAGGTTTTGTTTTGAGACAGAAAAAGCTTTTCTAAAAGCACCTGTTATCTGGGATATTTAAGAGATTCTCCCCTCACTTATCTTGCTCTTCAAATAATTCTTTAGTTACTGCAAATATTAAGTTTTGCAGCTTACTATTTTGTTTATAAAACCTGAAGTAAGAAGCAGCAATTTTGTTAGTAAATTCAATGAAACTTTTCTTTAAGAAGAAAAGGTAGACTGCCACTATAAAGACATTGTTAGAGGTGCATGTGGTCTGCTGCAATGAGTTCACAGAACCCTAAGCTACCACTGCTCCTGCCAAAACATCTGTTCTGGCTGGAGCATCTGTAAGAAATGCAGCTACTCAGTTCATCCCAAGGTCAACCTTGCTTTCTTAAACCAAAATGATTTTTGACAATATGTAACGCAGTTTGACCACTTGTTTTACAATGACATTTTAAATTATACATCTGTCATACATAGAATGTATTTGCATTTGACGACTTTTATTTATTTATTTATTTATTTATTTTTTAACCTTCAGCTAGTTAAATAAGCCTGGCAACAAAAGGCTTTTCCTAGTGATATATGAACATCCACTATATATTTGTATACCTGGTGATGTATCCAAGAAGAAAATCATTCATGTTCACCAGAAAAGCTCATTAAGCAATCATAAATTGATTCCATTGTCTGGAACTTGACTGTCTTCACTGGACTGTGATGAACGCTGCTCATTACTTAGATTAAGCGTTCAGCTTTGGGAAGTCTACCACACTGAGAACTGTTTCATATTATTAGGCAAGGAGGAGGTAGTCATATACTGAAATGGTAGTTTTAATCAATTAACTTGAGAAGTCTAGATGTAGTGCATAATGTCAGATTTATAATAGTTTACAATTAACACTGGGCTATGAAGGGTTTTCATACCCACCGAGGTCAAAAAAGTTATCACTCAGGATGTTTTCTGCTGGCTAAAAATGTTCTGAAATTGTGTTTTTCGTTGGGGACTGCCTGCTTTTCAAAAGTGGAGGAGATATTCTTGTCCATGAAGTTGCTCAAGTGACGCTTTTAGTTCTGAATTTAATCTGAAGCAGTCTGTTCTTCACTATATATGAGACACTGCTGAGCTCTTAACAGATATTAATATGAGAAATGTCAGCTATAACTTAAACTTTTATGGTATGGAACAATACAACATACACATTCACTGCTATTTTGTGTATAGAAAAGAGTAACTCAAAATTCTTATACGCACTGGAAGCAATGAAATGATTACTTTGTGCAGAGAAAGATGCTGTTACAGTGTTCATTTTTCCTGATTTAATGATCAGGAGTGCTTTGTGAGCTGGTTCTGGAACTTGTGTTTCTAGCATGCAAAAGAAAATATGTAAGCAGTGCTCTTGCTGAGATTTGCACTATGCTGTTAATTAAGTTAGTTAGCATAGAGCTAATTAAAGATTAAGAGATGCAGGTGGCTTTTTTTGTTTGTTTGTTTTACTATGTGCCAAGGTGCCCTCAGTAGAAAAACATTTAGGAACTTTGTTTCCTTTTAATGTGTAGGAGATGTGTTTTGAAGAGTCAGCAGTGGTGTTACAAGGATGATACAGTTGAATGTATCTTCATTTCAAAGTCACGATTGAAACAACTGATTAACAGTGCAAACATCTCCTGGTAGAGGAGTGGATACTCTTGATTATCTATGGACAGTTAAAGTTTCTTCTCTCTTCACATTTTCCAGAGAGGTTAAGAAGAGTATAACTGGCTACAACAGTCATGAAAAAGACAGAAGTACTCAACAAGCTTCTGTCTTCAGGATCGGTCACGCTTCCCACACCTCTCACATCCCTCAACCTGAAGTCAGGGGAGTGAAATCCAACCCACTGTAAGAGCAGAACAAGTCTGAGATAGCCCCGTGAAGCTTGATGTGTAAAAAACCTATGTTGCTGGATGACATGCATCTCAGGGTTCTGAAGGGGCTGGCTGATGTGGTTGCCAAGCCACTTTCTGTTGTGTTTGAGAAGTCATGACTGTCAGACTAAAGTCTCTGATGACTGGAAAAATTGAAACATTAACTCTCCTTTCCAAGAGAGGAGTATCCAGGGAACTACTTTGGTTCCATGACCTTCCTGGGCACAGATCTTCCTGAAAGAGGTGTTATGTTACATGTGTGGTGAAGGCAAATCGTGAGTGGTGTCTCCCAGAGATTTATGCTGGGACTGGTGGTCTTAAAAATCTTATCAACAGCTTCCAGAGAAATAGAGTGCACACTCAGCCTGTCTGTGGATGACACCGAGTTGAGTGATACAGTTGGCAAAATAGAAGGGAGAGATGCCATCCAGAGGGGCTTAAAAAGTGGGCCCACATGAGTTGGATGAGGTTCAACAAGGCCAAGTGCGAAGTGTACTTGGGTGGGTCAGGTCAACTTGCAATGTGTGTACAGAGTGGAAGAAGAACTTGTTGAGAGCAGGCCTGTGGAGAATGGTTTGAGGATGCTGGTGGATGGAAAGCTGGACATGTGCCGGCAGTGTGCTCTTGGAGTCCAGAATGCTGACAGTAGGAGGCTGCCTCAAAAGAAGGGTGGCCAGCAGGCAGTAGGAAGTGATTGTTTCCCTCTACTGTGCCCCTGTGGGGCCCATTTGAAGTATTGCATCCAGTTTAAGAAGGGTGTGGAGCTGTTGGAGTGAGTCTAGAGTAGGGCCATGATGGTGATTGTGAGGCAACTGGGCTTATTCAGCCTGTAGAAGAGAAAACTTGAGGACACCTCATTGTGAAGAAAGCTTATAGAACAGGAAGGAGACCATCATTTTTAGGCAGACTGATTGTGATAAAACAAGGAGGAAATGCCTTCAAACTAACAGAGGAGAGATCTAGGTTAGGTATTGTGGAAAATTCTTTACTCAGAGGGTGATGAGGTACTGGTGCAGCATGCACAGAGAAACTATTGATGCCCCAACCCTGGAGGCATTCAGGGCTCCATCCAACCTGGCCTAGGGCATTGTGGTCTAGTCTTCTGACCATGGCAGAAGATTGGAGCTACGTAATCTTTAAGGTCCCTTTCAACTCAAACTATTCTATGTTTCTGTGAATGAATGTTGTGTTGCACAAGTATAGTAATGTATGTTGGCTTTTTAAATTCCATTGCCTGATGATTTGTCATAATTTGGCTCCAAGACACTTTGGCATTATGGGCCACATTTATTTTTATTGTATTTCTGCTAAAGTCACTAGAGCAATCACAGAGCAAGCCACTGCATTACTAAGGAGGTGGAAAGCTAGAATAGATATGGTAGTGTTTTTTAATGTGATAAATGTAGTATTGTTGGAAAGAGTCAGCTGTTTAAATCCGAAAATGTATTTGAGCACATTAAAACCCTTAAAAGGAACATAATGGTTTAAGAGTAGTAGAATAGTACTAGAGGAACTGCTTTTTTTTGTTCCATATTTAATTCAGATGGAAAACTCCTAAATTACCTTTTTTTATTTTCCACATTACGATACTATGTAATATGCTTTGCTTCATTTAGAAGCAAGAATGTGTGAAACAAAAATGATCCTTTTTTTTTTTTTTTTTTCAGGTATGACTGTGTTTTGAAAATTGAATGGTCACTCATGTCTTTGAGATCTAGCCAATAACTCTCTGATTTTAGTAGATTGGTCCAGAATAATCTATGAATTACAATGAAACTTGATGTAGTTTTTATTTGCTGTGTAAATTACACTCGCTGACTAAATAAGTCTTCCTCAATCCACAGAGGCTGCTTTGAAAGCAATGCTTCCTGTTTGATTATGTAGCCCATGACATCAGAGGAGGATGATGGTGGTAAGGCAGTAGAAGCTGAACCTTCCTGTTACATTGTCCTGTTACATTTTGTTGCTGTGTCAGATGGCAGCAGAGGGGCAGTCTGACAGTATGGCAGATGACATGAAAGTATAGATGAAACAAATGTGCATCACTGAATTCCTCCATGCAGATAGAATTGAACCCAATTTGTATGCTCTTCTGCATACTCTTTGTGTACGTTGTAGTTTCCATGGAAATAAACAGGAGGCATTACTTCTTGAGCAACCTACTAGAAACAAGGTTCTTTACCATGTATTATCTAATAATTCAAAAAAGGAGGGATGCCTAAATTTGAATACAGTATGTCTTTGTTCAGGCCTATTTTGTTTATTCTAGAACAAAATACAGCTAGCTTGTGGGTTAAAAAATTAAAAAATAAAAAATATGGTCTATCAAGCATCAGAAATGAACTACACAGCTTTATGGATTGTTGCTCCTCATCTGAGAAGGAGTAACTGTTCATGAAAGCATCCTTAATGGCATTTACCAGTGCAGATACACTGTAAAAACATATTAGATTAAAGCAATCATTAGCATGATTGAGTTGTAATGGCTTAACAAGTTTCCTCCCTTCAGCTAACCTTTGCTATCCATTAGTTGGGTGCATGCTTTGCCTGTCAATTTGAGAGAGTATACAGTTCAGTTTCAGATTTGAGTGAAGTCATGTTATTGTACATTTAGCTCTTAACGCTGGAGATGAAACTAAATGCGTTATCTCATAACTGAAGTAGGCTAAAAGCATCAGGCAGATGGCTACTTCAGCTTAACAGCTTAACCCATTAAGATCATGATAACTTGCCTGTGTCAGAGCCAGCAGTGCTTTATTAGTCTGCTAGAAAAAGGTGAGGGAAGATGAGCGGGTTACTGAAATGTAATTGCAGCAGAAGGCAGAGTAGTGCTGTGGCAGCAGTCTAGGGGCTATATGTGTCTTCCTTGAATTGGTTATTTTTCTCTACACAGAGCTCCGAGGATACCCCTTGGTTTAAAGTTGTGTTCTTAAGACTTCAGAATGTTTTTGTGTTGCCTTTTGTGTGTATATATATATATATATATATTTTTTTTAAATGAGTGTATCAGAGGCAGTTACAATAATAATGGTGCTGTTCTAGAGTCTGACAAAGAAGCATATCAAAATGTTCAATTGAAAATTCTTTAAAGCCTTGAAGGAATCACAGTGGAGAATCTAGTAATGAAAGATCTGGAGGAGAGTGATAGTCTTTACTCAGCTTTATCTCAGAAGTGCCAACTTCTGTAGCAGCTGTGTTTGATACAAGTGCACATATGGGCCTGAACCTCAATTTACGTTTTTGTCATTAATAACTTTAGTACCTAAACAGAAGTATTCTGCCCATATTTGCTAGTTTTGGAAGGCCAGCTATAGATCTTTTTCCTGTCATAAAGAAGGAATAAGAGTATCAACCAGCTGACCTCCCTATGGAGTTTATCAGAATTTTTCCTTTTGTTCTCTTTTGTCTACTTTATCATCTTTTGACTCCTGAATGCAGAAAAGAAAAAAAACAAAAAACACACAAAAAAATGGCGATTTCTGGCAAATGTAATGTTTTGTCTAAAGGTCTTTCTAATTTAGGTGCTTCTTACTTTTTTCATTCTGCATCTCCCATGAGAAGCCAATTTCCTCTCAAGCTGGACTTCTTATGATGAAGAATGTGAGACACTTTAGGTGAGAAGCCTGGCATGTACAAGAAATCAAGGTTGCAAGTGTATGACAGAATTTGACAGGGATTTAAAAAAAAAAGTCATTAAAGATACGAAGTCAAATATGATTTGGAACACAGACAAACAAAAAACCTTGAGCTATAACTAAAGTTGGAGGAAAAGACAGAAAATGTAAGGTCAGTAATGTAAGAGGCTCCAGCCTAACTTCATCTTCTTACCAGGTATTAAAGAAATCACCTGATAGCTAGCTCAAGGGTTCCATGTGTCTCTGTTATCTTGGCCTGTATTTAGAATTAGCGCTGATTTGGTAATGTTAGCTAAGTTAGTCTCTTTCTGACATTTAAAAAAGGGACATATTAAAACCTCGTAACATGTCAAAGCATCGTGACATGGAACTGTTTATTTTTTCAATTAGTATTAGCTGAAGGAATTTGAAGTAGAGTCACAGTGTTTGGAAGTGACCTCTGGAGACTGTGTTCAACCCCTCTGATAAAAGCAGAATCTCAAAAGTAGGCTGAGCAATAAATGCTAAGTAGTGGAACTAAAAAGAAGTAGAGTAAGTCAAAGAATTCATATAAACTAAATGGACTTAGGAAGGTAATACTTGCTGTGGATGAAACTAAAGAATTTTTTATTTGCTTTTATAATACAAAATATTCCTTGTGCAAATAAGAATGAGTTTCTGCTTTCCATGCAGACTGCTTCGTGGTTATAAATGATAAGTATGTACAAGAATGGCTCTTAAATGCATAGGTTTAAAGCAAAAACTTCTAAGGGGAAGATGTGGGATAATGTGCATAAGCATATTTTTAAATTCAAGTCATCTAGTAAAATTCTGAGAAATTTAAGTGTTGGATGGAAATAAATGTCTCTGCACAAAACAGACATTCCAAGATGTAAAAACATGTAGACCGTGATAGCCTGCATTTGCTGTATTCCTTTCTCAACCTTTTCCCTTTTGGTTCATTATGTCCTAGCTTTTGGAGATGTAAAAAAGTACTTGCAAGACCTTATAAACCTATGTGAAAGTTGCCTCACTGGATAGAGGTTAGGGCTAGGCCCATGTTTCTGGTGAAGTATTTCGTGTATTTAAAAAAAGATTAAATTTGAAACTGCTGTATTTCTTCAGTGTTAAAGTTGTACAGTGATTGATAGACCATTAAGCAGTACTGAGAAACTATTAAGTTTTTAGAAGTGTCTTCTGAAAACAAAAAAATGTGTATTATTAAAAAAAAAAAATCAATCATCATAGAGATACAAGTCCTTCCTCTTTCAAACAGAGGAGTAGTAATGAATAAGCTGTTAATTGTAAATATCCCAAATATTAAGCTGATTCCATCCCCATGGAAGAGGTAAGATATCTTTAGATAAACAGTTTATTTACTTTTAATCTGAGGCCTTTTTAGGAAACATCTACATGTGTCATCTACGACTTCTGCCTTCTCAAATATAGAGTAAAAATCATTTTATGTTTCTTTTCCTTAGACTTGTCATAATTTTAAGATTTTTTGTTACTGGTATTCCACATCATACCATCATGTGAGGCACTGGGAGTTAAAGAGTTAATACTCTAAGTCTGTGGACCCCTGAATTTCTGGGTACCTGGCTCTCAGAAGAACAACTACATACCCCGGGGGACTTTGTGTTCCTGTTTTCTACTCAGAGGGAATAAAGCTGCACACAGGTCCTGGAGACTTCCTCTTTTGCTTTTTGTCTCAGCAGTGAAGGTTCCCTAGACATCTCGCCTTCAGCTTTAGCATAATGTCTTTTGTTTTGGACATTCTTTCTCTCATTTTATTTGATTTAGTACTTCAATTTTAAGTATACTGTGTTATTTTCGTTCAAATATCTTAGTTGTAAATTAGCTTTCCCCCTTGGATTCTTGCCGCTGTTTTGTTTTTAGGCCCATCTCCCTACCCTTTCCCATTTTCCCCCTTCTCCTTTCCCAGGGTATGGGTCCATGGCTCCCCTGCTCTACTGGTCACAGATCAGCCCACAAACTGTTGACAAGGCTACATATAAAAAGATTATTGCTGCCCTTTGAAAATACTTTAAAAAGCAGAATGAATTACTAATTGTAGAGCAAATAAATCTTATTGGGACTGGAGATGTAGACCTGGCATAGGGCTTTCTTTTTTCTCCCTTATCACATCATTTTCTTCCTAAATTTAACTTCATTTGTTATGAAATGTAAGTAGAAAATTCTGATGGTGTCTTCCATGCTCTGTTTTTTTCTATGTGTGAGGAACTAATCACCAGTTCTACCAACAGAACAATAGTTTTGTTAAAGGGCTACTGGATTGAAAAGAGCTTTTTGTCCGTGTGCGTGTAAAAGAAAACTTTGTTATAATGTTACAGTATCACTATACTCATTGCTTCTAAACATGATCGAAGTATAAGTTATAATATACAGGCAAAAAGGTGTGAGCACCTTTTGCTGAACTAATTTATTAGAGCTAATGTATTTAATCAGCAAACACCCAAATACAGTGGTGGTATTGGTTATTGTATAATTCTGACTAGATTGTTTGGAATTGAAATAATTTGAGTGAGAACAGATATATAAGAAAGGAGGATTGTTCTAAACAATTTATTGGTCTCTTGAATCCATGAATAATTCAGAACCTACGCATCTATAAATGACGTGCCAGGAACTAGATTGCTGAAATTACAAGAGTATGGGAATGATATAATATCACATAAATTTGATATTCGTCTATAAAGGTTGGTTGTTTGTCAAGCTGTTTGTGGGTTTGCAACTGACCTTTAAAAACTTGAGGATGAATCAAACTAATAGCCTGAACAATGAAAGTCTTTCAACAAGTGAGCATAATAAATCTTCCCACTTCAAGAGGGAGGCAAGGATAATATATAATACTAAAGACAACCTTTAATAGACACACAGAACATACAGAATTAATTCCGAATATAGAAAGATTAATTATAGCTATGGTTGAATTGAGGGTACAAAATGTACGAATATATTTGAGAATTCAAGAGTCCTGTACCCTACTTATGACTGTATCTTTGAAACAAATCTTTCTAAAAGATGCCTTTATGAAGCAGAGAACTTCATTGCCTTTACCTTTCAAAACCGTGTCTTAGTCACAATAATTAAACTATGAAGTAGAGAACTGCTAACTTGTGTAGCACTGGTTGATTCATGGTCAGTGAAAAAATGAAGAATTAATTCAAAAATAGCGTGACAATTGTAAATTTCTGCCAACTCTTTTTTTATGAGTTCGTCACTGATAGCGGGGTCCTAAATAACCAAAGAAGTGCAGACTGTGAGATCTCTGGGACAAAGATTCTCTGTGCTTAGTAAATCTTGGCTCATGATTGGGGCTTTTAAATACAAAGGTTAGGATTCTAATCTGATATTTAGACTAGTGTCTGGATTTCTGCTGAGGTGTTTCTGTGCTTCAGTTATCAGTTGGTGGCTTAAATCATAAGTGGGGGGTTGTAATTGCCATGGTTTGGAACCGCAGAAAACAGTTGCTCTTTGATGTTTTTATTTGGCAGGACAGACTGGTATAACTTCAAGTGTGTATAGAACGTTTAGAACAATGTTGCAAAAGTCATATTCAAGGAATAGTAAGCATTTAAAAAAAAAGGGGGAAATTAACAACCAGAAAATACAGTGAAGAGTGAGTTTAAAAAGAAAAAAAGGATTATTAAAATGAGAGAATTAACAATTTGGAAAGCTGTCTTGCACTCCTAGTGCAAATCACAATCTATATTCCATATTAATGGAACGTATGCAGAGCATATATTCAGTGCAGCATACACATAACAATATAACAATATATGCTTACATAAGTACACATCTTAAAACATATTTACATATCTTCTCTGAACAAGTTACTTTTCTGCTGAAGTTCAGAAATGATTGAGATGGCAAGAAAAAATCAGACTGTAGTTTTTTTGTGTGTATTTGGAGAAAATGTGTTTGGAGTACAAACACACAAAGTTAACTTTAGATTTAACATCACAATGCTAGCTGCCATCGTATCACGCTTAAATCCATCTGCGTCTGAACTGCAGGTTGCATTTAGTGTTGTGCTTAGTTAAAATGATTGTGGTAAATCAAAACTCAATTTTCGGTGAGGTACATCCAGCCAAACAACAAATATAATCAAGTTTAAATTGGGACTATAAAACATGATTCCTATGAAATGTGAAGCTGGGCAGAAATAATTTGGCTCTGTCCTTCAGGAGCCCTGGCTACGAGAGCTGAGCTTTTTGAGCATTTTGAAAGAATACCAGTGACTGAAGTTCTCCCTAGGCACTCCAGGATTGTTTTATGTTGTTCAAAATTGCGGAGAGTTTGGTAGTGTTTACAAACTTGATGTTCCTTGGGCTCACTTGGACACTAAATACAAAATGGCTTTTCTAGATTTTCAGTGGGTTTCAACTGAAAGTAGATGATGTGCTACTACTTTTGATTCTGCCTGCAGGACCCTCATCAACCCCCAAATATTAGATATGTGTATCTATATGGCTTACTGTTGTTTGTGTGATTGTTAAAATATAAGCGCTAAATGTAGTTCCTACCAATAGTAATGGAAAAGACATTTTTCTGTCATCTTGGAGATTTTCATATCATGCATGACAGTTCATTAGTTGTTTTACGTTTCATATGATACATGACTAAGTAATCTTTCAGTAAAATAAAAATTAGTGGGTAAAATGCTTGTCCACTGAAGAGGGAATTCATATAAAAGGTGTGTGCTGTGGTGGGCAACTGGTGTAGCTGAGCAAGAACGTGCAAGTTAAGCTGAGGAAAGAGACAGAGATATACAGGAAGTATAAGAAGAGTTATATAGCCAGGGAAGAATACAGAGATGTCATCTGCATGTGTGGAGATAAGATCAGGAACGCCAAGGCACAGATGGAGCTGAACTTGGTTAGGGATGTGAAACATAACAGGAAGGAGTTCCACAGAGGAACTTTACAAACCAACATTCTCTCTTTTTAGTTTTTAAACTGTGATGTTTTTAAAATTTCATTAAAAATCTTTTTCTTTCATCAATTTAGTGCCTCAGCTTAATACCATGAGGAGATGGAGGCACAATAAATTGTACATAATCTGGAACAAGGACACTATACTTTTTTTCTGTTTATTAAATTACAAGTTTGTTAAATCATTTAGGAGGAAACGTATGAACATTCCAATGTGTATGTCAAAGGCTCCAAAAAAGATTATATTTCCATCTGTGTCACAAAATATGATTATTTCAGACAACAATCACCCAAAAGAGAAATAGGCTTTAATATTCACTTATATGTGAAACTTTAAATTCCTAACAGAATAATGTTGCAAGTTTTAACATCAAGGCAATAGAGTCTATAAAGTGCGCTAATAATATTTGCTCTTGACTTTCTGATGAATGACAATGTGCTTGTTTGGGAAAGCATCCTAAAATAGCTTCCCAGGGTAACATCAGTGCTAATCAATCACTATATTACTATCTTTCCAATATAGGTTGCAAGATGTTGAAATTGTGTTTAGGTTCTAAAAGCAGAGTGACTGGAAGGGAAAGCTAGTGCATACTCAAATACCTGATCAGATATGATTGAATCTCAGTGATGGGCTATCTTGCTTATGACAGCATTAGTGTTTTTGCAGATAACTGATTTGAATGGCTGATGATTCTGTGTAGTTTGATGTCTTACTATACTGTGAAGTTCCAGTGGAACTATGGGAAGGAGAACTGCGCTGAAGCTCTACTAGAGCATTAACCCGTAGGCATTATTTTAAAATACTTTCACTTTCTATTTTATTGATATATCTTCTTTAACCAGGGTCTCAAGGCAACGGGAGAACAATATTAAACTTTTATTAGTTTTCTGAATTTTCCCCAAAAGGCAAGCAAATGTTGAGAATGAAGGAATGGAAATATAATTTCATGTTAATCTATGCTATATTTAGATAAACACATTTTTAAAAATCTGATGGCTAGCAAAGTCCATTAATTCAGAGTATTAAACATGGAATTTCTAAGTGGCAGGGCTCAAGGATGGCAGAAAGCTGGAAGGAACTGTGAAATGCATAGAGTTAGATGAGAGTGACAGCTGCTGCTGTGTCAGTGGTGTGGAAGCATAGTTAGGTGGTACTTCAACTGGACGTCCCTGTAACAAAGATGTTATAAATTTAAATGTGTATGGAGATGGTTTCATCATTCTGGATGGGCTCTGAACAAATGGGCAGGCTTCAAGAGTGTATTGTAAACAGGTGGGAAAGATCTGAAGCTCAGACTCATTTCTAAATAATGTATGTAATAAAACGGGTGACTTGGCAGTGAACTTTTTTGGTCACTTTGAATATTTCTGCCTTTGCCACCTGTCCCCATCCTGATGAGAGTAGCAGATGGCCTTTCCCTCTGCTCTCTCCAGTTCCCGTCTTTGCTATCCTTGAGTATTCTCAAAAGTATACAAATTCTGTCCCATCAAAGTCAAAATTCCTTATACTATCCCCCTGTGTCTGTCAGTCTTTCCACTGAAGAATTTGGGTTGTACATGAGTATATATAAAATGTTTGTTTTTTGAACAGAATCAAAGTATTCCTCTATTTCCATTATCAGTTTATCTTGTAAGCTTTCAACTAACATATTCATTCTGGAATTATTTTCCAGAGTACTTAAATGCCTTATTTTCAGGAGGTTTTTTTTTTTTTTTATTTTATTTTAACCTGCTATGTCTTCCTTAGTATTCCCATCACTTCTGTGTTATTCTGGGTAACATGTATAAATATTTCTTGTCTAAAACTGTGGAGTTTTTAGTGACGTTAATGATTATCAAGGCAATGTTGGTAGTGACTAACAGGATGAAAGGTCAGAGTAAATGCTTTAGAATCATTGAAGCCTATCTTACTCTTAGGCAAGTTTGGCTTTCATGTGGTAGACTCCTGAGATTAAGAATTTAGGATATCTAGAAAACATTTTAACAGATATATGCTAAAAACAAAAAAGTGATATTTGGGCTTATTCTTGCCTTCCAAGAGGGATAAATTAATATTTTGGAAATTTAAACACCATGCATGGTTAGGAATGCTCAATGAACAGCTTGGTCTTAGTGCTAGGTTTCTTGATTATTGTGTCTGTGTGTGTATTTCCATAATAACACTATACAAAACTGAATTTTAAGATCTTCATTTGACTTGTATAATGGATAAAGATTTAACATGTTTTTTTTGTTTGTTTTTGTTTTTTGTTTTTTAAAGAGCAGAACCTCAGATCCTACTTGTAGCTGACCTGTTTTTCTTATATCTGTGGTACCATATTTTCTAGGAATAAATTCTGAACGTGTTGTGATTTATTTCTGATGAACCAACTGAAATTACAAAGGCTTCACCTCCAGTATATTCTCCAGCAATAAAATTCCATGGGAGGCATTTGAACTCAGTGAATAATACTCATTCCAGAAAGTAATCTACTTCATTCCAGAAGGATGTCCCTGCCAGTGTGTTTTAAGGGTATATTAACATCATGTGGCAATTTGGTCAAGTTACTCTAATGTTACTGTTAACATCCAAAGTAAATAATGTGCTTGTCCATTTCTCAGTATTCATCAGAGCACTGTACTATGTGTCTAGTTTATAGAATTTGGTTTTACTACTTCCATTCATCTTCTACTTTTCATGCAATGTCTAGTACATGGGTAATTGATAAAGAAATGTGAACTGAACTGAGTAAGATATATAGAGAGACTGTGCTTTGAAAAATGTGTATGATGTTACTTGCTGATAATAAATATACTTAAAAGATGGTTTGTCATTTCTAGATGACAGATGACTATTCTCAGTACTGCAAGGAAGGTTATAATAGCTATGAGATATAAATGGCTGGACTGAACTGTACTGGGATTACATAAGTATTTATAATTTGTTTTACATATTAGCTCTCAATTTTAGGGGAAAATAATGCTTGTAGTTTAATGCATCAGATGTCAGCAAGGGGAAAAACTGTCTCCATAGACAATAGAAATTATGTGGCAAGCATGCTTTCCTCTAAATAAGTAAGCTATGCCTCTTTTACCTTGGAAAGAGCTTCTGAAGGCAGAGCATGATTGCTATCCACTTTTGAGGATTTGTTGCTTGTAAGAAAGCTGGAAATTCAAAACAGCTCTTTGGAAGTAGTTCTCTGATAGTAAGTGAAAATACTAAAATATGGAAATGCTTGCCCTGACGGTATGGAATTTTTGCGTTGCTCCCTGTTGTCTGCCAAGTAAGAGGCTACATGGCAGAATATCTGAGGGATCAATTCAGATCTGTAGTTTTTGTGGAAAAAGTGCTGTGTTTTGGGCCAATTTAATTAATATGTTCATCTGTCTGATTTAATTTGATTTCATTATTTAGGAATAAGGCACTTTCATTGTGTGAAATATTTATTTTGTAGTGGCTTTCTTGTACACTGAGTGTTGATTTTTACTTTAATAGAACACAAAACTGTCTTACATCTCTAGCTATAATCATATTGCATCAGACTTATTGCATAACACACAGTAAGTTTAAAAAATGCATAATTTCTTCTAAATTTTACACTGATGTATTAAAATGTTTTAGAGGAACTAAGCTGTTGCAAAATTAGGAGTAGATATGTTGTGTGAAATCAAAAGTATATCTTTCATCCTCCACACTGCCTACTTATTTCTTTTTCTCTTTTCTTTATTACTAATCCATTTTTTATTTATTTATTTATTTTGTAGCCATTCAGTCATTTAAAAACATAAATACTTTCTGGGAATTTGTATCTTATTCGTTATTTAATATTTCATTTAATTCCTAAAAGGTTTGATTTAAATTAGGCTGCTTAGTAATGTACAATGGTCTGTTGGAGAGGGACACAATTGATATTCTCTTTGCTGGTGGATATTTCAGTTAATATAAGATTCTCCATGGTATGAATAAAACATCAGTCTTTTATGCTAGACCTCAACTCACTGCTTAGCATTCAAAGGTCTTTGAGCTGTATGGTAGATGGAGGCTAAAATATGCATTTGATAACTGTCAATATTCTTGAATTGACTAAGAGTTTCCATTTTCTTTTCAATACTCAAGATAAATTTATTGTCATTCAGTTATCACTGCAATAGCTGGGACAAAGTCCCTGAGAAAGTAGTCAGGAAGTACTAAACTCTGAATTCTAATTCAAGTCACAAAACTGTGAGAAGCAAAGCTCTCCTTTAAAATAAAGCCAAACCAAACTTTCACAAGTCCTTGGCAGAAAAGTGAGATCAGAATGCATTCTGAATCTTTCAACAGAGAAAACTGTTATGGTTTTGTGTTTGTCTTATTTGTTTATAATGCGTTGTTGTATGTAAAGATACATGAGGATATGAACTATCAAAGTATGCGGTCTGAGCAAGTCAGGAAGATCAAATAGTTTTGTTCTTAAATAGTCTGACTTTGTGAAAGAGCATTTATGCATTAAGGTTATTTTTGTTCCTTGCAATATTGTTGTAACCCATGTTTTCATTACTTCAACACAGGTTTCTATAGTATAATTTTTGCCTTATCTGTTTCTCAGTTGCTACTGCTAGAATTCTGAAAATGTCCTGAACTTCTTCTTTTAAATAAGCTTTACTTATTTATTATTGTTGTTCTTTGGCTTCTTTTTTCTCCTTTTTAGTTCTTTTTTTTTTTTTTTATCTTGAACTTGACCATGCTCTGTACAAGCAAGAATATCCATGAGTAGAAATGAAAATAATTCACGTTTATAAAAGTAAAATAAATACAGTTCTAAATGCCAGCAGTTGTATTTCAAATATAATATAATGAGGTGCCTAATGTGGCTTCATGTTCTTTTTGTCCCTCCCTTACAATTTCCAGGCTGCTTTGTATTTTAAATTCGATACGCTTTAAAGCAAACATTCTTTACTTACTGATGACACGTCAATCCTATAAAACTCTTTGATGCAAAACAATGATAGTAGGCTCCACTTTGTTTCCAAATGATAGCTTTAAAACCTATAATTTTAAACCACCTGCAGTTAGAGTAAATACTGGTTTCACAGTCTGATCTACTGCTGGATTTTACTTTCATGTGCATGTTTTGATGTGCATTACTTTCCTTCTCCATGGAAGTAGCATAGCTTTTGTAGTGACTTCCTGTTTAATTGGTTTCAGTGCAAGGGAATAAGAAGCATAAGATTATGGCTTGTTTCTTGGTCTTATCTTCTATTGTTGTCTATTGCTGAGGTGCCAGGTACTTGTGAGCTGGGATGACCTCTGAGAGAAGTAAATTGGAAACCTAATGTGAATACAGGAGCTGAGGACTTATAACTGGAGAAAATAAAAAACAAAACAAACAAGCAAAAAAAAACCATCAGTTAATTAAGCAATGGAGAACTTGTCTGAGTAACTAGCAACAAACCTTAAACAGTACCTTATACTTTTGAATGGGTTTGGTAGGATTAGAGAAATCAATCAATCTAGACATCCCTAATAGAAACTTTCTTTTCATACGAAGCAAGTTTTATAAATTCAGTCCAGATATGCATTAGTCTGAGAAAATGGGTACAAGAAGATAGAAATCTGCCTCTTTGATGTCCCCTGTGCTTCTGACTAAGCGTGATCCACTTTCCTACTGGTTAAAATGCTAGACTATACTTTTAAGTTAGCTTTCATGTCAAGATAAGGAGCTGATAGTTTTGCACCCTGGGTTTATCTACTGAGACTGCTAATCATATTGATGCAGGCACCCATCAGCACTCATGGAATACGAATGGCCATCCACTTCCCCCTCCATAGTATATTCAATAGATACTGGAAGCCCTTAATGATGGGTACAAAAAGAAGTTTGTGGCTTCTAGAAGTATATGGACACAAGGTTAAAATATCCAACTTAGCAGGTGTAATCTTGGATCAGACAGATTATACAGATTTGTTTATTTCTGTAATTCTTCTACCCTGTTCTGTGAGCTTTATTTACCTCTTAAAACAAACCTTCAGAACAGCCTCATTTCAAATAGGCTACACTCCTACTGCTCAAAAAAATGAGAAAAACAGCAGTACTTCATGTGCAGTCAAATCAATCATTTTTGATTTTGAGGGAATATTTTGGTGGAAAATATTTCCTTTTAAATTACACATTAATGAAATCCAGAGCAATTTATCTTTTTCTCAGCAAAATACATTTTGCTCTGTTGAATAATATTTCAAGCTATATTATGTTTTAGGTACATTTGCTTCCTTGTAGACACATTTAGGTGTATTTATGATAATCTGTAACTAAAAGGAAATCTAATTGTGCTTGTAAAGGCTAACAAAGCTGCTTCTGAAAAAAAGCAAACAGTAGCAGCATGAGGAAATCTGCAACTGAGCTCAGATTTTGCTTTTATTCCTTTACTTGGATGAAATAACTTTCTTTTTCTGATTTTTTTTTTTTTTTTTTTTGTAGAGCAAATTGGGAAGAGCTGTTTATTTACTTTTCTGTTAGCATAATGCCTGGATCAATAACCAGTTTATGAGGTTATAAATAAATTGGACTGCTAAATTGGATTGCCAACAGAGGAAGCACAAAGCAGTACTGGCCCCTGTAACATCCAGTAGCTCTTGGAGTGAGCACTAGTTGTTGCTTAAAGAAGGTGCACATTGGGTTTTCACATTGGGTTTTCAGCTTTTATTTATTTATTTATTTATTTTAATTATCAAACTCTGTAAAATACAGTAGACATACTTTGCATGTATTAAAAATAAAGACTGATGAAAGTTAAGCCTGGTCATCTTGGTGACTTTTCAGCTCCTTCTGAAATTGCTATTTCTTGTGTTAAGACTGTCTTTCTTCTGTTTCATTTTCTGTTCTCAGCACTTGCTTAATAGGTTCCTAAGCTGTATGCATCTAATTCTTTGTTCTGTCACTTGCTTTGACAAGCCTGTTACCCTGCTGATACCTATTTTTCTCTCTCTTTCTGGGTTTTGACCAGTACACCAGGATAAAAGAGCCAATGACTTCCTGTGGTTTTCAAATTGACCTGCTCTCGTCTGTGGTAATGCTGGGTTTGACTATGTACAGCTTGAGAGCTCTCTCACTACAAAGCTTCCAACTTTGGGGCCTACCTTTAGATCCAATCTGTATCTACAAATGTTCTGAATATCCTAACATTAAATATATTTCAGTCAAGTAAAAGGCCCAGTAGACAGCTAGAAGAGAGGATTTAGATTCTTCCATCCTAACCTTCAGTACTCATCAGTCTCCTGTGATATGTATCATCTGAGCCAAGGACTCTATCTGTAAACACAGGTTCAGGTTTAACTCCAGTTCTCACATCTGTTTATCCAGATGTGAATGAGTTTCAGAGACTGAGGCTTACTGACACTGAAATATGAAGCCAACTTCACTTGAAATTGGAAGGGATATATTTTGAATGTTGTCTGCTACAGAGGACAGTACGATGGGTGTGATCTTTGTCCAAAACATATATGAAAATAAAAACATAGTTCAACCTCTTTTCTGTCAAAATAGGAAAATGTGAAATGTGTGATTAGGCTTTTCTGAAAGATTGTCTGATTAAACAGCAGAGTAAACTGTTTGTTCAGTTGAAATGGCTGAGACAAATTCATATATAGTCTTTATAGAATATATTAACAGCTTGACATGATTTTTTTTTTTTTAAATCAGAAGGTGCTTTTCTGTATAGAGGACAAAGAAATTTGGAATGATATGCTGTAACTAACTGCAAAATTAATTAATTAGTTATGATTAAGCAACTCTTCAACAAGCCAGAAAAGAACTATTTCATCAGATTAAGAAAAAATAATACCTTCTTGATGAACATTTTAGATTTAAAGTCTTCATAGCAGTAATTTTTAAAAGATTCTTGAAGTAGTCATAACTTTTTTTTTTTGTAAATAAATGAGAATGTATGCAGTTGTTTGGTTCAGAGTTTCAGCTGCTGAAACCTAGTTGAAATAGCAGTACTGAAAGAAAAAGATAGTGAGTTTCAAAATGCAAGAAAACCTGTGTGTTAAATGGCTGAATATTCAAGCTGAAGAAATCCAAATTGAGGCATTGATAAGACAATCCATCTAGGAGACCCATTACATTCAAACTGTGTGATAACTGTTGGTAAGAATTCTTTTCTATTGTTAATATAAATATTGTTAGGATTTTTTTCCTGGATATCTGCATGGCACCATGCATTGGACGCAGGTTCTACAGTATCTGTGATGAGTGTGTGCTGGAAAATTCCATTCTTTCAGTTCCTATCCTGTATATTTTTAGTCTCTGCCTGAGTTCTGTAGCTTCCAATTGCAATGCAGTCTTTCCAATTAAAATGGAGTACTGAATGTTTGTCCTCACTTTCCAACTACAAGCACAGAAAAGGAGAGAGATTTATTCTCTGCATTAAACACATTAGGGAGTGATACCTGGGATCCCCATGATTCTTTGAGAAGAATCCAAGAAGCAATATGAAGTTGTATTTGAGTGTGTAGCTGATGATACCAAGTGGAAGAGGACAATTTTTGCAACAATTCTGGTGGAGTTATGAAGTCTAAATTGATGGATGACTAGTGTGATTATATTAAATATGAAGGTAATATGTTAAGGGAAAATAATTGTTGTAAGCTATTATATTCCTCAAAAGGGGTATCAAGGATGCTGGGAGTTATCCAAGATATAATGAAAGGTTGAGCTTGCAAATACTGCTAGTACAATAAACAGGAAAAGAAAAGAAAACAAAAACAAAACAAAAAAGACAGGAAAAAAAAAACCAAGAGAAAATGAAGAGGGCTAGTCACTTGAACATGCTAACTTAAGATTTCCTGTGTGTGGGGGGGGGAAAAACAATATTAAAAGTGAAAAATACTTTTGCTGAGACCTAGGAAAGATTATTGAGGCCATTTCTGAAATAAAATGTCAAAAACTTTCTTTTTGAGATCCCCATATTTTTAACTGGAACTACTATTTTGGTGAGTGCTTGTTCCCATTTTCTTTTACACTTTCATAACTTCTCTGTTTGCAAGCTTTATACTTCCAGCTGGTCTGCAGGAGGAAAAAAAAAAGTATTCTAAAGTCTAAGCTACATCAGTGGAAGCCAGTAATTGGGCCACTGTATGTACTTGTAAATATCTGTATCTTAATAATCTGAAATAAGCGTTTGAGGTAGCACATTGTCACGAATCAGCATAATTGCAAGAGAATGATTGATAAAAGATAAGAATGGTGAGAGATACTAGAGAAACCTGTGTGTGGATGCAAATCCTGTGGCTGGGAAAGCAAAACTACTGATAGATCTAAGATGTTTTGAAATAGTCTGGTGAATGTGGGAAAGTCTGCTGATGTGGGTCTACCTTGACTTCAGCAAAGCCTTTGACGCTGTCTCCCACAATATTCTCCTGGAGAAGCTGGCAGCCCATGGCTTGGACAGGTATGCTCTTTGCTGGATAATGAACCAGCTGGAGTGCTGGGCAAAGAGAGTGGTGTGGAATGGAGTTAAATCCAGGTGGTGACTGAGCTATGAGTGGTGTTTCCCAGGGGTCAGTACTGGGGCCTGTCCTCTTCAATATCTTTTTTGATGACTTGGATGAGGTCACTGAGCGTGCCCTCAGTCAGTTTGCAGATGGTACCAACTTGGCTGGAAGTGTCAATCTGTCTGGGGGTAGCAAGGCCCTTTAGAGGGACCTGGACAGTCTGGATTGCTGGGCTGAAACCAATGGGATGAGGTTCAACAAGACTAAGTGCCAAGTCCTGCACTTTGGCCACAACAACCCCAGGCAGCACCACAGGCTTGGGGCAGAGTGGCTGGAAGACTGTGCAGAGGGAGTGGACCTGGGGGTATTAGTCGATGCTTAGCTGAACATGGTATGGCAAGTGTGCCCAGGTGGATAAGAAGGTCAGTGGAATCCTGGCTTGTAAGAGAAAAAGCCTTACAAGGAATGTCTGAGGGAACTGAGATTGTTCATTCTGGAGAAGAGGAGGCTGAGGTGAGAGCTTATTGCTCTCTATAACTACCTGAAGAGAGGTTGTAGTTAGCTGGGAGTCAAGGTCTTCTCTCTTGTAACTAGTGATAGGACTAGAGAGAATGGCTTCAAGTTGTACCAGGGGAGATTCAGACTGTATATTAGGTAATATTACATTTCTGAAAGAGGGTCAGCTGCTGGAATGAGCTACGCAGGGAAGTGTTGGAGTCATCAACCCTGGAGGTATTCAAAGAACGTATAGACATTGTGTTGAGGAACATGGTTTAGAGAGAACTGTTGATTGTAGGTGGATAATTGGACTGTATGATCTTGTAGGTCTTTTTCCAACCTTGGTAATTCTATGATTCTATAGCTGAACTAATTTGGCAGTCATGCTGCTTCCCTGATTTGTGTGCATAATGCTGGTGTGACATGGAGTTCTGCTGTAGATGGATACTGGAGAGTATCTTTCTTTTCTATTAACTTTTGAAAGGTGTGTGGTAATACACCTGTGGACTCATTGGAACAAATTGTACAGTGGCTGAAATAAGTTCCTACCCATCAAATACCCGAGGGAATATAAACACTGCTGTGAAATTGCTGCAAGCCCCGTAAAGACTACAATCCTTTTATTTCTCGAAGGAAGCAATATGTATTCTTAGCTTATCTCAGCTTTGCTAACAGAGTTGAGGTTAGACCACTATGGCCTGACAATTATCATCTGGAAAATTTTAAATGAAGTCAGGCAGATTTTTGGGTGTGTGAACCCAAAATGATCCAGAAAGGCTTTACTTGGCAGCTTGCTAACCTCCTGGGAGGTGAAGCCATAGGATGACTTTTTAATTCTCTCTCCCCTCCCCCTCCAATGAAATTGGGCAGAGCAGAAGATCAGCTTGGCTGAGAAGTGATCTTCTAGAGTGTTACTGGAAGAAGAAAGTGTATGGCTACTGGAAGTAAGGTCAGGCAACATTGGAGGACTGCAGAGATACTGTTCACCCCAGCAGGGAGATAATTCATGTGGTCCGAGCTCAATTAGACCTGAAGCTGGCTGGTACCAGGGATGATAACAAAGACTTAAATTCACTCTGTGTCACTGTCAACACATGCTTTTATTGTCTGAAGTAAACAAGACTGGACTGGACTGGTGGACTGGAGTCTGTTGCATCTGAGTACCATTCGGAAAGGGAAGCAAAAGAAAATTCCTAAAGATAACTCCTTAATTTCCAGAACAATGGAAACTCAAATATCACTTGTGTGACATATCTATTAGAATTTAAACAACCCCTTGTCAGATTTCATTATCAAAAAAATAAAAAAATTAAAAAAATAAAAAGGTAAGGATGCCAGAATGATCCAAACATGAACAATTATACAAGGACATGAACAACTATTTGAACAACTATCATCCACCTGAATGGATTTGGATTTGGATTAAAATGGGTTGGGTTTGCAATACAGATAATAAGGGGTACACACTATTATAAGAAGGAAGAAAATAGATTTCTAGATCTTACTGGAACCAATCCAACAATTAAGATTTAGTGATTTCTTTATTAGTTTACGTCTTGACTCTTTCTCTTGTTTCGTATATGCTGTGCAGATGGTACTATGAGGTAGAATACATCTTTTTTTGTGACTTCTGAGGCTTTACTTCATTTTTGTCTGCCATTACATTAGTTGAATGGCTCACCACACTTCTGTGAGCCTTGTGTGACTACAGTTGAGTGACTGATACAGCTGAGCAGCCAGATAAATGACAGATTGACAAGTGGTAGCAGAGCAGGAGTGCAGTGATTGTCCCTTCTGTTCTGGAGTTGAGCAGAGCTCTGCTTGTTCTTGCAGAGCAGTTTTTTTCAGATCTGTGTAGTAAGAATATGACTGTCAGCTTACTTCCAGAACTGTTAAGCACGTGGAGCCAGGCTTAGCCATAAACTAACATATAGTTGGCTGCAAATAAAGTTTTGTTTGATTTTTTTTTTTTTCTTGCTTTATCCTTATGTCTCTCATCTGTCTCATTCTACTGTTCTCTCGAAGTCCCTTATGACATTGATCCCAAGGTGTCTGTAAACCTATTCCTTTCCATCCTTCCTTGCATGTAAATTCATGTCATGCAGCTAAGGCTTCTTCACTTCTTGACCTCATGTAGGAGGCAGTATTGTTCAGGGAAGGCCATCTCTCTGCTTGTTATTTCTTTATCTGGGCTATGGAGTGGAATTGAGGACACAAGGAATTCAAACCTAAAGTAAGTGCAATTACTTTTTTTTTTCTGTGTTTATGGTTCAGATGAAATTGTTATGAGGTGTTACACCAGAAAACTTTAAAAGTTGCAGCGTACACTCTCTGAGTAAATACAGCTGTAACATTGACATGTCTGCAAAATCTTCATAAGAGTGAAGTT
Organism: Callipepla californica brunnescens; assembly: GCA_023055505.1. Taxonomy (NCBI): domain Eukaryota; kingdom Metazoa; phylum Chordata; class Aves; order Galliformes; family Odontophoridae; genus Callipepla; species Callipepla californica. The sequence continues at coordinate 62,581,161 of JALIRH010000002.1, read as the reverse complement.
TGGGATGTATAACTTGCCCCAAAAGGAGGTATGTTTTCCATAGGATGAGTAAAAATGGTTTTCTACTATGAAGGCAAACCTTTGACCCTTTTAGGTGTTAAGACCTTTAAGAATACTTCAGCTATTTTTGTTTGTTTGTTTAAATGTAATTTTTTGAAAAATCTAATTTATGGAAACTGAAGTGAAGCAAGTCCGAATAGCTTAAAATGAGGCCTTTAAAAGAAACTATTGAGTTAAGTCTGTTGTGAGTAGCAAGACTGACCGTGTTTTCTCTGTCTTGTGCTCTATCTTGTATTTGCAATGAAAATGTATGTAGAGCTGTGTTTTAAAACAGAATGCAAATGGAGCTGTTTCATATAGCCTTCTATAGCTTTAGGAAAGATAATGCTTTCTTTTTCTTAATTATTAATCAGGATGTATTTATAGACATCTCCATTCAGCATAAAACAATAAAAGTTTGTATGTCTTTGAAAACTCTTATCATTAGCCATTTTTTGTTGTAAATGTCATAGTCCGTTAGAAGAAGTTGTAACAAGTAGATTTATTTTATGAATAGAGGTATAAATATAGCTTTCTTTTTCACATTAGCTCATTATGAAATGCAAAAATGATGCAGCTGTTCACGTTATCTTCAGAGAATCTAGCTCATTTATCTATTTATCAGATATCAGACAATTACTTTTTCTAATATGTAGTGCAACTTTTTACTGTGCATTCAGTCAGTGCGGTTGAGAGAAAAATATATCCTTTTCCCTCCATGAAGTGTTTGATTTATTCAGGATAAAAGAAAGCCAATGTATAGGAAAAATATTTTTTCAACATGTGTTCTATAGAATTTCTGGAAAAAGTAACCTTTGTTCTTCCGCTGAGAACAGACTCCACAGACTAGATTTAAACTTGTAGTATGGTACACTTTGTTCTCTCTTCATACAATGTAATAAGTAAAAACTAATAATTTATGGGCCTCAGAAGAGCTGAATGTGCTTGATACATGTCTGATAGTTGACTGTTTCAAATGGGAGCTCATTATGAACGCAGGAATACTCACAATTTTTTCAGGCAATGTCTTCCATTTTTTCCTTCCTTTTTCCTCTCAAATTCGCTGTTTGTCTTTGAAGCACCTTTTAACCATAAATGCAGGCTTCCTTCTCTTTGTTGATTTCAAAATACCTCATTTCTGCCTGTATAATCAAAACATTTGAATAGCCATTCACATTTCATTTTGTAGCCATGAAATTACACATGACAGGTGTACTTTTTGCCTGTGCAATCTGGAATCAAGTGTTGGACTTCATCCAAATGCAAACCTTTAATTTCATGGTGTTAATTGCTGTGTCTTAATAGTGAGTCTCTCCTTTTAAAAATTACAGATTACTCTATTGCTGGATAGTTTGAAGAGAAAAAAAAGGGACTTGTGGAACCTAAATGTTATTGCTGATTTTTTTTTTTTTTTTATTGCAAGAAAATACTGCTAGGTAATCAGTTTAATTGTGTATATTGCTCCCTCTTCTCTTGTGTTCAGGAAGTCAAGAAGGAAAACGATCTTGCCTTCTAATGAGTAAAGTAAATCAGAAGTAAAACTAAGAGGCTTGAGCAGAATGTTTAAAGAACATCAGGCTTCACTAAATAGAGATGTTATCATTAACATTGATTTTTTTTTTTTTTAACTTCTTGCTGCTTAATGATCCTGTAGTTTTTTTAAAAATCCTTTCATTCTTCTGCCTCTTCCAACTTCCTCTGTTACTCACACTATGCTCCAGTTTTCATTCTCCTAGAAAATGAGTTGCGATGGGTTGTGCCTGGTCACTAGCTACCCAGTCACTTGCTTATTTGTCAGCCCAATGGGACAGCATGAGAGAGTGCAAAAGCAAAAGAATTCTTTTTCAAAACAAAGACAGTTTCATAAATGTAAGGAAAAGAAATTATATGATGGCAATAGCTCTTCTCCCACAAGTAGACTAATAACCAACCAGTCAGTCTACATGCACAGGCTACATTACAAGTCCCTGATTTTAATGTTGAGCAAGATTTTATATGATATGGAATATTCCTTTGTCCAGATCAGCCAGCTATCTCCTTGCTAAGGTGTAGGAAGGGAGGTAGAATGAGAAAAGATTTTGATGCTGTATGAACACTGATGGGCAACAACCCAAACATTAATACATCGTCAGTACTGTTTTAGTCACAAATCAAAAACACAGTACCATATAAACAGTTTTTAAAAAGTTAACTCCATCCCAGTCAGACACTGTATAAGAGGGCAACTGAAGAAGTGCACTCTTGATAGCCAATAATTATGGGGCAGCAAGGGGAAAATAGTAATAAAATGTTATTGCCATTTATTATGTTATTTTAATCTTGTAACTTAAAATATATTTCTGAGCTTCTTTTACTGCCCTCTTTATTTTTTTTAATTCTCTGAGGTTACATTTCCAATGGCTGTCCTCCTAAATATTAGCCCTAGAATACTGCCTGTTAATTAAACCTCACCTGAGCCGATAATTTGTCTTTGTACACTTAAAAGCATGTTATCCAACTGAGCACAGAATAAAAGATTGTCTTGCATTCCTTTTCCCCACAACTTTTTATACGAAAAGAGTACTTTGTTTTCACACTTTGGGAATGTTTGCAGATTCTGTGAATAGCAGAGGGCAGTAACCTGCAGATAGAACAGTAGTTCAGATTTTTCTGAACAGAGCTAAAACACCTGATATTCAGGAAAGCACACTGTAATGACAATAGCATTTAGTGCTTCCAGGTCACTTCAGGTATAGAAGCAATATGGTACCAGTGATACGCTTTCTTTTTCCTTCAGCTTTCATAAGACTTTAAGTTTGTAATGTGGAACAAAATGATCAAATATTTTCACTTTGAAAATATTTTCAGAAGATTTAATCTGATAACTGTGTCCATGGCTTCCAAAAGTTTTTAACAGTTGAGATGTGTATTTTAATTATAATAGTATGCTATGCCTTTTTATATTGTGTATTTCAAAAATACTTGGTTTTATAATCAACCACATTTTCCAGTGCTCTGTCATTCTTACAGTATTCTTCTTTGCGTTAGCATGGAACATCCTGTGTTCCACTTTCTTCCTGTTGCCCCTTGTTCTATTGCTGTACACCACTGAAAAGGGTCCAATCCCATCAAGATGTTTGTACATGATAACGAGATCCTCACTCAGTCTTCAACAGGCTGCACAGTCAGGGTCTTTCCCCAGCCTTTCCTTTTACGGGAGATGTTTCAGGATCTTAACCATCTTTGTGGCTCTCTGCTGGCCTCACCGTATGTGATCCCTGTCTTTTTTTGAACTGGGCTTGTTGGTTAGTAAATGCAGAGTTTTGGATGATTGCTTTGAAAGATCTCATCTCCTGTGTAGATATCTCAAAAATGTTTGGTCTTAGAGATTATTTGACAGTTTATACAGAGCAATTTGAGTGTCACTAAGGTTTTATTCATTTGTATCTGCAATCATTAGACCAGAATGCATATATGTGTATGTGTATATATTTTTAATGAAGCTTGCAAAGTGATTCGACTTACAGTGAAACCCTGGGCCTCATTAGGGTGGTACATTGTGATGACAGTGACAGCTGTGCTGCAGGAGGAAGGTTTGTATGCATCCAGACTTACTCCAAACATGTAATCACATGTTCCAGGAAAATAACATGAGGGATGCGATGGGGGCTGGAATAAGCACGCTGTAGTTCAGGAAACCGAAGTTCTAACCTAGTAGCATGTCTCTGACAAAAGATCCTTCAAGGAAGTATGTAGGAGCAGTGTGGTTAGAGAGTAATCCTTGTCCTCATATGTACATCTAGTTCTACATCCAGTTCTGTCACTGTATGTCTTTTAATGGTTGCCTGTGTATGGATGCAGGGAATTGTCTTCAGGAGAAAGGGGTGGTAATTATTTTCATATCCTAGTTTGCACTAGGTTGGTGGAACAGTGTCAGTGTACTTCAAGCATGAGAAGTGCTTTCAAAACTGCTATTTTAGAGATATTGAGTGTACTTTGAGAAGTGATTTACCCTATATGTTTGTAACTTCATACCATTCTTGTCACCTTTGCTGAGAAAGGACCTTAATGTGTTTTAATAGAATTTAAAGAGCACTCCAGGTAGGTATTTAAGATGGAGGGGTTGCATGAAGAAAAAAAAACTAGTGATGTAGCTGAATTCAGTATTTTCTTGCGCCTAAAGTTTTTATTTGTAGATATGATCTGCAAGGATCCTGCAGTAGTATTTTTGTTGTCTAGGTTCTGATGTATAGGACAGATACACTTCAACTCCCATTTTATTCTTCTCTGTTGAATCGTGTGTATTTCTGTCATAGAATAAGAGAAAGTGTTTAACTGTTTTCTAAGTATGCTGCTCTATGGCTTCATTTTGCCCTTTGTTTCCAGGAAGAAACATTAAATGCAAATCGTATTTCTTTATTTGCAATAGGTCAAACTAATTTAGCTAAAGTTCACAACCATCTGCATAGAAGATTATTGTAAACACAATAAAATTCAAAGGTCAATTCTGTGACTGAAAGTGGATCAAAGGTGCCTTCTGTGCTATTTTAATCCACTTCAGAAACTTGTAATGAATTTAGTAAAGGGTGAAAGTTCAAGGCTTTCCCTTGCTGTTGCTTTTTATATAATGCTATTCACTGCTCTATCGTTATAACATGTTCAATGGTGTATGAAGGAGAAACTAGCAAGGGGAACTTAGCTATAGTATAAGACCTCCTGATGTATGCTGATTTTGTTGATATGTTTCATCAGTTGAACAGCAGCAGCTTAGAAAGCAGCAGTCAATCTTATTCTTGATTATGAAGTCTGAATACTTACAGCCCATTACAAAAGTAAATGATGAACTCTAAAGCGCAACATTTTTGCACTCTTGACACTACACAGTTCCAAAAATAATCCCAAATAACAGGCCTGGAATCTTAAGATGTTTCCCATTGTTCAGGAGGTGTACGAATTGCCTGGATGCGTTAACCTGCTGATATTGTCAGGTTACCGTTTTACTTGACAGTCATAGTTTTCCATGGAGCTAGTATGGTGCAGCTGTGGAGGTTATTTTGCCATGACACTACTCATAAACTAAAGAAGTGATCTGAACTAAAAACAAATTTGGCTCACTACCCGCAGGTAATGAACTTTCAGAAACTGTTCTTTCTCTCAATGATTAAGTTAAACTTTGTTTATGTAATGTGAATTTCAAACTTTTTTATATTGCACAATTGAATTGTCTTATAATAATTAAAATGTATTGGCTGAAGAACGAGGAGTTAGAGAGAAATCTTAGGTTTATTTCATTTAGTTTTGAGCTGGTAAAATGACCTTAATTGTGACTTTATGGCAACGTGCTTAAGATTTTGACCTCTCTTAGATGACCAGAAACATGGAATGAGAAAGAAATGGGTTATTTTGGTGGACTACATTTCTACATATTTTTATATCTTTCATTGTTCTGCACAAAAAAAAAAAAAAAGGTAGTTTGTGCTGCAGATCCATTTACAGTCTTCCATCTATTTTTCAGGGTTCAGAGTTAACAGGATAAAAACAGCGGAGTTATGCAGGGGTTATGGTAACTATTCCCCCTCGAAATCCTGTCTGGAGTAAAAGGAAAAGCATCCTTTAACTGCAGCCCTGAAACTTCTTTCAAGATTGTCTAACTCACTGATAAAAGACTGTGACTATAGAGTCACGCGTACATTAATAGCTAAATTTCATTCCTGATGCAGACAGATTGCTTCAGTATGTAACTCTCCCAGCTAGCAAAATGCCAGTCTGAAATTACTGAGTTCAGCTGATTAAGTCAATTGCAAAGAAACTAGCAATGTTTCCTCAGGAAAGCATGGACTCCATCAATAAGATTTCTAAGCTTTATAGTACTACCTAAAAGGGAATTATCCCCTGAGCGGATGAGGCAATTAATCTCTGTTTCTATTTCTTCACTTGGAGTCTTCTGGCTGCAGTGAACAAAGCACTTTCAAGTAATAATAAGGTTGCTCCCTGACAGTTTGTATTGAGATTTATAGGATGCTGTCCTCATAGAGACATTTTCCAGTGGAATGTCTCTTCTCACTGGAAGCCTTTGTAAATTGCAAGAACCACAGTGTGTGCAGCTATCTGTACCTGCTTATTTGTGGCTGGATTGTGTTGATATTCTGCAGGAAGAAGATATGAAATATTCTCTGTACTACGTTATATTCAGATTATTCTTCCAGTCAGGTCTTGTAAGTATGAAATGAGGATGCTAGTAAATGTGACAGCTTAACAACAATGGTATTTGATTTCACATTAATTTATCTCTTGTGGAGAACAGGTATATTGTTCTTTAGACACATCTGTATTCCTCAAAGAAAACTAATCCAGCTTGAAAGAAACTTCGAATGCCAGGTAGAATATTGTTAAAAGTGATAGATGCATCACTGAATGATCTTAGTGTGCCTGCTGAAGGGAAGAATTTCAGGGAAGACAGGCAGAAATTAAAGTTCTCAGCTCTGAAATGTTTTTTGTTAGTTGTCACTAGCATCACCAACATGTTTCAGAGCCATCCCTAAAAAAGATGGAAATTACTTCCCTTTGTGCTATACTCCTTTCTCTGGAGAAGCAAATATGGTATGATTAAATTCTCAATTTAATTAGTATTATTAGCTCTGCAGAACAAAATCCTATGTAGGGTATATGTCAAGATATATCAGACCTTTTTGGAGTAGTTGGTATGTGATATGCACTTTTCCTGCTACCGTTTAAATTGGCAGTTAATTCTACACATACTTCCTCTGAATTTGACTCATAAAAAGGAATTGACTCTTAAAAGCAGAAAATGTGAAGATACTCAGGTAAGATATTAAGGCAGTGTTCTTTATTTCTTTGTGTTTTGCTCCTCCAGGGATACTTACATATGATGATGAAAGTAATGACTCCTATTAATTTCCACAAAAAGTAAAGAGATAAAAAGACCACAATAACACTATTTGATGGAGCAAATCATCAGCTACAAAATGCTATTTTTTTTCATAGTCACCCTATGATTTATGCATTTTCACTAGTGATGAATAGGACCCTGTATGTTGTGTTTGTCTCATAGACAACCTGGGCAACCTGATCTAGCTATGGATGTCCCTGTTCAATTGCAGGGCTGCTGGAATGGATGGCCTTCAGAGTTCCCTTCCAGCCCTAAGTATTCATGATCCTAAGAGTAGTGAGACACTGGCACAGGCTGCCCAGAGAAGGTGTGGGTACCCCATACCTGGAGGTTTTCAAGGTCAGAGTGGATAGGACTTTGTCTAGTGGAATGTATCCCTGCTCATGTCAGGGGATTTGAAAATGGATAGTCTTAATGGATAGCTACTTTCCAACTCAAGCCATTCTGTGTAAATGGCTTGCTTTGGAAACATGATGTCCTCTTATCAACAATTTGAGGAACAAGCCTTTAAGTGCTTTGCTTCAGTCAGTTTATCTTTATGATTGACCCACGCCTGTAGTGTTTACTCCTGTGTGACATAAGATCATAGTTAACAAGCTCATTATCTGTATGGGTCAGAGCTGGGAATGCCATACATTTTATGGTTATGGAGTTTAAGCGGGATTGCAGAAGCATTGTGTGTAATAATTTTCTTTAATAGGCATCTTGAAAACACTGTGGTCTTCCATGTATGTTAAAGAGAGATTTACAGGGGAATTGTGTAAACTGAAATAATAAATTATTGTTTTTCCCTGAAAATCTTTCAATGTGAGGTATGGGTTCTTGAAATATATCTTATGTATGCAAAGTGTTGCTACAAGCAGCTGAGACTTAAAAAGAACAATTGCTTTTAAAGTAGGTCCAGGTTACATCTGTGATTGAAGAATTTGGGAGCATCTACTCAAAAATGTGTCAACCATGGGGATAACTTGCCCATGTGTATGAGTAGTGAACTATCAGGCTGCTAATTTGAAAGCTGAAGCTGACCTTTAGCAGGAAAAAACATCCCTGGTTGGAAAGATACAGTCAATTTTCTGTTTTAAGAGCACCTCGACTTTCTCAAACTTGTTTGCTGTGTGCCTGCAAGACTGTTTCTCAGTCTTGTTTGCATTGTTTCTCCAGTTTCTCCAGTCACTTCTTTAGCAATTATTTCATTGCCTCTTTTTGTCCTCAAACAGTGCAGACATTTGCCTATGCAGGGGGGATTATTTATTTATTTATTTTTACTGTTTCTAAATGATACTAATCCTCTAAAACAGTTGTCTTTGCAGAAAGTTGTTGCAGGAAAAATCTCCTTAAAACTGCGTATCAGCTAGGAACTGACATATATAGTATATTCATGACTATTAAATTACCCTTGATGCTTTGAAATGAAACAGCATTAGTGGCAGTATTTCTATCAGAAAAATGCCCAAACAATAAATTTTGTCACAGCTTGTGAACTAACAACTACGCTGTAGCATGCTGTGCTGATTTTGCCTACTTATTTTCCAGTCCAAGTGACTTCAGTGATATGTCTCAAAAATCTGTAGGCTAAAACTATATTTTATGCATTGATAGCATGCCTGAATTTGGCTACAGAGGGACAGCTGTGAAAAGAGCAGTTGCACCTGGAGGCTTTGCCAGCAGCCATCCTGGTTTCCTCAATTTCCTTGATAGTGGGGCTGCTCTGCAGTAGCTAATAGAGTGCCCTGACAAGGGAAGGCTGCAGCAGTGAAAGCCTTTGGAACCCTGGGCCCTCTGAATCCATTTTCTCTATAGTTCTCATTAAAGTTCATAGGATTTAGGGACATAAATATCAAGTAGAAAATATTCTCCTGAGAAACTGGTGGTCATGTAGTCAAGGCAACTGAGCTTTACAAGTTGAGTTATTTATTTTTTAAATCAGCTAATTGTAAAACTTTAGGATAAATCCATCATAACAACTAGTTCTTCTCAATGAAAACACACCACAGTAAAAATGTGATGAACCACCACAGTAAAAACAATTATAAAGCAACCCCAAACCCCCATGTGAACAAAAGAGTAATAGAACAATGGAAATGTTTTTTTTTTTCTCTTGCCAGCACAAAGTAGTTTGGAGAAGTATAGTAATGTTATTCAGAAATATTGTATTAATATTTTTTCTAACTTCACAAATCATTTCTTACGTTTAAGAGTGAATTACCTTTTGTTAAATTGTTATTGCTATGGCAAAGATCTAATTTCCCTACTTTCACAACTAAAAAAGGCTCAAGATACCATACGGCAAAACTGAAAATAACTCAGAGATGTGTTTGTTTATGTCCTAATGTGAACAACCTGAAGAAGGGAATGAGCTCTATGTGTTTAGCTAACAGTAGCCGAATCAAATGGATTACAAAGAGTGCTTGTGTTGTGGGATGGGGGATTATTTGTTTTTAACCCAAGAGGCTTACAGATGAGAAATGATTGTTAATCCAGTGAACAGCTCTTGAACCTCAGATCCTATCCTGTGACTGTTAAGACTGTTGTGCACTCCTGCTGCTGACTCATTTTGCATGGTAATAACTTCTCCTCAAAAAGTAAGCTAGGTATTGCTTCCTTCACCTAGCAGAGTTTGTGAGGTCACAAAAAATTATGTTAGTGAAAGTGGAAAAGCAAAAAATATCCAGTCTTTGAGCATATTATTCCCTTGTGCAGGAATTTGGAATCTAGATCCTCTGTTACATATCACCAGTCCTATTTTAGACTGGAAATATTTTGGGGGGATTTCTGTTGCATTTGTTATCATGCATACCTCATTATTTTATTAATTCTAAAGCCATATGAAAGTTAAACATCTCCTTTGGTATTTATTGCAGTATATTGGGAGGAACAGCAGTAAGATGAGTAAGATGGCTTTTGTTTTTCTTTGTTTTTCTTTTTTCTTTTTTTTTTTCATTTTGTGTATGTAATCTTGCATTGGAAAACTTATAGGAAAGAATGGAAGGTTTTCTTTGTTTTTGTTTTTTACTTTCTGGATAGAAATAACAATGAAATATGCGACTCTGTAAACACTGCTTCATTATGACACAGGCAATCTGTGTACAACTTATGGTACAGTGTCCTGAAAAGAGTGGCGTTACTTGCCCCCATGCAGTCTGTCTACTGTGCTTACAACAAAACAGATTTGCTACAGGCTAGATAATGATGAGTGTCATGGTTATTCTTGAGGTATTTGGTGGATGAAAAGGTATTGCTACACCTGAAAACTCTGGTAATCAAAGTTTTTAGAATTTGACAGTGTGGACAGAAGTTGCAAATGGAAGAAAAAACCTGGCAAAAGCATTGATACGCAGGAGTACTTTGGAATAATACTATAGCAAGTGGGATGTGCCTCTGAAGAGAAATTATGGGAGAGAAAACAATTAAAACTAGATCTAATCAAATATAATTTCAGTTGGTGTAAGAAATAATAATTTGATATTTACAATCTGTTCTGATGTTGTAGATTTCACTACAGTGCTGATATGCAGCACAAATTTTCTTTCTTTCTTTTTTTTTTTTTTTTTTTTTTTTTTTTTTGTAGCAGAGCCCAAGTAAAATAATAATGTAGATCCTAATTTGTAGGGCTAAGAATACATACTTGTGGGTATCTGACCCCCTGCTATTGTCTTGTCTTCCGTGCTTCAACTTTATCAAGCTTTGCAGGAAGAATGTAATTTGTTCCCTTTCAACTTATTTGAAGGTGACAGGACCACTGTCTACTGTAAAGCACATTGGAAACAACGAAGCTTAAATGAACAGCATCAAGTTGACAGGTTTTCTTACATCAGGTTTTTGTTGTGTTTTCCATGCCAGATGTGGCTCTTTCCTTGTCACTGAATAATGACAAGGTGAAATATATTTATAAATTGTGGGTTTTTTGGTGCTCTTTGAAAGTGATAGGAAATCCTCACTGATATTGTGACAGCATTTTTTTGTTCGTTTTGTGTTTGGTGCTTTAGAGAAATAGTAAGCACTACTAATGGATTAAAAAACAAACATTTCAGTATAATTAAGTTGAAATAGCTGATCTGAGGCTAACTTGGAAAGTGAGTATTCCCAAGTTAATGTGGCATGCAGTTTCTAAATAAATCTTGCTTTGCAAAGGTAAATTTAATAGCCTTTATGTAACGGAGGTGATCAGGTTTCCTACCTTCTTAAAAAAGGAGAAAGGTGAGTGTTAAATTCTTATGTAAGCTGTTGGTAGGGATGCTTCATCTGAGACAGGCAGTTTAATAACCTACACATCTTGTAGGAGACAATTTATTATAAAAGGAATAAATCTTTTGAGAACTGCAGTGCTCTCTGAGGTTTAAAACTATATTGAAATTGAGTTTGTTTGCTTTTCCACTGGCTTTTATGAGAGACATGTGTATGCTTAAAATTTCCACCTCATCACATATGTCCAGAATGTGTAACTGGTTGTCATGCCTTACTGACCAAAGATTCAAATAGGATAGTCCATAGAGCAAATAAGGTGTTTATCATAAATAAGTTCACGTGTTTTTGATGTTCCTTTTAAATCCACTCTAATTAACTCACGTATTTGTCAACCTTTGCTATGTTTCAGTGCAGGAACAGACAGTATCTTAGGAACTGCTATGTATAGTTCAAAATATTCCTACAAACCAATGTTGGACTTAAAATAAAAAATTAACAGAGGAGCTTTGTTCATTGCTTTCATTTCTCAGTGAACCGATTCATTAAGCACATCTACTCCTTGTGGCTCAGACTAGGATATCCCTGACTTAGTTCTCTGAAACTATCCTGAATCATCAGAATAAATCACCATGGAGAAGGAATCTGAATTATGGTGAGAGATCCTTGAGAAGTCTTTGAAAGATGTATGGACATTTCTACTGAAGCTACAGGATCTTGGACTTTGTGAACTTAAAACCAAGCTTGGAAAAAATATATAAATAAATCTCAAGCATAGGAATGAAGAAATGAATTGCTGAGTGAGCATATGCGCATTAACAGTTCTGTGATGGAAAACAGTGGCAAAACTTCTTTTAGCTGTTACCAGATAGCAGGGAGTAATCCTTTCAAAGGGAAAGAAAACGTGGGAATGTACTTACTAAATATTTTACATACTAAATAACAGAAAAAGATAAACACTAGGCTCTTTAGGGTTCACTTATGTAGAATCATGCTACAGATCGTGTATGCATATTTTTAGTTATCCATGAAGCCCTTTTTCTGCAGAGAGAAAAAGGGTGTAAGAAGCGGTAGACAAAGTGAGTGCCAGCATAGTGTAAGGTTTGGGCAGGGTGGTTTTGCAGTGCTTTGCACTGTGCTGCAAGAGGCTGTGCATGATGGTATTCCAAAAGCAATTTATTCTCTCAGGAAACAAGAAAACAAGCATTAATTTGGCCGATATGTTGTCATCTCTAAAATCATCTGGGCCTACTATTAAAAATAATACTAGAACTGAAGAATCACTGCCTCCTTTTCTCAGGTTATTTACTTTGGTGAGCAAGTCATTACTTGTGTCAACTTGTGTTTTCTAGCATCCGCTGCCATACTTGATTCCTCTTGTTTTCAGTTATCTTTCTTGAAGAAGGTGAAAAAACTGCTCAAAAATATTCTAATTAAAAATAGAATGTTTTACCATTTGTTTATTCTGTCCTAGGCTCAAGATGGAATTTTAATCTTTAAAAAGTATTTTAAAATATTATTTTGAATAAAGAGTGAATATTACTGCATGTTTAACATGGAAGCTAAACTACTTATAGTTGATCTTTGTTTATTGTAATACTGTCAACAGTTTAAGGGCTGGCCCAGTTCCACAACTAATGGGTCTTGGGGTCCTATGGACCCATGCTCCAAGCAAGTAGAAGGGGGAAAAGGGTAGGGAGATTGGCCTAAAAGCAAAACAGAGGCAGTGATCTGAGGAGGAAAACTAATTTACTAAATAAGATATTGGAATAGAAAATAACACAATATTATACAATATAATTGGAATTGAGGTTAATAAATAAAATGAGAGAGCATACGTGCATTAACCTTACTCTCTAAAGATGAAGATGAAGTAGCTAGGGAGCTCCTACTGCAGATGAGCAGCAAAAAAAGAGGAAGTCTCTGGACTTGTGTGTAGTTTTATCTTTCCCTCTTAGCGGAAAATGGGAACGCAAGGTCCTCTGGGGCATGTAGTTCTTCATTTCTGAGAACCAGGTGCCTGGAAATTTGTCTGTCCACAGAACTGGAACATAAACTCTTTAACTCCCAGTGCTTTACGTGATGTTATAATGTGGAATCAATGACAAATCATAAAATCAATGATGGTTCAGACATGAATTAATGGATTATATAGTTTATTTACTTGAATTTTTTTTAATGCTCTCTAATAGAAACTTACTATTACACTAATGTGAGTGATGTGGATTAATGATATATTAAGAACATACATTATCTTTCTAAAATGTGGCAGAGGAGTACATTAAAGCAGACAGAATGAGAAGATCCTGAGAAACAGGTGAATTCTTTCAGGCTATTTGGAAAAAAAAAATGTTGATAAAGCCTTTAAAGTTAAGAATTTGGAAATATAAGTGTCAGTATTATTCAAAATGTGGAGATTCATGAATTTGTTTATTTTTATGAACTCTATACTATTTATCTATTTTCCTATGTTCTTCCTTCCTCATTTAAGCTCTGCATACAACAACTGTTTACATTTTTCATGTACGATAGTGAGGGAACAGTTGTGCCTTACTTCCAGAGCAAGGTGTCTGCTGGACCTCTTGTCAGATTCAGAGAGTTCTGATGATTGCACACTTGTAAATGGCCTCTGAATCTTTCATTTCTGGTAACTGCCATAAAATTGTAGCAATAATTTATTAATTAAAATCGTCTTGCCGTGTTAACTTGTGGTGCCATGTACTTGTATAGCTTCTCTCCATTCAAGAAAGTTTCAAAGGAACTGTTCTGTGGATGAGTTTGCTAGCTATTTTTTTTTTTAACCAAGCAAGAAATAACAAAATTATTTCTTCAGCGAATGGAGTTATTGCTTCCTCCAACTGGTATTCTGCAAGGGCTTTGTTTAGCAAGTTCCCATTCTTTCTCTCAAAACTTTATGCTTTCCAAAATAGTTTTTATCCTTCAAAAATATTACTTTTCCTTATCTCTTTCTTACTATCTTCTCTTTTTGAGGCAGTTGCTATGCGTTTTTCCTTCATAAGTGGTGGAGAAGCTTCTGCTGCACTTAATTCACCTACTACTTGTGAATATTACAGCAAGAGATGCAGACTGTTGCAGTGCTAACTATAACATTCAGAGGAAGCAAGGAGGATGTTAAATCAATTCCAGAATATACATGTGAGGAGATTGACTGCAGTCATTCACAGCTATTCTGATAAAATTTTATGTGAAGCTCTGTTGGGAATGGATCCAATTTTGATGAAGCACAAAAAGGGGAAGTGATTTATTTGGTTAGTCATTAAATGGGTCAAAGGTATGCTTCTCTTTGGAATTTCAGCATATTAAGAATGTTTCCAGATATCTAACACCTGTCATTTTCTCAAATACCAATGTGACTTTTAAATGCTACCCATCTGTGTGAATTCAGCTGTGTTATGATGCGATTATCTTTCCTTTATTTTTTTCTAAAGAGTATTGCTCCCCATCCAAAGTTTGTTTCAAACACAAATGGCAAGGCAGGAACTTTTTAGCACTCAAATCCTTCCTGTAAACTGCCCTTTTTATAGAGGTATCCATGAGAAATTAACTTCCACTTGTCCCAGCTTGCAAATATTTGGATTATGTGGTTGGAATCTTTATACCATAAAAGAGTTCAGTGCTACCGTTTATTCTGGTCAATTACCTAGCTCTTTTTTTTTTTTCTTTTTTCTTTTTTTTCTCTTTCTTTTTTTCTACATGTGTCTTTCGCTGGTGACAGTGAAGAAAAAATAAACCAAAGTCAAGGTGACTCAAAGGCTGCAAAGTCATAAAGAAGTTGCAGAGAAGTGTACATACAGTTTTGTGACTTGTGGATAGCAGCACATAGGACCTCACATCAGTCTTCAAGAACAAACAGATCTAGCGTTTTTAAATAGCCAAGTGTCTTTCATTGTTGATTTATTTTGTTGGAACAGCAGTTTTTGACCAGAAATGAAGGATTAGAGTCAGGATGTCTGGCTGTTTTTCAGAAAAAGGAGATACATGTAGGTCATCACTATTTGACCAAAGGAGGATGTTTGTAAAACACATTATCTTTTGGATTGATCACCTCTCCTGGATGTTCTCGTGATGAATAGTGGGGACATTGCAGCATTTACCAGGAAAAAACTTAGGGAGGTCAGAGCTGAAGCACATGATTTGGAGTTGGTATTCTCCATGTTATTCTTGTGCGTAAAACAGCTGATGTGTGACAATAACATACTCACTGGTTGTCTTCATTTCAGGACACACAGCTCATAGGAATTATAGCTGCTTTACAGGATTTGTACACAGCCAAATTTCTAAATGTTTGCATCCACCATTGTGATAACGACAAGCTCAGTACAAGAACAACTAATCGTCCAGTCACTTGGTGCAGTAAGGAGGAATGATTAAGCAAATCTAATGGCAACGTTGTACCTGGAATTACATCCTATCTAAGAACTGTGGCTTGAGCTCTCCATTTGTGTAACTGCATTTGTTTATAGCGCTTGTTTCAATGAAGCTGAGCATGTTGCTGCTGCTTTAATTGCTTAACTTGCTTATTTATTGATACAATTCAATTTCCTTTCTTCCTTGGTATAATTGCAGGAATGTTGGTAAATTATTCTTTTAAAGGAATGTTTGTCCTACAGTATTATTTTAGTGTTTCACTTGTCCAGGAAACTGTTTTAAAAAGAATTTTACGACTTTAAAATACATATTTAAGGTTGTTTTCACCTACTAGACGCAAAGTTTTTGACAGAAATTATTCACTGTGCTTGTTCTCTATTATCTATGTCTTCAGTAATCAGCTTTAGGAAATTCAGCATCTTTTTTATAGAAGACAAATGAATGTATAGAGTCATCATTCCTAGCAATAGAACCACATGGCAATATACTGATTTTTTATTTCACTTGGGAATGGTCCTAAATCTTCTTCCTTCATATTTACCTAACTGTTTAATGCCATAGTTTATAGATTTTTTTTTTTTTTTTTTTAAACCTAGCATCCTACAGGGCTATTATGCTTTTCAAGCTGTCTTTTTGACTAAGAACAGAAGCAGTGAGAAAAAAATTGCTATCTCCACAGTGGCTTTAAATCTTCAGCAATGTTATATGGACTCTGTAAACTCTACTCAACTCTTTCTACTTAGCAGTATTGTTATAGCTGATTTTTATTTTTTTAAGTGGAAATCTTATATGTATACATCTCTAAAGATCATCATTTCTTCTTTCATTTTCATGTTGTCAACAGGTGGAATAATTTACTACACATATACATACATATATATAGAAATATATATTTGCACATATTAGATGCAGAAACTAATAAGAAGGTTAGACTTAATTAGATAAAAAATAAAATGTTGGAGTAGTAAATCAAATGAAAGTTTTCTTTTGCATTCAGATTATTCCAGTGGTAATAATTTAATTTCATGCAAATCTTGGTAACAATATTTAGAGTCTTTATTATCAAAACTTAAATGTCTAGGAGAATCTGAATTAAATGTGTTTTTTGGTTTTTTTTTGTGTGTGTGTGTGTGTGTGTGTGGTAGAGATGGTGAAAGCAGTATTATCAAAATAGTATTTATATGTATGTATTTATTAAGTATCCAGCTAGTCTCACATCATGATGAATAATAAACAGAAGGCTGTTGTAAAGTGATGAGTCAGGTATGACTGGAATGTCATGAACTGTAGAAATGTGTTTTCTTGAGTTTGAGCACTGAAACTGTTATTGTCAGTTGGAGACAGAAGGGTACTGTAAAAGATCAGATTATTTTTATAAGTGAAAATTCTATTTATAGGTGAGAAAAAAGAGAACAGACTCTTTAGCAGGGCCTGTTGTGGCAGGACAAGGGTAAAAGGTTTCAGACTAAAAGAGGGGAGATTTTGATTAGATATAAGGAAAAAGTTGTTTACAATAAGGGTGGTGAGGCATTGGCACAGGTTGTCCAGAGATGTAGAGGAAGCCCTGTTCCTGAAGACTCAGCACCAGGCTGAATGTGGCTCTGAGGAACATGATCTCGCTGCAGATGTCCTTGTTCATTGGGAGAGAGTTGGACTAGATGGTCCAGTACCTTTCTACTGAAATGATTTTGTGATCCATGATATCTGTTCTAATATATGAGGTGACAAAGTTCAAATACTATAGGAAAAACATATAGGTAGGAAAATACATGTATCAGTAAGATTAAAAAGGTGAAAAATGACTCTAGAGAAATTCCAAGTGAATAATTTATGTGATGTATGATATGGGTACTATATATGTAAATCTTAATAAGAATTTAGAACAAGAAAAGCCAGAAGGGAATTCTGGAAATGACATGTACAAACAACTTGTTCATAGCAGGGCCACCTTCAGATTCAAATCCCTCTTCCAAGTACTTCCATGAAAGCACCTGGGAGGAAAAGGCAACAGCCCTACTTCACCAGAAAATCCACTGGAAGAAATGTAGTGGATAACAAAATGAATGCTTTACTGTATCGTTCTTGTTAGATAAAAAAAAAAAATTAAGATGATACCTGCTTTCTGTTGAATAAATAGCTATTTATGAAATAATTTTATCAGAGAAGGCTTTTTTGTTTGTGTTTTAGCCTCAAAATCGGTTATTTTGTAGCCATACAAATTCTTGGACTGATTTTTTTTTTTTTTTTCTTTAAGTCTACGTGAGGCAAACACTGTAGAAACTGAGGATTTTCATTTTCCTTCAGGATGGTTGTTACCAACTTAAGCATGTTTCTCTTGGTGTGAGTCAAAGCACAGTACTAAGAGCTGAGGTGAAACTATTTAAGGATCAGGAAAAGTGGTTATAAGGAGAAAAGACCTTCTCAATGATAAATATCAAAGTAGATTATTCATCTGAATTTCTTTTTCCTCTTCCAGTCATTCTGTAGAGCTGCAAGGTGTTAATATGCTACCCTAGTCATGAAATATAGGCAGCACACATGGGATACCTTTGTATATCCTCTTGGAGAAAGGAAGAAATATGTCTTTTTCTTCCTTCAAGAGCAATAAAGCAGCTTGATGTGCCCTTTTTGCTGAAAGAATTCTTGATATAGCTCCCTCTCCCTCTCATGATTTGAAGGTAGGGGATAGTTTAACTGTGACAATTCCTAAGGCTTGGATACAGTCATTCCATAGAAATTTCTTTGCACAAATATATTACATATACTAGATCATTAAAACAAAGCTGTTCTTTTTTTGGGCACCCATTTTCCTTAGGGAGGAAGAAATCAATAGTTGACATGCTTTTAGAATACACTGTAAAAAAAAATGTGTTTTTTTTTTTCATATGTTGAAATTCCCCTTGCGTATAGAAGGGGTTTGGACAGTGTCAGGCTCTTACTATTCTTTTAACCACATTCAGTCATTTACTGCACTTATGTGTGAAATCTACATTGAAAACTGCATAGTTTTTATTTTGCATTTTAAGCATGTATATTGTACAAATGCTTTTAGAGAGCTGTTAGCTCTGGAATGTAACTATATAAAAAAAATTATAAATCTTTGTAGTTCCAAATGTTTTCTCTTTACCACGTAACAAACTTGCTTTAAGTTTTCTGTAATTTTATTGATTCAGTGCAAATGGGGCTTAGTAAGTCTGCAGAGATTATAAATCTGTAAAACAGAGTATGTTGAATGGCAAGATTTTTCTGCGGTTTGTATCAGAAAATCTGGTTTTTATAAGTTAAAAAAAATCTTGTAAAGTGCACCTAAATAAAGATGTACTCAGAAACATTTTATTTGTTGCTTGCTTGGTAATTTAGAAACTTTTTTACAGAAGAACTATCACCATATTTTTTGTTCAGAATGAACATGCATTTTAAGAAGTAAGATGAAGACTATGTAAATCTATTGATTTCCTGTTACTTTACATTTCTGAGTGAAAGGTAATCATTTCAGTAAAGAAAGCATTTTTGGATTACTTCTTCTGTGGCAGGCGGCTGAGCACCAGACACTCATTCACTCATTTCCCCTCTTCCCAGTGGGATGGGGGAGTGAACTGTGAAAAGAAAGTAGAACTTGTGGTTTGATATAAGATTATTTACTAAGACAGAGAAAAGGTAAATATAATAGCTATGACGTGTATATATATGTTGATGTGTTATCAACATTGTTTTTGTCCTAGAACCAAAACATCGCACATATCAGACACTCTGAAGGAAAAAATTCAATTCCAGATGAAAATAAGACAACTTCCTAGAGAGCTTTTTGCTTTCTGCTGGGAATCACTGAGCATAGCATTTTATTTTGTAAATGGTTACATGCCTCACAAATGATGCAGTTATGAAACTGTCATATCCAAGTGGATATGCATCATTCCATGTGTTTTCTCCAGTGGGCTGGAAAATAAATTTGAAAGTTCTGTGCTGTGTCACAGGAGTACTTTTGTATTTTGGAAAGCTTTAGGTATGCATGAAATTCTAGTTGGAAAAACTGCATTGGGATAAACATAGCGTATATTTTTTTATGTCACTGTCTTCCTCTTGTCTGTATATCACCTTTGCCAGGCTGTCCTAGGAAGCCCTTTGATGTGAATGTTGGAGTTCTTTGGAGAAAGATTGATTGTGTGTAACTCTAATGATGTCCTTGAGCTCTCCCTGATTTCTTTTGGACAGATGTGTAAACCATCACTTTCCTAAGATTATCTCTCACTAGAAACAGAGTGAACCCTCCAAACCCAAGAATCTTAATGTAGACACTGCATTTTATGTCTGAGATAAAATGGTCTCTCTTTTTAATTTCTGGTCTGGGAAGGCAGAATGTTTAGTTAAAGCTCCTATGCTTTCTACATGGTTCTTAGAGACCACTGTCATCGCAGAGTAGGTTTTGAAACATCAGACTGGTGAATCTTGAGAGGTACTAAATTACTACACTTCAGTTGTAGTTGCACAGACCTAGTCAAAAGGAATAACGGGACTGAAGAGGCTTGTAATCCCCTGAAAGAGATTTTATGGTACCCCAGTCTCAGCTTTGAGATTTGCCATGTTGTTCTATCAGCTTAGAAACTACACCACAATCTTCTCAAAAGCCGATATATACTATATATATATATATACACACACACACACACACACACACACACACATATATATACATATATATATACATATATATATATATTTAAATTTAAGGAAATAAATATAATTAGATGTCTTTAAAATGAAATTGAAGGTAATCAGTGATAATCATCACCCCTCTCTGCCCCATTCCTTTTTTTTTTTTTTTTATTTCCACATGCAGTAGTTTCATGGTTCAGTATACTAGCTAAATAATATCATCCTGGGTAAATACCATTTTGTGTCTTTTATGAATTTTCAAGGTTTTAAGGCAGGAAATATAAACATCCTTAAATTTAAAAATGTGTTTGGAAATGGAAATGAATAAAAGGTGGCTGGGATAATGTCATTTATTTCTGTCACAAGATGGGAAAATCCTGTCATGGGAATGGATTTTAAAATCTATATCCTCTTCTCCTTGCCCATATAATCTATTGATTTTTGCCTGAAATAGGTTTTCTTATTACAATTCTATTCATTGTAGTAAGCTAAGTGTTTTAATCATTTTTTTTCCCTGAAAAACTGCACAAACCTGAAGTATTGTTCTATGCCATGTTAGTGCAGTGCTGCAGTACAGATGGCTGAATGCAGATATCTTCAGTACTCTAAGTCTCACAGGAGGGAACATGCTTTTGGAAATTAGGAAGTAAAGAATAATATTAGTTTAAATAAAACCCACAGAACATAACCGAGTAAATTTTATGAAAATTCATCAATGAAATATGTTTGCATATTTCTGTTTCACTGATTGAAGTGTTATGACAAGAATATTTGAAAATGTTATCTATCTGACTTTCAAGTGTTATCAGCAGCTTGGTATCTAATGGAATTGTGTGGTATCAGTTTGACATGCTTACATATAAAAGTTTTATGAACATTTTGGTAACTCAACTAATTCTCCTCAGAAATGGAGATCAATTTTATATTCCCTCTTCTAAGACAGAAGTGATAGCTATGTAGTAGCATTGTTAGAAACAGACTTTGCCAAGGTGTGCTGTATAAACATGTATAACAATTTTTTTTACTAATCATTAAAAAAAAAACAAACAACCCTGAATATTTTCAAAATTTGGCAGTGGTGGTCTGTTGAAATGAGTGGACAGTTGGCAGAATAAAATTATTGTAAGGGGAAGCAGTGTAGAACTACAGTAAAGTCCTCCTCTAATGTGCTACTGTAGATGTGCTGGAAGTAATCAGACACCGCACTAGAGCAGTCTGTATGCAGACTAAGTCTACAGCTGGAATGCTTTTTATCTCATATCTCCATACTTAAGCACGTATAGTGTTTATCCATACTTTTTCAGTAAGAGTGAATGATGTATTAAAACCCAACATACTATAAGTAATCAAATCTCAAAGAAAAATATTTAATAAATCTGTCCAGTGTGTCTGAAACATCTGTTCAGAAGAATTATAAACCAGCTACTAAAAATCAGCACAAATTAAACAGAACTTCCTGCAGTCAGGAGGTCAGTTGACTTGTCCATCCTGTACTGGGCTTTGCTGGGTCATATGTAACTCTGAGCTGACTTCATACATGCAAAATCTTTTGTTTTGAAGTTTTACTACTTGTTTTCCATTCTTGAACAGTAGCTGTATAAATTGCGAATACTGCTTTTGTGAAACGCACTGGACTCTATTATAGAACCATTTTGAAGAGTACAAGACTTGTGACTCAGTTGAACGATACATAGAAATAACTTTTTTTCAATGGAAGTCTATTTTCTGAATCATTAGGCAGAAACAGTGGAAGTATAAATCATCTACAAGGTAGACCTTTGATCTTAATGAAAAGGGGGAGACTGTAGTGAAGAATATGGCTGTATGGAAAGAACTGAACACTGAGCCCATTTCCAATGTTTAAGAAAAGAAATCGTATCTCTTCATAATATCTTCCAAAGGAAATATAAAAACCACATCATAAACAGTTATTGTTGAATCTGGTTAAGAGAACTAACAGAGAAAGAAAAGATGTAATGCTTTTAGTTCCATGGATATTATTTAAGCAGAACTGCTTCAAAGTATTAGGGTAAAATCCAGTAACATTAGGTTTATAGGGCTGTTTTTTGTAGCTGTGGATTCTGCTTTCTACATATTTGTGAAAGATGTTTGAGAAACATTGTAAATTACAAACAAAATTCCAATTTTATCAGTATTTTATGTCATCTCAAAGCTTTAATAAATTCATGGTCTGCAAAAATGTAGTGATCTTTCCATGATAGCTTAATTTTCAGTATGAATCAGAAAAGAAAGTGTCCCCCACTGTATCAGAATTATTATTTTCTTGGGAGAGTCAGAAAATAACTGTTTGGTGCACAAACATTAATATATTAAATGTAAGAAATACATGTTTGTTTTCTGTAGTTCTGTGCTTTAACATGTGTTATCATAATACCGTGTATACATAATACCTAGCAACCCCTGTAAAACATACTGGGATGAAGTGTGCCTAAGTGTGCCACAGAGGCATGTTGCCATAGCAAGGATTGTTATGTATGCTGTGCCCCCGGCAAGCACTTTGCCTCCAGCACTGTATCCATGCAATGAATTTCAGAGTAAGTCTAGGAAATGGGAGTGGGAAAGCTTCGAATAATTTGTGGAGAATTGAAGGTGAAATATGCTAGGAAAGGGGTTTTGCTGCTGCAATGAGAGCTATGTGGCTTTACCAAACTATTTTGTATCACCCTGTGATTGGAAATAGGTTTAGTGCAATGGTGGAAGCATCAGGCTAGGTTCCTCAGGTCAGCTTAATACAGCTCCCAGAAGGTCTGAAGCCCTGTGAGTACTGAAGAGGTGATTTTAAGAAGGGCAGAAGGCAGGCTATTACAGAAGTAAGTTGAATAATGAGGTGAATCATGACTCTGTGTGGCCTTTAGAAATGGTGCTGCATGCTCTTCAGAGGACTGCTTTCTTTCAGGAAATTCTCCCTATTAAAGGAGCCAAAGTGTTAGAGTAAATTACATTTTTTTTTAGATAAAAAGCTATGTCTGTGGTGGAAGCAGGAGTGTAATGGACAGTTATAAATCGTGGAATGCAAATAAAATGTTTTTTGCAAGCAGAAGATATTTGTACACTGAGACTAGGAGTCTCTATTAAAACTTGATGAACCACGATTTTCAAATTGTAGTAAAGAATTTGATTTTGATGCCATCACAGTCATACTAGATATCTAACAGTGCTGAAGTGCTTAAAAATTTCTCTTAAGGTGCACAATAATTTTACGAAGGGCATGTTTTCTTCCAAATGTAAAAAAAGACATTACCACATACAAGGATCTGACAAGTCAGAAGCATAAACAATCTTTAATTGCTTATGCAAAAATGTCATAACAGATAATGTGCAAGATGGATTATAATTTAGGCAGTGCTTCAGGCCTCCAGTCTGCTTCATAATCACAGATTAAAATTGGGTTAGAGTAAAAAAGCTTCCTAACTACAGGGCTTCTCTTCAGGTGATAATGTTAAAAATTTCATACAGCTAATACCAAAACGTGCTTGACATTTTTATGCTCTCTAAAACTCACTTTCTATTTTCATTTTGCATCCAGCACAGTATAAAGCTACAGAGACAGGATCTTTACAGATAAGGAGAAATTGATTTCAGAACAGAATAACAGAGAAGTAAACAGAAATCCAGATTGACCTCAGATGGCTTTAGTAAACAGAATAAAATCCAAATAAATGATGTATGTATTTGGAGTTGTAAAGCTGAAAATAATAGACAGCAGTAATTTTGAATAGAGTATTTAATGAGAAATAAGCGTGAATAATGCTTTGAAAACAAATAAATGAGGCTGTTTTTTAGGTATCTAAAAATCCACAATCTTGCATATGTTCAAACAAACTAGTTGTAACATATGTTTGCTTTTTAAATGAAAAACTATGAACATTCTAGTAATTTTGCAGCCTTGTGATGTGAAGTTGAAGTGAGATGCAAATGAGACTATATATTAAATGAAATAATGGTGGTCATTATACTAAGCACCATAAAATAAAAGTTTGGAACTGTAGAACAATACAAAGTAAATTCAGATGAGTTGGGTTTGCTTTTACCAGCAGTCCTCCCTGATTTGATTCCAGAAACTCTTAGAAGGGTTGAAAAAACAGAGGTCTATTTTAATACTGATACTAATAATGAAGAAAGGAAATAGTAAAAAACAAATTGATGTGCTTGTTAGTCTGATGTAGATCTTAGAAAAATAATGGGATTTTTCCCACACAGGAATGTATAGCTACTAGAGCTATCCTCAAGAAACAAGAAGCATTTCAGTGCTTTATTTTTAGGAAGCCAGTTTTCTAGTGGTTGTGCTCTACAAAAAAAAAGCAAAACTATAAAAAAAAAAAAACCTGACTACATTCAGAAAACTATTCCAGTACTTGGAATTATTATTGGATTTTATTTGTTCCAGTCAGTACATCTTAAATCAGAAGTGCTATTTGCACCTTTTAAGACTATATCAAAAGTTGAAAAAGAGGAAATTGTCATAGGGCTAATTAATTTTTCAAAAGTACAGAAGATGTGTTTCTTCTTCAAAGTGAGTCTCTGGACATCCTGTAGGAAAAAAACTAAACAACCATAAGCTCTGTTCAAAACACAGAATATAAAAATCATTGAGCACCAAAAGGATGAATTTGAGAACAAGTTGAAGCATTTGCCTATCACTGCAAGAAAAGCATGCGACAAATTTGGAGAAACGTCACCTGCCACAGGGACTGGAAGAATAATAAAAAAGAAATGTGTACTAAGTGAGTACTTGGGAAAACAAAAAAATGTTCTTCTACAACTGAATACAAGGAGTAGATCTTAGTCCATGCACAGAAGTTCCTATCCTGTACTCAGGAAAAGGGTAACACTAGAAAAACAATAATTCTCATTGTAACATAGAGATCACAGGGACTAATCTGATCTCCTGATGCTCATCAGAAATCTCCAGATAAAGCAGTAAGGCTAAATCTGGTGTTGGTTTAATGTCTAAAATACCGAGTCCACTTTGGATGAAAAATCAGTCAGATATGTAGTCATCACTACAGAAAACTCCAGTCAGACCTTCAAAGGGAAAAATAACTATCGTAATTGAAAAGTTGTCTTATAACCAGACTGCCAGTATACAGATAGGTATGCTGATGTATGATCTTTTTATTTGTTTTTGTTTTTAAGATTGAAATTGTTCAGACTGCTGATGGGAAACAGAGAAGGAAGCACAAGGGATCCATTTGTCTTTTAGTTTCTGCTTTTTTCAGAACGAGAAATCGGTTAACTGCAATAGCGTGTACCCTAAAATTATTTTATAGTGCTCCAACTTTTTTCCTCCTACCATTTATTCTGTTTACCTTTCAGAAATTGGAGTTTTAAAATGATCTCTTGGAAGTAGTTTTCATAGAAAACTTCATGGTTACAGAGGCTGGCCACAATTCACATAAAATTTCAAAGATTTAATGACTACACTGAATAAAATATTTAATTGTTTTTCACATAATTCACACTCAATGTAATATAAGTTTTTATGGTTACCTCAGGTTTGATTTGTTACGTTATATTTATTATTAATTTCTTGCATCCAATTTACATTTAAAAGGCCTTCTTCCATGTGTTGTTCCACAAACCAATTGTTGCAGTAGTTTTGAGGTGTTCTTCTAGAGATGTGCTGTTTGTCGCAATCAGAAGTTTTATTACAATTAATTTCAGGTCTCACGTAAATAAATCTTACAATTAATCAATCTATAGTCGCTTTTAAGAAATGCAGCCCATTTGCTGTAGACTGGGCTTGAAATTTGATGAGTTAATTAAGCTTCCTAACCTGTTATCTTACCTTTCATAATTAATACCATAATCATATTCATCTAAACTCAATTATACAGAAGACACAGTGTGAATGTTTAAAAAAAAATGAAACAAAACACAGGCACAGTGAGACAGCTGTATGCTCCTCAGGATGCAAGATTTTTAGCAACTGGTGTTGTAATTAAGAAAAAAATTCCATGTCTCTAGTATTTTGGGAAATTGCTTTTGTGTTTACTAGAAATTCTGGACAGTGCTGACCTACTTAAAAGGTCCATACATATTTATAACCAAAGAATCTCTGCTGGGTTCAGGGTAAGAAAAATGTATAGAGTCTGCTTGTTGGGGTGGATAAGTTTTGAGGCTGGGACAATTGAGTGAGGCTCAGAGAAACATTTGATTTAAAAATTGCTACTATATTATTTGATTTTCTTTTTCTTTTCTTTTTTACTTTAATAGAAGGAATATTGTAGAAGGGATTGTCAGACTTGTCATAGGGGAAGACTTCTGACAATGTGTACCAATGCTAAGAGAATACTGGATAGTCTGGTACAGAAATCAGACCTAAATCTCAGTTTATCTTGCAATCTTTGCCACTGTCTCAAGAGAGGAAAGAAATCAAACTGTCAAATAAATATGAATTAGTAACTAATTTATTATTTTACTATATTGGTATGCCTATAAACTTTTTCCCAGCTTCTACAAACTGGGTAAATACCAAAGGAAAATGGGCCATCTATCACTTGTAATGATATTAATTTGAGATATTTTCTTAGGTAGTACCCAGTTCAGACCTTTGTCTAGCTGTGACAGTCCACTCCTGTAATCTTACACTGTCCTTTGAATGTCTGTTGATATTTCCTATATTTTGCATATAGCTCCTGTACTGTCACTGCTGGAATTTTGTTTGTTGTTTAACATTCAAACTGTGATTGCAGATGAAAGATTTATAGTACAGATTAGAGGGTTTCTTTGATTGAAGATAGTAAGTTTTATTAATAAAAAGAGAGATGACATCTAAATTGCATCACTTTCATCATTTGTGGGACAGTATCAAACCTAGCAGAAAGCTATCTGTGAGACTTGTCATACTGTATCTGTCTAATAAAGAGTTGTTTTGTAAGCGTGAGCTTATATTTGCAGAAATACTGGGAAACTCTCTCTAATCCTAAAAGGAATCCATTCTGTTTTCTTTTTAGGCAATATTAAGGATTTATTCTTTCTCAATCTTCTCTGAGACTACATGCTTCATGATGTACAACCACTGTTGCTCTGCTTAACTTTTGAAAAATTGTCATTATTGACAGTGGCTGCAGCTGAGAGGGAGAAACTGTAGGATATTCAAAATGATGCCCACCACCCTCTGCGGTCAGGAAGGAATACCTAACCAAAACTGGCATAAATTATCAGTGTATCCATTTTTATTTACCTTTTATATTTCAAATCACATAGATGGGATGAAAATTATTGGACTTTTTGACAGTATCAATAAATATCTGATATCAGTTGGAATTGCTACTGATATCAGTAACTATGCAATGTATCTATATATATATAACTCGTAGTGATGGAATATTTTAAAGGTTTTAAGGACATAGTGCTGCACATTAAGAAATGACTGTTTTCAAGTGTGGAGATATTTTAGTTTTTATTTTTATTCATTTTGACTCAGTTTGTCAATTTGTATTTTTCACAGGCAAGGCAAAAGCAGTAGACTATCAAATGAAGTAGATTTGCAGGAAAGATTTTTCAGATTCAAACATAAGTATCTGTGCTGTGTGAATCTGCTACATTTACATATTGGTGCAGGTGCAGTAAAAATGATTGATTCATTTAGAATATTTATAGAGTCACAGACCAGCTGGCTCATGGATTTGTACAAAATTGCAAGGGACATAGTGGCTTCTTTTGTATGCAATGTACAATGTCTATAAAAAAAATAGCCATTTAAACAGTGGCTATTTTATTAGGATTTCTGGATATATGCACCTTGTTTGGAGAGACATTATGGTCTGGCAGCAACAGCACAGAAGAATCTGATGCCGCTTATCAGAGCTCTTAAATTCAACAGACCCAAAATTTCCAAATGGAAATCTGTGATTTTGGAAGGTAAGATGTTTGGAGACCTTAGAGAAACAGGAATACTGAAAGAAAACTGCAGGAATTTAAACCCAAAGCTATAGATCATGCCTTGCTATTAACAGGTGCATTTGGAAGATACTTCAGCTCTTCATGGATCTCAAGATCAGTGTTACAGAAACACAACTACAGTAAGCATAACTTCAGAACTTCTTTGTACTGTTGTGCATACACTAGAATGTCATATATATTTTTAATCATAGATTTTTTTTTTCCTGATTCTTAGCGTTTAAACTGACACATAATCCAGAGAGAGGATGAACTCCACGGCCTAGTTACAACACTCACTTGCAGAGGAGTTCTCAGGACTTTCCAGGAAACTTTTGGGATTGTCCCTTAAATCTTCTGAAATTGAGCTCTGCATTGTTATTTAGTCTGTGAGTTTCTGTTTCCAGCTATTGCCTAGCCTTTGTCACCACAGATTTGTTCATGATGACATCACTGCTGTTATTCCTAAAGTGAGTGAGGAAAAACCAATGTCAGTACAACTTACCTTTGCTGCAACAAAAAATTCCACTTTGTGTTCAGTATTTATGAAGCCTTTGCCTGCTACATGAAGAACAAACCTTTCCTTTAACTTCTTGACCCCAGATTTTTCATATTTTTACTAGCAGACTTGGTTGAAATGTTTCCTTCTTTACTTTGAGAAGACATTCCGTTTCATTCTGTTTCTCCATTTAATCAGCATTCCTGAAGTTATTGTGTGAACTACAATTCGAAGTGACACTAAATTTATATATTTGTTTGTGTTACATTGTCAAGTTTATTTTCTGAAAAACACATTAGCTTTTGCCTAAAAAGTATTGTTTTTAAAGAAAAAGAGAAAGAAAACAGTGTTCTCTGTGATCATTAGGGTTCTATCCCAATCTCGGTCTTTGAAAAATAATCCTTTTCGTTGGGACGAAAATGTGAAAACATTGCAGAAAATATTTTCTATTTTTAGGTTTCTCTAAACAGCAGGTGCATTGTTCAGCTGTTAGAGATGGATGTTGAATGAAGCATATGGATTGCCCATTGTAATAAAAGTAATTTGCTCTATCTGACTAATTTAAGCATAAAAAATTACAATGATTAATCTTGTCTAAAATAGACAGGGATAGCTCAGCACTTTAATGTGAACTGTCTTTAACATTCCAAAGCGCATATCGATTTTTAAATTAAATTTATGAATTTTCTGATAAAGTCCAAGATGTAACGAATTACATACATGACATCTACTTTAAACTTACCAAATGATATCCTGGTTGTGAAGTCAGCTGGTCATAAATTTTACATAGCAAACAAAACTGTATTTAAAGTTTATCTCTTCTCTCCATTTTTTTCTTTTAATCTTCAGGGAAAAAAAGAAAAGAATAACTGCTGAGGTTACAAAAATAGGCTAGGATTACTTATGCTGAGGCAGTACTGAGGAGTACTTATACTGGACTTGTAGATATCTAAAGAGTAAAGGATGTTCAAAGGGTAAATGCTTCACATTATCTTGTATTCTGACTTTTGAGGAGACCTATTTGGTCACTGTTATTATTACATACTTTTCACAATTTTGTCTACAATTTTTCTTAGTGAAATTGAGCAGGCAGAACAGTGACTTGTCCATGTGCTGTAGTTACATGTCTTTGGATGGATTGTTGGTGTGGTGAAAAATTTACTCTTTGAGAAATAGCAAGGTGAATTGGGAATGACAGTGTAATGAAAAAAGGACTGAAGCCCGTTGTCATTACAAATAAAAGAAATGTAAGTTTCTGTCTGCCAGCACTTCCCTTATAAAGTAGTAGTAGCTGCCAGGTAGAGAAGCTGTAAGATCTGATGATGTTAAAAAAGCATTTAACTGCTATGATTTCTCTTATGAGCAGTGCTGATGTATGTGTAGTTCATGGTATTTACGTGATAAACAGCGTACCTCTGTAATGAAATAAAGTTGTTGTATCTTGCACCCCTAGAAGCAGCTGCGTAGGAAAAGAAATAAATAGCAGTGCATTGGGAACAATCAAGTCGTAGGTTTGTCATTGTAATTAATCAGTAAGGCGTGACAGACTGTGTGCCAGTGCTACTTAATCAACTCTTGGGTGCTTGGTGAGGCGTGGTAAGAAGCTGAAGCTTTCCAGTGAATTCAAACTGAACATTAATTACCAGCAAAGGACAGTTTGTGTGACACGGCCAAGTTACAGGGATGTGTGAAGCTCTGACTCATTTCAAGGAATAGCCTTAGTCTTCTGAATGTGTGAGGCAGTCTAATGCAGACACTGAAGCTTACTTTGTCCATCTCAACATGAAATCTCAGGGCTTGCTCCTAACTACTGCCTCTCTGTATTGTCTATCCCTGCAGCATCCCCTGATCTTGCATCCCCACTCTGTCAGGAAGGCAGGTGAAACAGACTCTTGCCATCAAGTTGGTGGGAAAATATTTTGTTTGTCCAAATGTTGTCCATGTTGGCTTTCTCTGTAGGCTCCACAGAAGGAGCTGATGGTCTTTGAGGGGTCTGTGATGTCTGGATCCCTGGATGAAGGAAGTCATTGCTCCCATTTGGCTTTTCTGTCATTGCTATCATGAAAAAGAAGTTCCATAAATCCAGCCCAACAAACCAAAGTTTCTGGGCTTTTCTGAAAGCTTTGCCTCTAGTTTTAGGTATCTCAGGTGTTCTAAATAAATGTTTTCACAGAATTATTTGGTGGCAAAGGGAGGAAGATGAAAGACAATTAAAGGCAAGAGTAATAGGTTAAAGTAGACTGTTTACTTTAAAGTTCCAGAGTTTCCTTTCAAAAACAGTTGTAAATCATTTTTGTTGCTGTTACCTTTGCTTTCTAGGCAGAAGTTAAACATACAGAGACAATGCAACTTAGTCCAATATATTTGTCTGTCAAGACTTCTTGAATCTCGTGGAAATGCTCCAAGGTACACATAATATGTAAGAAATCTTTATAGAACTGGCCACTCTGTCCAAAGATTTTTCACGGTGCAAAGGCTTTATATGGTGAAGAGTTTTACAACAAAGATGGCCTTTCTAAAGAGGAACGTTTAAAAAAACAACAATTCATGAGCAATGTAAGAGGCATGACCTGAAAGGAAGCTTGGTAGTTGTCTGTAAATTTAAAAGGTTCTGAAGTATCACTGGTAGGTTTAAAGGTCAGTTTTCAAATGTACAAATAATGACAAAGCTAGAAGACTCAGAAACTATTTCAGTGATGGTCAGAGATGCACCATTGTTGTTCTTCACAAAATTCTCGAGATTGGTACTGTGAAGATGATATCTCCAGAGCAGTTAGGCACAAGAAGGACTGAAAGGAATATATTGCTATTTTTCCCATAGTGTTGAGAATGATTTGGTATCACTATGGTCTGGGAACATGTCAGTAGCCTCTTCGTGGGGGAATTTGTCTAAAGAAAATGCATTTTTGTTGGGCTAGTGGTTACAGTGTGTTCTTTTTTTTTGTTTGTTTGTTTTGTTTTGTTTTGTTTTGTTTTCCAGTTGCAGGAAAACAGGAAAAATATGAATATCTAAGAGAAAAATAAAGATCATGCAAATTGAGCCCCAGTCATGTTTGCTTATCTCTGCCACCATTCTGCCTCATTGAGTGAATAGTGAGATCACACCTGTTACAGCAGACCCAGAGAGAGAAAGCATTAGCCTCTCTTACTTTCATGGAAACATTAAAAGAGCATAAGAAATCTTTGAACCTCAAGGGTTACCACAGAACACCTGGGCTTTACTCACAGTCTCAAGTCAATGAACCAGAAGCAAGAGTTCAGCAGAACTTAGTTAGATGTTCTCTGAATTAGAATTGTACTCAGAAACCTTTCAGTCTATCAAAGAAGTAGTTTCACCTTTCATTGAAGTCAAGCTTTTACTAAAATTAAAAGTGAATTGCCAGAAGATTTTAATACATACTAAAACTCTGTGTGGATCTTCTCACTTTTATTAATATCAGATTTATTTTTAGTTAATCACGTCAGACCATTTCTATCTAGATAGTTCCTTTGCATGTTTTCGGCCAGCTCCTTTTCCCTTGCACATCATCAGAACAATCTCATTTCTTACATTAGCTCATGAAATAGAATGGGGTACTGTTAAAGATATCATCAATTCAGTCCTTATAAGAGCAGAATCTGAACTCAGACTTTTAAAGTGTTTGGATATATATTAATGTCAGTCAAATATCTAAGTCATAATTTCTGGAAATATCAATCAGAAAGTCTTTCTTCTGCAAATTATTATTAAATGCTGTTATAAGTGGTCAGATGACAGAAGTATGAAAAGCAGAAAAAGTAGTTCATTTAAAAAAGCACCGAGTTTACAGGCGACAGCTAGTACTATTACCTCTTTATTTTTTTACCATTTCTGGAATTGATGTTGCACATCAATATGGCCCGATAGTGTTTTACAAAGGGAAAATATCTGCTCTACTTGATTGGTTAGTTATGTTCTATGTTTACCACCATTTGCACTTTAGGGAGGCATACTGTGACAGATTTTATCCCCAAAAGAGCTGAGGTTTTAATATATGAACATAAGCATGCGGATAATAGGCACAGATGTTAAATCACCTGAGAAATATCCCCTTAATTTGGTCTGGTAGGAAACTATATTAAGTAAATATTGTGAGGAAATTCCCCATGCCTAAAATCTAAGTCTATTTTGCTGCAATAGGAAGGAAAAAGCAGAAGGAGAAGAAAATAGCTTGAAAAGCAAATGACAAGGAGAAAAAAATATTTCAAATTAGTACCAAAGTTGGTAGTGTTAAGTTCTTTTGGCACTATTTTACACATTCATTTTTGTCTGTGAGTGCTATTTAATTTTATCTTCAGTCTTTGTTTCCAACAGTATTTCTAGTTGTGCAATAATAAGGAGACACCTACTCTTGTAATGCTCTTTTGAATTAATTGACTGTATGGCTGAGTCCTAATACTTAAAAGTAGCTTAATAGTCATGCTCATTCATTTCAGTAAACACTGGGAGATTGGGGAGGTCAGTGGAAGATACAGAAATAGAGGCTATCTGTCTCCACATACCTGGCTAATGGACTGTAAATTAACTTCTCTGGGGCAGTTCCTAAGAGAGCAAGTTCCTTCACCTCCTGTTGGTGAAAATGGTTTTTGTAGATATTTGATTGTCAGGTCAAGTGGCTGGCTTGAAGTGCAAGAGAGTGTGTTCTGAGTTAACAATGAAGTGCAGTTTATTCAGACGCTTTGTTTTGTTTAAGTTTTTAAGTGAAGCTTTTTAAGCAAAAGAGTGTGTCAGTATCACTGTCAATATATCCTCTAGGAACCAGAAGTGGACTGTAGATCTAAACAGTTGCATGTAAGGCAAAACTAAAATAAGCCTGTACTCAGACCATACAGGGAGAATATGAGAAAGACTTCAGATTCAGACAAAAACATTGTTGCTTTGTCCTGACTCTGATAGCAGTATCTTTGCTTAGGTATCCAAAAGCTTTCCTAATTCATTTGGCGTTGGTGTTGTGCAGCAGTGCACCAGGACTTGAGAGAAGGGTGCAGCTAAGATTCAGACTCTTGTCTCTCCCGTCTAACAGTCTCCCTGGAAATACAGCACACTCTTATTTCTGTCATTACAATCCCTAGTTCTTTTAGGACACAGAAGTTTGGAGGTGAAAATTAGTTTGTGTTTTCTTTAAAAATAACAATATGCTTAAAAATTTGTCCTGTGGTTTCTTTTCACACAAAGAGATCTGCACTCTTAATGTTACAGATTTACTCTACCATACAACTGTAATTGGCTTCAATATAATTTAGTTGTTTCATCTGTTGCTGTGCCTGATTGTTTCTCAGATTAATGATAGTGCAAACCTGTTATTTTTATCTTGAAATTCAGGCACAGGATAGAGGATGAGGGACAGCCTCCTTTCCTGGTTAATGCTGTTTAGTTTACTCATTTTGAATGTGTGTTTGTGAAAGTAAGGGTTATTATTTTCCGTTTTATTTCTTTCTGATTTTTGGTGATGACAGCTTGAAAATGTCTTCATAGGAGTTTTCTAAACCTTGTTCTCTAAAAGATAATATATTAAAATCATGATTTCTGTCAGAATTACTTTAATCTTAAAGGGAGAACAGTATTATTTGGCTTACATTCCTATCTCATCTTTCATTCCATAACTTGTCTCTTGTCTTGTGAAATAAAAACAAAGGTAATTGGCTTTTCTGAAGTTGTTAGTAAAAATAAGAATGCTTTGTGAATGTAATAGTTACTGTTTGCATAATATCAATGTCCTCCTTTCCCTGATTATCCATGTAACTGTGAATTTTAAATAATCCCATTAACTTTATTTGTGCTTCATTTACTTTCTCTTGATCTACAGTTCTACTTCTCTGCTTAAATTCTTATAGCTAGCTCTGTGTGTTCCCACCACCTGCTTACTTTACCCTTACCTCTTTTTGTATTTTTTAATGGCGTTAAGCAGCTACTGAGTGTCAGGCATAATATTTAGTACTATCATTTTCATTCTATTTGCCTCCACCTATCTTGCCTTTTTTTTTCTGTTACGCTTGTACTCAGGTTCAGTCCAATTTAAACAACTGGTTGCTTTCTTGCTCTCTGGTAATTGCAAAATCATAACTGCTTTTCTATAGTAAGCAGTATTGTAGCTCCTTCCTGTGTATTACTCAAGAGCAGGGAAAAAAAAAAAAAAAAGACATAGAAAGTAGAAAATGATTTATAAATTCCTGAATGTTATGCCCATTTGTCCTTCCGTTGGCATATGGGAGACAGATGATAGAAACCTGCACTGTGTTAAGTTTTTTGGCATATGAGCAGTATTTTTGTGCCTTGAAACTCCTTGAAAACTTTTCTTTCTCATGCTGAGCATTCATATTTTAAAAATCTTCAGTTGAATTTTTATGTACTTATTAGAAAGACTTATCAATTTAATTTTATACTGATTATGCACACTAAATGGAATGCAAGACACATCAATCTCTCTTTTAGTCTGATTGCAATGGGAAGAAACAGTTTCATATGAGAGTCTGCATTAATTTATGATAAGGGCATAACACAGAGTTCAGTTATTTTTAATTCTCCTTTTAACAAGCTTCTCTGGAAAGCGAATAGAACAGAATCATGACTAATGACATGGAACAGAATCATGACTAAGGATTAAAGTTGGCCAGAAATACCATGATCTCTCTTGTGGAGAAACAACCATGACTGTTGACCACCTTGAGAGAAAATCTAGATTTCATGCTTTAATTAGTGTGTCCAAGCAGTGATCCAATTATCCTTTTCCCTTTAAAAATATATATATTTTTCTGATCTTTTCCTTTCATTGGTAACTAGAGACAAGTCACTCTTGTAGTATTTGGTGTTGGGGGCATACTCCTCCCCCTGGGAAGAGAGAAACTGAGATGTTAAAATTAAAGGTAATGCCTAAGCCATGTCAACTTCTAAAGTGAGTTGGGGGGAATCCTGCAGCTTCTTCCTGGAGCTGCTTTCCTGATCACTCCTGGCTGCCTGTGTCTGTTCTGTCTGAAATTCGTACAGGCCTTTAGACCACGTGGAATTAGATGGCTGATTCTCTTGCTGGCATAGAAAAGTGAATATTCTCTTTGGTTATAATCCTAGTGCAGGACTCTTTCATGTTTATTTTCTTTTGGTTTCATTTGACAAAAATACCTATTGTAGGGCACATAGGGAAGAAGTTTACTTTGGGTTTGGAAGCAGTCCTAAACACCATGGATATGTAAGTGATTATATTGCTTGTTAGCACAACATTCATGTGGATGTGATGAATGCAAGGACGTGGAAGGGCATAGTTCTGACAGTAAGAAGGGAAGAATGTTCTGTGTGTGCTAATCAGGGAAGCTGGCAATCCCTTGTGCTCTATTACTAGGGTCAGTATCTTGTGGTAGTGAAGCAATTGAGGAGTGATTGCTCTCATATTTTAGCATCTCGACGAGTGACATTAGAGGTGAGTTTGATGTCATAGTCATAGTCCCTTCAAGATAGTGTTCATGCAGGGTAAAATATTTTGGGCTTAAAAAAGATTTCATGCCAGGAAAAAAAAAGCCTCTGATTCTTTCCAAATGTATAAATTTAAGAATCCACAAATGTTTCCCTTTTTTCACGGGAATAGGCAGAGAAACATCATCACTGCCCTGTTCATTTGTGTTTGAAAGTCTGATCAAGTTCCGAGGTATGTTTAAAACCAATTTTGTTTTTAAATATTCTCATATTTAAAACTGAGTGTTCCTCATGCTAGATTGCATGAAGAATTTGTGTCTTTTAAAAGTTTATTTCCAGCGATTTAACATTTTTTTACACCTTTTTTAGTGCTACTCTAAAATGTCAAAATCTTTTGTAGTTCTTCTTGAAATGAATGTGTGCCAAATCAATACTTGTTTACATCCTTGGATGAAATCTACAAAAGCGTCTTGGCAATTATTTGAGAAGGAAGAGATGAATCTGAAGAGAGTTTTAATTTAATATTTAATTTCATCAAGGACCTTGAAGCATAAAGAGAGCATTATTTATAACACAAAGCTTTGAGTGCTCCTTAATAAAAAGGAGGATCAGAATATCACATAGCAAAATAGGTTCGCCCAGAGGAGACAGTAATAGAAATATAATGGCATTCAGTCAGGCAAAGTCCCAAGATTGTGTTGTTCCTGTTATTATTCTTTAAGGATCAAAATAGCTGCCAGAGGAGAAAGACACAAGAAGTATGAGGCAACCACAGAATGAAGGATAAACCAAAGTTATATGGTAAGGAAAAAGATAAGAGTAGTTTAAGCATATATGAGATGAGGAATTTCTAGTGAAGACTAAAAACAGTTATGGCTACAACGAAGAAACTGTGAGACTTCACCTGAAATTTTTTGGATGTTTCTGTCATGTAGTTCTTAACTGGAACAGAATATTAGGATTTTCAGAGGAACAGAGGGCAGGTTCTTTTGTGAAAGAAAACTTTTGGCTACAAGTTACTGAAACATATGTACCAAAATATTGTTTCTAAATAAAAATAATTAATAATTAAAGATAATTAAAGAACTATTTAAACTACACAGAAATATTGATGTGAATTGTTAGGTTTTCAGGAGAGCTAAGAAAAAGAAAATAAAACAAATAATTCCCAGTTCTAAAAGTTTTTTCAGCGGGGGTCCACCTCTTCTGATATTTTTCCTCTGACAGGTAGTATTCAGGGAATGCAGGTAGTCTTCTGCTGAAGTAATGAGAAATGGCCAGGCTCAGAATCTATCAGGAAATCTAGTTATCTGAAGAAATGTGATTTTGCTCCGCTTGCAATTGCTATAAGGACCCCATAAACTTGTTGCTGACCGTTTTAAAATAACATCATCAAATCTTATTTGTCGAACCAAAAGATTCCAGCTGTAACTTTTCTGCAAAAATAGTTTGTGATTTTTGTTAGATTTATTTACAGTTTTTTTACAGCTTAGGATCTCTGCAACAACATCAAAAAAAAAAAAAAAAAAGTTGATTTTTTTTCAGTTTCTTGTGCTGGTTCAGTTTCTTGAGAAAGTACACAGTATTCATTAAGTAGATGCTACAGGACTATGTTAGAAGCATCCTGGAAAAGGACACAGATCTCTTCTATAGTACGAAATGAACCAGTTGCTTGGCTACCAGACTTCTCTCTGGCTTTGAAAAGTAGTCTTCTGACTCACATTAGATCTGTTTCAGGGTTAAGTCCTCAGCCAACACAAATGTCACAGCTCTGTTACAGCCTCAGATAATATCAGAATTACAACTGAAATTGGAAATCCACTAGATAATGATTTTCTTTGTTTTTCCTTTTCCTTTTGTCATTTATGTAACATGTCAAACTATTTGATTATGAATAAAGTTAGATTTCTTTGTCACTTAGTACTGAAACATTCCTATGGTAACACTAACAGACCATTCAGTGCAAGTATGAAAAGAATAAGGAAAAGAATGCATGGAAGACACTGACAACCTGGAGCAAGCCTAGCAGGCAGCCACCAAAAGATCAGTCAGCTTAAACACAGGACACATGGAGTTGTGCTAAAATAAAAATGGATCTCAGGAAACTCAATTATAGAGCAGCTTCAGATTTCCCTAATCTGAACTGATAAACATTCTAAGAAAAACTTATCTTAAAATATGCTTGTCTTAATGAAATGTAAATTACTTGTGTGCTTAATACTTTCCTTGACGAAACTGAGGCATGTAATTCCTTTTTCAAGTACAGATTTTCTCCTGGTCTGTTTTTCACTACAT
The DNA here is from genome assembly GCA_023055505.1 of Callipepla californica brunnescens. Lineage (NCBI taxonomy): Eukaryota > Metazoa > Chordata > Aves > Galliformes > Odontophoridae > Callipepla > Callipepla californica. The sequence goes on along the minus strand of JALIRH010000002.1, from coordinate 62,542,887 downwards.
ATTGATCAGTTGCCTTTTTTTTTTATGTTGTGTGTGTGTGTGATATGATGTGTTTAGTGAAGGTTTATTAATAGTTATTTATAAAGGATTTTTTTTTTTATTTGTTAAAATTTACTGATGTCTCCTTCAGTTATCCTTTTTCTGAAGATACCTGCTCCTTAACTGATTAAAGTCAAATGCAGTAAACTGGTAGTTAATGAAGTTCAGGTGGAGATCTGCATTGTGAAAGAAGTATGGGTTAAGTATTGGACAACTATGTATAAAAATGCTTTTAATTTTGTTTTAGAAACTAACTTGGTAGTCTGTACATGTTCTCACAAAATAAAGCAGTGGCTTATGTTGCTTTCCCTCCCCTCCCCTCCCCTCCCCTCCCCTCCCCTCCCCTCCCCTCCCCTCCCCTCCCTTCTCTTCCCCTCTCCTCCCCTCCCCTCCTTCCTTCCTTCCCTCCCCTCCCCTCCTTCCTCCCTTCCCTCCCCTCCCCTCCTTCCCTCCCTCCTTCCCTCCCTCCTTCCCTCCCTCCTTCCCTCCTTCCTTCCCTTCTTCCATCTGTTTTTCTCCTTCTGTGAAGCAGAATAATTTTCCAGGGAAAACCACAGCTTTCCAAAATGACTGGTTTTATTCTCCACCCAGTAAATACAAGTTCTCTCCCAGATGAAAAACTGTAGCTGTCTTGCCATTTCTACAGCAATCAAATACTGAATATGTCAACTTTTTCATATTCTGTATCTCTTCAGATAAATGTATTTTTTCTCATTTAAAAGTGGATTCCAGCCAACTCATGATGGTGAGTTACCAGAAATATCCTTAACTGCAGTATCATGAGAGCTTTTCCTTAATCACTGGATGTAGAACAATTAGAGAAATCCAGAGAGTACCATTTGGCACTGAAAGATTTTGAAATTTCTGTACTGCTTCGGAGCTGAGAAAAATTTGCATCTACTCTCTATTTGTCAATAAGATGTTATGTTCTAAACCTGAGCATCCTAGAGTTTTGCCTGTCCGCTTTCAGTAGCTTTCACTTGGTAGTCTCAGGCTTGTCAAAGATTTTTCTCTTTGGACTTTGAATTCAATTACCTTCTTTTCTACCTTTTCATAAAAATGTCTGCTTCAACTTCTAAAGCTACAACTTTTTTTTTTTTTTTTTTTTCCCTAAATGCTTGTATATCAGAGGAACATAAAATTGATTTTTTCTCTTGCTGATACACGACATTCTCCTAACGTTATTTTTTTTTTCTGGCTTTTTTTCTGTGTAAATTTTTGTTCTGATCAGTTTGCTTGTCTCCCTTTCTGCTTCTTTCTTGCAGTCTTCCTGCTTCTTTTCCATATTGCATGAGAGTATTCTTATTCCTCTTTGAATCTCCCAAATTAGTTTTCCAACTCTACTTTACAGTTGTTCCTGTTAAGGTTGTTTTTGACGCTAGCTGCCTTGATGTATCAAGTAAGAAGGAACAGAAAATATTTAATTCCTTAGCAGATAAATACATTCATTCCAAATTTTAAGAACTTTAAGGTCATTGCACTCTACAGTGAGTGTAATCTGTCAGTCTTGATAACAACATGACAGTTTTCTGAGGAGGAGTGCGTTGAACCTGTATTTACTTGGGACTTATAAAAACACAGCATTTTGTAGAAGTCAGGAACAGGAAACAGTGGAAAAAATGTTTTTTTTTTCCTTAACAAGAAAAACTTCAGTGTGAACAACTACACATCAGTATGGACAGTACAATACTGAAGGACTTCAAAAAACAAACAAAAAAAAATATGATTTTTCTGCATTCCCTTTTGTAGTGTGGTATAGATGTGTTCTTACACCTATGTGTGTAAATAGAAAATACTGTAGTAGTACCTAGAAATAGAGGACCTAGTTTTTCCTTATACATTAAGAAAAGTAAGATTTCTATCCTCAAATCTCCAAAAAATAGACAATAAATTGATCAGAAGTACTGGAACTATGATGCATATTTTTGTTTTTCAAAATTACTCTAATCTATCCATAATGACATGCAAGCTGATTTGGAAGTTTTGAAAGCAGAATAATATTTTGTGGACGTGAGGTCAGAGTTGTCCCCAGCGTTACAAGTCAAGGAACCGTAGAAGTGAGATTTGGGCAATGTAAACTGCTGTGGATTACTGCAGTGTTTTTAGGAGATTACTAAAATGTTTTAAGTTTCATGCTTACTGTGCCATTAGAAGGTCAAAAGTTTATAAATGAATAAGTTTACCTCAAAGTTGTAACTAAAGCAAGTATCAAAGAGTGTTAAACAGCTATCTTGGGAGTTTGGTTGCATTCACTCCCCTTAGTGAGTATTAGGAGATATAGGGACACACATGCACTTCTTGCTGGACACAGCAATGTGGGGCAAATGGCAGTATCGCATTGCAGAAATAGTCTGTCATTACAGGTTAAAGATATCTCAATGTCCATGAGTTACAACTACTTAACAAGATTTAGAAGGATTTGAATTCTGTGTTAATGCTGTAATTTGCAAATCATATTTGACAATTTCTATAGATAACTTTCTTTCTTCTTGAATCATAGAGCAGAGTGCTTTTCTCATCCTAGAACAAGACATTTATTGAAAGAAGATACAGGTTTCCATTATGTGAGCTGGAAATGCTACATTAGCCAAACACATTACATTTCCTCTTGATATTCCTTCAAAATTTTGTATTTACTTCTAGATATAAGCTTCTTTATCAGACTCCTTTATGACAAACAAAAGAATATTCAAACACACCAACAAACTCATGCACAAAAGCTCAACCATCTAAACAAAACAAAAATAACAACAAAAAATCTCAACCTCTAACTTACTAATGGCATCATTTCACTGATGCACCCAAGAATCATCTACTGTTGCCCCCTTTCCTTAATATGTTTTCTTCTAATTACATAAGATAAACTGTTACATATCTCTTTTTACACTATCTTCCATATTAATATTCATTAAATATCCAAACTACGGAGGAAATATTTCTAATATGTAAGCATTGAAAAAGATGAAGTATTCATCACAGATGATCCAAATTACATACTTAGAGTGTAAGTATCAGTTTTATTTGTGAGAAATAACCTTAGATTTGGACAGTCCTCCAAAAATTTCGTGATCATGACAATGTACTGGTTGAGTAGAAGGAAAGGATGAAAAAAGTTTAATTACTTTAGAGTAGAATTTTCAGGCATGTAAATTACCAAACTCATCTTGTTTTTCTTACACTTTGCAATTTGTTTCAGGATACCTAAGCCACTAAGAAGCAAAGAATTCCTTCTCTTGAGGTTGATAACTCGAAGTAAGTCAATATCATTCAGCAGCTTGTTTACCTTTCTAAAGGATATCAAGTCAAGCTTGGTAAATTATTTCATAATTTCATTGTTATTACTTCTACTATTCTGCTCTTGGGATTCACACAAGGCATAAGACTGTTAACTAGAGTTAAGTGGTGTGAAGCTGAATCTTTGGAAAGACACCATCACTTCATCTTTCTAGGGACTGTCAGACAGCATTTTATCAAGTGAAAATGACATTACAGAGAAAGGAAGTGGCTTCTAGTCACTGAGAGAAAAGTGGCATGAAGATAGTCAATCTTGTAATATGTAGTCTTTAAATAGCAGGTAAAACATAAAACTTGGCAGCCTCTAACTGCCAACTGCAAGTTATCTAGGTGGGTGTCACTGTACCACAATACCTCTGCTTATGATTGTAAAGATAAGCAGACGTAGGACAAGCAGTCTTTTTCAGGGTGCAACTTAAAGGAGCTGACCACTGCAAAAGGCAGTAATGCTTGTGCATGGCAACGAAGGCACCACTCCCTGCTGGCTTATCTGTTGGGCCAGGACACATTAACAGAGAGAAGAGAAGAAAAAACAAAACATAGAAAAGGGGGATAAAAGGCTCTCACTAAAGTAAGGACTTTATAGAATTCCCAAAGAAACCTTTGATGGAGAATTCCCTGAGGGGAAAACCTTTTTGAAGAACTCCCCCCCCCCGTGCCTGTTTGCTGCAAAGCTTCCTGGCTTTCTCCCATCCCCCACAGCGACCAGACAAGTTCCTGAGATCAACGGACCTACTACAGACCTCACTGGACCCATGGTGGTGAATCTCTCGTTTTTTACAAAGATTCCTTGCTTTTTATTTCCTATCTCTTTTCTATCACCCATCTTCCTTTCCCCATATCCCTAAGCAACTAGGATAGCAATTAGCAACTGGTCGAGCCTACATTTGACCCATTGTGTCTTAATCTCGCCTTTGGATATACACATATTAAAAAGAATCTCTTCTCCCTCCTATAAATTGGAGTGAGGCATGTGTGCTATACATTTAGTTAGACTTCCCAGTTCCAGCTCAATACAATGAAATTGATTTCCACTTCAGCATTATGTTTCAGCCATAATTCTCTCTACAGATTTATTCTAAAAGGAATTATCCCACTTTTCTGAAAAAACTTCCTTTGTCATCTGTATCATATTTATTATGTAGTTCTGATCTGTTCTAGGTGTATCCCAGGGTAAATAAGTGCAGAATGTGACCCTCAAATTGTAACAAACTCTGTCTCCAAAGAATGTCAAGAGGCAACAGTAGAATTAATAGATGTGATCACACATTCAGAAAGTGTGAACATTTGAAAAGATGAATTTCAAATACAGGCTTTGGAGGAGAAAACAGGGATCCAAATTTTAAATAGAATTTATAGAGAAGCATATGGTGAAATTCAGAGCTTCAGCTTTCTCAGCCTGTCCTCGTAGGGGCAGTGCTCCAGTCCTCTCATCACCTTCATGGCTCTCCTCTGGACCTGCTTCAACAACTCGATGTCCTTCTTGCATTGGGAACCCCAGAACTGGGTGCTGTACTCCAGGTGGGGTCTCATGAGAGCAGAGTAGAAGGGCAGATTGAGTTCTTGATACAACCCAGGGTGCAGTTTGCTTTCTGGGCTGCAAGCATATATTGCTGGCTCATGTTGAATCTTTAGTCAGCTGACACCCCCAAATCCTCTTCCTCAGAGCTGCTCTCAAGCAATTCTCTGCCCAACCTGTATCCGCGCTGGGGATTGCCCTGACCCATGTGCAGGACCTTGCACTTGGACTTGTTGAGTTTCATGGGGTTGGTGTAGGCCTACCTTTCAAGCCTGTACAGGTCCCTTTGGATAGTTTCCTTCCCTCTAGTGTGTCAGCTGCACCGCTCAGCTTGGTGCTCTTTCTTTTGTGTTGATTTTTATTTAAACAGCAGTAAATCATTGTTTCATTGATAGGTATAGGCTGTTGATTGTTACAGATTAACTATGATTTCAGTCCTCTGTTTGTACTTTTTGTCATGTATGTACATGCTTTCCTGCTTATTTTCTTGTTCATTCTTTTTTATATTTTATTTGTGGACCTTCAAGGGCTGTCTTGAAAGTAATGCCTCCTATTTTGTTATGTTGGCCTACAATGTCAGAAGCTATTGTTGATATGGCAGTAGGTATGGGAACTGCTGAATCACAGCCTGAACCACTGATTGATCACCTGAGGTGAGCACTGAGTCAGCTGCAGGAACACAGGTGAAGGCAGTTCACTTGTGTGACTGAAAGGGGTGCAGTCTGGCTCCACCTCTCCCAGACCCCACTTAAGGGCTGACTGCCACTGCGGAAGGATCTCTTGTTGGAGATCCCTCCCCTGTGGAGTTATTGGTGAGCCTTGACCATCTGCAAAAGGTGAGCCTTGCTTTATTTACCAGTTGTCTGTTTACCACCCAGATGAGCCAAGCAAAATATTCCTTCTTCCTCTTTATTTTCTGTGAATGCTATTCTTTTGTGTTATTTGCACTACAGTAGTTTAGACCTTTCTACCAATATTGTTACATTTTGTTGCAGTGTGACAGATGGCAGTGGGGGGGCATTCTGACAAAATGATGTCTGACATGAAAGTGTGGATGGAGTAAAGGTTTGTCATTGAATCCCTTCATATGGAAATAATTGCACCCACTGATGTTCATCAGTGCTTTCTGAACACTTACGGAGACCAAACAGTGGGTGTGAGCAAAGTGAGGTTGTAGGTGATGTATTTCAGAAGTGGCAACCATGAAAGCAGGTCACTTTTGCTGGTGCAGAATTTTACCAGTGCAGCATGCAGGCTCATGTTCGTTGCTGGTGAAAAAGCATAGCTAGTGGTGGTGGCTGTGTTGCGAAATACTGTTTTGTAGCTGAGAATTTGCTCTATTGAATAGTGTTGCGGTTTTTTTTTGCATCTGTTCCATGGAAATAAATAGGAGGCATTACTTTCTGAGCAATGTACGTTCTGTCTGCTTCCAAATATATTTGTCCATGGTTGTGGATAGTTTGATGGTCTCTTTAATTCTTAGTATTTTTCCATATTGAGAAAAATCCCACTAATGCACTTACCATGATTCCTTCTTCATCTCTGATTTTCATCCAATCTCACTGCTGGAACTAATCTTTTTTTTTTTTTTTCTTTTTTTTTCCTTTGGCAGAAGGGGGAAATGTTTTATACTTATACTGGTAATGGAATATATTAGAGATGTAATATTTATGTAATATGCAAGAAGCCTTTCCAAACTTCTATAAGAGCAGTAATAACTCTTTGAGACTTTTCTTTCTCCTAGACAAACTCATCTTCTTGTTAATTAACATTTTAGAGTGAAAAATGTCCAGCATAAATTTCATAAAGTAATCGTGTATTAGACTTCATACAATGGGAAGAACTGCTTTTCCCCAAGGGCTACAAAGTATTTTGGTGCACACAAATACGCAGCCTGCCCATAACCCTCACAAAATTCAATTACTCAGAGAGATGTAAACCACGTTTTATGAAAGCAGTAAGACATGACTCTCAGTGATTTCTGTGGGAGACTTCTAAGCAATTTAGAAGTGTTTTCAGTCCCACACTGAAGGCTGAGTGGATTTAACCAGCTGAGAAGCACAGTCATCTCCTAGAATCATATTACCTGGAATATATCTTTCCTATTAATTTAAAATTGTTTTCGAAAGTGATGGATCTGAATCATTGGAACAACAATAAATTCAGTCAAATCAATAACGTAATTCTGGTGATTTTTACATGGAATATTGATGCATGTATTGCATTACTCACAACTCACTTGAGAAATCTCCATTATAGTTAGCAATTCCATAGCTGTTCATTGGCTGTATTATCTGTCACCTGAGTTTTTGTCGAAAATCACTCTTCAGACATGAATCTATGAACTGTACTAAAAGTATACTGTCTATATATATTGTTTTTAAATACATAAATATATGAAGCTATCTCTACTAATTATGGGTAAGTGTAAGTAGAAAAAAAAGATGTTTTGTGCCTTTTTTTCTTTAAAAAGCATCTTACAGTTCTGCTACTCTCATGCATTTATGTCAGTGAAGGACAACATTGAAATTGTGATGCAGATGGTAACTACAGTTCACTCATAAGGCAGAAGCGGGAATATAGTTACTGATAGAGCATAGTGATCTTAAAAGCTTAATCGTAAATGAGACTGTGACTTAATAGGATGGCAAAGTACTCTTGATTTTTATAGCATTGATGGTATGGTCAAACATATTCATTCAGGAGGTCTCGCCATTGAGTGATGAGGTTCAGAGTAGACTGCTTTTCTTTCTAAACATTCTAAATGTTACCCATGGAAGTAGAAAGCCTATATGTGGATGGATGCACTTTTATTCCTAGACTTGGCTAGTGGTTCATGTCTAAAGGATTCTGTGTTCGCAGTTAACATAAGATATCATCTTAGGAAACCTAACAAAGCTTAAACAATTAGTCGATTATTGAAGGTCTGTATCAACAAGGTGTCTCTTGACATCAAGTTGTAAGGAATCTCTCCAGTAGGGTAGCCTTAAGATGCATCTCTATTCAAGGGGAGACACTGACATGCATCCTACTTCTATGCAGGATAGCTCAAGGCTCCCTTGGGTTGCTCACTATTTATGTGGTGAAATAATTCACAGTCATATTTTTCTTGACACCACCCCTCAGCTTTTGAACCAGGTATTTGTCATACTTTTATTCCCCCAATAGGAGACAGATTTATGATATTTACCTGTCTTGAGAGTGACCAGTACTGAGCCCATTATCTGCTTTGGGTAAGGCTTTGGGTGCACAAAATTCCATATGAGCAACATGGAACATGCTTTTCTTTTTGATGGTGTTTGATTGTCAAACACTGGAATAAATTTCCCAGAGAGTTTGCGGCTTCTCCATATGTGGAGATATTCAATACCTGAATGAGCATGATACTAAGCAAGCAGTTAGTACTAGGTTTCTGGTCTGTGTAAAATCTATGTAAAATCTACGCAAAATCTATTTTATGACTTGGGAAGACATTCTATTCATTTAATGCTTTCTAGACCTTAAAACAAAAAGTTAAGTTAGCTGAAAAATTCATACCATTGAATAGATAAGGGTTGCCTATTTATGTATTATGTATATAAAGAGTTCGTTATTAAAAAAAAAAAAAGAGCATTGACATTTAGAATAAAAGCTCCAAGTAGGTTAAAGAACAAGGCCAAATATTCTGAATAATTTGACTTCTCATTTTAACAGCTTTGTAGGGTCTGTCTTGAGTTCCTGAGATTCTCTTTAGTAATATGTTATCTATCATCTACCTTAAAGGATTATATCAATAGCAATATAATTTAATTCTGTGATTTCTTCTGGCATTGCCAAAGATTGGAAATGGAATTTTTCTCAACACAGAATCTTGATAGTTTTGAAAGCTGGGAGCATGCTTTTCAATTGAAACAAATGTCTGAATTGTCAGTTCTTTTGTGATGTATTAAATATTCAGTCTTTGATTGAGGTAGCTGTTATGGCTCCTTAGGATGTAGGAATGATTTATGATCCAACCTGTCAGGCATAAATGATTCTGAATATTTCTAATCTTCACAGTTAATGCCATTACTGCTTTTAAAATTTCTAAGAGAATAACCTAGACTGAGCTGTGGCTGTGTTGTTCATCACACAGCTATTGCAGTCACCACTTTTTAAAGGAGGTTTCAACTTTTATTTAGCTTCATGACACATCTGTACTCCCTCTGTACTTTGAGGTGTCTTGAACTGGATGAGCTGATACGTATACAAGAAGGAGGTTTACCCAGCTGTGACCACCCATTGATGCTCAAAAATACTTTCCTATTGTCAGCTTTTCAACAGCACTAAATAAAAAGCAGGTCTGAAATTGGCTTGTATTTTCTTCCCATTTCCCATAAAGGCATTTGAAGTATTTCACGTTCTTATTCTTTTTCTATTCAGGGCAAAATACTAAATTTCACAGTGAAATGACATTCTTAAATTTTCTTAAAAATCACTTAAAATTTTTAATCCTGATAAGATTCCCAATCTTGTATTACTAAAATATTAAAGAACAAAATAAACAAACAAAAAACAACTCAAAAGCATTTAACATTTTGAAAACAAAATAGTCAGATCAAACCTTGAGGTATAATAATAGAGTGAGCTAATACCATATAAGGAACTCTATGGCTTTGGTATCCAAGAGGACAGGAGGTGCAAACACTGTTTTTCTGAATTTGGAGACTGTACAGTACTCTGCTACTTCACAGTGGCTTTTTCTCATGAAACTGAAATATCTTGATAATGCTTGGGTCATCAAGCCTCAAAAGATTTTCTTTTTTTACTTTCACTACCTTTGTAGTCATTGACTGTCTTAAAAGCTATTCAGGGATTTTCATGAATGTGGAGAGGAAGCAGAGCTTTAGCATAGTCACACTGGCATAATTTCCTTACCCATCAAACTCAAATAAATAAAGGTTCTTTGGCAAGATGAGTATAGTGACTTGGAATACAAGTTACCAAGAATACAATGCAGGCAATAGGCTGACATTGTTTGAGGTTTGTTATTTGCTGTTCTTCTTCCCTACTCGTTGACAAGCCAGGTGGTCATTCCTGTCTGTGAGTTTAAACTGAATATAATTGTTATTAGAAATGCTGGTGGGAGGTTCTCATCTGGTGGTCTCGAAACTTTTTATTCTTTTTTTTTTTTTTTAATTCAATCACAGATTTGCATGTTACTTGTAATTGAAGTAATTGAATGAAATATTATGCTGATTATGTTGCTCAGAATTTCTGCTGGTCTGTTTATATAGATCCTGCAAAATTCTTGCTAAATTCTAATAATTTTAAATGTCTGCTGGATTGTTGTTTTGTCTCTTTCTTCTTTTTTTTTTTTTTTTTTTTTTTTTTTTGAGTATTTTAAATTCTGTTCAGTTTAAAACCAGACATATCCTGTCCAAACTAGCATACTATATTTTAGCATACTTGTTCAGATAAGGTTTGTATTACATAGAGAAAAATCTGACAGCATTACTTCTGTATTTTTAAAGGGGTGAAAAAATGAAAAAAGGGTCATAAAACATCATGTATTCCCAGTAAGTAAGAGAGCAAAAGGGCACTCTATCTTTTCATTTATATTTGTTCCAACAGACTGTGAACATATTTGTTTGGCTGAGAACAGACCAACGTAGTAAGAGGTAGCCCATAAACACTATAGAGCACTCTTGGGTCAGCCCGTTACTGTGAAATATAACTTGGGAAGGTTCTGTTGACAGTTCTAACCTGCTAGTACTGTATAGCCTTAAAGTGCATAGTTCTTTCTCTGGTGACTGTGTACCTGTCAGTTGTCATCAACAGCACACAGAAAAATGTGACCAAAAGAAAGGTGTTAGATGTTTTAGCAAAGCTGTGTTAGCTTGCATTCCTGGGAGTTTAACATGTTGAAAATTATTCTCACCTTCTACTATCTGTATGAGTAGGGGGGAAAAAAAAAAAAAGACTATTTCTGAAAAGAAACACTGACCTAGCATCTTTGTACCTCTCCATATGGCTTTCTACTTCTAACACTTACTGCTCTTTAGTTACTGTCATGTGGGATTAGGCAAGAAAATTTGTAATCTGCCTATAAAAGTTTGATTTAAAGTACTATTTCCCATCTAGAATGAGGCTGCACGAGGAACAGAGAAGTGTAGGGTATGGGCACTGCCTGTAGATTACAAGGGCAGAAGTAGTTCATAAGTTATTATTTCTGACTCTCTTTCGATTTGTGGAATCCTATTTTGTCAGTTGTGAAGAAAGGTTTTGAAATATCAAGGTTGGCTGGTGGCATGCTAAGCTTCATTGGAATTGGAATCTTTTTACTTGTTGGTGCTGAGAAAAGTTCTGAGTATATGAGTAAGGTTGACAAATTACATCTGATCTTCCATGTTGTTAATTTTCATCTTGTTTTACATACATCTCTTCACTATGTCCCCTGTCCTGTCATCCCTCGTCATTCCCTACAGTCATTCCTATAATATCTTTGTCTTTTCTCTTCTGAAAATGCCACACTTCAAGTATTTACTTTTCTCAGACAAAGGAAATGCATCATTTTGTTGTAAGGAAGGAAGGGTATTGCAAATTTGAATAAAATACTCACAGGTGTACTTTTTTCTAAATAGAATACTAATTAGTTTACTAAGACTACCTGTATTTAAGTGATTAAATGACAACCCCAGATCTCTCAAATTAAATGTGGATAAAACTTACAGAAAACAATATTATATAAGTTTAATATAAAATCTTTGAAAGTGCTTACTGTTGCTCATTTCTTTTTTTAATTCCAGTGAACTTTTACAGTTTCTTTGTCAGTATTCTCTTTCAAGTAATGTTGTAGTGTTTTTTTTTTCCCTGTGCACAAAAGGTGTGCAATAAACCAGAGATTTCATTCAGCAATTTATAGAAAAACACATGCTCGAGTTGTTTTTTCTTAGTCAAGCATAAAATTATGTTATGTTTTCATCCAGACCTATTAATCTGAATAATACAAAGCTCTACAGACTGCTGCTTCTGTACAATCTGTAGTGCTTTTGCTAATGTCTGTTCCACTTGCTAGGTAGTATATAGGAACAGTTAAATGAACAAAAATATTTAATAAAAGGTGGTAGGTCATCTTTTCATTTTTAACAGCTTCTGCTCCATTGTAATGTACTGGAAAAAGTAGCTTTTATGTACTAGCTGTACAGTGTGAGCCTGGTGGGCATTAAAGTGTAAAGAGTACAAGAATGTTATAAGCCTGCTTTAAGCAGCCTTGTAACAGAGAGATGCTTTCTTTATGTACATAATCCAGTGCTACAGCATACCTGCTGTATTACTTATGGGTGATTAATTGAGGCACACTGGGGACTCAGCATCTGTAGGTCTGGCTGTAAACGTAGAAGTGCTGTATCTCTATCCTGCTTTTGGGTGCAGAGCATGAACAAGAAGATATACAGGGGTTAGTGAAATCTCCATAGGGCTCCTGCTCAAAAAGCAAAATATAGATGTGGACCCACAAACTCAGATTTGTAAAAGCTGATCATGATACATCACACACCAATATCAAGTATTTAAAGAAGGGAGGGAGTAGATGTCTGAAAGTTCAGCTGTTGAAGCCTATTGCTTCATTATTTGATGGACTACACAGTGGAGATGGATTACAAATTGGCCAGTGTTTAGCTAATTTTCCTACATAAACATCCAGAATCTGTGGTGGCTTTTTTTTTTTTTTTTTAATCAATTTTGCTTCCCTTCTCTTTTTTTAAAGCAATTAAGTTTTAAAGAATAGCAAGACTGTGGATAGTAGATCTGATATCAGGAACTGGATAACAAAATAGATGTGCAAGTCAAAACTTGAATTTATACCAAAAAAGAAAAAGGAAGTGGTACGTGAGTTGCCAACTTATAGTGAAGTCTGAAAGTTTGTGAAACTAAGGAAATACTGCAGTTCCAAGTCTTTAAAAAAAATATAAACTTTCTGAAATATTCCTACCTTTTTAAAATGCTGTGGTTTAATGTTTTGCAAGTACTAGATTTTAGAAGCAGATCTGTAGATGTCTGAAACAGAACTGCTTGTAGGTGTCTTTCAAAAATAAAGAAACTACAAAAAACAAACAGCAACAAAACAAAAGCAAGAAAATACTTATCTCACAGCCATGATTAGGCCAATATCTGCAGTACAGCATAATATATTATCTTTAGTAAAACTACTGAACAGCAAAGTCTCTTTGTATTTAACAAATTGAAGACAAAGTATCTAAAACATTACCCCTGTTATAGTAATAACTACTACTACTACTTTAAAATCCCACTACTATTGCCTCTAATTTTTCACTCCCGATCTTCCATCAGAAGAGCTTTACAGATAAGTGGAAAAAAAATGTTGTTTATGTTGATGCAAATGAAAAATGTGGTTCAAATCATGAAGCTGGTGAGAGAGGAGAAAGGGAGAAGTGACAAACTATGGTCTTTCCAAATAATTTGTTGCTGATATTCATGTGGGAAGAAGCCTTTCACATGCATTTGTCTCTTCATACAAAATAAACATCACAAAACATTTCACATTTTCACTGTTGCAGTCTGAAAGGTCGTCATTTTAAAATACAAAAGGGATTGTTTAAAATCCACAGACTACTTGATCAAATGGATGTTCTCAAGTGAAGAGGCAATTTTTTTAGGGTGGTTGATGTTTCCTTTCTACATAGTGAGGTTCAGTGGGCACACCTGACATCAATTTGATAAGTGTCAGAAGATAGCGATAAAAACATCCAGCATAATGGAATAATTAACTGGAATAAGTTACAATAAACTATTCTTCGTAATTTATTTTTTTTCTTTCACACTAAGGCATTAGTATGTCATGGTCTGAGAGGAAGGAAAATGTAGAGTTCACTGTTTCTCTGAATAGGATCTTAAAAAAGGGATATCAAATACTCTTTTGTACTTCATTTAAATACAATTTTTTAAGATTTTTATTATTATTATTTCTGAGTGTACAGTACACTATAAACTCATCACAATGTATTAAAGTGGAATACCAATATATTGCTACTGTTTTAATTAACTCTTGGGAATTTGGGGCAGAGTGAGTTAAGTTGTTGCTTTGTTTTAATATTGGTTTCTGATGAATGAAACAAGTATTTTCTTTACTGTGTATGATTTAAGATCTCACACGGTGTTTGGTCTGTTTATAGGGTAAGTCGATTTAAAAGAGGCAGCTGCTCTTTTTTAGTAGGTGTATCTTCCGAAGGAGCTAGCTACTTGAAATGAAACTGCAAATAAAGGTTGCCTGGATATATAAGAATGCATTGCAGACTGCTCATGTTTTGACTTAACAAACCATATAGATTCTGATCTTGAACTGTGTGAAGTTCCTTTGATAGCTATCTGAAGGCCTCTGGTCTGTTTGAAGTTGCTTTGTACTCTACAGAATACAACACTAAGTTATTTCATTCTTGCAGTGGATTTCTGAGTCTTCCATTCTTTTGCCTTATTTCAGCATAAATTTGTTCTCCCCATAAATCCTGCAGTAACGACCTCCCTCCAAAAGTTTTTGCACTGTCTTTCTTCTTTATTCTGTAAGATAGAATATCAAGGAATTTAGCCTTGGTTTTGGCAAATTTGGTGGACAGAACGCAATTTTCTTCTATTTTGAAGTACCATACAAACACGTTAACTAGAAACAGAGTAGATCCAAAAAGCTTTCTTCCAAGTCTGTAGGGATTTATCAAGTTCTATTGAGTTATTATAATGAGTTATCACATTCAGATAAACTGCCTTTTAATAAGGTGTGTAAGGGAGGGAAGAGGTGATAGTTCTGACTGACTCACAGAGACTTTAAGTAGTGATACAACATCTTACTGATGTGAATGAGATGGAAAGTAGTAAAACTGAAAATGACTTCTGTGCTGAACACTTCTGCATGTCGTGGCATATGGTTAGGCTGTTTGTCATGAGAAGCAAAACAAATTTACTTTGGCTCTCTGTCTCTATTGTTCATATCTTCCCAAAGCATAACAGAACCTCCTGCTCCTTTGCTGCATATGAGATAACACAGGCCTTGACACGCCTTGGAACAAGGTGACTGACTGGTTGCTGTTCTGTAAACTACATAATTAACTGGATTACAGCTGTCAAAATGAATGTATAAGGGTTGAGTTTCTCCTAATTTGCATCTCCATTCCTTATCCAGCTGCAAATTTCCATGAAAAAATAATAATTGTTTAATTTTCTGCTATTATTCTAAATCTGTTTGATATTAGCAAGCAAGTTCCGAGGTAACTGGAAGTAATATAGAAAGAACAGTTAGCAAACTGTATGGACCGTCAATATTTTCTCTACTGTATTTGAACACAATTTCACCTCAACAAGATCACTCAACGAAGGACTACATGTGGCAACTACCAATTTTCTCTTTAGCAGTGGTTGAACTATTATGTATTATTGACCTTAACAAACAGAATTTTTTTTCAATAGATTTCTGTATTCTCAGTTTTGACATAACTAGCTTTTCCATATATTTCTGAAATATCACAAGAAAAATTATTTATTTTCACAGAATGATATTTCAGGTGGTGTCTCATGAGGGCAGATTAGGGGCGTGCAGTCACCTCCCTAACTTTGCTAGGTATTTTGCTGGCTATCATAGTAAAAACTGAGCAGGACTAAAAGTGACTAGTATTTAAAAGTTTCACGACTTCATATAAGATACGAGCTATTTTACTGTATGAAGGAAGTGCTTAATTTATTCTCTCATTTCAAATGCTTATGACATTGTCAAACTTCAAGTGTTCAGACTGAAAATTTCCATGCTGAGTGTTTGTCTCAGACTGAATTGTTTTTTGAGTAGCTCATCATTCTGTGATTACAGAGCTGATGCTGGGCAAAAAAAAAAAAAAATCTCAAGCCTGAGTGAAAGAGGAGGAAAGCCAAAAGCATTTTTTTTTTTTTTTAATCACCTTCAGAGCTGCGCAGCATGAACTTCAAGTGTGATATCTGGGTATCAGTGTGACCCTAAATAAGCAAACTATCCAAATAGTTTTAAAAAATAAATCTTTGCATATAATTTGGCTGAAGAATATTTGCCAAGGAATGAAGAAAACTTATGAAAATGAGATTTATTAAATATCACAAAAGTACTACTTGCATCCTGGCCATGCTGGTAGTAGATACTGGAATTCCTTTTGGACTTTTTAAAATCAGTAATGAAGTGCATCATCTTAGAGGAATCAACAGTTAGCAACTTCATATTATTGAGAATGAAACCAATAAGAGAGTACTGAAGTATTTAAAACAGAAATTACTTAGACTATATTCGGACAAGCAGTCTGTTCAAATTCACTTTTGAGTCAAAATCTAAGAAGGAATGTTTACAGTGAATTTATCAATACATTTATATGCATGTTGCTGATATCATCAAATACTCTGATACTGAGAAAGCCAAGAGCAATCTCCTTGTAGTAAAAGATATCCTAGTGATAAAATAATTATGGAAGCTGGCAGAATATTCCTTTGGTTGTGCTTGCATGCGATGTAGGAACATTCTGAAAGTCTCTGTCCGTCACGTGCTCAGTTTGTGTGAATCATCAATTTTGTTGCCATCAGAATTGAGTGTACTAAGACTGCTATTATGTTAATATACATGTTCATATTAAACTGTAAATGACACTGAATGATGACATTCAGTAAAATCCTTCTTTTCATGGCTTGGAAAATAGGTCTCTCTTGGAGCATTCATGAAATAGGATACTGGATGTTCCCCTTTCATCATTTGCCTTTGAAACTAAATATCTGTTCAAACATATTTCTGACAAGGATGTATGAACATAGCCAGTCAGAATTTGGCTCAGAGCAGCTGAAAGGGATGTTAGCTTGCTTTTAAATGGAAATTATCATATATTCTCTACAATTGTGATACAGAATATTTTTTTTCCTGCATATACTTAACAGAAGACTGTAAAAAATTTATCATAATAACCACACAAGTCTAGTACGGTAATGTGACACTACTTAAAAACCCAGGTGCCAGGAAATTGTTTGATATGTGTAAGTTATGCGAATAAAAAACACAAAACAAAAGGCCCCTTATATAATCCGTCTGCATATGAAAAGAAAGCGCACGTGTTCTGAGAAAATGAGAAAGCATACTGCTGTCACACTGTATGGATCAATACAGATGGAAAAAGGTATGTAATCATTAAAGAGTATAACAGAGAGCAGGAATGTGGGTCACTTTAGTAGGATGTGGGGACAAGATGTTCTTGGAGTTTTATGGCATGAGGAACTAGCAAAGAGCCTTTGCTGTTGCATGGACTGGGTTGCAGAGTCCCCCATAGGCCTCTCTGTGTGCTGTTTTCGGCCTGCAAGGCCCTCCTTGTGTTGGCCAGCATGGAGCTCAGTGTTATAGGAGTGAGGGCTTTGGGAGGAGGCCTGCAGTGCAGTGATGTGAGTACTGAGGGCAGGGCTGCTGGAATGGGGATGGCAGGGACAAATGAAATACGTACATGGGGACACAGGTTTAGTGATGTTGTGGACCTGCTGCCTGCCTTGAGTGCATGCTTCTGGTGCGTAGCAAGGTGGTTGTTAGCCTCAGTACTGGTCAAATCCTAGCCGTCTTTTTGTGTCTTCCCCAGTAAATGACTGCTTTATGTCAAGTGAATATGTTCCAGTGGCAGAACTTCTCTGCCCATAGCAGAATGGCCCAGGGAGTGCTCTGTGCCGAAGATATGCAGGTGGGTGGTCCATTGTAAGGTGGGATGTCTAAGGTGGTGGCCAGGGGGTGAGGTGGAGAAAAGATTGCTCATCCCATTTAATAAGGATGTTCACCTGGGAGCAAGGAGATTATGTTCAGTGTAAAGATGGACGGATGGCTTTTAACAGTCAAGAGCACAAAGGGTGGAAACAGTGAGGAAAAGATTGAAATTTTATGGTGCTATTTATCATCCATCAAATTCTTAATGCAGAATTGCTGAAGGACTTACCAATCTTGGTAGAAATATGTGCATTAGTTTAGTTATTGATTGTTTTAATAGACAAAAAGAGTTGTTCTATTAACAAGTGTTTGATTTTTTTAATTAAATATTTAATGATTATTGCATTTCTTATGGCTATAAATTTAGACATTGATAAGAAAAGAAATGATACTGGGGAGCTCAAAGAGCAAATGATGAAAAGTGAATTATAAAATAAGGGATAATGGTGTTAAAACAATTACATAGGAAATCCAACTTTTGTCTTTAAATAAACGTAAATATCTCAGTTCAAAAGCTGGCATAATGTTTCCTCAGAGATATGATTTAGGACACTTACATTGCTTCTTTTCTCAAGATCCTTATGGTCAGACTGAGTTGACTTCGATAATGGAGACTGCTGCTTTTTTTGGTAAGGATGCCTCAGCTTCTTGAAGAAAGAGAGCAGGGTGAAATTAAATTGAATTTTCTATGGCCCACAACAGCACAAGAGCTGAATCAATATATCTGTGATTTGGAACCAGTACTGTTTTACATTACATAACTTAAGGAAGGGTTGGTCTAGTTGATCTCCAGAGGTCCCTTCCAACCCCTACTGTTCTGGGATTCTGTGATTCTAAAAAAGTAAACGGCTATACAAAAGTTGCACACTTCTCAGAATTGGTATCTTTCAATCAGACATTTCATGCCTAATTCAAATAGTAGAAAATATTTAATGAAGGAAAAATTGAATAAATCATAGAAAGCTTTAATATTTCCTTTTGAGAAAAATTTTTTATTTATTTTTTTTGTCAGTTTATCTCAATGGCTATTCAATTCATGATGATATTTAATGCAGTATGAATGATAATTATGCGGAATTTTGAAATGGCTAATATATCTAGTTATGTTGCAGGAAAAAGTTGCTATTATTTTTTCCTGTCCATTTTTCACTGTACTAATACATAGCTAAAAAAACTTGACTTTTCATGTGAGTTCACAGGATTCTGAGCACGTGTGGCATCTTAGTAATTGCATAGAAAGTTGAGTTTTGCATACTGTAAGGGTGCAGTGCATGTGTTCTTTTCAGATGTGTATCTCTTATCTTGTATGGAAACCATTAATATGCTGGCCTTACGGAGTTGATTTTTGTTGATTAATTCCTGATTAATAGCCAAGATACAGTGATCGTGTTAAGAAAAAAATCTTTTGCAAAGACAGTGTGATAAACAGGTGGAGGGAGGTGATCCTGCCCCTCTACTCTTCACTGGTAAGGCATCATCTCATGTACTGTGTCCAGATGAGGAGTCCTCAGGACAGGAAAGACATAGACCTGTTAAAGCACATCCAGAGGAGGGCCATAAAATTGAGATGGAACACCTCTTCATGAGGACAGACTGAGAGCTGGGGCTGTTCTGCCTGGAGAAGGCTCCAAGTGTCCTTTCAGTATCTAAAGTGGAGCTGTAAGAAGGAAGGGTTTGTTGTGATAAGATGAGTGGAAATGCTTTCAATCTAAAAGAGTAGAAATTTGGATTGGATATATAGAAGACAGTTACTGTGGTGAGACACTGGAATGGGTTGCCCAGAGAAATGGTGAAACTCCCAACCCTGGAGTCACTCAGAGTCAGATTGGATGGGGCTCTGAGCAACCTGATCTAGTTGTAGGTTTCCCTGTTCATTGCAGAGGAGTTGGAATAGATGAGCTTTAAGGGTCCCTTCCAACTAAAACAGTTCTACAATTCTATGATCTTTGATACAGAAAAGGTAATGCTCATGTTTTCAAGTGAGCTTGGTGGTGTGGCAGCCATTGACTGGCCTGTATGGTCTGCCTAGTGGCATTGGCAGGGAAGTTTGGTGTGTAGTGTAAGGAGAAACCATAATCTACCTGTCCGGTGGGACCTCCTGTCCATTGCACTGGGAGAGCAGAGTACTGACTGCTGCTTCCCTCAGGGCTGCTGCAGATTTTGTTAGCATGCAAGCATGTATTTATTAGCAGGTAAGGGAATTCACTGGAGCCAGTCCCACAAATTGTTATTCAGAAATGGGCCTTTAGAAGAGTGTTATTGGTTTGGACAGGTGGGCTGTGTTAATTATGGTATTGGATTTGTGCAAAGGCTATAAAAATCACATTATGAAAATGTTACCTCTTCAGTCAAGTACACCTGGCTGAACAGATTCTGGGAAATAGTTGTAAGAAACTGTATGATTACATTCAAGTAGGTATTCAATTAAAGTTAAAATGAGAGCTGTGATCTACTACCTGAGGACTAACAGAAAATGAAGAAGTTGATGAAGGAACTAATAGTTTGTTACGTAAAGAGAAGGTGAATACAGAAATTCCATTAAGCTGGCAGTCAATCAATACAATTGCAGAAAGGGGAGGAACAAATACTGTGTCAAAAAAAAAATTGGGAATTTTTTTTAGATGTACGCAAGGGTGAATAAAAATAGCTCCTGGTAGGAGTTTATTACAAAAGGAATGTAACTGTGACATTCACATTGTGAGGAGGTCATTTTAATCTGAAGATTAACCTAAAGGTAAACCCAAGAATTTGCGCTTACTGGCACCCATAAGGATGTTATACTAAGATACTAAGCGTAGGATCCACTATCTGAGTTTTATACAACAGGCACAGAATAGAATTATTTTTTTTCTAAGTCTTACATTGTCACTGTAGAGTAACAAATATAGAAGAGCTGTTCTTGCCTGTCTGTATTAATACATAGATTTTTTTTCCCATGTTGCCAGGTCTGTTTAGTGTCTTCAATTTGCTTTAGCTGACAATTTCAGATAAACTGTTATATTTACATATATAGTATATTACAACTCATAAAAAGGTCTAAATTAAGTTCCCCGTTTTCATAACACAGCACAAAAACTTATTCATACTACTTTAGCCAACATCTGCAAAATGAAACTGATTTTGAATATTTGAAATTTGTGAGGGAGAAACTCTCCCCTTTAATTCATCTCAAACTGTTCAGAACAATACAAATTGTCATTCTGATAAGAGAACAGGTTTGGCTTGCAGATACTGACATGAAAAATAGAAGGTAGGAGGAGGGGAGGTCTAATCCTGTGGGTCTCTGTGGTTAATAAGTTTTCTGATAGATTTAGTGATGTTTAACAAAAACTGGAAAAAGTAACTGCCTGCAGCTGTCATTACCTGTAGTTTCAATGCACAATGCTTGAGCTAGGTTTTCTAGTGAAATTTAGCAAGAACATTGCCTCTGAATTTCATAGAATCATAGCATTACCAAGATTGGAAAAGACCTCCAAGATCATCCAGTCCAACTGTCTACCTATCACCAATATTTTCATGCTAAACCATGTGCTTTAGTACATCTTAATGTTTCTTTAACAGCTCGAGAGACAGTGACTCAGCCACCACCCTGAGCAGACCATTCCACTGTCTCGTCATGCTTTCAGAGAATAATTTTTTCCTAACATCGGACCTGCATTACCTAAAATTTCTTTTAGGTAAACATTACTTAGGATGTATTTTGGAAAACTTGTCTTCTCTTTCTTCAAACTAAGTAAAAGTACAAAATCTTTACAATATGAGATGATGATGCCTTTGGAAATGTTTTTGGAAATGAACAAGTGATGTGGGAGGTCTACTGAACTTAATTGCATAGCAGTCAAAGGAATTCAGTGGTAGTTGAGAAAATGAAAGTAACATTCAACTTTATCACGGTTGGTGTATACTATCAGTGAATTCTTTGTTTCTGTAAGTTTGTTAGCGTAATGAGCATTAATACAACTATTTCTTCTGACCCTACCTTTTTTCTTTCCACTTTCTTTTTTTTTTTTCTATTTATTTTAAAATTACTCTCTTGCTTGTAGGTATATAAAAATTATATGCAATTTGCTTGCTTGGGTTTCTTCTTTTCTGTGTAAGAATTCTTCTGTCTTCTAAGTTTTACTTTAGAGCTGTGATAACTTAAAGCTCCTTTTTGTCCTTTTTACTTCTCTCCTGCTCACCATGATGACAAAGACATTTACACTAGAGAGAGTTCTTGTGGAGGACTGTATGAGTGAAATTTTCTAACTGAGGATACAGTTCATGCTCCTACAAAGAGCTGTTCTGCTGAGGCAAGTTCATAAATAACTTTTATAACAAATTCAGCTTTCAGAGTCTCACACATCCTTCATATCCTGCACACCATGTCAGTTCTAATGAGTTAGAAATAAGTTCTCTCTTCATTGGAAATGCATGATGTTTAGAGGCTCAGACTAACTCTCCTCTTGCTGTTTGTTTTATTATAACAAATGTTAATGCCAAAGCTTTATGCCAGAGGAGTAAGTAGACAAATCTTACTGTTGCAAAGGAATTACTAGGGAATGTAATACTTCGGCATATTACTGTTAAATTTCAATGTTGGCATGCACAGCATGTGGTGCCAGTAGGAAAGGGAGTTGAAATATATATATGCAAATCCTACTGCATCTTTTCAGTATGGAACTTACCTCCTTGTAATATCAGAAGCATAGTCTTTATTATTTCTTTTAGAATTACAAAACAACAACAAAAAAATACAACAAAATCCTACTTGCTGTAAAATATGTTGTGTGTTATGAATGACACTATTATAGATTGAGTTACTGCTTTTCTCAGTTGTCTGGGATAAAGAAGATGAACTTTGAAAAAAATCAGTAGAAACTGTTGTGTTCTGTCTTCCTCTTTCCAATTATCTGCTTAGATATTTACATAGGTATAAAGATTATAATTGTTGCAGTGCTGGAGATTCAGAAAATCAAGAACTTTATTCTATTCTTGGCTTACTTGCGTTATAATCTTGAATATATGAAAGACTGAAAGACACATCTTTTACTTTGACATTTCTTTTAACGTATTGTCATGGATTTATGATTTTTGTTGTTGTTGTTATTATTCCTCATCATAGCATCGTGTGAGGCACTGTCCATGGACTGCCAAATTTCTGGATATGTGGTTCTCAGAAGAGAACTACAAACCCCAGAGGACTTTGCGTTCCTGTTTTCCATCCAGAGGGAAAGATGTAACTGCATGCAAATTTTGAGGCTTCCTCTTTTTTCTGTCCATTTCAGCAGTGCGAGTTTCCTAGCCATCTTGCTTTTGGAGTAAGGCCTTCAGTTTCAGACACTATCTCCCTCATTTTATTTGATTTATTAGCTTCAATTCCAAGTATATTGTGTTATTTTGCGTTTTGATACCTTATTTAGTAAATTAGTTTTCCTCCTCAGATTGTTGCTGCTGTTTTGTTTTTAGGCCCATCTCCCTCCCCTCTCCCTTTTCCCCCTTCTCCTTTCCCAGGGCATGGATTTGTGGGTCTGCATTATTAGTCACAGAACTGGACCGCAAACCACTGACTCATATAGTCACCAGTTACCATATGCTTATACACTGGAGCTCTGAGCTTCATTATGAACTGGTACTACTGTTGTAAAAGAAATGACTTTTGGGGTCTGCTTGTGAGAAGGTACTGCATAAAGCTGCATCACTAGTTATTTACAGCTTGGTTAGCTAATTATTTGAAATCTTGATACAGTTCAAAGTCTCAAGGAACTGAAGTAAATAAGGCTTACACGCGTGAACTCACACATCTCAGCTATAGTTGTGTAGATGCCGTCTTCCTGCTTCTTCATAGGCCTCTAAGCTTCCCGTGGTAGGTCTTAAGATCTTTATAAGGAGCTGATTAGATGATGTCTTCCTCTTCTGTTTGGACAGAAAGTGCTGGAAAGACAGGGACTGTGACAACTCCCATGTCAGATCACTCAGTGAGTTTGCTTTTCAGATTCTCCAGTCCTTTAAAATCTTATTTAAATCCTTCTGAAATCATATTTCAGAAGGACAGTTTAAGACTAGGATTGCTCAGCCAAACCATCTGTTTGCTGAGCTATTCATAAAAAGCACATTTGTCTGAAAGTATGGAAAGTGAGCGATATAATTGGTCTCCCAAGTTGTGTTCATAAAAATACATGGAAATATTTTTACTGTTTTACTTAGGAATGTTTAAAATTCCTCAACTCTGATTAACTTATTTATATTGATAAAGTTCAGCTCAAAAACTTTGTACATTAAAACTTAGTTAATCCCTTTTATTTGATATCACACACTTCTACTTTGATAGTGTGTACTCTGCATGGATCATGGAGGATTGTTAGTAGCAGTGCAGCCATGGATCAATAAAGGCAGTGTTGTCTCAAATAACAGATAAAAATGATTTCTTTACATTAAATGGGTTTCTCAATTCTTTTTATTCTATCATCTCATTCTTTCAAAGAAAGTGATTCTGAAAAACTGCTTCCTTATTAGTTTATTAAGCCACCATTGTATCTTTAGTGCTATGCATTAAAGGGAATATCGGTTCTTTAGGGACTTGGACATTCTTGAATATTATGTAAAATAAAACTGTTATGCAATTAGCCTGCAGATATACAACCTGTAAAGTTTGGAACAGTTAAATAGTTTCATACAAAAGTTTGTTTTCACCTTTTATTCCTTCATTTCAGAGTATTTATATAGCCTTCTCAGAGGCAACGGATGAATAACTAGCCCTTCTGAATTATGAATTACAAAGTGATAAGAAAAATATAATCATTATTAAAATTAATATTTCCCACTATATATTATGCATTCTTTAGATCCATTACACTTTATAATCATACTATGTGTGTTCTCTCTGTGTAAATTTATCTAATCACCAGGTTTATATCATGCTGTAAATATAGATAAGACTAAGGAAGGGGGAGATGTTTTCATTTTGAAGACAGAAGTCTGGTGCCAGAGAACTAACTTAATAGAGCACAGACATGAAATGTGTAATTATTGTCAATATTATGGCCTTAATCATTTATGTTTTATCAAGATGTTAATGTTCCGATGCTATAAAGAGAGGACATCCAGACATTAAAGTATCATTCAGCCATGGGGAGTTTAAGGCTGTTATAACCAAAAGAATAGAATCCCATCACTCATTAACATCGTCTAATCTTAATTTACTAAGTGGTTTTACTCTATCACATACTGATTTCTGTCCTAACACACACACACAAATACATGGACCAGTACACCAGACTGATGCCTCCAGCTCAGTGGTGACAACATTATGATTTCAGGGAATGAAGACACTTTCTCTGGTTGGATGACAAGCCCACATCCTGGCTGCTCATAAGTCCTTTATGCACAATGCATTGGGCTTTACCTTCTGCTCATTGTTGGACATCTGTGGATGTGTTCCTAAAGGGCTGTTTTTAATAATTACTTTTTTTTTTTTTTTTTACCTAGATGGTTATCGTAAGTAATTCACGATTATCCATTTCTATCACTAAGCATGTTATAAACATATAAAATCATCAAAATTTCATCAGCTTATTGCTACTGTTTTCACCATTTATAGTTAAGCTATGAATCCAGGGCAGATATAGTACCAATATACTGTACTATATTTTGTTCCTCAAAACAGTTATCTGGAAAGTCACCTGTTTTTTTCAAGCACATACCAGAGCTATCAGATTTGTTAGATCTGGGCAGGTGTTGTCAAGGTTTCACTTATCTGAGAATTGCTTTTGCGTTGGCATCATCTCATCACTCATTTTAATGGGGTGTCTATTTTTACTTCACAGCTCCCCAGTCTCAAGATTGAAATCCTCCAAACAAAATTTTCTTGGCATCTTTTTCACACTTTGATCTTCTTCACATACATTCTCAATATTTATACAGAAAAGTAAAGATTTGGATGATCTGAAACCATATGTAACATGGTTGTCTTTCTGTCAGAAAAATGAGCTAAATACTAAACAATACAAATAAACTGGCAAGTCAAGAAAATAATTATTTTATTGTCAAAGAGTATAAAATAAAGAGTGAATTAGTTGAAAATAGCCTTTATTTTTATCATTGCACAAGCATCTACAAGTGCATCAAAATAAATTTTTTAAATTTTCTCTGACATTACTTGGGCTGAAATTTTAAACCTCTCTAATACCATCTTAACTGACAAGTTAAGTTTCTAATCTGGAATGACTACATAGGACTCTTTTCCTTGTTAGGTTTAACCAAATTAATGCCATATTGATATTAAATTGAAATAATAGGTCTATCAGATACATAACTTTCACTTTACGAAAGCATTCATTTTGTTTTATAGGCATCTTCTTCATACCAGCTATTTACAGCAATGCAGTTCAGGAATGGTCTAAGTAAATCTGCCCCATTCTCAGACTACAGATGCCATGTCAGAACAAATAATTCCCACTTAAAGGTAACTTTTTTTTTTTTTTTTTTTTTTAAAACCTCTGTGCTGAGAGGAAAATTGAAGATTAGAATAATCTTGGTTTACCAAAATGATGTACATTACATGCATGCTTGTTGGACTTTGATGCTAAGTAAATATATCTGATACAGATCTTTTGCTTTGGTTAACAGCAAATAGCAGACAGCTTCAGGCTGTCTCTGGTCAAAAGTACTGAACAAGAAGGATAATACTAGGGATATTAATTCCCAGTGCCATCTCAATCACACTGATAAAACTTCTGTTTAATAGAAGTAATTACAAAAGTGAATAAATCAGACCCTTTCTGCCACATATCTTAAGCCTAAAAGAAACACGAGCATCCACATGATGACCAACAATTTCGAAAGTGACTGAGAGTCGAATTGTTTCTTTATTTTGATGCATTCATAGATGCTTGTGTGATGTTAAAAATAAAGGCTGTTTTGGACAGTCTTAGTTATTTCTATGTTAACTCCACAGAAAAAAAAGAAATAATTAGTTTCTTGACTTGCTAGCTTATTTAGTAATTTTTCCAGTAGAGCGTTGGTTCAATCCTCCAACAGAAACTGAAAACAATATTCATCCGAATTCAGCTCCAAACCTGTGTTCCCACAGAAGTGGTGCATTTCTAAATGCACTGCTACACGTAAGTTTGGCTTTCATCTTAGCAAATTGCTTTTGCCAGGGCTGCTGAAAGCATCAGAGCAGGATGCCCTAACTAAAAGGGCAAAGTGGAGAGCTTCATTGTAGCCATGTCTAGACAAGTTTGATAACATAAATACTTGAATGTATCATGATTTAGAAAATTGTAAAATGCAGTGATGCTATTTATCGTTCAGACTGAGAAATAGTATTTGATGAAATGGAGATCCTATTCTACTGGACTTTACCGTCTTTGATTCTTACTTCAATCACCATGTTTTATTTTGCATCCTGGCCTTTGCAAACGTCCTTTATGAGTACTACATTTATTACTGGGAGCTTTTTCAGAAAACTAAAAAGCTTTTTAATAAATGAACTATATTAAAAAGTCATGAATTATGAGAATTTTAAAACTGATTTTCAGGAAAACAATCTATATAGAAAGAACAAAAAACACTCCTGCGATTATGGTAAAATCACTTCGGTACGCCCATGGCTTGTGGTAATTTCTTAATTAAATACAATGATGTTAGTTGCCTCAGAACAACAGAAGAAAGCACTAAAAATAAAAATGTATTGTAGTGGAGTATTACAAAGTTAAGGAAGTATCATTGCTGACTATTTCTGTCATCAGGATGGAGCATTTTGATGACAATGGAGGTTATACATTTTCTCGTTTTACGAATAGGGTACATGTCCTAAAGGTGCCCTCAGGTTTAGAACTTCAGAAACTGTGTATGAAAATAAAGCCTTTTGAATTTTTTTGTAATATATACGACTGTTAGTACAAATGCTTGTTGTGATACACTGAGACAAAAAAAAAATCAGAGGCAGAAAGATACGTTTTTTTCTGAGGCAAATCACAGTGTACAATAGCCTACTGCCTTCCTTAAGCACTAAACTTTTAAGCAGCATAAGTCATCCTTTATGACTTCTGTAAAGTAATCTTGTAGGTTACTATTATTTGTGTGCAAGGCGAAAGAATCTATAACATAAAGAGCATACCATAAATTTTGAACATAAGATGGACTGGAATAATTTTGTGCTGTTACCTGAACTGCGAGGCATAAATTTCTTGCCAAATATAATCATAATTAAGCAAATAATTTCATATCATAACGCGATAGTATTAGTCTGATAATTTGAAAATTTATTATTTTATGCTAAAATGTGAATGCATTCTACTTGCCTTGGGTCTAATGTTTCAGAAAAAAATTCCATTTCCTGGGCTTGAATTCTTGGCTATACAAGCACATTTTGATTCAGTAAAGACAATTCTATGGTGCATTTAAATCTTTTCACTCAAAAGTAATTCAAAAAGCATATTGTAATAAGAAGACCTCTAAAAAGAGGTATAATATGGGAAGATCATTGGCAGTTTTTAGAAGTATCGAGTATATAACTACTTGTACATATTACACATTTTCTGTCAAGAAGAGAATTTATTTTGCATTAGTTTAAACAGAAGAATCTTTACATGACACTATTCATAATAGTAGACATATTTAGCTTTGAATTTTAGTTATGTGCCTATATTTGTGTATATAAACATTTAAACACACTTTTATTTTAAAACCCATTTTCCACATTTCCTCTAGAGAGCTAATCTTTGATGGTTTATCCAAATTCAGCTTTCAACAGTTGCAACTTGAACACTATTTCTACTCTTCCAAGGCTGCCAAAGAACATCTTTGTTTTACCCTAAATCCTGCCTTCCTGTTCTGATAAACATCACTTACAAAACAAATTTACAACAGTAGCATTCCCTGATAGCACCAGAGGTAATATAAGCACATCAGTTACTACTTACTCTTCTTCCAGGACAGTGGAAAAGGATTAAATTCCCCATAGGGGAATTGAAGAACATGGTATCTAGACTGGAGGCTTAGCACTATATGGCAAGGCTTTCATTGGTAATGAACAACAATCTGCAAAGCATTTCTGAAACTTGCACAAATACATGCATAAGTGATATTCTGTTCCTTACACCAACGTTTTGAAAGTAGATTGCTTGTTTAAAGATACCATATTGGGAAAAATAATCTGTTTTACTAGAGTATTAAGGTTTCTAAAAAAAAAGTCTGCGTGGTTTAAAAGTTATGGTGTTTTTTTAGTGATACTTCACTGGGAAATAGGGACTGTGTTCTGGAGATTTGTTATAGAGGTTGTTTTGGAAGAGTTGGCAAGTTACCTACTTCTTAATTCCCAGAAAATACTCAAAAAAAGAGACAAACATATTCACCAGTGCTAATTAGTACCAGTTCTAACACTTTGATTTGTTTTTCCTTAATAACTGTGAACTAAAACTAAAACCTCCCCAAAACACACAGCCTATTTTAAGGCTCACAGTATTCTCTCTGCTGCTTACAAGAAAATGATGAAGCAGCTCATGGAGAGAGAAAAGTCCTTGTTTAAATAAGGGTATGTCAGTGTGGTCCCTTTATGAATTTATTAAATACTTGCAATTGAATTTCTGCACTATTTCCCTGATTGAAGGAGAACTGGAGGGTGTGTTTGTGGCTGATTGCAATTCCTGATTGATAGAGAGAACGACATATTGCTATTAATATCAACTCATGTCTTTTTAAAGAAATATGCCTGACAGATACTGACTGTTCCTATCAAGATAATATCTTGTTTATTGTAAGACTGATTGTGTTAAAACTTGCTCTTAGAAAAATATGATGTAATTCTTATATCTGCATTATCTTCTTCTAACCTCTTCCATAAACTTCAAAATGTTTTCCTAATACAAGGGCTGCTGTGATAGTAAGACCTCCTATTTGCTTATGTTGGCCTACAACATCAGAGGCAAATGGTAGTGGTATTGCATAGGGATTGAAGCATTCCACCAATATTCCAGCACATTTTGCTGCCATGTTAAAGTTGACTGAAGAGGGGCAGTCTGATCAAATGGCATCTGACATGGAAGTATGGAGGAAGCAAAGGGGTGGAACTGAATTCCTCTATGCAGAAAAAATGGAACCCAGTGACATTCATCAATGCTTGCTGAAGATGTGGAGATCAAACAGTGTATGAGACCACAGTGTAGCGATAGGTGGTGTATTTCAACAGTGGTGACAGGGACAGTAGGTTATGTCTGCTGGTGCAGATTTTTATGTGCATGGCATACAGGCTCTTGTTCATTGCTGATGAAAATGCATTGCTAATGGTGGTGACTTTGTTGTAAAATAGTGTTTTGTAGCTGAGGATTTGCCCTATCAAATAGTGTTCTTGTATTCTTTGTTGTAAGTAATAAATAGGCGGTATTACTTTCAGAGCAACCTAAGTGTAATAGAGTGGACAATTTGAGAGATGACAGAAAAGAATGGTATGAGGGATGTGTTTTGACTATAATAAAACTGTGTTTTAAATGAAGGCAAAACAGTTAGATAATGTAGAAATATCCTTGTTTATTTAATTTCCTGGAGTGGTTTGAAGCTGTATTTCACTTATGTTTTGCATTTGGAGAATTTCAGCTATGAGGACCTGTTGCAGTATTGTTGACCAAAGCTGTGATTTGAATCAATTCATATTAATTGCTATTTCCAGAGTAGACTTGACAGTTGACTTGAAGGAGATAGCAGTTTTGATGTAACAGTGAGTTTTTTTTCAAGCTGGCTATGGCCTTGGAAGGAAAGCCATTCCTGTTTCAGTTTTTCACTGTGACTGTTGTGCTTTGCTGCTCTTACTGCTCTCATGTTCCCTGCCCTGCTGGAACCCTTTATCAGTGTCTTGTGCCGGATCTTTACCTTGATCATGAGATCACTGTAGTGTTACTGAAAATCAGTAGAAGCAGCATGAAGAATTTATATATATATAAATATATATATATATATAAAAATATGTTGGTTGGTTGGTTTTGCTTCTTTTTTCCTGTAATTTCTTAATGCGGAACTCTTACTTTGCCTGGCATGACCTTTGTAATTACATGTTGAATGTGCTCATTTTAATTTGTCTCATGTTATCTGTACTTCATGTGTCTCTGCACTACGTCTTAGAGATTTTTGGGTCAATAGCAAAACATTAAGAAACACTGAAACATATTTCAGTAATACTGAAGCTGAGTATCAACATCAGTGATGCTAATATTTCTTCTCATTCAGGTGTGCATGCAGAGATTGTGGTATCCCAGTGACAACAAGGACAAACTATCTATTTCTTCAATATGTAGTTATTTTCAGCTTCCTGGAATTTATTTGTATGTGTATGAAGTTTATAATGTTTTCTACTAACAAAAGCCATTTTATAAGCCACGAACAAGGAGCCAATTCCATTGACTGTGATTTGCATTATATATGTTCCTTGGAGCTCCAGAAAAGAGTTGAAATACTAGCAAAATGCAATTTGAATAGAATTATGGAGGATCATAACTGTGCCGTGGAATGTGGCACTTGAGGTGTTACCATGTGATATTTTTCCCTGTATCTGTATGTTAGCTATTACACCAGAGTGTATAGAAGAGCATGGGTTGTGAGTTGTTCTTAAGGGAGGTACCCTGTGGATCTGAATGTTTCTCAGTAGATCAGCCAAAAAAAAAATCGCTAATCAGTATATTGTACACTCAGATTAAATTCTCATTGTAATAGTACCTGAATTCAATATAAAAACATCTAAACTGTTAATGGCATCATCATTACGGGAAAAATGTCAAAGTACTTTTCTCTTGCCTTTTAAAATGTAAGGCCGAAATATCTTAAAAAAACATATACACAAAATACTGAAAAATGACTTTACTATTAAAGAGGAAACTCTTTATAATTCAAGTTATACAAATATGCAATTATTTGGATTGGAAGAGACCCAAAGAGATCATCTAGTAGGCAACCCCCTTCTAGAGGTGAAGCATCCGCAGCTTCTCCGAACAAACTGTTTGAGTTCTTCTCCAACTCCTTCAGAAAAACATCACTATGTTTCTTCTCAAATTATGCAAAACAAAAGGGTAGAAAAATCAACTACAGAGATCTTAGAAAAGGAAAGGATAATCTTTTCTTGTGAGACAGAAGTAAGCAGGCAAAATCCAATTTTCTTTGAAATGAAATACAGGCAAAACTGGGCTTTACAATCTTGTTTCTACCATACGTTTCTAATCAATAATATCAGTTTATTTTAAATCTCCCTGTTACTTGCTGGGAAACATTTTATCATAATAAATTTTTTTTAAATCATGCATTTTATTGTAGCCCTGATGCTTGTCTTCCTCTCTGATGACATTTGCTTTTGTTTCCTCACTGTTTCCTTCATGTCATCTGTATTAAGTGTGAATTAATTTTTGTTGACATCTGGGGTTTGAAATCTGAAGAAAAAAGTGGTGTGCAGAAATCTGTAAGAGGTAACAAATGTTGTGACATTGTCCTCCTTCCTGTGTCTTCTGTGACTTTTGTTGAGAAAATTCGATATAGTCGGTCTTTATTGGGAAATGTGTCAGAGCACTGAGCTCACCAGGAGGCTCTCACAGACCTTTTGACACCAGGGTCCTGACCAGCTCCTCTTCTGACTCACCATGCTGATACTTGGCAGGGGGAGGAAAATGATTGGAATGGATTTTTTCTTCATCCTGAAAACCAGGACGTCTTCTCAGGGAAGTATGGATCTTTCCTTCCAATACTTGGTATCCATTCATTTATTGTGCAAAGGTAATTGCTCCTTAATGTTTCACATCTCACACCAATAATTTGCTATGAGCACTCAATAATGATTTGTTGTAAAAAAAAGATGCTAAAAGCATTCCAACTTTGCATTGTCCTTGGGAGCTTGATGACATATTGATCAGAAAGAATCACTTGAATTTTAGGGGTTAGATTCAGGAGCACCTTGGTTTAAAGCTGGGTTGGGTATCTGCAGGCTCTTGAAATAGTTTGAACAGCAACTGACAGATAATTTAATTCATACAAATACAGTTTGCTTGTTGGTGTGAACTGATGATTTATATTTGGTCAGGCTATTTCTGGAGTAGGATTCAAAATTTTCACATGGGATACAAGGCAAATGGCTACAGAATCATGAATTAGCAAGTACAGTGAGTATAGCTCCATAGAAGAACTGGGATGAATAAACAAAGAATTGAAGGAGTGGGAACATATTATTAAGGTGAGATTTCCTTGTTTCCTCTTTTTTGGATGGAACAGGAGAGGAGAGGGAGTTGGAAGAGGGGATGAAGTTGGTCAGTACCTGTGGAGTCCAGTCTTAGCTTTCTTGGATGAGTAACAGCCTTTTCTTTTCTTCTTAGTCAAACTCTAACAACTGCAAAGTTACCAAAATACTTCTCCAGGGAGGAAAAAAAAAATTGCTTGTTTCTATGTTGTTAATATGATAGAAAGTAGCAGGATGTTCTTTAGAGCCCAAAGAGTCTGCCTCATCTTTAGGACTAAAGTTCTAAAATGTAAACGTTACTTAATGTTACTTAAACATTACTTAACCTTAGCTTGAAAACTAGTTTTTTTTTTTTTTTTTTTTTCCCCATATTCAGTCAACATTTCTGATATTTTTTAACAAACATAATGAACTGTGTCAGATAAAAGACAACTAGCCTAATTATTCTTCTGACATCAGTGCTGTTTCTCTCAGGCAGACTACTTGCTCTGGCCTTCCTGTGCCTCAGCTCAGCTGTATCCACTGGCTGTGAATTTTTTATGTTGAAAGAATTAGTAAGGCAAAAATTTTCATGCTAATAATCTCCATGCCTTTCATGAAATGTAGTGTACACACTCTGTGGATGAAAGATCATATACTGATGAAGTTATCCAGCAAAGTGGCTAGGCAGATTTTTAGTTGTTTATTAGAGTAACTAGTATCATAGAATCACCAAGGCTGAAAAGGACTTTCATGATCACGTAGTCCAACCACCAACCCATCACCACCATGCCCACTAACCATGTCCCTCAGTGATGCATCTACATATCTTTTGAACACCTCCAGGAATGGTAATTCCACCTGGATATACTGCATTGCTTTCCAGCCACTCTGCCACAAGCCTGTAGCACTACATGGGATTATTGTGAGCAAGGTGCAGGACCAGGCATTTAGCCTTAGTGAACCTCATAAAATTGGCCTCAGCCCATTGATCCAGCCTATCCAGATCCCTCTGGTAGGCTTCTAGTAGGGCCTTCCTATCTTCAGGCAGATCAAAAGTTCCTCCCAATCTGGTGCCATCTGCAGACTTACTGAGGGTGCACTCAATCCCCTTGTATAGGTCATCAATATAGATATTAAACAGGGCTAACCCCAGTACTGATCCCTAAGAAATGCCACTAGTGACAATTCTGCAATTAGATTCAACTCCATTCACAACCATTCACTGGGCCTACCCTCCAGAAAGATTTTGCCCAGCAAAGAGTACACCTGTCCCAGCCACAAGCTGCCTACTTCTTCACGAGAATACCATGCATGGGTTGCCTGGTCATAGAAGAAGATCAGATTAGTTGAGAAGGACTTGCCTTTCATGAACCCATGAAAGGGTTGATCCCCTGGTATTCACACACATACCACACATACCGTGTAATCACAGTTGAGACTATCTTTTCCATGACCTTTCTCAGTATTTTATTCAGGCTAACTGATCTGCAGTTCCCTGAATCTTCCTTCTGACCCACCTTGTACATAAGCATCTCCTTGGCAAGTCTCCAGTCATGTGGGACCTCCCTGGTTGACCAGGACTGCTGATAAATGAGGAAAAGCAACTTGGCAATCACTTGTGTCAGAAACCCCCCGGTACCCTTGGGTGAATCCCATCTGCCCCATGGACTTGTGACAGTTCAGTTGGAGTAGCAGGTTGCTGTTTCCTCCAGAATTGTGCAAGGGTTTATTCTGTTCCCCATCTCTTCTTCCAGCTCTGGGAGCCAACTGCTCAGAGAATAACTGGTCCTAAGACCACAGAGCATAATGAATTTATGCACTCTCACATCATGAGACATGAATAACAAGTTTAACCAGAAGAATAAAAATGCTGAATCACAGTGAACTCAGTCATGAAACAAGAAATGGCAATCCCAAGACCTCTTAACATTGTTTCTGCTTTTGTAGGATGACAATTGCAGATCCCAATTAAGAAGCCTTATCTTCAGCCAGTAATAGTACTGATTCTTACTACCTCCCTAAATAGGCAGCACTCTTAAAGTA
The DNA here is from genome assembly GCA_023055505.1 of Callipepla californica brunnescens. NCBI lineage: Eukaryota > Metazoa > Chordata > Aves > Galliformes > Odontophoridae > Callipepla > Callipepla californica. Next base: position 62,508,111 of record JALIRH010000002.1, on the reverse strand, counting down.
AAAAAAGAACACAATTTAGTTTTAAGAAAGCATTATTAATAGCTCTCTGGAAATGTAGAATTATTAGAAGATGTGTGATTTGTCATTTGGATTATAACTGCTTTGTTGGTGTAAAATTCTTTTCACAGTCTTGTAATTGTTTGACCTTAATTATACCTAACTTAATTATATTTTTAAACAAGTTAATTTGATTATTTGATGAATTATGACATAGAAAGAACCTGGCAGAGTGTTCAAGATGAATGGAAGTCAGCCTTGACCTTTACTTCTTTCAGTATGTTATGCATCTAGTAAGGCAATCTCATGCTACAAGCATAAAAAAAAATTGTTAAATTTTTTTTAGGCAATTATAATTTCCCCCTGTTTAGAGAGTCATATATAAATTGAAAAAATAAAAACAAACAAACAAAACCAAACACACACACTACCTTAGCTTCTATTTAATTTTTTTGATTTCTTCATCAGTACCATTTGAATTACACAAATAAAGCATATGTAATATCATACAGAAATTATATTAGTGCAGTTCAGATACTTCCTGTGTATGCATGGTGGATCTGAGAGAAAACACTAATACTTATGCATTTTCTAGGGATTTACATAAGCTCTGAACTCTTTTCTTACTGGGACATTTAGTTTTTATACTATGTTAAGATAGAATTTCGCAAAATGGAAAAGAGCAAAAATATAATGAAACAATATGGATTCAGATGGAGTACAGAAAGAAATTTAGAGGAGAAAAGGTAGGCTGCAGTAATGTAGCTATTAAGGCATCAAGAATAATCAAATCTCTAAATCTGATTTTGTAAGTAGACCACATGAAACTTGGAACAAAATACACTTTAATAGGTTCTGATAATGTAACTAAATGCTTAATTAGAGATTCAAGTTTCAATTACAAAACATGTTCTTTATATTGGTAAAATTGGAAGTATATCTATAAAATTTAATGATGAAGATCACACATCTATTTTACTCAGTGTAAGATTTTACTCCTAGGACTAAACCACTGAAGTCAATACAAATGTTTCCAATGATTTTAGCTTTATATGAATACGGCACATAGCACAGTACTATCTGGAAAAAAAAAGACTGTATTTTTTACACAGTAATTTTAAAACAGTCTTCTGCCAAGCTTATTTGTGAGGCTCCATAGATTACTTGTATATCTGAAAAGAATAGGCAGGCATACAAGTGAATTAAAAAAAAAAAACAAAAAAAACAAGGCAGTGTGGGAGTTTTTATATGCATTTATTTTTTAAGAATTACTATTGGAAATTTAAGACTGTTCCACAAGATAAAACCCTTCATGAAGGAAAAATCTCACTCTTTGCTTCTATCTTTCCTATTATATTTATACATTTTCAGACTATGGTACAAGTAGTCTATGGTTTAAGGATAAAGACTGTAGAATATATAGTACATTGGAAAACAAATAGTAAATATCAATTGACTTTTTCTGAGTTGCTTGAAGCCTCACATCATTAGATTTCAAAACAAAATCGCCTTTTCTCTGCTGTAGAATCAATGCTCAGCTATCATCTTTATAGATAAAAAGTTGGATAGTTTCTGCTCTTGCAGAGCAATCACATACTTCTGAATCAATAATATTTTAATTTAACCATACACAATAATAGAACTTGAGAACATAATAAAAGGATTTTATTAATACTTTTTTTTTTTTGCTATCAATGGAAGAAGAAGGAAAATGTGCTTCCTTTTGCTATGCGTGGAATTAATACCAAATTTAATGGTAAAAATCTAACTCAAACTGCAACTTTCCCAATAACAAGTAGTTCATACCATTAGTCAAATATATGGTGGTGTATTTGGACTAAAGAGGAAATAAGTTTTTTTTACTTCTGGGATGTATTATCCTTAAAATTCCAGCTTCAAACTTTAAAGCAAATTTTTCCTTTTTGTACAGTCTCAGTCCTTGCTAGATCTTGCAGTGGTGGTCCTTCAGGGCTAATTTCTCTCTGACTTCTGCATTTTTCATTGAAACAGGGAGGAAACAGTAACATCAGTAACAATCATTTAACAATCATTACAAGAAAGCAGTACATTTTTTTTCATTTGACTGTTACAAATTAATCTGTGGAACTCATGGCCACAGGGTCACTTTAAGGTCAAGGACATTACATCATAAAACAGAGGAAGATAACAATACTACTCAGAATACTATTAATGATGTTCCAAGGCTGGAAAAGAGACGTTTTTAAAAGAGTATGACTCTTCAAATATTAACTTGTAGTTACTGGGCTTTCTGTATTGGCAGATGAATTTGCAGTGTTCAATAGTTTTTGGTTGTTTTTTTTTTTGGTTCTCCTCCTCAGCCTGAAACTTCTGGCACTATCTGATTTGCTAGAGGCAGTGGATTGAAATAAGTGCAGTCACTGATTCCATATCCTGATGTTCGTCACATGAATCTTCCTCTTGAGTTGTCCAAAATTTCTTGTTCTCAAAAACATGTATTGATTGTTTGCAGTTGTTGGTTTGTTTTTTTTCTCAAGTTTGAAATGCAAATAAACCACCCAAAATAGAACTGTTTTCCTCCACAGGAAAGAGCAATGACCTGAGTTAAAAATGACTGCATAACACTATTTCCAAATAAGCAGAGGGGCTCAGCCTGTGGTGCTTTTTGGACAGGTTCTTTAATAAATACCTGATAAGACTCAAGTGAGTAATAAAACTCTTGGCAGGTCTAAACCTTAGGTATATTGGCAGCTTCTCCCTTGAGTTGTTTGCTGTTTCTGTATAAATGGGAGGACTATTCTTGCCTCTTGCTTCTGATAGGATGGAGATAATGTGAACATAGGTTTATTCTTCTCAAGTTCAGACTGAATTCCTCTTGAAGTGGTTTGTATTGGAGAGCTCATTAAATTTAGAGGATATTTGCTTTATAAGTTAACGGGACAAGAGTTAAGGATTGCTAGTAACACATTTATTATATGCCTGCTATTTGGAAGTGGGATAGGTTAGAAAATGGCAGGTCTCATTTTTCAATGGCATCCAAAAAGTTTAACATAGATTTTTTTGGTAGTTTGGAGCATTGCTGTTTTGATGATTTAGCTGATTTTTATGATTTTCTTTTATGATTTAGCTGTTTTGATAATTTTTCCATGATTTATTTTTCACTGATCATATAAGTTCCAAAAGTTTAGTATCACTGAATGAACTGAAACTTTCCATTATCTCACATCTGTCGAGTTTGTTGGGTCACCACTCTACTTCAGGAAGCACTCAAGCAAAATATTTCTATTGGGCTTAGGTTTGCCAACAATCTGATGTTAATCAGACAAGGAACTAACAGAATTCTGTCTGGGTCTAAAGATCAGAAGCAAATATTAATTTTAAGGATATTTTTTCTCTTGCTAATTGAGCTTGGACTTATCCATCTTGTTCCATTAAACACTAATACTACTTTGACAGATACAACTAGCTTTGGCTTGCTTGCCTATCTTGGCACAGATTTTAGAGACTAGATGCTGTGGATATGCAGAAGGAATAGGACTGTTTTCTTGTCACTAGAAACTCCCCCTGCACATGTAGTAATAGACAATAATACAGATACTGCCATTCATTAACCTCTCCTGGAAATATGCTTTGGTTTCCTCTCATTTCAGGGTAGCTAGGATCACAAAACAATTGTAATTAACAACCTGAAATAAGGCATTTGTGAGGTGTGGCTTTTTGAGATACCTGTCTTTGAGTTTCTTTGAAAAAGAAAAGATTTTCATGCTAACACTGTCAGGTTGACCTGAAAAATCAACTTCAATGAGAAATCAAAACGAACTTTGAGAAGAAGGATGCTGGAGTGAACATTATATATAAAATAAAAGGCACAGGCTTGCTTATGACTCTCAAGATATATTCCTTGCAAGTATTGACAACAGCTCTCTGCTTATTGCTGTATATTTTTCCTGCGATATTACTTTCCTTTTCTATCTGGTGCTTAACAAACTTTGCACTTATTCGTCTTTTTGGAGCATTAGAGTTAGAGGCATCCTCAAACTCTTTTTCCAGACTTCATGATAAAACAATTAGGAGGTCAGATGTGATGGTGTGCAAACCCTGATCTCTCATACTTCTTCCCTTCCCCCCTTGCTTCTTCCCCTCTTCCCTCCTTCCACTCCTCAATCCCCTTCTTTGACTTGGCCTTACACACAAGGCCTTGCCACTGGTGGACAATGGGCAATAGTTCTGATAACATTCTTGCTAAGACAGATTAACAAGCACAGATTTGTCTCAAACATGGGGGCTGAAAGAACTGAGAACAGACAACAGCTGAAGATCACTTGCACAGGCTGCCCAGAGAGGTGGTGAACTCTCCTCTGGAGATGTTCAAGACCCACCTGAATGCCTACCTGTGCAACCTGGTCTAGGGAGCCTGCTTTGGCAGGGGAGTTGGACTAGATGATTTCTAGTGGTCCCTTATAGCCTTTACAGTTCTGTGATTCTGTGGTTCTGCAATACACCTAAAAAAAAAACCCAAACAAAAGCAAAAACAGTTTATGACTTCAAGTGACTTATCTTAGCTCACAAATAGTGACCAGCTCTAAAGCCCTTTTTGGACAATCCTGCACAGCAGTGGGCTGTGCAACAGAATCTCCCCTTGAGTAGGGATGCCTATCAAGGTTACGTCTCAACAGAGATCTCATACTTCTAGACATCAAGACAATTTGCAATCTCAGATCTCGTTATATTGCTGTTAAATTACTACATTGTATTTAGGTACCTCAACAAATATCTTCTCTGTGCAATACAGTGTAGCTTGTTTCCATTTGTGACAGAGCCTTACCCGGTCGGCCTATATGTCTTTCTCATCCTTCACTCTGTGCGCAAATTTTTTTGTTTGGTTCTTTCCTGGATGCTCAAATCTGGTAGTACAGCTGCTGGAGGTCTTCCTGTCTAAGGAAGATGGATGGTTTGTAGCAAATGTGAAGTTTTTCTTTCAGATTTGGACTGTTGGGTCAAGATATACTAATGTAATGATTCAAAACTGCATGTCTAAAGAAAAGTGGAGCCTTTTTGATTGGAGTGTATTCTTCCATGTATTAGTATTTCAACAGCATTGGAAACTTTGCACAGTGTTGGAAATATGCAAACATTGTTGTTGTTTTAGAACTACACTGTAAAAGATATCGTCTATGTTCATGCCTATGATTACAGATCTTAGACGGACTGTCAGCTCATCATCATAAAGACTAATGATGGGATGTTTGAATATTGTAAAATATGTCAATGAATATGCATTTCAGTTCTGAAGTCAATCCATTGCAGCCATGTTTGTGCTTCTTCAGCATCTGATTTTTGCACATACTTAAATGATCGTTTTCCTGTCTGGGAAGAAGATTTTTAAATTACATATGTATTTATAGAAACTCTCTTATAAATTGGTGCATTTGAATATGCATGCCAGAAATGTCTGAGTATTCATTCAGTATGCTGAAGAGTACTTCAGTGAATTCTTAAGATGCATGTTTTCAACCCCTACCCATGAGAAGAAAAACTTATTTTTTCCATATATTAGTCTTGGAGTTATTAAAAGAAAAAAAAAAACAAAAAACAACACCACATAAACAAAGCATTTTAAATGACAAAAAACTGCATATCAAAAATGCATTCCAAGTAATTGATGTTTGTAATCTGTGAGCAAGAAAGCCAGTGTTGACTGTTAATGTATTTTTATCCCTTTGACAAAGTTTCTGTAACAGCCTAACAAATATTAGGACCAATATCTTGTACTTTAAATGATTAAATACTACAAGTATAGAGCAGTATTTGTCACAGAATACTTTAATGCAAAATTATATTTTTTTCAGAGATGAAAAAGCTAAAGTTACATACATATGCTAACTGGTAAGCTCTATCAGCTATCTATATCCAAAGTAGTTTTTTTGGTAGAAAGATCAGACCCATCATGTACTGAGTATTGTCATCTCCCTGAATTCATGAGACATCTAGCAGAAACATCCTTTCTAATATTGCATCATTATTGTTAAACAATATTTAGTGCATAATATTTTGCAGCATTAGTCAACATATTTTATTTTTAGAAATAAAACTCTCCATGAACAAAAATTGTAGCTTAGAATTTAACATTAAATAGTGAGAGCTATTGATACAGGAAGTTTAAAATAAAGAGTGAACAGAGTAACATTTAATCCAAATAACTGGAATATTATAATATACACTGTTTAATTTTGGTTGAAATTTTTTGAATTATAATAACTAACATGCAAAAAATATTCTACCAAATGTTCTATAGATAGCTCTTTGAAACTCAACACAGATACAAAGTGGATAATAGCATTATTAGACCAAATTCTCTGCTACAGAACATTAGATCAGCAGATTCCCACCAGATACATTTCACAGGAAACTGTCATGGTGAGTTTTGAGTATCTCCAGAAAGGGAAACTCCACAGCCTCTTTGGTCAGCCTGTTTCTGTGTTCTGTCACCCTCACAGCGAAGTAGTTCTGTTATCCCTTGTCCCAACACTGGATGTCACTGGAAATAGCCTGACCTCATCCATTTAACTCCTGCACTTTTTAAGTCTTCTCCAAGCTGAACATTTTCAACTCTTTCGGCTTTTTTCATGTTGATGTTCCAGGCCTGTAATTATCTTTATGGCTCTTCACTAGACCCTTTCTAGAAGTTCCTAGAAGTTCTCTACCTTATTTATTTATTTATTTGACATTATGGGCTAAAACAGGAGGCATTACTTTTGGAGCAGCCCTTGTACATGTCCACAGGCAGCTCCTAGTTGTGATGGACTGTGTATTTTCTCTTGCCCTTTTTCTATTATTTATTTTTCTTCACAACTCCTCTACCTCAAAATCTAAGAACTTGACTACTTTAGGTCCTGACTTTTCTGGAGATACTTTTTAAACAAATCTGAGGTATCTTTTTATTTTATAAAACCATTTATTACTTAGTCTTTTATTAATTGTTTTTTTTTTCCAATTCTTTTAATCTTTTAATTTTTATTTTTTGAGAGAGAGAGAGAAAGAGAGAAAGTGACTACAGATCTAATTTGTTCCTGAAGTCAGGCTTCAAACAGACATAAGCTGCTACAAGACACACTAATTATTTGGCAGTGTTAACAAGCATACACCTGGTTTTTAGACCACAAATTCATGTATGTGTAGGGAAGATTTTCTCTGCACTCAACTTATTAACTGGCACTACCATACCTGCTGGAGATATTTTGCTGTTCTCTCAGTACCTGTGGCAAGGCTCCACTGTTTATGCTGTCAGAGAAATTACCTGGTGGAGCTGTCAATTTTACAGTTCTGTTTAACTAGAGCTGCAGAGGTATAATTACAGTGGATTTGTCTAACCTTGATCACAAGAAAACAGCTTTCACAGGAGCAAAAAATGAATATTAATTTTTAATAGCTATTTACAGAGAAATGTTATATTTCTATCAAAATGAAACCATCAAATTTTGTGAAAGAATGTAAGTCAGGTATCTGTAATGTTGCACAGTGGTATGAATTTAATGAACACTGAGGATTTAAAATCTGAATAAAGATACCATTACAAGGCTATAGCCATACTCTGGAAAGTAGACCACTTTTCCTATTGCTCTCTTTTTTAAATAGTTGCATAAACAAAGGGCTATTTAAAGCTACAGAAGAGATTGGCATGATTTAGGACTAAGATTAGATTTGCATTCATGGGAAAATGAGACATTCTGATTTGATGAAGCTTAATTTAAAATGACATTTTGGAACACTGACATGGAATGCTTATTCAAATTTGGTACAACTTGAATGATGTTAAATACCAGAAAAAAAAAATTGGTTAAAAAAAAAGAAAAGAAAAAAAACAGTAACACCTATCTCACATACCTGAGATAAAGCTCCCCCAAATGCCCCATGCAATTAAATACTCTTGTCTTCCTGAGCAACACGGCATTGCTGAGCACTAATCTTTGCTTGTTTGTTTTTCTTCTTCCTTTATTTCTTAAAAATGAGATCATGTTGATTTCTAACATTCAACAAAGGGGGTGGGAGGCTGGAAAGAAAAAGGCCTTGCAGCACTGTATTTTGTAAGAACTGTTCTGTGACATTATTTCTATTCAGAATGGACATAGAACTCAATATTTCTTTTCACCTAAAAGTTGATCCAAAAAGAAAAAAAAAATCAGCTTGACAACAGAGGCTTTTAGCTCTTTGACAGGTACAGCAGTTTAACACAAAGCAGCTAGGAGTAAATTCAACATTATTGTCTTCACTATTCAGTACATTTTGTTTTGAAAAATATCAGTAGTTTCCACTGTGCCAGGAATGTTCATATGACTATTTTGTATCCAGTCTTTGAAACTGCCCAGACTGATCTCTCAACAAAACATGTCATTGCTTGCTCGCTCCTTATGCCACACGAAGAATTTCAATTCTGATACTTTATTCTGGCCAAGCTAAAGTAGGATAGGAAGCTGTACAAAACTGTCCTTAAGCCATCATTTTGTCTTTTACACAGAACACCACAATTATTTATCGCAAATACCCCAAATAATTTGGAGCAGCCTCAAAACTACTGCTCTGAAAACTGAGTCATTTGTGTGTTGTGAAGCACTACCCATCCTGATTTAGCAAGGAAAACATTTTACCCCAGGTGTGATTCGGTAGCAATTCTACTTCTGTCTGGAACTAAAATGCTGAGAACTAAAATGACTGCCCTTGTGTTCCAGAAAGCACCGTTTTTATGCTGCTCTTTAGTTCCTAATTTTACATCACAGGGGTGATAAATTGTACTTTAGAAATGTCTGTGCATCAAGTGTCTGTTCATTCAAGGCAAGCGGTGCTCCATGATCTCCTCTGATTGTTCTCCTTGGCTCAGTAGCAGAGACAGCTAAAACAGAATTTTCTTTAGAGGAAGCTTTTGTAACATAGCTCTTTCCATTGGAAAGGCGCATATGAGAATGCCCAAGCAAAACTCTCCCTGTTATTCAGTTGTTTCCTTCTGGATTTTTGTGCTTTTAAGTGCAATAGACCAGTAATGAATATGCTGCCCTCCTCTTGAATGAAGGATGTTCAGGTTCATCTACGAGTTACAAAGGAGGAAACAGTTCATGAGTTGCTTCCATTAATGTATACTTCTGAGCAGATTTTCTCTTTTTTTATTTTTAATTTTAGTTAATGATCCCAATGTTATTACCCTTTCATAAACTAAGGGATTAAGCATATATTTTATTTACTGGGGTTGATTGTTATATCTAGTACTATCAATGGGGAATTTAATATGCAGTCACATAAAAAGTACAACCTGTCTTCTTTCTCAGCACTCCAGATTTTAGTAATGTCACTAATTACTTTTTACACTAAAACTGCTATCAAATATATATTTTAAAATATATTATCACACACAGCCCTTTATGTTAACACTACCCCTTTTATGTTAAATATTCTAAAGTTGTTTCATAAATGTTATTTTTCTCTGTTAAAATTTATACTTTATTTTTAGGTCCTGTAATAGGATATTATTTTATGTCATTGTTTTATGATTTTTTGCAATCAGTATTCCATGTTATAACCTTATGTAGTACACTGGGAGTTAAAGAGTTAATGCTCCCAGTTCCATGAATTGTGCGTAGTTCTAGGTATACCTCTCTCAGTAGAGAAGAACTACATATCCCAGAGGATTTTGTGTCACTGTTCTATTACCATTTTCCACTCAGAGGGAGAGTTTAAACTGTTAGCAAGTCACAATATGCCCCCGTATTCCCCTTCTTCTCACCTTGGCAGCTTATGTGCTCCCTAGCCATCTCACCTTCAGTTTTTGGACACACTCTCTCTCATTATGTTTGATTTATTAGCTTCAATTCTAATTATATTGTATAATATTGTGTTATTTTCCATTCCAACATTTTATTTAGTAAATTAGTTTTCCTACTCAGATCGTCGCTGCTGTTTTATTTTTAAGCCTATCTCCCTGCCCTCTCACCTTTTCCCCTTACCCTTTCCGGGGATGTGGGTCTGTGGGTCCCCCACCCCATTTGTCACAGAACCAGGCCAAACTGGCTCGTTAGCTGTTGACATGATATTAACCATTTTTCAGAATACAAATACAGTTTAGTAGAAACAAACGGTCTAAGCAAAATAATACTAACATGTATAATCAACTTCTGCCATGTATTTTATGCAGCAAATTTTAAAGCAGTGGCCTGTTGATAGTCTCACTTTCACTGTTGATCTGTGATGGTAGGGTGGAGTCCTCTGTTGTAACTTAAGTAGCCTATCTTTTCTTTCTAGAGTTTTACGAGCCACTACATCACATAGAAAGTTCGCCACAAAATTAATGTCCCAGTTCCACCAGAAACTTTTCACTTCTGGGAAAACTAGAGAATATTGGAAAAGCAATGAAACAGAAAATCATTCACACTCAGGGGCTGAGTTCTTCTGTTATGCTTTCATACATTATGTGTCTCACAACCAGTGAGTCTTTTGCCATTTAAAAACAGTTTCATATTTTCTGCTGGGCTGTTCTGTTAATATACTGCAGCTAGAGTAACTGGCCTGTTTGGCAGTGGTTTGAACTACAGGTAACTTCAGTATTAAAAAGGTCTTAAGAATGATTGTGTATCTCTCTGAATAAACAAAAAATACCATTGTGGTAGATTTGTTTGTCTTCTTTATTTAGTAATTAGTTAAGTAAACAGCAACAACATAAGGTCCGATTTTTAGTTGTTATAGATCATGTTATAAGTCTCTTCTATAAATTAAACTTAAGATATGTCAGTTGTATGTTCTAACTTAAATTCAGGCCACTTGTTTCAAAGAAACTGCTATTTATGTCAGTTGTTCATCCAGCTGAGTATTTATCCAAATAGACAGACAAGCTGTACAGCTCCTCAGAGCCATGCACTACTGGGTATTTCTTTAGGTTGCCATCTAGTTTTAGGGTAGTTCATGATCAGCAACAAAGACAATACGAACATAAAAATACTTAACATACACACAGCTGACACCTTGCCCTTTGTTGCTGCATCTAGCTACTGGTTTCCAGATAACTTTCTTATTGGTTACATAGTTCCTTGTTGGATTCCTTGTATCTAACAGGTGAAATTGCCACTATCCAGTTCTTATTGTGACCCAATAAAGATATGGTTGCTTTTAGTAGCAAAAATTTGCAAAATCCTTTCAGTAGTTCATCATATTAATTAAAAAGGTCTTTCCTTTAAATTCTGGAATGCAATTAACAGAATTACAGATACTTTTACCTCTAGAAAATTCATTTACATCCATCTTCTGTCTCATTATCTCTTCATCATCTATCTATCTATAAAAGTTTTCTATTCAACACCACTTAAATGCTTTCAGCAGCTTCTTTTTCTTTTTAACCTTCAAGCTGTACTGCTTCCATTCTTTTTGTGGTTTTGAAAGTTTGAAATTTTATGATTCTATTTCATAATGGTAATGAATGATCTTTTCCTAAATGAGACAGAGAAGTGGGATATGGAGGAGTGGTGCTGAGCCCTAACCTTTGAGATGAGGTCAGAAAGATTGATCTGAAATTGGACATGTGCTGCAAAGGCTTGAGTGCAGGACTGTACTTAACAGCAAGATAACATATTGCAAAGGTGGAGGGACCCCAGTTATAAGTTAAAATGATCAGAACTGTAGTGGAGAAAAAAGACTGTGGGAGTCAACAAGTTTAGCAGGAAATGTGGGTCAATAAAAATTTCTAATGCTCTAATTCTGAAGTACTCTATTTCATAATGAAATGACATGACCTGGTACTGAGAGACTTAGTCAATCTATTCCAGTGTAAATGACTTTATCATATTTCATCTCATTGCAGCATTATATGTTGGCTCCTAATGCACTGTTCTTTACTGTTTCATCATGGCTTGCTGAGACATAAATCATTTTATACTGCTATGCCCACAGGCTATTTACTCTTTCATCATGTTGTTATTAAACTTCAGTCTTGTTTCTTGCATGTCAGCTTTCACCTAGTCATTTGTTTATTTGAAAGAGACTTACAAAATGGACTCAGCACTAACCCTTTGTAAACTGATACTGTTTTGTACTGTGGGATCCAGTTTATCACCAAGTAAGTTATGATTTGAAAAGGTGTTGCTAAAACTAGCTTAGATTAAAGGTAGATAGTTTATAGACCATCAGTCAGTTCAAAGTCTACATTTCTGTAGTACACTTCAGTACTTCTGTAATAAACTTCTATCATTGTTTTATTTTGCTAATACTATGGGACGACTCTAAAGTGTAGGTTAATGTTTGCTATATCTAAGTGTTTGAAAACTCTTAGTCTTAGCAAGATTAACATTTAAAAGTTGATCTTTAAAAGTTAATCTTATCATTACTAGTGACTGAAATGAGGGAAACAGAAGTGGAAAACCTCAGTTTTACTTGTAAACTTTGTGTCTGTTGTGCAGCTAAATGAAACAACTAAAAATATATATGTCTATTTATTTAAAATTTATACTAAAAATATGAAAGTTTTTGCTCATTGGCCATATGTAGATATTGATGCCCACTCTTTTACAGATCACCTTTGATCTTTTTTTTGTCTGGGCCACATTAGCTAAAAATTTAGAAATATAAACTCCTGAATCATAGAATCGTAGAATTGCTCAGGCTGGAAAAGGCCTTCAAGATCATTGAGTCCAACCATGAAGTCCAACCATGGCCTAGCCATACTAACTTAACTCTAACAATGCTCTGCTAAATCATGTCCCGAAGCACCACATCCAAATGGTTTTCAAGCACATCCAGGGATGGTGACTCAACCAGCTCCCTGGGGAGTCTATTCCAGTGTTTAACAAACCTTTCTGTAATGATGTGTTTCCTGATATCCAACCTAAACTTGCTCTGGCGCAACTTTAGGCCATTTCCCCTTGTCCTGGCACCTATGAGAAGAAACCAACCCTGCTCCACACCTTCATCCCTGAATCCATATCTTCAATCCTTATCTTCCTGCTGCAAATATTTCCTGATGTAAGCTGTTTTCTAGCTGCAGCACAAGGTCCTCTGGACTCTAGTCTCCTATGGATCATTTCTATCTTACATTTCCTAGACTGTATTTGTGGCTTCAATGAAGTTTTTGTTATCTTTGACTAGCCCTAACCCCCCATTGCCCTCAAAAAAAGAAACACAACATTAAAAAAATCCACAAGATATCCCAAATACGTCATCGCCTTCCTATCTTGAGACTTCCAAAACTTTTGTCTGTTGTGGTTGGATGTCAAATTGCTTGTCTTTTTCCCTTTGCAGTTTCCTCTGAATGGAAGTGGAGGCACAACTGGGAGTCTCCAGAGATGAGTGGCTTGATTCCTACTTCGTCTTTTCATGGAAAACAAAGGTATGGCTTTGCATTACAGCTAAACCAATCTACACAACAATTTGCTCTTTCCTCTGGTCAGTCTCAGTTTTCCTCTTTCATTGGTCTGGCTACTTGCTTAATATTTGAGAAAGTAAAACAAGCAGAAACCAACTTATTTTGGTGAAATCCACTCAAAAATGTCAAAGCTAACCTCAAGTGCAAGCACTGGATTATAATGGCAATAATCTTTAAATGGGCACATGTATAATATTAAGTTTTGCTCTGGCCAACCCTTGTCAGACCTGGTATGGTTGATATGAAGTGATTTAAGACAAAGCAGATATATAGCACCTCTTCCACAGGCAAATGACCATAAAATCCAAGACTATTCATGTATTTCATTTTGTGTGTCATACCATTAAATTGTTGGATTACATCTTACAATCAGTTAATTAGATATATTTCTTCTGTCTTTAGTACTTGGGATGATTAGCACAACCACTTACCTGTCCTTGTGATAGCATAAATCAAAGCAGGTCCAAATTTTTATTAACAGTGAAAATTAGGAATTGTACTGACATTCTTAGAACTAGCTATTAAGTAGAAACCATGTGAAAACAAAAAAAACAAAACAAGGCTATTACTATTATCCTGTCAACATAATAACACTTAATTTACATGAGAAATCTAAAACAAAGAATGACTTAATAGTTGTATATATATATTTATATATATATATAAATTCTGAGTTGATTGTGAGGCCTGTATGGAAGTAAATGATTCATTTGTCTTTTAATTGCTCATTGAAGAAGGTGAAGATGCAGTTTTATAGGACAAAAAGATAAACACTGATGAAGTGACTGATCCAGAATGAAATCTGAAGCTGAGATAGGTGGTAATAGGTGCATCTTAACTGCTGAAAATGTATGAACAAGTTTTACCAGCAACTGATGAACCTGAGAACTTTATCAATCTGCTTTTTATTAGCCTGCGATATTGTACAAGCTTATTTAGAACACAGACTGGTTTTATTATTTCATCTGAACTTGTAGTATGGTTATTGCACAGTTAAAAGATAAGGCTTCAGTTTTTCTCTAAGACTTCTAATCTCAAGTGAAATATTGAAAGGTCAAGGAAGAGCTATGAACTCTGCTGCAAGGAAAACAACTTTATTTGTGTAGATTGAGTAAGGATTGAAGCAAACTTTCCCTTTCCCTTTCCCTCTCCCTTTCCCTTTCCCTTTCCATTTCCATTTCCATTTCCATTTCCTTTTCTCTCTTTTCCTCTCTTGTCTTTTCTTTTTTTATGAAAAGTGGATTTGCTGTTTGGGCATAAACATATATGGAAGATAAGACTGATCTTATAATGTGATGCATAAATGCCTGTGACTTGAGAATGTTTAGCCTTCATGGAAGGAAGTATGTTTGTTTGTAACACCACCCAAAAAAAAATTTTATATAGATAACTCCAGTAGAGCAGAAGTGTGCCATAAGCAAAACTAAATTTAAGTTCTAGTTTTACTTTTGTGGTATCCTTACATGTAGGAAGCTAATTTGGGGATTTTTTTTCAGTCTAGTTTACCTTTACCCTCAAGCTGTTAGCATTTGAATTTCTAATATGATCTGGAAATGGATGGCATTTATTTTTTATATTTACCTAAAGTTTACAGCTTACAAGTACATGAGTAATGAACTTTGAATGTGTAAAAGGTTATACCAAAGCTGCTTTGGTTTGATAAACTCCATGGATCATTTCCTTTGCAACAGCCAAACTCTATTTCTCAAGCACCAGTCTATCTGTTGAGATGTTTATTCACATTTTGTAGTTCTGCTCATTACTCATTTCCATTCCCCCATGCCAAGAGGCATAGGACACTTAGAATTTCATGTCAGTAGAAAGTAACCCTTAAGAAAGTGGACTTTTTTTGTTGTACTAATTTTGGATTTACAAATTATATCAGAGCTTGGCAGAATTTCAGTTGCAAAGTGGTAGATGATGGAAGGTTTATTCTGAGACTGGAAAAACTCACTCAGCAAGTCCAGGTCATGGAACATTTCCCTCCCTAAAGTTATTTTACACATGGAATTTCCAATTTAGGGTACAAGAAACTTAATGGAGTTGATAGCATTCCTGTATTTATTACATGGAATGAATAAAGGGACGCAGGTCACATGTACTAGATATATTTGCCTCTGTCAAGCAAATGAGAGTCATAATTTATATCCATTTGACAATCTTGTTTCAGGGCTGTTGTCAAATAAGATGTATGGAGAAAAAACAAAGCACCTGAAAATACAGGTTTTTGTTAACAGCACAAATACATATTTAAATTAGAACAAACACACTACTGTGACTATATCATAGTAAGAACTCTCTCCACAGTTGTAAGATCTCAGCCAGTATGCCAGTGTGCCTAATTATACTTTACAATTTCTGCTCAGGCTTGGAGTGTTCTTGACATGTATGTAACATAATAGTTCACGTTGGTTAGTAGAGACATTAACTGTGGTTTGAACTATTTCTTTTTCCTTGCTTAAAGTGAAATGAGTTTCTCAAATACTTTCTGCTTCACTTTCTATGTATATGTTAAGGAGAATAATGGAAGATGGGAGGAGACCTGAATTTCTTCTCTCCTTCTTAGTATTTTTGAATAATGTTTTCTAATCTAGAAACTTTTCTCCTATTCTTGTTTTTCTAAATCACAGTAGTAAGCTTTCATATACAGCATGATGCATTTTGAGTATGAGAATGACATTCAAAATCTATTATACCTTGTGGGCTGTTGAGATTAATGTATAAAAGCAATAATAAAACAATTTGAGATCTGAGGATTTTCCTCTCCTTATATTTCTGTTAGATTTCAGAGACGTATCATGTATCTCCAAAATATTTTCTTGGAAGAAGTTCAGCATCTGAACTCATCTTTTATTTTCATCTAAATAATAACTCAATTACTGTCAATGGTTTATGACCTGGTTTGCCTGGTTCCATGATGACTGGGGCGGGGGACCCTCGGGCCCACACCCCGGGAGAGGGGAAGGGAGAAAGGGAAAAAGGAAAAGGGAGATGAGCCTAAAAACAAAACAGTGGCAATGATCTGAGGAGGAAAGCTAATGTAGTATATATCTTCCATTTCACTCATTGATGAAGTACAAATCAAACAATGAAACAAATCGCTTTGTCATTTTTAACTAGGAATAACGTGCCTGAAAAATACCACTAATCCACACTCCAGGAGGTATTTAAAGACAACTGGAAGAAATACTGAAATAATGTCTAAAATATTTGCTTGGTGATCCCAAAATTCTGTCTCTTCCCAAGGTGATCCACTGAACTGAGTGAATAATTTGTCAACACAGTGATTAACTAAAGAAAACAGAGTAGCAGATGAACACAAATGACTGCAAGAGATGTACTTTGAAGGCATTTATCAAATGCATTTAACTAATTAGCAACATGACACCGTAGATGCTCAGTTGTAGTGAAATAATGGCTGAGATACTTTGGAGACCTGGTTAATAGTTGCCAAGGGTGGATTGAAAAATTTCAAGTTCTGTGTCTCATGGTATTGGTTTCAGAGTTACACACCGAAGTGCAGCTTCACTCTTGGCAAGTTCCTAACACAAGGGTCAAAAAGTCAATGCAAGGAGAGCTTTAATCACTGAAAATTCCTTTGTTATTCTACAAGAGCATTTTCTGTGATCATTCAGAGCAGAGACTGTTTTCTTTAGTACTAATTTGCAGATGTAAAGTTATACAATCTAAAGCATGCAGCAGGGTACCATGATGTTTGGTCTAGTTTTAACAAGAGATCTAGTCTGTCTTCAGAAGACTGTGAAGACATATCTAAACAGAATCCAAGGTTTATATCCACTTTTCCCATACTATGTAATATTTCTCACGACATAAACTTTTAAGCCTGCTGCTAATTAACAGCAAAATAGCACAGACTAATTGCAGGTTAAAGATTTGGGTTATTAAGCATGTGTTTACTGCATTGTATTCATCTGACAATACACAGAAGCTTTAAACCCAGTTTTGAATAGTATGGTTCTATTTCACTTTGGTTTCCTAGATACCACAGCAAGAATCATGATATCATAATAGGCAATGTTGCTAAGTGCTTTGCACTGATCTGATGAACTGTTTCTTGAATTTAAAGAAAACAAAGAAATAACATTTGACATTAAAAATCTTCTTATCACATGAACTATCATATCATTTCTTGTAGTTTTCAGGTTTTTACATTTTATACAATTTTTAACAACTGAAGGAATTCCCAGCTGGAGAGTTTAGAAATAATAATAAAATTGTGAACTCATGTCAGTGACTGAAATGTAAAAAGAACATTGTGAGGATGTTATCTCATACCTCAAACATTCAAACTAAGAAAATCTGAGATAAGGCTATCCTGAAAAGCTTGTATTAACCAGAGGAGAAAAAGAAGGATATCAACCCTGAGGGCATCCCTAACAGCTCAAAGATAACTGTATCTCTTTCATTCAGTGGCACCACTACGAAGAAAGAGGACAGGGAAAGAAACAAACACTAGAAAACCAAGAATTGTATGTTGCTGAGGGAAGAAACAAAACAAACAAACAAACAAAAAAATAGTGCCTATTTTCTAATTATAAACTGAGATGGATTAAAATTTATTTATTTGTCCCTGACCTGTTATGAAAAAAGGAAAAAGAGAAGGAGAAGCCAACAATAATCTGAGACATCATTAGTTCTTTGAATTATCAGGATTAAGGAGTCTGCAGAACTGAAAAATGCTTCAAAGCATGTTCTGGTGAAGTATCTTGCAGTCAAACTGGATAGTTCTTTTTGGTTTCGGAACAATAATTAAATCAAGGTCTGTTACAAAATGGAGAAAATTGCAGAGAAGTGACAGAAAATTGTCAGAAAGAGGTACTTTAATATTATTATAAAAAGGTTCTATATGAGTGCATGACTTTGGGATTAATTTGGCTTAAGGATTCAGTTGAAATTCAGATGTCAAATTACAATGAATAGATGTGAAATGGCAATAACATCAGCACAATTCTTAACTGTAGTAGCTATATGAATTCTTTCATATTTTTTGCTTCTAAAGTATGGGCTTTTCTACAATACTCTTAAAACTTACGGAAATACATGTAATTAGTGAACACTCATCAGGGTAATAGTATGACCCAGGTTGTGTGAGCTGATAGACAAAGACAGTCCCTTTTGCATGAAGTACCCTTTAATTTCTTAACTCAGAGTGTTATAACTCTTCTAAACCAGCTTTATGCTCAGAGTTTAAAGCTGACTTCACATTTAGCTCTATCTTCCCAGTTGTTTTTCGTTTTTTGGCTCAGTCTCCACTCCAAATGATATATAGAATAGAAAAATGACTATTATGCTGCCATGAAAATTTCAAATACTCAAGGCTTATCAGCTGGCTTCATTTAAAGGTCATGAAAATGGTCTCATTAAAATTCAAAAGGTGGACAAGGTCTGCAATCAGAAAAGACAAAGAAGGCTCCTGCTTTCTAGTTTGTTTGCTTTTTCTCAAATTTAATGGAACACAGATTTCTCACCCTACCTACTTGGATCTGTGGCAGCCTTTATGTCAATAGATTCTCTTTTCAACTTAATTCATTTATGTGGTGAAAGGCTTCTTGGCCTAGCCTAGAGATTCAGGTAAGAGAAAGGATAATTATTTATCCTGACATTCACAGGACAAATAGAAGTTAGTACCACTCTCATTTGTAATGATGAAAAGCCTGGAAAGCTCTATACTCTCAGTAGTCCATGTAGTATATTTCTTCAGAAATCATGATCTCAAACCATTGTTTCTGTGCAGACAGGTCATGAAGAGCCAATTTTCTCTGAGAGTATAAAGCATCTTAACTTACGTCAACCTCTCAGATGTCACATCAATTCTGTAGTTCTTTATATCCACTGTTCCAAAATCTATACAAAATAATGAACACGTACAAGATCCTTTATACTCCTGACTAATTTTTGGTTTTCCAGAAATATCAAATGTGGATAAAAAGTACATCAGCAAGTTTCCTAAGATATTATAAGAGAAAAGACCATAATATTTACAGATCCCAAAGTTGAATTTTTCACTGTAATTTTACTTGAACAGTGTATGTAAATTTTTCTCATCCTCTACCTTGTGATCCTTGTCTTCCTGTAACCCCAGTCTGCAACCTGGACTGATTAGCAAAACTGAGGTTGCCAGTTCCCCACTGATTTTTTTGTGTGTTTCTACCTTCCTTTGTTTTCACTTAGCTGTACATGAAATATTAAGTGCCGAAATCTTAAAAGAAAATAACCTGAGAAAATAACTCCAGGAACTGTTTGGATTCAGGAATGCAGCTGCCCCTGCTTCCCTACTGCGGTCACTTAGTTGCTCATTTACTTGTTAAGGCTGTTATGGTTTAGGAATTAATTTTCAAGATTTTTTTTTTGTGTCCCATCTCCACTGCCCCACACACAAGTTATATCAAAATTTACTCCTTTTTTTTTTTTGCAAAGAGATTAGAAAGAATGTGGAGTTAGGCAAACCTGGCCAATGCAGTAAACTGAGCTTATAGCCCCAGCTACCATTGTAAATTCCTTTTTATGAGTTTTCACAACTTTTGCTGACTGAGGAGAAATATGATTCAACCATCATCGGGCAGAGTAAATTTTAACCATATTGGCTCACAAGAACATTTGTATCACTGTAGCATACAGACTGCTTATTTTCAAAATGTACTTCAAAACACTAGTGAACATGTTTTGAGATATCTGCATGAATTACTGAAGGTATATTCACTTTATTATTTAATGCAGTCCATTTTGTGACATACTATCCCTCATTCTCTGTTTGTATTTAATTATCTGCCACTTTCCAAGCTTCAGTTATTTTCTAGTTAACAATTTAGGTTTTAGTTGAAATACTTCGTCTTTTTCATGGCGATTAAGAAATAGAATTTGGCTTCTGGACATGAAATAGGAAATAATCAATATGTATGAAATATTATACTTATTAACTATTATGGTTTATGACAATGGAAATTCAATAGCAATGTTGCCAGTTTAATTATTCAGCCTTTGCACTTAATTATATTTCTGTCTCCAAAGTGAGATGTGTGTAATGTTCCAAAACCTTAGAAATCCTAAGCAGGAAAAGTGTTTTCCCCTTGTAGGATATGCCTGTTAACCTTCACTGAATACAGTACATTTCATGTATTATTTCCCAGAGAAAGTGTCTGTGCATATTTTCATTAATATATGCAAAATATTCTTACAGAATATTCACTTATGTATTCCAAATTAGACATATATTTGCCCCTATCTGTCTTTGCATAAAGGCTCTGAAGTGCACAGTCAAGCTTAAAAACAGCTCTGTGAACTGTGATACATTAAACTGGGAAACCTTTTTACTGTTTCTTAACCTAATTGCTTTGTATCAGTGTTAAGCTGAATTCAGACAGCATTCTGCTTGGAGTTGTGATCAGAAAAATCAATATTTTATTTGACAAAATTATTAACCAATCTGAAAACATCAGGAAAATCCATGCTTCAATTTTATTCTTTTCCTGTCCTTCTGTTATACCTTATGCTTCTCATTTTTAGATGGAGCCTTTGTATCATTGTTTCTATGAGACATCTAAGGCTAAAGGAAAACAGGATACACAGAAGAGCAAAACACTGAGTCTGAGGATAATGTCTTTAGTTACTTCTTAGTTTTTTGTAATTCTAAAAATGGGGCTATGCAGTCTTGTTGCTACAATGACTTTTAGTTAAAATGTACCCTGTATATAGGACCAACCATACTCTATCTGGGCTATCTGGAAAAAGAAAGAAATGAGAAAACAAACTAGGAAAAGAACTTCTGCCATTTCAGTACAAGAGTGTGCTGTGCTATTCAAGAATGTTGTGGTATGTCTCTTCTCTGCTACCACTTTCCTCTTATTTTATTTTTTATTGTATACATTATATATACAAACTTTCTGTGCTGAAATATGGCTAGAATTTTAGATCACAAATGCATCTTTCTTCTGAGGATAAGAAAAATAATTTTAAGATAATGTTATCTATGCTATTCTTAATGACAACTCTTCTGTGAAGAAGAGTTTGCAGTAAGAAAATCATACTAATTTGACTTTGATCATCAAAGTAGTATTCAAATAATACTATGCAGGTCACTCTGAAAGTTAAGGTTCCCATTTATTGCCATGAAAACTACAACAAATCAAAAAAGCACAATAACATTGTTTGATAGAACAAATTCTCAGCTACAAAACACTATTTTGCAACACAGTATCCACGATCAGCTATGCATTTTCCCCACTGATGGACAACAGCCTGTATACTTGCACTCATAAAAATTTGCACCAGTAGAGGTGAACAACTGTTGCTGTCACCATTGCTGAAACACATCACCCACCTCCTCACTTTGCTCACATCCACTGTTTCATCTCTGTAAATGTTCAGTGAACATCAGTGAATGCCAATGGCTGCAACTTTTTCAGTACTGAGCAATTCAGTTACATCCCTTCATCCACACTTCCATATCAGACGCCGTTCTGTCAGACTGCCTCTCTGCTTCCACCTGTCACATGGCAACACCATGTAAAGAAATATTAGTAGGAAGGTTCAATCTCTACTGCCATACCACCAACATACTCATCTGGCATTGTGAGCCAACATCATAAAACTGAAGGTATTACTTTTGGAACAGACTTCACATTTGTCATAAGTTGTTGATAATTAACTAATACACAAAAGGAGTGTGGACATTAGAGAATTCACAAAGCAGCTTTAATTTCTCCTTTTCTCACGTATTTCAAATTTTTCCTTAATTATAACATGTTGAGTATTTGTAGATGAAAACTATACAAAATGTGTTGTGAAAATGTACAAAATAGCTATCATCGGTTTCCAGCTCCTCTGCATTAGGTCTGTCAGGTGTACCTGCATTTATTAAGCACTGTAGTGTAACCTGACTGTGACTTCTCAGAACTGTGTTCTCAGGCAGATTAGCAAAACAGAGAGTGTGGAAGGGGGACACAGTTTTTAATAATGAAGCCCCGAAGTCCTTTTGACTCTCAGCAGGAGGTGCATATGAAAGTAGCCAAAACAACCTTCTACAGCTATGGATGACTTTTTCCCTTGCTTTGAATAACTTTTGACAGTTAGGAAAAAGGTGCCATCTCTGCTTGCTGGGAGTGCATAGCATTTAGTGGATATAGAGCCTCAGGTAGGAAGAGCTGCTACTCCACTTTATTTCTGTTGCAAATTTAATATAACAACATGAAAAATGTCACATCAGACACTCCAGCTCTCTTTCAAATCCCTCTTGTTTCTCGATGTGATTTTAATCTGTTTTCATTTTGGAAAACCTGTTGTTTAGAAACTAAGGGTCATCCACTCAGTTAGGGGTAAAATATCTGGGCTCCTGGAACTAGGGCAGCGTATTCCAGCTGAGATCTGCCCTGAGGAACATAGAAAAGGAAACTGATAAATAGTCTTCTTTAAGGAAGTTTTTTATTTGACCTTTACCATACCAGAAACTTTAGTAATTCGCTTTATAATTATCTCCGACACATTTACTCAATATTGTAGTTGGTATTTCAGCGACAATTTATGTCTAACATAAGGCAAAAAATTGCACAACAAAACTACTAAGAGAATTTCCTTCTGAGCAGTGGTGTGCTCATCCTTACAGCCTTGGAAACATGGGAGGTAATTGCATGGAGGGATTTGTTACTGTATGTTTCTCATTTTTGCTGATATTTTTCCCTTCAAAAATGTTTTAGAGGGGGAAAACAAGGTGGTTACAAAACAGAAGCTTGTGAGACTTCTTTTGGGAAAACAAATCAGAGAGAGCTGGGGGGGGAGGGGGGGGCAACACGCGCAGGCTTTGAGCGTATCTGTGCTACCAGAAGTTCAGCCGGAGGCACCACCAAGAGGGAGGGAGCAAGAGGATGGGTGGACTGGGTTCCTCAGCTCCGCTCACTCAGGTGCTCATTCACTGGTTCTGTCTGTGACCAGGCAATCCCACTACACAGTGGAAATCAATAACGCATATGCTACCATATGTAGCCACTTTCCTATCCTTAGTAAAGCGAAATTCGCTTTTCAGTTGCTTTACATGCAAGTGTATCAGAAACTAAACCCTTAACAGTTCCTTAGGTTATATAAAAGCTTTTATTTATGAAACAGATACCTTAAAGGAAAAATGTGGACACTTGTCCAGATTCTCTTTCTCTTGTAATGTCAAGTATCAATTAATGTTCACTGGAGGGAAAAAGTTACAATACATGAAAAAACATGCACGCTTTACATCCAGAGAAGATAAAGTCCATTACATAAGTGTATATAATACGAGTAAAACACAAAAGGTACAGAAATACAAGCAGTGTACAAAAGAATATGCAATTTCAATATGGAATGAGTCTGGACATACCAGGAAAGCCTAGAAAATCACAAGCACAGAAATCACTGCATTGATACCTGTTATTTAAACAATGATATATTTCCAGAGTTTGATTCTGAATATAAGAAATGGTGTCAATGTTAATGGTTATCACTGATCTAAGTTAGGTTAGTCTAGTCCACTATGGAAATACTACACATTTTGTTTGAGAGACTCCAGTACAACACAATTACAGACTTTTTTACCTGAACTGAGATTTTATTTGAACAAACAGAAAAAGTTCAAGTGGAAAAAAAAAACAAACAAAAAAAACAACCCACAACACAACAATACAGAGATGCTGAGATGATGATTAATTTTTATCCTTCACCTACTGTTTTTATGACTATGACAGAGTAATCTACAAGGAAATGCGTTATTCTATTTTTAGAGTGGGTTATGCAGTAGCTGTGGCAGAGGTCATTTGCAAAAATGTGTGTTCAGGTAATTAAATGACTTCTCACAAAATAGATGCACAGGGAAAACTAAGGGTGCAATAGTAACTGCATTTGAGTGCTAATTTTCTAAATTTATCTTTGTAACTTAATCACATTAAAATCATAGTGTGTCTGTTGTTGTGAAATAGTAGGTTTGGCAAAAATATGTGCAATATTTTTTCTTTATACTCCTGTATTCATACCTCATTTATCACCTCTGTTCTAACTCAACATTGACAGAAATTGGAAACAGGTAGGAAATTTGTTCTCTATATCACAATTCATATTTTGTCTTTTGTCTTTAAGGTAGCTGTCAGTGCTAGACAGCCTTATACATTTTATCAACTGTCGTTATTTTATCCTGCATACTCTCCACATTATCTGTACTACAAGAATACAATTTCTCCCTTGAAATGGCATATATTATGTAGTCACATGTAATAGATAAAAATATTCTCTCCCAGTTTAAGAATACATGAGACTGGTTCGCATGGATTGTTTGTGTAGTGAAATCCCTGACATCAAAACTCATTTTTGACATATAAATTTGTGACCAGATGCTCAAACACTTAAAAGTGATGTACTGCTTAAATTACTAGGCTTAATTTTAAAACTGAACTGTATTTCATATGCATGAGTATGTGAAGTATCACCCTAAACTTCAGTTTAATGAATATGTGAACTTTTACAGGGGATAATATCAAATATCTTCACCTGTGATCTGGAGATCATTAGTGTTATAACCTCACTTTTTAATTCGTTTTTTACTTACATTTCCAAAAGTGATCATTGTTTTAAAATGTATTATGTCGTACACGAATACAGGTTTATCAAAGATTAAACTGAAATGTGCACCTAAGCCATACTGAAACTCAAACTAGTTAAGTAGCTAATTCTCTGGGAAGTTTAAAAACTTGGCAGTAAACATTTTGTAACCTAATTCTTAGTTGGGTCAAAAGAGGTTGTTTTTTTTTTAATCACATTCCTTTCTTCTCTTTCATTTGATTGCCTAGCTTATTTCCATCTGAAGGAAAAAGAATGGTTAACAGTATGTTATGCTGTATCACAGCTACAAAAATAAGAAACACTAGGAGAATTCAGGTGGGTGGCCTCTGTCTGTGGATTCCTCCCTTACTCTTAAGGGACATACTGTGCTTTAGATAATATTGTTGACGTCTCCCAAACATTTGTTCTCATCTCCCTAGAAGGCACATTTAACAGAGTGTTTGATTTTGATTTTCTATGTGAACTGTTCTGAAAGTAATGTCCATGATGACAGAGGTGGATGTTGGTATGGCAATAGAAGCTGAACATTCCCACCAATATTCCATTTCAGTTTGTTGTTATGTGACAAATGGCAGCAGAGGGGCAGTCTGACAGAATGGTGTCTCACATGGAAGTGCAGATGAAACAAAGGTGTGCCACTGAATTCTTCCATACTGAAAAAATGGCACCCATTGACATTCATCAATGCTTGCTGAATGCTGACGGAGACCAAACACTGGATGTGAGCACAGTGAGATCGTGGGTGGAGCATTTCAGCAGTGGTGGCAGCATTCTGGAGGGCCATAGAAATTTTTACAAGTGCAGCACCTAGGCTCTATCATTTCTGGCTAAAATACATGGCTAATTGCGATGACAAAGTTGAAAAATAGTTTTTCATAACTGAGAATTTAACAAATAGTATTCTTGTGTTCTTTCTGTCTTTTGTAGTTTCAATTGAAATAAAAAGGAGGCATTAATTTCAAAGCAATCTACATATTTTGCCTACGTTTGCATACATATGTTTGCTAAAGGTTGTGTATACAAATAAAAATGTTTGATGCTGTGAATGTGATATATGCATGTTTTAGTTGTCTATATGTCTACATAATGTATAAAAACATATAACTGCAGGATATATATTGCTATTACATACACAGAATAACACATTCAAAGAATAGTAGGATTTTATGTTCTATCTCTGGTTTACATTGGAAACAGTAGGATGCAGAAATATTCCATGCAAAACCAGTGTGTAGTCCTTAGTTTGCTGCAGACCTATCCAGATATACTTCTTGAAATCTACTTTCTGTGATAATATCAGTCCTCAGGGGACACCTCATATTGTCAAAGTCAGCATAAACTTTAGCAGATTGACAATACTCTATGAATAGCATTGGAAGTACTGAAAAGCAATATATTGCCAAGGATGTTGCTCCAGCAGAAAATTAGAAATCTCTGTCAGAGGATCACATGTGCCAACATTATTGTACCTGCAGTTGATTAATTGGTGAATGTTTGGCAACAGATTTGTTTTGATATAACATATGCAAAACAATGAAATTTTGTTACATCCACTCCAAAATGAAACCAAATAATGTATTTAAGATGCACTCAAAACTTTTCATCTTGCCTAAATAACCGTCTGTGTATGTTTCATTACAGTGTGTGCTGAACTCAAATAGTAACACAGCAGTGCCCTTGGGCTGCTTACAAATAAATGTTTACTGTGAAGGATGTATTTATTTTCAGTGTGAAGCCCCAGATGGTGTTCCTCCTGCAGATCAACAGGCCTAGAGGTTGACAGGAATTACAGTCTTTAAGAACTTGAACAGTGGTAGTCAAATCCAGTGTGTTAAAGCCAGCCATGTAGCTCAGAATGAACTCTCAGCATCTTTTTAGGGAGACAGCTCAAACAAAAAGAGCAGTGCGCATATGAAAGAAAGGGCAAAAGAGAAGGTATGGTAAAAGGACCCAGCAGGAAAAGTGAGGAAGTTTCTGCATCAGAAGCAGATAGAGTTCAGCCACAGAAGGCAAAGCCCCTCCCTAAATGTAACAAAAGGTTAAGCAACAAAAGGAAAAACACAACTTCTCAGAACCACTTGGCACTTCTAAAAAATTTATTTGGACTAGGAACAAGATAAGCCTGAATAAAGCCTGTTCACCAAACATTATTGTTTTACAAGCTTCATATGTGGATGCAGATTCTAGAAAAAATAGAAGTTTTGTCAGGGAACAGAGCTGTTTCACATAGCCTATGATCTGCCCAAAAATAAAATAAATGCAAATATGAGGGACGGTTTATTAGCCTTGCACAATAATGACTGTTAGTCATTGTAAAAAATAGTTGCTCCTAATCACAATCTTATGACAAACTTCAGATTTTAAAAATTACCTTTAAGCATCATTGTCTAAATTCAGGTAATGAAAATGTTCACCAATTGATCTTACAAAATGTTAGCATTCTGTGAATAAAAACAGAATTTTAAATAAGTTCAGTAAAGATATGCTGTGAAGTATTTGTTCAGCTGTTTTTATTGTTCATTCAATCGAGCTCTTTATTGAAGTTGTTAAAGTTTCTCTTTTTTTCATTTAGATTATTTAGATTAATTTATTGCCTTAGCCATGGCATATTGCAAGTCAAATTATTTTGAGAATGATCTGATAGAAGCATTTCTAGAAAAAATTTAAATCAATTAATTAACTCTTCTCTTATTATCTACCATTTATACTAATGTAATCTATTTGATCGTAAATTAATAAGATAAATTTCCAAGCATGAGTAATAACAACAATAATGTGGGCAAATTATTTAAGTACTACACCATCTAGTCTTAAATTCTAAGGACTTTTCTTCCTGGACAAATCTATTTTTGTAATTACTCATGATTATTATTTAACTCGTTTTCAGATCTGTCTTTTGTGTATTGTTCCTGATTTCCAGACAATAGCAAACACTGTTGTTGTTAGCAAGCCTGGGTTCTAGTCATTTGTTAGGCTTCCTATTGGCAAATTTTTGCACTCAAATGAAGCTCTATTTGTAGTGCTAGAATTGATCTGCATGGAAATCAATATATACCTTATGAATTTTGACTTATTACTGATGTTCATTTTGGATGTTGTGGAGTGCTAGGGGATCATTTGGCAAAGTGGCAGCTTTGAGAAATGTCTGCCCTTGAGCTTGAACTAGAAACTGGTTTTGGCAGTCCTAGAGCTTGCATTTTTACTGCAGAACATATACGTTCATCAGACCAATATTATTACTCATCTAGTAGTCCATGTAATTAAATTTTATTAGGTCAAATAGGGGCACATAACTTTCTCCGTTTTTTTGTTTGTTTTTTTTTGGTTAAAATTATATTTTGATTGGCTGTAGAGGGTAATAATAAATTTTAAAGATACTCCCCATGACTTGTCAAACTCTTCATTTTAATCCAATAGGAATTTGAGCAAAACTAGGTTAAACAGTCAGAGTTGTAGGGGTTGAAAGGATCTAGAGATCACTGAGTTCCCCCTCCTGCCAAAGCAGCTCCCTAGCCCAGGTTGCACAGGTAGGTGTCCAGGCGGGTCTTGAATGTCTCCAGAGAAGGATACTCCACCACCTCTCTCTGCAGCCTGTGCCAGTGCTCCGTCACTGCACTGTGAAGAAGTTCTCATGCACATTTTTGCAGAACTTCCTATGCCTCAATTTGTGACCATTTCCTGTCATCCTATCACCACACACTGCTGAGAACAGTCTTGCCTTGTCTCTTTGCCTCCCACACCTTAGATATTTATAGATGTGGATCAGATCCCCTCTGAGTCTTCTTTTTTTCAAGGCTGAACAGACCCAGGTCTCTCAGCCTTTCCTCATAAGAGAGGTGTTCCAGGCCCTTTATCATCTCTGTAGCCCTGCACTGGACTCTTTCAAGGAGATCATTTATTTGTACCGGGGAGCCAAGAACTGGGCAACATACCTCCAGATGAAGCCTCACCAGGGCAGAGTAGAGAGGGAGAATCACCTCCCTTGACCTGCTGCATCCTTATCGGGCAACTGGATAAAGTTTATAATTTTTTCTTTATAATAAATTGTTACTGTCTTATGTTAAGGAGGACAGAAGACAACTGAGCTTGTGTTATATAGGTCTGCTCAATGAATGGTCACTGAACTATGATTTTGTAGGTATGATCTTGAGTGTAACAAATGACTCCCATCTAAGTCTCACCCAATGAGAAGGTGGAGCAAATTTTTTTAAATTTTTGTGTGTGTGTGTGCAAGTGTTTAAAAGGTTAGGGCAGCAATTCTGAAATGCTACTACTTACAGCCTGATAGTGGGGTTTTAATAGAAATTCTTATACTCCTGTTAAATATCTCAAACCTCTTTGAATTCTTTGTTGTTGATATTGATGAAGTGTTAACTTTAGTCAATGTAATGTTACAGTATATCTGAGCTAAATTAATCTAGTTCTTCCTTGAGAAACTATGAGATTCAGTTAATATCTGTAAAATAAGAGGAAATTCTCCTCAGTTCACAGTAAGATAAAGGGAAGACTAAGATTAGAAGAGAGATAAAATCCAGAAATTTGCAGAACAAGATGTTTTAAAGTTCACTACATGTTTATGTAGGTATTCTTTTTTATTTGTAGATTTAGTCTGGTTTTTGAAACCTTCCTTGTTGAATTAGAAGTTTTTCATAATTCATAAAGTACCAAAGCTAAACAAAAATATTTCCATTTATTCATTCTACACTTTCTCGCTTTCAGTTTTGTTAACATTCCTATGATCATGCACTGTGAAAATGCAAAAGAGAAGTTCCTAATTTTTCTTTGCTATAGTTTATTTTGTATAAATTCATTAAGTTATCATCTAAAATTACAGTAAAGATATTTTCATTTCTTTTGAGTTCTCAAATCACATACACTGCTACTGAATCAATTTACTTTCTTGGCTTTTTATGTTTAAACTTTCAGTTGAAATCAGCTATGCTTTTAATAATAGTTAAAAATATGTAACTTACAAGATACCAGGTATTTCTATTTTCAAAACTGTCTTTGAAGACTTCTGATAACAGCTTTTTTAGCTTATTTTCCTTTTTGCTTCTAGTTCTTTCTAATTGCTATGAATCTGACTCTCAGTCTCAAAATGAAGGTCCCAGAAAACTTGAAAGGATCTTCAGGTTTAAATAATATCTTGCACATAAATGGTTCATACAGATTTCCAGAAGATGTTTTTTTGTTTTGTTTTGTTTTGTTTTGTTTTTAATGCTTTTTAAAACTATTAATAAAATTATCCTATTATTTCTACATTAGTATGTAATGTACTGTAACTTATGCCCGTTTACTTTCCCATTCTACTGACCTGATTTACTATTAGTAGGGGCAGCTCTTTGGGTACAACTTAATTTGGAATTTTATTCCTAAAATGAAACCCACTGACATACAAAGAAACACATTACTTATCTGAAAAATCTTCAAAGCCCATGGACAATACCCCATGACATGAAAAATGTCAAAGACTGAAAGTTATGTTAATTAGTAACACAGAAGGCAGTTAAAAGAGGAAAAGGAAAAAAAAAATAAAACAAAACCTAACCAGAGCACTGATTACAAGTGAAAAACCAAACCAAACAAAATATCAATAACAAAACAAAATTTAAAAGACATTAAAAAACATGAAATGAAGGCTGATATCTAAGTAGAATAGACTGGATGTTGAGGAACAAGGGAAGATTTTGAAAATTACTTGCAAAAAATGGTAACTGAAGAGGCCAAACAATGAAGTAACTGAAGAAAAAAAAAATCAGAGGCCTTCGCAACAGCAGGTGAGCACTGAAATCTATAATTGACAAGCTCTACTCCAAGCAAACATACAAATCCATGCACACGTATTCTGTCTTCTAGCCCACTACATTAAGCCAATATGTAACTGAATGCTGTTCTAACAAAACAAATGTTTATGACAAAAAAACGACTGGGGGAGTGTTTGCCAAACCAGAAAACCATACCAGAAATTCTGACAGTGACCTTGCAGCTTTCTGCATACATCTGCTTTTTCATGGAATATTTCTTTCATCATGACAAGCAATTCCTTCCCAGCAGAAGCTGTGTTTGGCTCTGTGTCATGAGAAAAAATATGAGCAAAAGGGACTTTTTTTGATTAATGTTACTAAAGAGAAAAATAAAGACCAGTCATCGAGACCTGGATGAGCTAGAATATCAGAATTAGATGTTGGACATCACTTTGTTTTCAGAACATTTTTTTAAGAATGTAATTAATTGTCATAAATATGTCTTTCTCATGCTTTCTGCTCTCAGTAAGCATTATTCTAATTGAAAGTTCCTGGTTGACATAGGTCGACAACTACTCTTTGCATTTAATCTACCTCAGCTTTTATGCATGGAGTTGTGAAAGCTCTTATGAAAGACATCACAACACTAAATACATTCCATTTTGTATCTTTAGCCTTCTTGCCAAATTCATTTGTTAGGAATCTGACACAGAGCTTGTATTCATCATTCCTTTCTTGAAATCAGAAAAGTTTCTTTAGCATGTGGAATGAAAAAAGGAGGTCATAACAAGTCATTATTTGCCATATCAGGATGTATATAGTATGTTCACTCCGGAGTATCGTATTATGCTGTTCAGATTGTCATTGTACCTAGGAATTTCATGCACAGTTCAGGACCACCTCGTTACAAAAGACAAACAGAACAAAAAGACTTTTCTCCAAATAGACTGCAGTATAATACAAGAAAGGCATAGTTCTATAAATATCTTGCATCTGCATATTCCAAGCAGATCTGCCAAAGGAAGCAATCACGTACTTTTCCTGCTTCCAGCCATTTGTTTCTGTCCCTGTAACACCCTGTCCCTTTGAAGGCGATAAGCATTTGAATGGCTGATCAGTGAAGTGAGCCAGGGAACTGGTTTAGTTGCAAGGCAGTCTAATAGGTGGAAAATGTGCATGTTCAGTACTCAGTTCTCTTTGTGCTTTACAGGAAGTAAAATGAATTTACTGACAGAAAAGTGCAACTACACTTATTCCCAAAATATTTCAAGAACTTATTTTTGAAGATCCTATGGTGGTGCTATTGATATTTTCAAATGCAAAATATTCATTATCTTAGTTATTTAGCAATCAGTAGTTTTTTCTATGTCTGATTCAAGTTTCCTTGCTGAAGTAATACCTTTTATTATTTCCTATTTGCTATGAATCTAGAAAACATAACGGATCCCTTTGCTACTCCAACATGCTTCTTTTCATATATTTAACACTTACCTTTCTCTGTCACTTCGAAGTCTAAAGAATCTCAATTTGTTTATACTTTCCTTTCGTGATTATTTTTCTAGCCTGTGAGTGCTGTTCTTACATTTCTCCTTATAACACTTTATCTTGAATGAAAAAATAAAAGTCCAAAGCTGTACATCATTACAGCTGAGAACACACTAGTCCTGACAAAAAGGTCAAAAACATCAGAGAGCAGAACAGGAAACCTACTTCATTTTAATCACTAGGCAGCAAACCTTCTTCTTTTGTGAATTCCCTTCGTGTAGATGTAAGGTGTTGTCTACTCCTCTTCCATTTCTTTAAGTCTTTAATAGAAATGCCAGCATTCTCAATTTCCCTGTAGAATTTATCAAGCACTTTGTTTGAATTCACCAATACACAGAATTTCAGTTCTCATGTTAGAAAAATCTCATCTCCAAAACACAGATCCAAATCTGTCTATTTACAATTATATGAAGATATGTGACATTGTTAATGCTCACTTCACAGTTATGTTTAAGTAAAGGATAGTTTAAAAGCCATTGCTGTTTTGTTGGAAAAGAAACCAGCTAGAAAAAAATGTCTTACCATTTATTTTCCATATTACCTCTCCTTTGTACCCATTTGTTTTCCATTATGCTACAAAATGTTGCTAATCCAGCGTAAAACTCTGTTAATGAAGGATAAAATGCTATTATGAAATACAGTGCCTGTGACTCTTGAAACAAAATTATGACCCAAATATCTCCCGTATATCTGATTTACTATTCTTTTATGACTGGATTTAATCTGAAATTGTTGTCAAGATATTTCTTATAATCAATCCCATATTCTGCTTTTTTTTTTTTTTTTTTTCAGTCAAATACAATTAAGTCAAGGCAAAAGTCACTGAGTAATTTCACTGGTGAGATTTTTCTATTAATGTCTTTTTATTTTAACTTTTCAAAAATTTATAATTAGGAGATCTAGGACTGAAGTGGTAAATATGTTGCCATGTATATCCAAAAATGCTTGAATAAATGATTAGCTTTTTTTCCTTAAGTTAGTATGGATTTCTTTTTAAATAGAAGGAATTTTTCTCCCAATTGCCTGAAAACTTAAATTTCTCACATACAAACAACTAGTAGGAAATTTAGACCCTTACCTGGAGAGAACAGGAATCTGAAATGGTTTGAAATATCCACCACAGGGAAGTCTATTCTGTTTCATGGGGAAGGTTCACTAAGAGACATCTTTACTACAGAGAAAAATTCAATGTCATCAACATTTCAACTGTTCAACTGTTCTGTGTAGTTACTGACAGGTTCCAGGAAAATAAAAAATAATAATAATAAAAAAAGAAAATATGCCTACAAAATACCATTCACGGTAGTGTCTTGTGCAGTTCAGGAAGTAGGAATTTGTTTTTATCAATTCCCAACTAAATTATTTTAATAACTGTGTTTTAGAGTCTTAACTTGAGACACTTGCATTAACTGCAGTATAGACATGGTTTATGGATGTCTTTCAAAATACTGAGGATATATTTACAGAAAATGGAGCATTAATTAAAGAAGTGGGAATCTTCCTCAGAGATATCCAAATAGTCAGAGAAATCCTGGGCACAACATGAGTCAACTGCTTTGCAAATGGAAAGGAGCTCAGTGCTGCATGAATGTGAATTGAACTCTCCGATAACTTTCTCTTAAATCCAGTATGTTGGTATGGTAAAAATGGTTTCGCTAATTGGCTATTATCTATGCAATTAATCAGCAGTTCACCTGTATAATTTCAAAATTTGAAAACAATGACAGAATTTAAAGTGACAATATCTGATTCAGGAAAAACGTTAACAGGCATCTCTCTGTAGTTCTCAAGGAAAATCTCCTTAGTGACATATAGGTGAGTTTGCTCATAAACACAAACTCATCATTCATCTCTGTGATGCCTCTTTTCCCAACGTACAATCGTTTGTTTTATCACTTGAACCTACAGCACTGATTCTGTTGTCTTAAGTGGACTGTATATATCTTGTTTCACATGTGTGTGTGCACAGCTATAACTGGTGGCTGCTGCCCATTCTGGAGAAGAGCATGCTTTACCATGTTTCTTATTCTGATCCTGATCCAGAAAGCGTTAATTAAAGAATTAAGCTATTATTTTTTAAAAAAGCCTTAGTCATTTCACAGAAGAATGTTTGTATGTTGAGTGGATTCAGTTATTTTTAGATCAGTTCATAGTGTGGGAATGAATAGAAATATCCCATGTCTTTACTGCAGCTAAACATTTTGAAATGTCAAACCACAGCCCGGGGCTGTAAGAATGAATAATAAATAATATATCTGATTTGCCTGAAGTAGCATATTGTATGCAGTTTTGATGGCTTGTCCAGTACTTCATAATACAGAAAGTGGAGACTGTGATTAATTGACATCAGTGATAAATACAGGAAAATACAAGTGGTAATTGTTGCTAACATACTTAAGACATTTAATCATATGTTGTTTTTTCCTCAGGATCATCCTCAAGAAAACCAAAAACAGTTGAGAATTAATTTTTAAATTTATCAAATGTCTAAAATAATTTAAGTATAATTTAAGTATCCCATTGAAGAAGAGTGTGGTTTTAGCATCATCTCCTATGATTGATTTATTCATTTTAAGAAAGGAACAATGAAACATGGGATGTTTGGAATGACTGACATAATTCAGATAACTAATCTAAACACATCTGAAAATAACTCATTTAATAGTCAGTTAGGACAAATTACCTTATTCTTTCTTCATGGAAATTTATATAAAAGTATGTCAGTTTATGTTGTTTTTGCTTTTATAGAGGAACCAATCTCTGTTATGCAAGTTGCCGTAGAAATAGCATGTTTGTGAATATATCTCTGACAATCTGATCTTCTTTTCTCACAGAATAATACTGTAACTGCTCCAATTATTTTTTTTCTTTTTTCTTCACAATATTGAAGTAGAAATATTTCTTTTTCTGGTACAAATTGAATAAATGCAAAATTTGTGTGGTAAAAAAATATTTTTCATAGAGATATGGTTTCACATGCATTTGAAATGGACTGAAGTATCTGACTCCTTTCTAATTGCATTCTTGATAAGCTTGATTATATGTAGCGAGTGTTAAAAATCATGAATAATATTGAGGTTCAAAATATTTAATTAAAAGACTTGTCTAGAATACAGAATATATTATGTTAAAGATTGTCCACCAAAATTTGTGTGACACATTTAAGAGCAGTGAAGAAAAAAATACTTTGTATAGTAAAATTGTTTTAAATAGTTGATGTCCATACTGCTCTAGACCCGAGTTTTTCAAGATCTTGCTGAGACAGCAAGAAAATGAGCTAGTTGTGAGCATCGGGACACTAATACTTTCTACCTACATTTTTCTATACCTGCTTGGACAGTGAAAAGGACCAATAGGTATGATTTTCATATTTCATCTAAAGAGCAAGTTATTGAGACTTCAGAGACATAAAAAGCCTTTAATTAACCTCTCTGACTGGACGTGTGGTGTCTAAGCTGCTATAACTTGCAGAATTTCAAACAAGCTACTTTTTGGAGAACATTAAAACAAAACTCCCACGTGATAAGGTACTGAAAACAGCATATTGCTTTACTTTTAATCTTTCCATCCTGATTTACAATATGAATTCTTTATCTCCCAGTAGATAACTGATACCACAGATTTCCAGCTGCGAGAGTGTAGGTGCCCCCTGCCACTTCGGTTTGATTATAATGCTAACAGCACTGCCATGGGTGGTAGCAATATTCATTAGGTTCACTGCTTCATCTTTATTTCATTTCTCTGTTTTACCTCAGATAAGTCAGGTAACCTCTGATAGTCTGAGCAAGGTCCTGGTGCTAGGAGCATAAAAACTCTTCTAGCCTCACAGACTTCCATGGGAATAAAAGAAATACATTGTCTCTAAGAGACATTTTCGTCTAAGAGACTAAACTAGCATTAAAGAACTCTGTGTTTGAGTCAGAGTTTCACTCTGAGTCCTAAAGCAGGGTTCAAGCCTTCTCTCAGAAAAACAGAATAAAAAGGAGATTTCAGTCTACAAAATAAATAAATAAATCATTTCCTAATGAAATTTTATATCCACTGTGATTAGAAACAAAATTCATTTGATGTTCTATTTTTTAATCTACATTCCTTAAAATATCCAAAACAAAAACTTTAGGCAAAGAAGTTGCTAGGACATTATCTTTCAACAACCTGTCTGAGAGCAAATAAACACTGAGAAGGATAAAATGTCATATTTTGGGTCAGTGCGTGCTACAGAACTTGAACGGGGTTTCAAGTTATGTAGCACTGACATTTGTCAAGTTGTCAATTTGGCGTGAATTCACTATGATTGATGTAGTATTACAGGGTATATTTATTCAAAATACGAATTGTTCATGAAAAGAATTTCAAAGCAAGACCCATAAAGAGCACTTCTATGAACAATTCCAGAGATTACTGTAGGCTCAATAGCTTTTTCTTTCTTTCTATTTTAGTTAAATTGAAATGTAAAAGAGAGATGTGATTACAAAGTATGCAACAAATAAACAAATATAAACTAAATCTTCAATTTCTCTTGCAATTCCAAATGCAGAGATTGTAAAATACATACAGATTAATACACTGAACACTTGTTCTTCAAATGGTCTAGCTTCAGAGGACAGTTGAAGATATCTTAAGTTACCCCGTCCAGTTATTTATTTTGTTTTTTTCATGTTCTCAAACAAATAGAGATCTTTTCTCAACCCTATGATTCAAATCCTCTTCATACAATTTCTCGTCCTTACATTATACTGATTTTTTGGTTGTTCTTTTTGTTTGAAAACAAAACATCAAATTACTAATGCATACAGATTTACTGAAATTAGCTGTAACACTGCATCCTCTACTGGTTTTATGAAGGCTTTGATCCTTAATTGAGTTCTGGGTATATTTCCATTATCTTTCTGCTTATCTGTGAGGAGGATGCATTATGAGATTTGTTGACAGCAACTGGTCTTCCCTACAGGGTACAGAACAAGTGTTTCTGGAAACCTTCGGTTAAGTGGATAAATTCAGTTCAGTTATGTAATTGAATAGAAAGAAATTAAAATAAAAAAAGCTTTTTATGCAATCAATAACATTTTAAATTCTGCTTGTTAAAACAGAAAGGGGTTAGTGGGTTGCAATCAATAAATAGAAAGATAAAGCTACTCACAAGTACATGTAGCTAAAATGTGCAGGAAGATAACATAAAATTGCTGAAATAGGCCAACCTTCTTTTGACATTGTTGAAAAATAGATCTTAATGATTTCTGCAGTTGTTTCCAAGAGTGTTAGAAAAGCCCTCAAGATCTGCTCTTGATATACCAGTATGAAATTTGCCTCTTTCAAGAACTACAAGAAATGTTGCTCAGTGAACTTGATGCTACAGAGCTTGGTTCTGTCATACAATTCTCTTAAGGTTCTGTCCCCCAGACAGTATTTCTGAAAGGATTTAAATCAGGCTAGACATACTTTCAGGCAACCCAGCTGATGGGTGTGGTTTTTCTGAGGTGAGTTCTAGAAAAGCTTGTGCCTTTTAGGGCAGGAGTGAAAAGGAGATATCCCTGTCTAGACAGTGTTCTAAGATAAGCCAATCATGTGTCTTCCACACTTCTTTTATGTCTGTGCTATGAGTCTAGGAAATCCTGGCCCAGGGCTAGTCCTTCTTTAGAGCCAGTATCATTTTGCCATATGCCTGTAGTTACTGATAGTTGCAAGCAGTGCATGTGGCTGCTCAACCCTGAGGGTATGGTCTTCATGTACCAAGGATGAGATAAAGCTACTTTAATGATTGCTCCTTAAGTGGATAAGTTCACTAAACATTACTGTTCTTTGGTACTGATGTTGGGAGGAAAATAATCCTTATTAAGTGACAGGGTTCTGGTGTAGTTTTAAGTAAGTTATAGGAAAACATGCTCTCTGGAAAATACTGTACTTTAGGCATAATACAGAATGTTTAAATGTAGGATAATAGATCTGTGAATTAGCTTCAGCTGAAATACTCAAAAGCAGAGCAGAGAAACAAAGACTTGTTTATATATAATACTGCTTGCATGTTTCCAGAATTATAGAAAAGGAGATCTATTTTTGTAGTTTCACTTTTTTTTTCTTTGTATTGACCAGGTTTTCAGAATTCAAGGTTAAAATTACAAGTGTTTGAAACCTATGATGAAGACATCATTTTAAGTAGACTCAACCTTACATTTAAAAATGTTAAAGCAAGAGTCCTTTCTCTTTAATATTATTGCCATAATCTAGTTTTGCATGGAGTTACTATGTTGTGTTGCAGTGACCTGAAAAGATAGTATGGAATTAGCAGTAGCTTCTCTTACCTCAGTAACTCATGTCAAACTTCACTGTATTGAAATTATCCTCCTGAATGTGTTGGCTTTTTGGTACCCTAATTCCATTAACTTTTTTGTCCTTTTCTCTTTATTATTTATTTTCCCTTTGAAAGACATATATATTGTCATCATAGTAAGTCGTATTCAATACATTCATATTACCAAAGACTGATGGATACTCATTTTTGCATATTTACAAAGGCATTAAAGCTGAGCAGCCTGAGCTACAGTTTATATTGTTCCTTACCAGTGAGTTAGTAATAAATATGAAACATGTGGCAAACCTTTGTTCAGTACTGACACTGATAAATATGGTTTTCAGTTGTTTTGGTCATTTCCTCATTTGGTCTCTGCTCCTTAGGGAAGAAACAATTAAAATTATGGCCAGCTTTTTCTTCTGATGATATTGGCTCGTTGTTAGCCACCACCATTTGGTCAGGATGAAACTACTGGGAAAAATAACCTTCCTGAAAATGTGAAGTGCTGCCAGCTTTAAAGAGATATGACACATGGTGGATATTTGCTGTTTAGTGTTTGCATTTCTAGGGTATATTAAAAAGGACAATTTTTCTACTGCTGTTCATACAACTGGCATATTTGCTGGATGTGAACCACAATGTTATCAAACACGGCTAATGCAGCCAGTGACATTTAAAAATCTGATGAATACATGACCTGATTCTGTGAGGTGTCCGTATGGAATAATTTCAAAGTCCACTGATACTAAACAGGGGTAAAGCTGACTATGTTTTTGGCAGGGTCATTCAGCATTTTAGAATCCTCTAATATTATGTTTTTCACAGGGCCATACGACCTTCAATATCCAGGCAGTGTGTTTCAAACATTCTTTTTTGCCTTTCATTAACTGTCTACACAAAATAGATATCTCTGAACAGCTAATTTAAAATAATGTCTTTCTTTTGAAGTTCAAATGAAGTATACTTGCTAACACATTTTCAAAGTAAGGACCATCAGAAGAAGTGTGATTTCTTTATTTTTTCAATAGAATAAGCAATGTTAAAAATGACCTAATTGATATTTTTTTCTGATATACTAAATAATGAAAATCACAGGATCTTTCTTTTCTTCCTTTTTCTCTTTTTGCAAAGAAAGAAATTGATAACCTTAGAATATGTTGTTGTATTTTCTCTTCTAAAGAAGTATATTACCTACTTTTTCAGATGAGCTTCTGTTACAGTGTGCCAACACTTAAAAGAAACAACCAAGGCAAGTTATGCCAGAATTTTATCATAATTAATTTTATAATAGGCAGTCTGGTAGTGTTCTTTCTATATTAGTCCCTGGAGGCACAGGGTTTACATGAGCCAATTTTTATTACTAAAAAGAATAATAATAAAAGTATCAGCTTTAGTGGAGAAAAGCTAGAAAATGACATGCCTGTAGGCTCCAAAAAAGAAAAGGATGACAAATCTAAAGCATATAAGGTTATATAAATATAGAAATTGATAAAAAACGTTTTTTACATGACATTAAAAAGTTTTGAGGGCTTAGAGCTGAAAATGTGAGAAAAACAGCATGGAAATCACATTCCATGGTATTTTTCTATTTTCTCCAGAAATTCTGTACCAATTCATCTTGAACTAGTTGGGCCTTTAACAAAAACCCAGTGAAAAAACAGGGGTTTACCAATGATTTTGAAGGACAAAATGAAGAAGCCTTATCAATTTTAAGAAAAAAAACCCCACAACTGACTTCTGTGTTGCTGTCAAAATTATTGTTGAACAAGTATATTCCATGAACAGATCAGGATACTCTTTCATTCTGTTGTGTTACTCCCACTATTGGAAGGCCATGTTACTGAGGTGCCACAGACCTGAACTGACTTGTCATCATTCTCCATTCAATCCAGTATTTCCTCTGGTGTATCACTGAAATATTAACAAAAGATAGGTGGGTTCTGCACCACAAAAGTTCTTCATGTAGAAGGTAATGTGCCTGACCTCCATAGTCCCCAAAATATCTGAATTCCTCTAGAGTGTTGAAAAATTCTCAGCCACGATAAATATCATATTTATCATATTATGCTAAAGTGTGACTTTTAGACCTCTGAGTATCCGCAGGACTGCAATAGCCATTCAGCAGTGTTTTCAATAAAAACGATTTTCAGTAAAGAATTAATAGAAGTGTGTAGTGTACTGCAAGATAATGAAGGTCATATTTTTCAAAACAATTCCAGAATCCCTGCTGTTCTTAAACCACATTTTCTTAGGTATTTAATGCTAAATTTCATACTATATAGAGCCGTTTGGGGGAGCTGTTTCATTGCAGCTCCACCAGTTTATGAGAATAGCAAGAAAAGGGAAAGGACAAGTCAGAAGTCTGTCTGTGACAAAAGACAACAATTAAGCTTGACAAAATAGTAGAAAAGAACAGATTAGCTCTAGAAACGAATAAGCCAGGGGAAAACAATAACAAAACAAGAAAAACTGAACAGATTAGCACAATCAGAAGAATGTGTAACTATCTGGATACTTCTGGAGAATCACGTTTTCCTGAGCTGGCTAGGGAGCT
This sequence comes from Callipepla californica brunnescens, assembly GCA_023055505.1. Lineage (NCBI taxonomy): Eukaryota > Metazoa > Chordata > Aves > Galliformes > Odontophoridae > Callipepla > Callipepla californica. Next base: position 62,467,018 of record JALIRH010000002.1, on the reverse strand, counting down.
AAGAAGTCAACAGCAAAGAGATCTAGCTTCTCTAGAGTGCATAGGTTAAAGAAAATGGGGAATGCTAATCTAAGAAATATGTTAAGAAAATCTCTCAGTTTTCCTCACATTCAGTCTTACTTTGAAAGCAAGATTTGAGTTTTGACTTCAGTGTGCATTTAAATTCTATGTAGTATTTCAGTAACAGAAACCTTTTTACCAGACTTTGTCATGAGAAGCTCTGTTTCTGTTGCTCTCACTTCTCTGTGGTCAGAAAAATAGATCTTTTTCTTAAATGTAATGATGTTTGTAAATATGCTCTCACTCCAGCACTATCTTTTATTTGTATTCTCTGCCATCTCATATTCATGGTTAGGTCTAATGTCCTCAGGATTTTTTACTGAGCCCAAACTTTTCATTTAGTCTTTTCTTGCAATATATGTCTTCCTTTTACTCCAGTGATCCTTGTAAGCCTCTTATTTCTTTTCTTCTTGAGTTTTATGCCATTATTTTTATAGTGTTAATCTGATCACTGAGGTTATCTGACTTTTTCTCTGATATCCAAGTCCCTTCTAAAACTGATGATGCTGTCTGACCTTTTTAAAAAGTACAAATGCTTAAGATAGTATATTTGCTCAGTCCTATTCTTTAGAGTGATGTCATTGCTAAAAATCTCACGTGATCATGGCATTTTTCCCTCTGAAGGTTAGTGGTTGTAAACACATTTTTAGCTGTTTCCAGTCTGTCTCCTATTACTCTCTTTTCCAACACTATTACTGTTTTCTATGTGACGTTGTACCAACAACATAAAGAAGTCCTGTTAGATTAGATTTCTTGTATTTCTCTTATTTGTGATATACCAGGTTATCTGTGTTAAGACCTTTAATGTATAACTCAGTTTTCTTTATTTTCTCTACCTCTTGTTGCTCTTCACATAAAATTTGTTTATAATGGCTTGCACATTATTGAGACTATATCAACAATTCTGAAAATTCGTCTCATAATTCACCTTGAAATTATTCTTTAAAAAATTTCATTATAATATATATTACAATTACTATTCACTAGTTACTAAAAACTTGGCACTATTGTTTTAAAAATCTTAGTATGAATGCTTGCTATGATTTTGTGTGTCAGATATGAAACAACCAGTGGCAGAAGATGTTTGGTACCCAAACCGTTTGGGGCTACTACGTTGTAAATTTTCCTTCCAGCTTCATTGCAATTGATTCTCCTACTGTTCTGAAATTCATCTTCTCTTTGTCCCCTGGTCAATGTAGGCCTCATTGTAAAAATCTTTAAATATTAATTTAATTTTGGAACCATCAGAAATGTATCTGTATACCTGAAAAGTCTTGATGTGATATTTGTTTTCATATCCTTCCTCAGGCTGTCTCATTTGCCTCTTTTCCTTTTCTTTATTGTTGAAACTTTTCTGAGAGGTTTCAGGAAAGTTTCAGTGAAGGTCCTATTTAGAAAGGTTTTTATCTTCTTTTTCCTGTTATTTCCTCGTTGTACAGATTGCTAACATTTTTAGTGTCTTTGCTTCTAATGAATTCCAAGCCACTATTATATTCTGGCATCCTCAAGTTGAATATGTTGACTACCTTTTTGGTATTCAGCCCTTTGATATTGGGAAATTAGGATTCAGAATATATCTGGGACTTCTAACTATACCAAAATAAAAAGTGGTGACAGGCAGATCAAAATAATAATAATAATAAAAAAAAAAACCTAGAAATTAAATCTAATATGAAAGCCAAACAGTTCTTCCACAAATTAATTTTTTACTGTTTTATAAGCTAATAACTTTCACTTCAAATTTTCAGTCATATCTGTTTCATACATGAAGATAAAAACTCCCTCAATTGTCTGTTATTGTCCCTGGAATTATATTTCTTGTACTTTTGAGTTAAGTATTTCACTTAAAATATGATGGTTTTCACCAACATTAAATATCCTGAGCTGTCATATGTTTCTACTGAGGTAGTCATCAAAAAGAGATCATTTTTATGGGCAGCAGTAGAGGGAGAATGTTATGCTAAGCAGTATACCCTTTAAATGATTAAAAAAGTAAATTTGATTAACTCCAAGTGGAGACCCAGTCTACTGAATGGACCATAGGGACAGTTAAAGGTGAATCAGAATCAACTTTTCTTGACATAAAGGGAGAAAGAATAAAGAAACTTTAGCAGTTCCGTGGAGATATGCATTTGCTCTTGCAAGTATATAAGATGGCAGGTGTCCTCGATCCATGTTGCCTTCCTACAAAAAAGTGTTCACTTTTACTTTGAGTACCCACATTTTTGTGATTTTGAATATGGAAAGAATAATGGTTTCTATGAAATTATTAAGCGTCTAAACCTATAATAGAGCAAGAAAAAATCTGTTTTATGATTAGAAGTAAGTTCATGAGCTTATTTCGGCAGAAACAGTTTCTGTAGTTGTTATCATTGGCCAGCTGGACATATGTGTCCTTATTTCACTGTGATTATAATTATAAAGTTTGTAAATCAACAGCTTTTTACTTTTTCCTTCATGATTTGAGAGAAGAAAGTTGTTAATGAGCAAACTTGCTATTTACAAAAAAGCTGATGGTCAAATCTCAAATGCAATCTGATGTGTCTTCCTGTCTAAATCTGCAGAGCAGCTGTAACAGTTACTTGGCTTGGGTAAAGCCTGCTGAGTATTTACATGATTATGTAAAGCACTTTAAATCAAAATTTACAAGCAATCAGAAGACTTAAAAAAAAAAAAATGCAGTTGAGAAGTACAGCATAACATCCTTCTCCAATTTCCCCTCATTAACTACTTCATTTTTATGCATTCTGAACAGTTCCTGATCTTAAGTCAAAATGTGTCCATGATCACATCCAAAATGAACACTCTCACTGTCTACATAATTGCTTGGTTTATATGAGTCACCTTACGAACAATCCAATTTTAGAATGAAGTTTTTGGTTTTTTTTTTATTAATTCAAGTATATTTAAGGGGAAGTCATATATTTTGTTTTTCTATTCAAGTGAGGAATAATGGATAAAGTCTTCTATCAGCCTTAAAGTAAAACATTTCTATTTCTCCGTGACAGTCTGTCATGGAAAAAACTGTCACAAATGATGACAATCAATTTTGTAATCGCTGCTTATGCTGACAACCTACCTATAGCTGTTTCTTTTTTTTGTTTGTTTGTTTTCAATTTTGGACAAATTCATTTGTTGTACTCATGATCTCATAATACTTCTACTACTTTAATCAGAAGTAGACATTTTAAGAATATAGAATATAGATGCAGTAATTATTTTGAAAATAAAAAGCTCATTGTTTCCAACATTATGAAACTGCAAATGCCAATAAATAACTTGAGCCCTATTGGACTCTTGCTAAGCTTGCAGAAGTTAAACCATGTAATATTTTCTCTGTTTAGTTTCTTATTTGTAGACTTGTAGCTACTTTCATAGATACCTTTGTGAGTGTATCTTCAGAAGTACTTAAATACAAGCCTATTTTAATAGGTAAACAGTGAGAAACCTGTGAATCTTCATTTTTTTAACCAGACACTCTTCCTTTAACCACATAAACCATAATAAAAAATAAATAAGTGAAAAGAATAAATGTATGTCATAGCACAAACCCAGAAATTTTTTGTTGTAGACTTCGGGACAGCGTTTTTTTTTTTATGCTCCTCAGTGAGTATGAAAGTGAAGTTCATGAGACTGCAATAATAGGATTTGTTCTGTTAATAGTTTAAAGACATGGAATAAAGCTGAAATAGACCTATGTAGTATCAAAACTTATGAATAATTCTGTCTCTATAATTGATTGTCTGAAAGATCATTAAGAGATCAATTGAGCCTGATTAAAAGAGATTTGTTTTTTTATACTGTTACTGAAATCACTGGAAATTTTTCACTTGGCATTAGGGGAGATCAGTTAGTTTCTTGCTGCTTAATTACCATTTACTACTAATATGATGTGTCATACAAAAATTCTTTGATCTATGCCATAAAACTGATAATTCATCAGAACAGTACAGAAGAATTACGGAGAATTCCAAAATACATGCTTTCAGAACTAAAATTTATTTTCTTCAAACCTTCTTCTCCTTACGTAATATCTCTGTGGGCAATAGAGCTGTCCATATTAACTTGGAGAGCATGAAAGGAAGTTGGTGACAAAACTGTATGGAAGGACATCATTAGAAAATGCTTGTAGTTAATTTCCTTAATTTAATGAGTTATTCTTGTTAAAGGTGAAATTGGTAGTAATCAGATGGAAGAGTCTCCCTTGGAACCTTTTTTCCTTTTATTTTTTAGTTCCTGTGGATGGGAAATTTTAACTGCCTCATAGATAAGAAAGAATGTTTTTGGTGACAGCTGATTTTAAAATGAGCTACATAAACATGTCCTGAAAAATCTAGGAACAAGTAGATCTTCTTTCCCGTGCAGAGAGACTCATCCAATGAAAACTCCAAAATTTTTGCAGCAAGTGTTTGGGATTGTGCCACAGCATCTTTGAGCTTAGCTCAGTGAATATGTCATGTTTACTGAGTCTGCATGTAATAAAAAACTGTAATGAAAATAAGAGCAGCTCAAAGGGTAGTTTCCATGAGATTTTTCTTTCTGTTTTGTTTTGCTGTTTTGGATTTATGTAGCATTATGCAATTACTGTTGAAGAAATTACATTCCTATGGGACAAAGTCTACAAATTCCATAATTCAAAATGAGCTTTATCAAGGACTGCATTGAAAACATTTTTCAGTCTTCTGCCTAGTATACTTTACTGTATTACTACAGTATTACTACAAGTAGACAGCAGGGTATTGTCAGTGGAGACCTGCAGGGATGACCTCTATGGAAGAAGGTCAGCATCTGCCCTGTGTTGGACACAGCTACAACAGATCAGCATGGAACACAGCTGAGCCCATCAGCCATGACTGTGGGGTCTCCTGGAAAATCCATGTAAAAGACAGACAGAAAATACCACACAAGCAGAGGAGAAGGGAATAATGAGAAAGAGTCAGTGGAGGAAGAAGAGGTGCTCCATGGGAGAGTAGATGTTTCCCTGCAGCCCTGGAGAGGGAACATGATGGAGCAGATCTTTACACTACAGCCTGGGGAAGGCCTCCGACTGGAACGGATAGATATTCTCATGCTCGTGCAGGGGAAAAATCTGAGGAGGAAGGAGTAGCAAATGGAAATTTCTACATATTGACTATAACACTGAGGGCAGGGAGTGAGCAAGTGACTAGGTGAAAGTTTGGCTGCTGGCCAAGGTTAACCCATCATGCCAAGTTTTCAGCATTTTCTTTCTCTTCCAGCATTTTATTAAGAGATCTTGCTAATTGTAGTTTCATGAAATAAACATATTCCCAACTGAAATAGCAATTTAATAAGATTGAATTTTGGAGTTAAGTACAGCCATGCATAGTTGATATTTAACAATACAACTGTAGAATACTGAGTTCTTATACCATAAAGAGAAATGCTGACTGTTGTCCTACTTTTGAAATCTTCAGTCATGTGTTTTCTTTGCTTAAGTCAGAGTTAAAATGTTCTCTAACTAGAGTTGTCCTTGTAATTATTTTCCCAGTATTTTTCACAAACAGATGGCATAACAGAAATCAGTGGTAAATATAGAGGGACTGTCATGTAATGTCCTGCTTGAAACCCACAATCAACATGTTAGTTTAATACACTGTCTAAAACAGTACGCCTAAATTTCAGAATTTCTGTATAGTATGTTCTTTTCAGAGAGGGGGAGGCTGGAATGCCTTCATGACAGAATGTAGTAGCAGTTCTTAAAAACTTATTCTTAAATCCCTCTTGAAGACATTTATACTTCCAGCTTTCTTTCTGTCTCATTTGCGTTTCAAAATTGGTGGCATTCATTTATTATTCCTTTGATAGTGTGTTTTAAAAAAGAAAATGGTGAGTTTTGAAGCATTACTTTTAAAGAAATGTGATTGAAGTACTTCTCTATTGTAAAATACTCTTGTACTCTATTCCAGAGAACATTTTACCATATCGTTTTTAGGTTATATTTGTATGATTCGCTGCTCTTCCTAGCATCCTTACTTTTCCTCTCTACCTCATGCAAATGAACTAGAGGATTTCAGGATACTTGGAACCAGAACTCTGTCAAAAATAATTCCTTCTTCATTAAGATAAACCTGGAAGTCTGCCACAGCACTGCCAGAGATAGAGATTTCAATTTTCTGGTAGGCTGAAGCATAAAAAGAGGAAAATAAAATGCATTCTAAAATTCAGCTTTCCTTTTCAACTGAATTAATTGTAATATATTATACATGTTGTGCTCTGAATGCTAGTCTGCACAAGTCACAGTGGGATCACTGTGCCTTGTCCAGTTTGGAAGATACTGGCAGTTAATTTGCTTTGTATTTTCCTATTAATAAATATGAATCCTCTGTGAGACAGTGTCACGCTCCAATATAAAGGAGGGAGACGAGGTTCTTTGATTATGTGTATACCCGGCATGAGAGACACAACGGGTAAAATGTTAGCCCAAGCAGTTTATTATAAATACTAGTTGCTTAGGGATATGGGGAAGGGAAGGTAAGCGATAGAAAAGGGATAAAAAGCAAGGAGTCTTGGCAGAAAGCAAAAGAGATATAAGAGAGAGAGCATCACCACTGTGGATCCAGCGGGGTCTGTGGTCCGTTGATCTCAGGAACTTGTCTGGTCACCACGGGGGATGTGACATGGTAGCAAGCAGGCCAAGGGGTTCTTCCAAAGAGGTTTCCCCCTCAGGGAATTCTCTGCCAAAGGTTTTTTTCTCTTCGGGAGTTCTCCGTCAAAGATTGTTTCTTTGGGAGTTCTTCTCCAGGAATTCTTCTCCAGGAATTCTTCTCTCAAATCCTTGGTTCAGTGATAGCCTTTTTATTCTCCATTTCTCAGGTTGTTTTTTTTTTCTTTTCACTTTGTTTGTGTGACATGTCTGGCCCAGCAGATAAGCCTTCATTGCCATGTAGTAGCATTGTTGTCTTTTTGTGGTGGTCAGCTTCTCCAAGCCATACCCCCCCCCCCCCAGAAAAGACTATTTGCTCCTATTTCTGCTTATCTTTACAACCATAAGCAGAGATACTGCTCCCATCTAGATAACCAGCAGTTATCAGACAGAGTCTTGTCACCAGAAAAGGCCTTACAAAGCAAGCTTTGAGACAAAAGAAAGGAAAACAGTTTCTGTCTTTCACAGACAGAAAGGATGCTGGATGTTGCCATCTCATTTAGTTTATTTGCTACTAATACCCTGTGATGCACTCAGGTTACTTCCTTGTGTTATTAAAAGGTGAATGGATTACCAAATAACCAAAGATTTCCCTCCTTGACACATTCATTGATTGCTCAAGTTCAGTATATAGTTATGGGAAAGAGCCTGTTGTTACTCTACCCAGATCGCCGCCCCAACCCTGGCCTTGAACGCTTCCAGGGATGGACTGCTGACTCACGTACAGCTTTTTGTCCATCAGAACCCCCAAGTCCTTCTCTGCAGATCTACTCTCAATGAATTCTTCTCCCAGTTCTGTACACATATCTGAGATTGCCTCGACCCAAATGCAACACCTTGTACTTGGCATGACTGAACATCATTTGGTTCACATGGGTCCAGTTTTCAAGCCTATCTAGGTCCTTTTGGATGGCATCCCTTTCTGTCGTGTCATCTGCAACAGTCAGCTTGGTGTTATCTACACACTTGCTGAGTGTGCACTTCATTCAACTGCCAATGCCATTGGCAAAGGTATTAAAAAATATCTGTCTCAGGATGGACCTATGAAGAACATCACTTGTCACCAGCATTTATAGCTGGACATAGAGCCACTGACTGCAACTCTTGGGTTGTGGCCATCTAGGTAATTCCTTACTCTCTCACAAGAAGTCTGTTTTGGACAAATTACACTTTAACTAACTTATAACTAAGTTGCCTATACTGCTAGGATGTATCAGGATGTTTTGGGGGCGGTAGTGTTAATTCTTTGAGAATATTTTCAGAAATTAATGTATTTCTGTGATCATCATAAAATCTGGTTAATGCGTTTTACATCTTAAGGTTCACCAGTACCTACTGGATATGGATGTACAAATTGTATAGCTGCACACACAAAAGGGACTGTGTAATGCACACAGTGCTTTCTTTATACAGTTTGGTCATCCTGGTGTGTTTGTTGTTTATTTCCAAACCTTTTGAGACAGGAATAGCAGAGATGCTGATCAGCTTGTTTTAATTATGGTATAGTTTTTCATTAGCTACACAGATTTACTGAAGTGTTAATGCAATAGTTGAATAAGTTTCATTTCTCTTATGGATTATCATTATTTTATCTCTTACATTCACACTTCTAGGTATGCAGAGGGAAATGCATACATTTGTAGAATATGTGTATTTCCTTACTGAGTCAGGGAATAAAGATTTGGTCATACCGAGTCAAGCAAATCTTTCCATTAAGTTAGGTGTGTGTTGTATAAGACTGATGGTTTTGCGGTTATCTGCATGCATTTGTAGGAAAAAGAGGTAGAATGACTAACTGTGAAACCACTGAACATTTAGAACAAAAGAACAATTACATTAGTCTAGACAGGGAATTTACTTGGCTTCCCTATTCTAATAAATCACTGCTCAATAATGCTTAGTGCAATGGATGAGATCTCACAAGCAATACTGCATTCAAAGCTCTGAGTTTGCCTAGCGTGAACTTACAGATTACAGCATGATTTATGACAAAGTATTAAGAGGAAGAAAAGGTAGGGAGATATCTACAAATATCAAAGAAGAATCTTAATTTTGTGTAGAGAAGAATTACTCAAAGTGCAAAAAAGATACAAAAGGCACAAAAGAAAATTAAGAAAAAAAGAAAACGTGAGGAAAGACAGATAATAGTGTCTGCTACAGAAAGTAGTGGCAGGCTCCCAGTTCAAGAGTTCTAAAGCTAGACAAGGTGCAGAGTATTACTGCCAGATTAGAAATGTCAAGAAAATGAACTCAATTGGTTTGATTTTTTTTCCTTAAAATTATATCAGTATTATTTTTTTTACTCTGCTCAATTTACCATTTCTCTTATTTAATATCACTTAGCTCATAACACTAACACTTCTTCAGCTGAACAAAATGCCAAGGATTTAAATAGGAAGAACAAGTAAAATACGATGTTAAAATTTAAAGAACTGTTTTAAGTAACCACGGTTAGAAATGTCTGGAAACTTATTAAACTAAATCCAAACTGTCTCTCATATGTGTAATTTAAACTAATTCTAGACTTGTCCTTTGCACTGAATATCCATTACTGGTTTACTGTTGGGAGCAGTAGGTTTTTTTTTCAGAGTTGTTTTTTCTAGTACGATTTCAACTTTGAGAAATACAACTTGTACCCTCCAAGGTCTCTGTGCCACATAAAGAAAGGCATAATGAATGGGGATTCACATAAAAAGCACACTTCTGATCCGAGTTACAGTCCTAACTCAGTGGTTGTTCTGTCAGGAGTCCAAAGTAATACCATTGAGTCTTTATTAGCTTTTTGTTTTTATAGCCTAAATAACTGTGTATACTTTTATTTAGGATCGTACTGTATGAGACTTGGGACAGAAAAGGCTCTTAAGGAAATCTAGAACTTAAGAAGAGCAACATAGGAGAAGATGAAGAGATAAACAATGAGGATATGTTACTTTGTGGACTGTAAAATCTAAATCTAAATTCTGGTTATGAATGTTGACCTAATCTAAGAAATTGTCACATTCTTCACAGTATGTTTGTCATAATGACAAATAATATTTCAGTCCAATTGTAGCAACAACACAAATAGAGAAATTTTCCAAATTATTTCTGCATCCTTTGTTGTGTCTTATCTTCTGTTCAAGAGAAAGTTTTAGAAGAGTGATTGTGTTTTAAATATATGCAGTATAAAGCAGCTAAGATAGCTTGACATTAGCAGTAACTAGCAATAACTAGCTAGATATCCTAAAATATAAAGTCTAAACTCTGTTCCTTTTATAAATATATACAAATCGGTGAATTTTGTTCAAAACAAAAGTCTTCTGCCATATTCCATTATATTCTGATTAGGAAATATAATCTAAAGTGAGATTAGTTTTCTCTGTTTTCATCTTTCCATTAGTTTTCCAAAACTTTGCTAGATGCTAACGCCGAAGATTTGGGGTTGAATTCCTAGTTTTGAGATGATTAGAATATGTTTGCAAATTTGATTGATTCCAGAATATTGAGAAATTATTTTCCCAGTGAGTAACAGTTTGTCTGTCTGCCTCTAGAAATTCAGCAGGGAGCCAAGATTCCATCTTTTCAATCTTAGTTACCATTGCAAATTCTGCACCTGAAATCTTATTGTGCCCCTTTACAAATACCTGCACCTGCTACTTCCCTAAAGTGTCTGTATACTAATGTGTGCAGCATGGGAAAGAAACAGGAAGAGTTAGAGGTCTGAGTGCAGTTGCAAGGCCATGATCTCATAACGATCACGGAAATGTGGTGGGATGGCTCACATGACTGGAAAGCTGTAGTGGATGGCTGTGTGCGTTTTAGGAAAGATAGGATAGCGAGGCGGGGTGGTAGAGTTGCTTTTTATGTGAAAAAGCAGCTAGAATGTATCAAACTTCACCTGGGGGACGGTGATGTACCAGTGGAGAGCTTGTGGGTGAGAATAAAGGGGCAGGCTAGTGTGGAGAACACTGCTGTGGGGTTGTATTATAGGCCCCCTGAACAGGAGGAGGAAGTGGATGAGGCTTTCTACAAGCAGATGGAAGTAGCCTTGCAATCTCAGGTTCTTATGTGGGACTTGAATTATCCAGATCGTTGGGAAAGCAACATGGCCAGGCAGATGTGCTCCAGATGGTTCCTGCAGTGTGTAGAAGACAACTTTCTGATGCAGGTGGTGTAGGAGCTGACAAGGAGTGACGTGTTACTGCACCTTGTTCTTACTAATAAGGATAAGCTTGCTAGGGAAATGGAGTTTGGGGGCAGATTGGGACGTAGTGATCACGAGCTGGTGGACTTCAAGATCTTGAGTGGAAGAGGCAAAGCAAAAAGTAGAATTGCAACCCTGGACTTCAGGAGAACTGACATTGATCTCTTCTGGGATCCTTTTGGAGCTATCCCATGGGCTAGGGTGTTAGAATGTACAGGGGCCTCTGAGAGTTCTAAAAAACCTTTTGCTCCATAGCTTTTTTTCTGAACTGTACAGATACTGCCTGCTTCACCAGAATACCTAGAAGGACGAGGCTGGTCTCTTCTCAGCAGTGTGTGGTGATAGGACGAGGAAAAATGGTCACAAACTGGAGCACAGGAAGTTCTGCACAAATGTGTGCGGGAACTTCTTTACAGTGCAGTGCCGGAGCACTGGCACAGCTGCACAGAGAGGTGGTGGAGTCTCCTTCTCTGGAGATGTTCAAGACCCGCCTGGACGCCTACCTGTGCAACCTGGGCTAGGGAGCTGCTTTGGCAGGGTGTTGGACTCAATGATCTCTAGAGGTCCATTCCAACCCCTACAATTCTGTGATTCTGTGCTTCTGTGGTTAACTTTATCTGAAACATTTTTTAAAGACATCTTGAATTGTAAGAGGTATTAAAATCAGTAGATGTTTACTAATCCAAGACAACTAAATTAGTAATATTTATATATGTGTATTAAAATAACAAATTTAAACAATAATACTAAATGCATTTTAAAACATAGCTTTTCAACGTACTTTGAATAGAAATAGATTCTGAATATAGTTGATACTGAAAAGATTTAGTCTTGCTAGTATATTTCTTTATATCAGTTTCTGTATTTTGTCACATATATGAGATAACAGGTAAATTGAGGCAGTAGACTCAAACAGTGTTTTGAGATCTGCAGAAAGCTTTGCATCTTTCATGTTCAATTTATGCACGTTTTTCGACAATAATGGGAGAGTAGAAGTAATAAAACATCACTCACTCTCAGAGCTCCATAGTTGCTACTACAAGTTATCATGGTCTTCTCTATGTAAACTTGAATAATGCTGAATATAAAGCTAAAACTGCTCAAATGGGACTGTATGCTATTCACTGTCCTTAAATAGCAGTAAAGGGGACTGGGATGGTGAGTTAGATTAAGTTGCATATTTCTGGCTAGTGCAAAAAGAGTGCTTGGAAAATACAAGCACCCCTAGCAAACCCTTCAGTTTGCCTGACCTAGTATCAGGAAATATATGGAAAAGTCAAATTTGATGTCTTGTTTCTCATCATCTGAGCTCTACTCTGTGTGTGTGACACCCTGTAATTAGAAAGACGAGTGGGAACAAAAAAAAACAACAACAACAAAAAGCAGGAGGGAGGGAAAAGATTTTTTTTTCTATTGTTGGAAAAGAGTTGGTGTGTCTATTTATTTATTTATTTATTTTATTCATTCCTGATACCATCATATGGTCTAATGGTCTACAGAGATACCATTGGAAAGTAATCAGAGAATATTGTAAGTGTTGTGTGACGTGTTTTTCACACATACATGTGTTGTGATAGTGATTCTCCAAAGGCTTCCTTCTTCAGGGATTTCAGCTGTGCTTTGCAGATCTCTTCGGATATGGTGTTGTTTGTTTACAGAAGTTATGTACCGACAGAGATATATTCTGTCATTCCTTCAGCACTGCAAGCTGATCAAGATTATTATTGAACTTATGAGAACTCCTAGTTATAATATTGGCAGAAAATCATTACTCAAAGGAGGATTATATGGCAGAGCAGAGGAGCTATGTTCATTTATAAACGTTTTAAGTTTTTGCAGCAATTTTGACAGGAGGAAAGGTTTTGTTATTGTTCATTTGTGAAGTTCAGTAGCATTTTTGTCCCTTTGGATACATGCTTCTGTTTATATTTTGAACAAAATGCATCAGTGATCTACATATCTACATTAAGATCCAATGCTTAAAAATTACTGAGAAATTATTAACAGGAAGCCTCCATATGGAAGTATAAATAATTCACACCTTGTGTGTTTTATTCCATCTCTTAGGGAATATTAACTTTGCAACAATCAAGGTGAGTGTCATCATTAATTATCATTAAAATGCTGAAGAGGATATACTTTTCCTGACAAAGCAATGCACATAGCCAAACTTTAAAAAAATTTTATTAAGGGACTGAAAGGAAGTTAAAATTATAACACTTATGCAGTTAGTTATGTAGTTATTGAATACTCCATCAGATATAAAAGCACAGTTTTTGCAAGTGCTAGGGATAATTTTTATCTGACATTATACTTTTGCAGGATTCAAAAAGGCATCTGTGCAAGCTTCATGTACTTTAAAATCATGTGTACTATCACTTCTAGAATATGTGCTGAAAAGATCTGTTTACTATGATGGCAATGTCTTCGCTCAGCCTGCCAGATTTTGCTAGAAGTTGCTAAGTGTTTCAAAGACCTTAGAACATTTTGAAATATTTTTAAACTGTGTACAGTGACATTCCATAGTGTTATCTTACTCTACTGCCGCTTGTGAAGTCTTAATTAAATGCTCAGAGTTGCTAACACTTTTTTTCCAAGTTTGTTTGTTTTCCATGGTTTTTGCTTTTTTTTTCCCCAAATGCATATACAACTTTGTGCAACTGCAGTTGTACAGACAGTTTCTTGTCATCTAGTGATCTCTGGGCCATAATAAAATTTCCAGATATCTGTTCCAGGCAGTCTTTATCTGAACATTTTTCCTGACTGCAAGGTGGCTGCGTAACTATGCTGCAGTTGCTTGAGTGTTTTGCGCAACTAGAATTGTAAGGGATTTTCTCCTTGTTCTGTACCACTGAAAGAGTCTTTGTCACTAAGCAGATGCTGCATTATTTTGGTAATTACACTCCCAAAGAACGCAAAGACATTAAGCGCATCTGTGTGCATCTTCAGACTGGATGCTCTAAGTAGATATGAAGCCTTTAATAATTCTGAAAGCTGATTAGGACATTCATTCTGCTTCTCCCTCCCTATCTTAACTGTTGAAATGCTTTGATTGTTTAATGCAGAGCCAGAGCTTTGGACATAAGTAAAATGTAATCTTGAAAATGCTATTGTAATATAAAACAGACACTCAGGTCGGTATATAAAATTATGATAAGATTCATGTTGAGCTTATCCATCAAGAAACTCACAGCTATCAAAGTTTAAGCAGGCAGTTTTATTCTTTTAATTTAGCTCCAGAAAGAAGTAAAACTGAGAACATGGAATCTTTTTTTTTTTTTTTTTTTACCTTTTATTCTACAAAGTATAGAGTCACACTACTGTAAACTTGTGTGAGAGTTTCACTTTTCTTTATTTAAGCCAGTACAAATTGAACACTGTCAAAAGCTTTAGGACTGGAAGTGACTCCCACAGTTTAGTAATTCCCAATCAGTACTATCAAGTGATAGACTGAGGGCTCAAATGACCAGGGACATTAATTCTCATATTATTAAATGGGCACTATACTCAGTAGAAAATAAATTTGATTGCGGTGAATTAGTATTTCAGATATTATTTTTTCACTTTTTGAAGTCTCATCTGTATAGCTTGAGGACGTGAAGTTTGACCTTCACAAACAGAGGAGGCATCATTTATGTACCAGGATAACACTGACTATACAGTGAATCCTCGTGTCAGCTGCTTCTGGTTTTCAGTAACTACACCATTGTATTACTAAATCAGAGAACCCAACTGAGCTCAAAACAGCCACTGATAAAAGAGGGTCTCTCCTGCTGCTATGCTACTACTGGAGCTAGAGGAAAGGAATATGCATAGTAGTCCATTAATAGCAATTATGCTTTCCTTTGGATTCCTCATCTGCATTAGAATTAAAAAGATCTGAACTCCCTGGGAGCTGGACAGTAGCTGCAGGTGCCTGGAAATCCCTGATAGATTTTCTGGACAGGGGGTGGAAAAGATGAGAAATCAGGTTTCCAGGTTTTGTTCTTGGGAGAACAAACCTATCATGCTGGAGCGTTTTCATCTCTGGGATTCAGAAGGTGACTTTCAAGAGTCTTCTGAAAAGTAATATGAAAAGGACTAATGGGAAACAAACTGATTCCCCAGTCCTTTTCTTCTGCCTCTATAGTTGAATTAATTTAAGTGTTGAGGAAACTTCTCTGATCTGGCAGCAACGTATGTGTAATGACTAATGCTCACATGGTGTAGTGTCCTTCCAGTGATTGCAAGTAGCTGGCAGATGCAATAACTAATTCAGTGAGAGATTCACCCATTGCTTTGCGAAGGTGTTAACTTCTTCCTGGTGACTGATGGAGGGTGTAATCAAGAAGAAGATGACTGAGAAGGGCCACAATTTATTTATTTTACTCTCTGGTATCTAGACTGTACAGATAAATGGCCTTGAAGATGCTTGTTTGCTGGAGCAGTTACTAATTTATTTTACCCTTTAATATCAATCCCCTGATACAAACTTAGTGAGTGGAGCATTTAGTCTGGGGAGTTTAGATGCTTCTGGTGCAGATGCAATAAGTTGTCGTGGATCTTGATGCATCATGGATCTCAGTTGCAGCATGAATTTAAAATACATTTTCTCATGCTACAACTTGTCATGAGCTTAAGTTTAGTGTTAGCAATTCCAGCGTCTGATGCACAGACTCAGGTCAGTACAATACAAATCTTTTATTACAGGTTCTAATATCCCTTATATGCATTCACGTGTTTCTCTTTTGACTTCCCCATTCACCTTTACATGTCAATGAAACATTCCAAAAGCACTCCTTGACTGTGCATGCAGGCACTCTCTCCAATCAGAGTCATCATCATGAAGCTGTCATGCAGCTTACTTGACTTCATTTTTCTCTTCTGGGGATTCCTTAGTTCTCAACCTTGCTTTCTCGTGCTGTTTATCTTGCTTTGCAGCTTCTGCTCTGAATACTCTTTCTTGTATTCTCACAATCAATCGCCAGTTACCAGCCTCAACAATGTAATTCAGAAAAATAAGCAGTGGGAAAAGAACTGGATGGAGCCAAATAAGATATATGATAGTAGTTCATTCATTTCTTGATGTTTATGCTAAGAAAGTGTTGTTGTTTGACCTGTCAGGCAGCTAAGCACCATTCATTCACTCACCTGCTGCAGTGGGATGGAGGAGAAAGCTGCAAAAAAACTAAAACATATAGCACATGGATTGAGAGAAAGATTTTAACAGGAAAGGATAATAAAAATAATGATAATAGGAACAATAGAATATACAAAATAAAAGATGCACAACTCAAATGCCCACCACACATTGGCTGATGCTCAGGCAGTCTCTGAGCAGTGACTGCCACCCCAGCCAACTCTCCCCAGTTTTATAGTTCCACTTATCTCCATACAGTTCAGAATTTCCCCTTGGTCAGTTTAGGACAGCTGTCCTGGTTCTGTTCCCTCCTTCTTGTGCACACCCAGCCTCCCTCACTGGCAGGACAGTGCAAGAAACTGAAAAGCTGTTGTCTTTGTACAGCATAGCTCAGCAACAACTGAAACAGTGGTGTGTTATCAACGTCACTTTTCCTTAAATTTAAAACACAGTGTCATACCGGCCACTATGAAAAAAAAATAACTCTAGCCAGGCTGAAACCAGGACAGAAGGCATGATGGCTATTATTTCTCTATAATAAGGGGAGAGGTCTAGGGATACTGTAATGACAGGCACGTTTTCTATCAAGCTCCTAACAGATAATTCAGCCATTACTGAATACAAAACCTCTTTTGCTCTAGTAAGAGCTTGAAGATCTGCACTTCATCTACTCGAAGCTTACTGGTGAACTCATAAACTAGTTCTTTTCAATAAGTTATTTCTTTTTTGTTCTTCATTCCACTGTGTTCAAAGAGCTAATCAACATCTTTAGAAGAGAACATAAAGTGATATGTTTTGGTGGACTTGAACCTTAAGGCTGATGCAATGATTATATGGAAGCCTGCTCAGGCTGATGACAGCAGATGGACTGAATAGCCAGAAGGCTGTTTTTGTTTTGTTTCTACTGGTTGTTTGTTTCAAATGGTGTATTTTATTTCTTTGTTGTAATTTAAACAGATTATTATGAAAAAAAAAATGCAGCTGAGAAATTAATTGTGGCTGGTCTGAAATAAAACTTTGCAAAAAACAAGGAATCACAGAGCACTTCCATAGCATTTTAACCATTGCTACAATATTTTGAACACATCATTTTTTTGCTTTTCCTTATATCTTTGTTCAATAGAAATGACAACTTGATGTATTTCCATTACTAAAACCAAGCAGTGACAGTGTGATTATGCACTGTATCTCAAGATTTCATACCCACTTTGATGTACTGAAGAGCTCAGAACTATGTAAAGTAGCCAGGAACAAGAGGGACTGACAAAAGTCGCCTCTGGCATAGCCATTCTTTATTAAAATTCAGAGCTGGTATTATTTTTCTGTAAGGTAGCTTTGAATTAGAGTAAAAGCATCTTCCTGAAACTTTCCTTTTGAACAGAAAGTTCAATCTCTTTTTTCTCCATTTTCCAGTCATTACCTCCTTTATCATGACTCTTGAAATATCAAAGAATCATTGTATAGTAAAAATTAAAAAAAAACCTGTAGTTTCACATAATACTGAAAGCACATCTTCAGGTCATTGCTTAAATAAAGGTTTCTTTGTGCTATGATCAGAAGTCTTATTCTCTGATATGAAAAACCATAATCAGAAAGCTTGTGTTGTTATATGTCTTAATGTCACCTCTATTTAATATTTTTTTGGAAAATATTTTAAATATTTCTGAAGATAGAAAGACTTTAAAATACTTTTACTTATAGTGTCTTTTCTGTGTGATTTGCAGATTTTTCACTTAATGATGGTTTTGTTACATAAGATGGAATTTTAAGCAGATACCAGTTTTATCCACAAATTAAAAAGCTCCAGATAGAAAAACATACTGAATTTAAGTGTACTAAGAAGTCTTTCAAAGTTCACTTATTATATGGCTTTAATACACTGCATGACTTTAATAAATTTTACTATTATTTTTCCTTTGTTTTTCTTTGTTTTTTTATTTTGCAAATTAATATATTTTATATTATCATATTAAGTTAAAATATGATCAAACTACTTTGCGAAAGAAATAATACTTTGACATTTCTTTCTTTTTTTTTTATGACCAATACTCTAAATTTATTGTTTTGTTGAAAACGATATTCTGTATAGGACTGGATAAAACCACTGTTGCATGTAAACAACTACCAAAAACTCATTGTATGTGCATCATTTTCTGAAATAAATGAAATATATGTTTCTCCTTATAGTTAGCAGTGTGTGCAAATGTAAATTCTTCAGACAGCCTCTTCGTTTTTCCATTTGTAACTGAGAACGTGATTATAATTAACTACGTCAATATTCTCCAAGCGTTGTTAAGTACATAGATGGTTATGCAAGTTAAGTCAAAAAATTATCCTTGATAGAAAAGAAATTTTGGCTGATGTATCCATTTGACCATAGACGACTTCATGCCAGAGAAGCTGAATGTTAAGTGTCTTCTTTGGATAAAGAACGATTGTCTGTTTCTTATCACACTCTCATCTTAAGTGCAACTAAGTTTTTTTTTCTTTTGAGAGCACCCAAATCCTTCATACCTTCTCAAACTTCAAGGACATCCTCTGAACCTACAAAATACCCTTCTAGCCTTCCCTATTCTCCCAAAAAGTCAAGGATCCAGTGTTCCCTGTTGCCTATGTTACAATACAGCCTTGGCTCACAGGGAGTAAAATGTATTGCACGATTGAGTAGAGGTACTTATACCTTGGTTGAAATAGGTGGAAGTACCGCAATCACCACAGCTCAGAAAAGTAAAAGAGACAAAAAATAGTAATGTATTACTCTATTCAGAAACATTACAACTTCATGCAGATCTTTCAGCTTCCATACGTGTTTCATATTCCTAACGTCACATGCATTTATTCCATCTGTTCTTTTGGAACTATCTCGTCATACTCAAATGAGCTACAGTGCATCTATCACAGCATTTGATTACAAAATGATTGCTATAGAGTGGAAAATGTCAGCATACCAGTCACAGCATATCTCACTGTGCAGCTTGTTAGGCTTTGAAAATGTTGATAAAAATTTTGTATTTTTCATTGTCCAGTCAAAACAATTAAAAATCCAATTTACCTAAATATTCTGTAGTAATATGTGAAGTCAACGCAAGTCATTGATCTTGCATCATCATCCAGTCTCATCTAGTCAAAGGACTATCTGTATCAGCAAAAATGAAAATTTCTTAAACAGAGTATATAGGAATAGCACTAAATTTCAGGCTAGATTTTGGTTTTAAATTTTCATAATTGTACTTTTATTTTCTTTTGCGTTAGAAGTCTGGATGAAAGTAGAAACCATTTTTGTCAATTCCTGCAACTGTTACAAAATATGATAAAAATATAAATATTTAATTTATATAATTGATTTGAGTGAATATATTAACAATTTTCATGATGGAACATGGCATCGATTTTTTTTTAAATAAATTTGTAATAAAAATAAAGCCAGTGAATGGAAAGATTTAGAATAGAGTTTTTCGGATGGGGAATATTCTGGTTTTGCTTAGACATAACTCAAATAATATCATGCAGACTGCTTAAGAAACATGCCTGGACGTGCCTGAATAATATTTTTAGGCTTGATAGAGTCCCTCTGAAAGTAAGGGGCATTTTGATGTCAGTAATTATGATAATATGAAATAAAAAAAAGTAAACACTTATGAGAAAATAGAGTAGCAGACCAAAAATAAGCAGTATGATTAAAATTGCAGTAATGAGCTGATCCGTTTTCTGGCTCCTATATATACAACAGCTTGAATTATATTATGTGAAATGAAACAATGGATAAAAATGCATTAGAACATTAATTAATAAATATTTTATCAAAAAAAGCACAGTCAGATTCCTAACTATGCAAACTGAGGTTTTAGGATAATTAGTTTCAATTTTCTTAGGGTTCAAATAGAATCACAATTTTACACTACTTACCCTTTTACTTTATAATTTCCCTATATTGCTTCCAGTGAACTCTGGGAATCTGACGGTATAGAATGGCTTAATTCTCCTTTCATTTTGGAGAAGATGACTCAATTTATCTTTAGTTTGTCTTTGAACAAAATCTCCTACTTTGATAATTTTTCACTTCTACTCTGCTGAGATCAGAGATATTTTATAATCAGTAGATAAAAGAGATGGGCTGCTCAGCTGGAATTTCAGAAGATGGAGAAAATTGGGTCTGCCTTGCCTTAAAATCTACACAGTCCAAAAATCCAGTATGTCTCATATGGAGCTAGAAAAGGAAGTTATTTAAAATTCTTCCTATAGATGTCTTAGAGCCTTTTGAATGGTTTGTATGTTTCCTTAGTAGATTACGAATTACAAGCAATGGTTATACCAGGTAAAATATTGCTGTTATAATACATTATTTTTTAATTGAAAAATGGAGAACAAAATTCTTGGAATGCTTAAGATCATGTAAAGATTGGAGCAAAATAGGCAATATAAACTAAAAAAAGAGCAGAGATGTACCAGTTCTCAAGCCAGTGTAACAAAAGTATTAATAGGTTTGATGATCTGCTGACATGAAACTAATCACAGAAATAATGTAAATCTTTATACATAGAAATATTAAGTACTTTTACCATAGTACTGAGAAGGAGACTGTCAGATATCAAGTCTTTCACCTTCTAATAACACTGTTCCTGTGAGAGAACCTTCATTCTTATAGCTGTGTTTGACATGAACAACCAAAATTATATTGCTTTTTTTGAACATTATTTAGAGCTCAAGATTGATCGCCTCTTCTTAAAGACCTTCTTAATGACTATATACTTTGCTAGAGGCAGTGAAATCTTAGCCAGAGTTCTTTCAGAATATTTCATATGAAAATACAGAGTAAGTTCTGAATCCTGACATTACTATTAGAAGCATTTTTAACAGTATTTTTTTTTTTAGTTTATCTGGTACAAAGAAAGAGACGAATAATAAACAGAAAGACACATAGGAAGGCTCAATGTGAAAACTATTGCTCAAAAAGCAATCCTTGAACCAATATATAGTGACAATTGGTTTCCCAGAAGTTGTGTTCTTGTTTGAGGAAAATATAGTGAGATTTCTTTCACAATGTCTATTAATGAAAAGAATACTGCAAAATCATATTGAAAGAAATGCCCTCAGTCTTTTCCTGGTGGCCTTCATGAGTATAATATACATGGATACTAAATTTTAGAAAGGTGTGTTAATATTGGATCCCAGTTCCATTTTTTGAAGTGTAACTTGGGATCATCTTATATATGTCAGTAATATTACAGCAACTGACAATTACAGCTGTATTATTTCCCAGACAGTGACAGGTGGATCACATTTGTGGGTTCACCAGCTATGGCAGATGTTCACTGTTGGTTTACCCCTCATTACAGTAATTTATATGTATATAAGAAGGGAGCTCTCAAACTGATGATACAATAGCTGTGTGATGCTAAATCCTTTTGCCTGGTGGTTATAGCATCTCTGGATATCCCAGTGACTAACAAATATACCCTATTGTCTGCTTTTTATGATTTTCACTACATTTGAGAATAAATTTCCTTACTGAATAGGTTTTTTTTCTTTTCTTTCTTTCTTTATTTATTCGGAATGAAAATAACAGAAATTTCCCCGTGCTTATAGTGAAGTAGCAGAAAAGCAATCCATGCACATAAAATCTTTTCACTTTGGTAAAACCAGAAGAAAATTTCCATACCATTCTGTAAGGTATGAAAATTAAAACACACCTAAATAGAAAGTAACAGTTGCAGGAGGCAGACATGCCTGCTTTGGCCTGTGGTCATGACATTGTGGAAATCAAAAAGAGAGGTTTCCAGATTGGAGATTTTCCTGATGTGATGTGGCAGCCACTCAAAGAACCCCTGCTAACATGCAGATGGCTTCAGCAGCCGTACACACCAGCAGCAGCCAGGGCCCAGCTCCGGTCCCTGTCCTGCTGAGGAGAAGTACGACGCCATGGGCAGCCCTGCAAGCTTCCTATCAAGGCATCTGCTTTTTGCTGGCACAATGATTCTTGCACACTGGTCTCATGGAAATTTGCATCCATGGCTATTTTATAAATCTGCTTCTAAGTCTGCTAACAGATAATAAAAGGAATTTAACATCCCATATTGTTACTGTTAAAAACCTCTTCTAAAAGTGGGACTACTCATCTTGCTCCATATGTGGATGTATTTGTGCTTGCTTAATGCCAGTCCATGTGATTTGTGGCCTCTGTATTTCATGATACTTTAAGCAGAACTAAAAGACTATCCCATTTATTTTTTTCAGTAGGGAAAACAATGATAAATCTCACTGACACAAAGTGCTCACAGCTATTTTTTGTGTCTACATGTGACTGAAATAAAACTGGCAATTTTCTTAATTTGGAATACATGAAACTCTAAACATATAGTTAGGTACATAGGTTAGCGCTGTAGAGCATTGCAAGATAACAGTAGATGTTATCACAGACCCAGAAAGATTATGAGTTACATGTCCCTGGGAAGTTTATAGAGATAAATCTACAGGGCTCCTTGATAAATTGAGCTCATTTAGGACTTGAAAATATTCAATAAGTAATGTGTTTTTCAGGCTTTATACCAACAGTGTTAAATAGGAAAGCATTAAAATTTAAGTCAGTGGTTCACAATTGTGAAAATTGTTAATGTAAAAGAACTCAACAAACTTCTGTCTTTACATAAGATTGGTAAGAGCAGGTAGATGGTAAAAAATCATAGTCAGTCTCCGTTTCTATTTTCTCCATTTGGAATTGTGCTGATCCTAGTACTGGTATCAATTAATAAAGATTTTCTGAAATAGTTTTGACATAGGGGTAGATCACAGTATTTGTATAATCTGGAGTATCTGATGGATAGGCACTCAACATAACTTGTTTGAACAGGAAAAAATCTCTTTAGAAAAAAATTGTGCACATCAGGAAACATAGCGATCTTGTATCTACTGACTTTATCAACAATGTATGCAAGAACCTCAGCTGGGACACCAGTAACATTTATGAATGCTGATTGTTTTTACTAAACATCATGGGGTAATTCAGAGATAACAACAACAATCAGTTAAAAAAAAAAAAAAAAGAAGATTTTTGTATTCTGGACAATGTTTAGAATTTGATATGGAAGTAGCTTAGTAATGTGTTCTAATTGGGAGAAGTTCAGTGATTTCTCAATGGTAATTATCAGGTAACAGCAAGATTTAACATTCATGAGATAGGATCAAAGACCAGCCTCCAGGAGAAAATACATCTGGAATGTGTTGGCAGATTTTCAGGTACATGAGTCGAACCAGTATCTTCAAAATTCCTGCAGATCAAGAGCTCCTGATTTATACACTGTGATTCCTGACTGAACAGAATTTAGTTTCCTTGTCTCTTTTGAGACTGTAAATAAGTGCACTGTGTTCAGTTTATTTATTTACAATTTATTGATGACAAAATTGTAGCCTATCATAAAGCCAGTGGTTATCATGGCATATTTTCTTTTCACATTCTGGGAGAGTAAGAGTGAAGCAGTTTTCAGCTTTGGTACACCTACTGAATACTTGATCTTAGCCAAAGAAAATGTATACAGAAATCACCTCAGGGTTTCTATAAAGAGAATACAGCTGCTTCAAAGCCAGCATATCTGTTAGCACAGGAATATGAAATGTAGTTTTGTATATGCAAAAAGTGAAAGGAAAAAAATAGAAAGGATTTCATGTTTAACACTGTTTCTGCCCCCTGTTGAAATACGGAATAAAAAAATGGAGAGACAAAAATTGTAAATTGTTTTAGGTAGAAAGTGTTTGCACAATTTACTTCTGTAGGCTAATGATATAAAATGCAAATCCACGTTTTATATAGCCAGGGCTGAAATTTCTTACTTAGTACAATCACTCAACAGTGCTTCAGTTGGCGTATTATGTAATATTGGCAAGTGTAAGTTGTATCTAATGGAAAAAAAATGTGTAATCCATAATCCATTAACTATATGTGAATTTCATTTAATATAAAAGCGTGCAACAGTGTATGCCTACCCTTTCTCATATTTATGTCCTGCTATCCTATACGTAGTGGCATCTCAGCAAATTGTTAATATAAAATGGGAGGAAGGAGACCATTCATGGCAGCTCAGTGGCCATGCATATTGCAGAGAAGATACTGGTTACTGAGTCCCTGTGCAGTGTAAGTCATCACTGTGCTATAAAACGCAGCATTTTGCAAGCACCTGTATACCATTTGATGCAATTTGTAGGGTATGGTTATTGATTTTGCCACAAAAAGATAAACAAGCAATAACACTTTTCCTATCATATCTGCTAACTTATAGACTAAATGTTGTTAAATTACCTCATGGTCTTATCCAAATTTTTTCCAAGATACAGCCCAGAGTGTGATGTGAATTCCTGCTTTTTTTTTCTGAGGTCTGCTTGCACTTTGCCTCAGCCTGAACTTGTCCATTCCCTAAACTGGCTGAGGCAGTCCCTTCTACTTGACAGCCACTTCTTCCTCAGGAGGATCAGATGCTAGAATAGATGAGGGGAATTTCTGCTCAGAGCTCAGCATGCAGTGGATTAAATGGTGAAGATATCTCTCCAAATATGCAGCCTTCAGGAGAGGCTGCAGCCAGCACCACATATTACATGGTTCTCCATTTGATGAGGGCTGGAGCACAAGGTATGCATGCAGGTTAGCTGAGCAATGGCAGAGGTTCACCTCAAGATAGCAGAGATTATAGGAAAGGAAAGAAAGAAAGGGGCCAGCATCTCTGGGATACTTGAAATCTGGCAGGGTACCATTCAGAAGCAGAAGTCCTAGAATAGCACTTTATTCTAAGTGAAATTAGTGAAATTAGAAGAATATCTATAATTTCTCTGTCCCATTTACTGCAAACATTAGAAAATTCTCAGTGAATACACAACTGAAGGAAGATAACCAAATTAAGTCATACAAACTTATGTAATGTAAATTATGTTCTCCTTTAAACTGGAAAAGGTACTATTAGCAATTATTTATGCATGAAACTGTACTTATTAAAATCTGACACATTATCATTTTTGAGATACAGGTTTATGAATTGATTCAGACGAATGATCCTAGAAGTTTTTATTTCATTTCTCTAAAGTCAGGTTTTTCATTAATTATTAAAGAAAATTAATGCTATGTCCACTGGGAAAAAGGTTATGATTGTGTGAAGAAACATTAAATCAAGACTGTTTACAAATCAGCACTTAGACTCTTGTATGGTCTCTAGTATGTTGCAAGTTGGTTCTCCTTGGCACTAAAAGTAATTAATGGAAAAATAAATTTGACTATTAGAAATGTGTGATTTTTAAACTAAAATATTAAAAAGACTATTGGGGAAAGTAGCTTTCAGCGTGGGAATTCTTAGTCCGTAAATCAATTGCAAAGTCAATGTTGCTTGCTTAGAAGTTATGAAAATTTCAGCCAATTTACTTTGAATGTCCAAGGTTGTACAAATTAAAATCAGGACCATGCCGTTGTGACTACAATGATAGCACCCCATATGGAAAACAATATGTTCAGTTATGGCTACTTGGACCTATATTTTAGATGGAATAAGTGAATACTCAAGGCAGTACACATAGAAATAGGTATTTGTTGACAAGCCTAGCAAAAACTGTGAGAAGAATAGAGAAAGAAATTACTATAGCATGACATGTTATCAGATATGCTGAGCATTGTGCTGATTTAGAAAATATCATGTAATTTAAAAGCAGAAAGTGGTAATTAAAGAAGTTGAAACTACTAAATACTATCCTTTTACTTTAAAATATACTTCCATGTTAAGTTGATAGTAAGCTTGAGCTCAATGTAGAGCAGAGAAGAGACTGTATATTCTTATATTTTATGTATTTTTCTGAGGGAAAAATTATACAGAGAAAACTTACAAAATCATAATGTGCTGTTTAATAAGAACACTTTTTCAAAAAGAAGATAAAGTGGTAATATTTATTTCAAAATAATTTCTAATGATTATGTGGAACTACTGTGTTATCCTTGCAGGTCTCATATCCACAGCACCCTCAATTTCAGCCTAATCTAAAATGATATGAATAAATTATTTTGCTGACACTTCAGCAGAAAACATTGAAAATAGTTCCCAGGGGTGTACATGGAGCTGGGACTTTTGAAGTAGCTTCTTGAAGTGTGTGACAGTGATGAATGTGCTCATAAATAGCCGTAGACTTTTTATAATCTCCGGTCCAACACTTTCAGTTTTTCTAGCTTCTGTTTTCTATATTCACTTTACATAACAAAATGCTTGATGTACAGGTAAGTTAGCAGTAAGAAGTAAACAAAAAAGTCTAAATAAAAATCGTCCATTTCAGAAAATGAAAAAGACATTATAAATGCTGAGGTTGAGGGTTGTGCTTGATAACCAATTTGTGCAAACAGAGGGGAAAGCATACTTGTTCTGAATAGTTCTGGTCTAATGGTGGTAGAAGGGGGAGAAATTTCCAAGAATTAATGCAGCTTAAAATAAGCTGCAATTTTAGGCACCACAGAGTATTTGCAATTTACATAAAATCAGTCCTGGAGTCTAGTTGCAAATTATTTGAACATATTACTCATAGGTGACTTCAACCAACTTGCAAAGTTACATGAAAGAAAACCTGAGCAATTTCTGAGTTAGTGGTATTTATTACTCCTCTGTCAGCAGCCAAACTCCCGTCATCTGTATGCAAACCTGTGTGTTTGTGCATGTATGTACACAGACAATTATGTATTTTTTTTTTTAATGAACTATTAGGCCACCATGCCTTTCCTAAATGAACTGCTACGTACTGCCACACTGATAAATGTTGGCCAGCTCTTCAAAAAAGCAGATAATTGGGGCTTCATGACAGTAGCCCATTTCCACCCAGATTCTTCAATTGGACACTTCCTCCATGATTAGGTGTCTTGGCCAAGCTTACGAAAATATGAGAAGCTACTAATTAATGTGCAAAACTGCCAGTTCACAGATCATCCTCTGTCTTATGCAATGTGAGCAATTATACAAGATTTAGCTGCGGCTATTATATTATACAATATCCAATTTCTGAATAAGCAGCTATTTCTTAATTAATTACGAATATTTTGCAATATATAAGGTGACATCTAAAGTATAAATAAAGCTTTTGCTTCAAGCAGAAGGTGCAGATAATTAGTATGATACAGTAACTCACAACAGCTATTGCCCTAAAGAAGAATTTCTTGATGACTTGTAGATTTGAATTGTAAGAAAACATAATTTTCCTCTCTTAAGGTATATGATTAAGAAGTTGCAAACACAGATACATGTTTTGTAAGCCTTGAAAAACAAACTTTTATAAACATTTTCAAAACACAGAGAAAAAGTGGGAAAAAATTGGCTAATGCTTGAAAGAACTCTATATAGTGATAGTAAAGTATATTCTTGGATATGCAGATATTTTAGAGGAAGAAGTTTTGTCTTAGGAACATTGCAAAGAAGATCACAGGCCAAACTGTGTAGGAATTTCAGGACAAACATTAATTTCTTAAGAGGGGAAGAGAGATCCAGCAATGTAATTAAAGGTAAGTGTCAGATACTGCATCTTCAGAAATATGACCAACTCAAAGATACCTGCAGCATCTAAAAATGAAGAAAAAATAAGGAGGCTATTTTGGGAAAGAAGGCTGCAATGAGGCAAGATTCTTTATAAGTGATGATTAGTGTAGTCTGCAAACACATGTACCACTACCACTGCTGAACTGCAAGTTATTTAATGTTGAGCTGAAATTTATGAAGAGGAAAATGCATGGATTTTATTGGAGATATTTAATCCTAAAATGGAATTTATTTTGTTATTCATGTTTTAATTCTAGGAAAGAGAAATAGAATATATTGAAAATTACCCTTTTGTAGTATTCAGACTAATAAATTACTCATAGAGGTTTAGGAATTCATTTTAGTCATCTCAGAAAGTTTATATAAAGGAAAGTGAGTGTTTCATAAAGTTCAGAGAAAAATTGAATTTTAAGCGTATAACATAAAATGTCTTTATTTCCTGCAAAAAAAGGAAAAACAACAATTAAGAAATAGAATATTTATAGAAAGCTTTCTTCAACTCTAAGAGAAAAAGAAATAGAGCTCCTCCCTTTAAGTATACTTTTGGTAGCTTTTGTTATGACAGCAATAGTTAAGTTCCGTGATTTTTTTCCAGAGAGAAGTTACAGGGGTAGCATGTTGTTTAATTCCATAGTGATCAGTCACATTCTGCTATACAACCTCTTCTTGTGTTCTGAATCAACATTCTTTGTTTTAGCTTTTAGGTTGAGATTCAGATTGGCCAATGTATATTTTAGGTATATATTAGTATATCATATGTGATTTAAGACAAATTTCAGAAAACTAGATTTTAATCAGTCAATATATGGACGATAGCTATTCAAAGCATTGTCGATTATAGCATACTGAACTTACTCTTTGTAGATGATCTCTAACATGTCAGGATAGCCTTGACAGTATGCAGACTAATGAGGCAAACAGTATGATTTGCAGAGCATTGCTAACTCATGGTCCAAGAGCATCTCTTCAGCATTGCAGTTGTTTACAAGAGAGTACCACAGGTTTGGACAACAAATACACCAGCTATATGTGCAATTGGCTGGATTCAGCACTCCCAGTAAATACAAGTTGTCGCAGATGCAATCAGTGTGTAAAAGTTAGAACAGCAGTGATGGGACAAGTAGCTATGGAGCTGTTTTTCAGCTCTAAGAGTCTTGGGAGTAAGAAGAATAGAATTATCAGATTGCTATTGAATTTTTCTTAATTACTTACAAATGCAGAAGCAAAGGATTTTTTTTCTTATGTATAACAACAAGTAAATAATGTCATGAGTAATCAGATCCATTTTAGTTTATTCACAGAAATTCAAATCATTTGCCATTGTAGAATATGAAAATAAAAGGTTCATACTAAACTATCTGATAATTTCAGAAAAAAAAAATCTTTTAACATGTTATTTTTCTTAAAAAAAATTATCACAGTTACAAAATATAGCTTCTTGATATATATATTTTTTAAATAAAGATATTTTCTGACACCAAGTTAGATGGAGGATATCTGTATGTCCTGATCTAATTGGGAAGAAATTGAATCTTTACATTGGCTTTGCAAGGTTAAGAATTTAAACCGTATGAAATGACAATAAGCCAAATTTTTCAAAAAGTTACCCTTTTTACTTGTTAGGTAAATATCAGATATCTAATACATGAGGCTTAAAGGTAGTCATGGTTGAGATACCAGATATTATATAAACTTGGCACATCATGACATGATTAGACTTTCACTACAATTATTATAAAGATTTCTACATGAAGTGTTTTTTGTTAAATATCTTTTATTAGTGGCAAACATTAATCTGAAACTTTTATTATTTGTATATTTTTTCTATAAACATAAACATTTATTCAGTCATTCAAGATGTATTTTTAGCTGAAACTAGAGTTTTGCTGTATCTTTTTAACTTTTGCAAGCATCAAAAAAAAAAAAGCACCTTCTTGTCTCTGATGGATTCAATCTTTCTCAATACAAGAAATTTCTCAGAAATTCAATTTACATTCTAATAATAATTATAACAATATTCAGTGGGCTTGCTTATCAACCACTTTCTAGTTCTCATCAGCCTTAAGATTTGTCTCAGAAAAAATATATCTTCCAGTCTACTTCAGCCACTGGAAATGCTACTCAAAGTACTCTAGGCAAGTCAAATACAATTCATTTGTGATCTCTGTGGGTATGATCTCTGGCCAAAATAATTTTCTTTTTGGCAGCTGAATGTGTCTATAGCTATTACAAGGTTGGATAACCTACATAATGTGTGGTAAAAATGTGAAACTTTCTTTCTATCCAGCTGGTTATTAATAAAGAATAAAACTTCTTATGTTGTCAGCAACACTTTGCTAGGATCAAAGTCAAGTTGATGACTAACCATCTGTCTCTGTGCATATGTATTTTACATAGTTCATGCCTTACTGATCCATCAGTTCTCACATTGAGATCAGAATAATTAACCAAATCAAGCCAATCTGACCTAGCTAAAACCCCCTAGAATTCTACTGCTGATATTAACAGAGCCAGTAGCTCTGTCAGTTCTGTTTTCAAGTAGTAGTTTCTGCCACCTTGGAACACCCAAATTAAGTACTTCAAAAATTATATTTTTACAGGTTTTTAAGATACTACCACTACCAGATGTTAATGTATCAAAATTATATTTCATTTAAAAGTTAAAGCTTAAAACAGATTAAGAGGCAGGCTTAAAAAAAAAGAAAGGAAAAAGAGAGCTTTTGATTGTGTCAATCCAACTGTCCTCTAGGACAGTTTATAAACTTGTTGTACCTCTAATGTGTCTCAAGTTCTTGGTTCATCACAAAAATGAGCCTTAGGGAATATGGAATGTGTCTCCATCCAGAAAAGCTGTTCTCTGTGAAGAAAAGCTTTTGCTGTCATTGACCGTGCTGTTTCAGATCTGTAACTAGCTGAAAATCTTGGTCTCAGGGCTGTCATAATGCTACCTCAAAGCAGTAATAAATTATTTCTGAAGTTATAAGGAGAATATTCAGGATAGAAGAAAAGATTTTTTCTTCTCTTTCTCCATGGGGGAAAAAGAATTAAAACAGATTTTTTTTCATGTTTCAAAGGCAAATCAAAGATTAGTTTAAGTGAATGTTAATGGTATCTCAGAGAAGATGCCAATATTTACTTAGCAGACAGTCATAATCTATTTGACATTCGTATACTTTCTATACATTAGAGGAGGTTTTGGATAGACATTATGTGAAGAGGATGATATTAACAATGACCACTCACAGCTCAGCATGAGGCTCACCGTCTGTCAAAACAATGGCATGACAGAATTCGGATAAAATAAGTAACTCAGTTAATGAGGCATATCTCAGGAGCTTGCCTAGAATGTAAGTGTATGTGATATAGGCATTTTGTCAAGGATTAATACATTATTAACAAAGGCAGGGTACATTTTCATACACTGCAACCAGAACGATTAAGTAATACAGAAATGTCACATCTTCAACGGTCTAGTTTCTTTGCTTTTGTTTTAGATAAAATGAGTAAATTAAGTATTCTATTATCAATGTTTATCATTGTGAATAGTTTACACACGAAAATATTTGGAAATTTTGAAAATATTTTGGACTTATTGGAAACCTTGGAAATTAAAAGGCATAAAAAATCTTCTGTGAAAAGATTCCAAATAAACATTTTTAAGCAAATTAAACCTCTGGAAACCATTTCTATTTTTTCTTCATCTTCTAGCTTCTTAAAAATTTGTGGGATTCCTTTCTGTGTTTTCTAAACAGTGCTGTGGAGCTGCTAAGTCTTGATAAATGATTAACCAGCTTTATCCCCTCATTCTTTGGTGGTTGAAGCCTCCAGAAAAAAATTGTTTATGTATCCTGAGGTTATTGTAGTGCATAGGAAATATTTAAATAATTTTAAAACATCATAAAGAATTACTGGAACTGTATTATTTCTTTTTCTGCTATTCATTGCTGTCAACAGCATATTAGAAAACTCTAGAGGGAAAATAAGTACGTATTTACAGATTGATATTATTTTTTTTCAGTGAAAAATGTAGTGAAGTGAAAATTCCAGGAGCAGTGGGACCTCCAAAACTGAGGAAAAATGCATTCACTAAAAACACTGTATTTTGTATGCAATTATTATACTTCCAAGAGAAGCTGTTAGTATTTCTAGTGTTCAGATTGTGTTTGGTCAGATGGGACACATGATTCTATTTATGCCTTGGAGCTCCCCATACAAGCATTTGATACAGACTCGGGAAAGGCAAATGGAATTATATTTTCAGGCAGCATCAATGAGTATGGAAAATAAAGTGTCAGTCACTTACAGAAATACATACAGTCAGTCAGAGGTGCTCAGCAAGAGGAAAGAAAGCATATTGTTGACATGATCAATTGTTATGTATTCTTAAATATGTGAACAAGAAAGTAAATATGCTTGATAATTACTTTTTTTTTTATTTTTGGTTCACGTGTATATTATATTTCGATAAATGGAACATCTGATTTACTCAGGAAATTGTAACAAACAATGAAAATAAATCTAACATGGTCTGTTTCATGCTTTGTGTTAACATCACTTGTATACTCATATTCAAATTATTTCTCTGCATTCTCGATTTTGTCACATTTCTGGATATCTTTTCCTCAATTACTTTCCTGCTTGATTCAGATTCCTCTGTTTAGTTTCTGCTACAGATATCCACAGAGATACCCTGCACTAAATAATGGAACTACAACTGAAATACATGCCAGTGCACACGAGAAAAAATGTCAGATTCACACATATGAAGGAAATATTCAATATCTGGGAAGATTATCAAGATGTTCTTGAGGAACTTGGTGTACAGATCTATGAAAACACTGAATTAGTACAATAGAATATTCTATAGGCTCCTTTGCTTACATTTTGAACCTTTCTACTCTGTGTTTGTTTTTCTTTTTCTTTGTTCTGCCTCTATTTTGTGTGTAGAAAAGAAATTTATTTAGAAATATTTTTGATAAAGCTAAGCTGGTAAGTGTAATGGAAAACCATGCAATAAAATGGAATTGTGATGGAAAAAACCAACCAGATGCATGAACATGCATTAGAGTTACAACTAAAAATGCTACAAATGCACAACACAAATCCCTAGAATGTTCTAAGCTGTGTAATGAATTAATTTGAAAGATAGGATGACTTGAAAATACTAATAAAGTACTTGGCTTAATGAATCACTCAGAGTGCATTCTCCCAGAACCTAAAGTCAAGTTTGGATATAACACACGTATACAGTGATTAAAACCACATACATACTCATTAAAAGGGAAAGATAAAAAATTGCTTCTGTAGAAGGGAGGCAGGATCCGTAATGTGCTATTATTTGTTTTTACCACACTATGATAATATGGATTTATCTGGAATCTTATCAGAATTTGGTTTTGGAGAAAGTCCCACAAGGAAAAATGTTAGTCCTCTGACTCCCTATTAATCACCTCAGCGTGTGCAGAAAAAACATGCATATCATACAGATTACTCTGACTAATGCTTTGACTTTTTGCTCTATGACTACATACATGGCAAACTAACAACATTCAGCACCAGCTGTCAGAAAGCTCCTAGGGAAATATTGCTTATGTGCCAAAAAAAAAAAAAAAAAAAAAAAAAGGCATTGTATATGTTACTGCTAATGATGGTTGCCATTGCAGACTGTGCAAACTAGCTCCTCTTCAGCATCTGTGACAGCTTCTGACAGTAGAAATGTAGAGAGCATCCCTGAAAGGATAAAATTCCTCTAAAATAAAAGTAGGTGACATTCTTTGTCAAAAGAATCTGACTGCAGATTTTAAGGTATTCCCATTAAGGTACCTTAGAAGCCAATAAAAATCCTACAGATTCTTTCAGTGGATTTTAAATCTGCTTTCCTTTGCATTCAGAGAGAGAAAAAGGTATATTGGTTGAAGCCAGAGAGAGTGAAATACATTTTTTGAAAGAACAGAGGAAGGCTTTCCTTTAAAGGTATAATTGTGTTCTATACTTCAACAAAATTCCATATACAGTCCTGAAGAAATGTGACTCTGTGCATCTACCTGTGTCACATTCCAAGTCGTAGAACCGGTCCATGTGATTGCAGCAGTGAATATTGTACCACATGTAGTTTGCCTTAGTTCTGGTAACGGAGGATGTTTTTTATTAATTACTTATTGATAGTAAGAGAAGAAACACTTGTCTGCCCATCACTATATCTACCCATCCTTTCATGTCCTGGCTGTTCAGTATTACAGTCAGCATATGTGGACTCCTGTCTCTAGCACAGCCATTCATTTTGGTAATGATTGTAAAGCAGAACCAGACAAAATTTTGTTCATTGTAACCCATATGACTCAGATTGTAAACAGTTTTTTCACCTTGCTGTTAGTCTAGTTTACCTTCAGAAGTGTTTGTTTGCTGTGTTTAACAGAGTGCCCAGTGGAGGAAGGGAGTACGTGACCCACATATAGAGAGAAACACAGAAGTCATACTGCTCAATTTTAGCCCTTTTCCTTAAATTATGAGCCCTGGTGATACTTACTGGGATGAGAGGTTCTTATTTGCTTGCTTTTATCTTCAAAGGAATTAAATAAATATATAAATAATCTTGACCTTCTCCTTCACCCATGGAACAGCAAACTCATTTGTGCAGGTACGGCTGATTGCCTGCTTACTGATTTACCTTTTGAAACTATTATGTAAGCAGGGTAAAGCTCTCCATTGACTTTCATTCCTTCTTTACACAGCAGACATTTTCATCCTATTTGTGCCATTTCCATCCCATTTCAACTAAAGAGAAATCTTTTGTCTTTTTTTTTTTTTTAAAGGGGGAAAAAAGCCAAAACCAAATAAGAGAAAACTCTTACCATGCTTCAAAACAAACCGTTTCTCCTAAAGTGATGCATTTTTATATTTTGATGTCATTAGAATCTGTCAGAACCAGAGTAAATGCAAACAGATGAGTAATTTGGGTTAAAAATATCCTTCATTGTTACAACAGCTTTCTTTTTAGTTTACCTCAGTAATTATGTAAAAGAAAATCTGTATGATAAAAGCAGCATTGATGAAAACATATTAAAGGAAGAATGAAGGAAAATGTCAGAAGTCAGTTATACATTGCAAAGGGAGTTAATGGTATCAGCTTTAAGGGTTGCCAGTAAGGTTCAGGGTCCAGGAGAAGAAGAAAATACAGAAGAGGGACAGGCTGAGTTATTTACCAATGGAGATATCTGTTCATTTTGCTACAGCCATTGCAGCTTTTACTACCGTAGACAATTCAAACGAACTCCAGAGCCATTGGCAAATCATATTTAATGTAGTAGAAACCAGAACTTGCTATCCTGGAGTATATTTGTTTCATTTACATTCGTTTTCACTTCACTGTTTATTTCTTAATAGAAAAGATTGGATATTATTTTTAAGGTGATATGTACAGTTGGTAACATTATAATATGTCATGGTAACATAATGTTACACTTTTATATGCCATGGTAATATCCTGATCATGAAAAATACAGAGGCCAGAATTCAAAAAAATTGCTGAAGAAATGTAATAGTTTCTATACTGCTTTTCCCTGATCTTCACTTTATACTTGCATGTAGCACAGTATTTTGGATCTTAAATTAGAAATGCCATACAGTCCTTGGGGTAGAGAATACAGCCTCTTCTATCAGTAAAGGAATAGGTAACACTTTCTACTTGACCCCAGACATGAAAACTTTAGAGCTTAAATAAAGCTGAATTTCTATCATCGTGAAAGCATAAATGAGCATTAAGGAGGCTCAGAAGACATTGCAGTTTATCATATTTAAATTCACTTGGCATTGTATGGATAAGGTGTTTTGTTTTTAACGTTATAAATACAATCTTCCTTCAATACAATAGGTTCTGTCATCGAAAATCACAAGCCTGTATTAGCTGAAGGCATTTGATAACATTTTGCAGCCATCCACCATGGTCGTGAAAAGAACAGCTATGGTCTTTAAGGATCATAATTCATTAGAAAGTAGAATTCCTTTGTATTGCTGAAAATCATTGTCTGTCTGTTCACAACAGAAAAAAAATGTACAATGAGTAAGCCAATATTATGTCTTTAGGAATATAATTTTGAAATGATTGTTTGCACATTCTTTGAATTCACTATAAGAACAGTATTGATCTGTATTATTCCTATGTATTTGTTTTGTCTTTTGTCTCATAGTTTTCTTAGTAATTTTTGGAAAAGCAGCAAGTACATGAAGCATCATTGTATGCAACTTCATGCTGACAAATTTGTTGATGTTGTGCAGACATTTTGTTGATTCCAAAGCCAAGCATGTGCTTGATGCATGGGTTGGACACTTCCCTTTTCAGTCCCTGAATTAAGCCTTAGTCTGCTGTTTCATGAAGTACATGAAGCCAGAAGAGTACATTGCAGCCTTAATCTATATAACTATTTTAACAGACTAAGTGATGTATGTTCCTCTGAAATGAACAGAACTATTTTGAAGGCAATGTTTTGCTCCACTCGGAGAGTTTTGTGGGAGGTAAATCTTATTTCTATTTGCTAAGTCATGCCTTTCCTAGTCAGCAGTGGTACCATCGTGGTATTGACTCCTCATCCAAGACTAAGGAATAATATAAATCAATTTATTGAGAGCTTTCAAACAACAGCTAATACTCTATCTGTAGGTAAAATTGGCGTAAGAATACTTTGGAGAAGGAGTTACTTCTATGCAAAAAGTTCTAAGACAACATTAGGTAAAGTCTTCTACAAAGAGTGAAAGAGGGAAAAAGAAGATAAATGGAAAAGATTAAGAGAGAAAGGTTTAGAGACATACAGATACACATACCAAATAAATAAATAAATAAATAAATAAATAATTGCTCCCAGACCAAGTTTTCTTTTGGAAAACATTTCTGGGCCTTCCCATTTGAAAACAAACAACATCTGGCTTTGTCCAATGGAATGATTTGGAATATAAAACTGCACAAAGTGTTGTTGATTGCCTCATGTTGATTTGAGACAACGCATTCTTTACCAGTCCTAGACAGGTAATTTGATTCAAAACTATATTTTATAGCATTCTCCTACCACTTTGCCAACACTGTCAGATCTGAGGTCAAATCTTCTCTTTATATAATAGATAACAGAAAAATGTAGCTCTTTCATTTTCACTGAAATCCAGTGGGGTCTTACCTCCATTACTAAACAGGGATCTCTGTGACTTTTGAGAGAACAATAATGAAAATTCTTTACTTGACCCAAATTTTCTAATATTTTTAATAAGAAAAAATCAGATTGATTTTGTCATATTATAAAAATACGTCATTGCCATGTTCATGAGTCACCTGTTTTATTATCATTTAAAATTAATTTAATATTAACCATGAAAATGGATACTATCATTCCAAGAAAATGTGTTGTATTTTTTAATGATTCCATTTAATAATGCATCAAGTCTGGGGCTTTAAGGGCTGATATTTGGTCCAGAAAGTAATCAGTTTCACAGTTATGTTCTGAAGGCTCAAATTTTCTTTCTTTCTTTCTCTCATATTTTCTCTTCCTTCCTTCCTTCCTTCCTTCCTTCCTTCCTTCCTTCCTTCCTTCCTTCCTTCCTTCCTTCCTTCCTTCCTTCCTTCCTTCCTTCCTTCCTTCCTTCCTTCCTTCCTTCCTCCCTCCCTCCCTCCCTCCCTCCCTCCCTCCCTCCCTCCCTCCCTTCCATCTTGATCTCTTTCATAACCTGTAGTGGTGATTTGCCAGCTATACCATTTCTTTATATATTTTAATAGCATTTACCACTGAGATTCAGAGAAAAATACCACTCCATTTAGAACCTAGCCAGATTTTCTAGAACTTGAACAAAATCATCAAGCTTGTAATTAAGCACAGCTATGCAGTGCATAGTGCACAGCCAGAGGGAGATGTGGGAATCACACAGTGTCAAGCCACTTGAGTAGAAGAGGTGACAGGAAGCATGTCTGAAAACCTCAGTGATCATTGCTTTCTATCCTACGGATCAGTGACTTTCAGCCTGATATCCATGGACTCCAGGGAATTACCACTACATTTAAATGACTTGCAGAGTTGATGAAGAGAAATAGAATATACAGTTGTCTGCACAAGATGAACTAAACTGAGCATGCATTCATTACTTTTTTTTTTAGGAACTCACAAATTGCAGAAAGGCTGAAAATAGATCTGTACATATTAGCTTCCATGTTGAACACAACAAAAAGTATCTGAAGTGAGGAATTATTTTTTCCTACTTTCTTGTAGTATCTATTTCAGTTCCTGAGATATCACAGCTGCAATGAGAATTATTTTACGGAAGATTTTGGTAGATTATAGTTTGGAATTTTTTTTACTTTAATTAGTTGGTCCTTCACATAGTTTGATGCGCACAGAGAACTGAAATTTGAGCTCCTAAAACTCTTTAAACTGTTGCATGGAATGTGTCATTTGGAACTTGTAGCAATTTATTCAACAGTAGGCAGAAGCTGGTGTTAAAAATGTAGTCTTTTCTTTTAAGGGACTTTCTATTAATAACACAATTCCCCAAATTCATTCCTAGGAAAAACACCCTCATGTTTGCTAAATTCACTAAATATTTAAATAAGTTTTTACCCAAATATTTAACTGTCATGGTTTTATGATTTTTGTTATCAGTATTCCACATATAGCATCATGTCAGGCACTGGAATTTAAAGCATTAATGCTCCAGTTCCATGGTCTGCCTAATTTCTGGGTACCAGGTTCTTAGAAGAGAAGAACTGCATACCCCAGAGGACTTTGTGTTCTCATTTTCCATTCAGAGGGAATGATAAAACTGCACGCAAGTCATAAGACTGTCTTTTTTTACTGTTTCTCTCAGCAGTACATCATACCTTGTATCTAGTCTTCAGCTTTAGAGTAAGGCCTTCAGTTCCAGATATTCTCTCTCTCGTTTTGATTCACTAGCTTCAATTCTGTTTATGTTGTATTATATTGTGTTATTTTGCATTCTGATATCTTACTTAGTAAAGTTGCTTTCCTCCTCATGTTGCTGCCACTGTTTTGCTGTTAGGCCGATCTCCGTGCCCTTTCCCTTTACCCCTTCCCCTTTCCCAGAACATGGATGCATGGGTCTCCCCACCATGTTAGTTATGGAACTGGGCTGAATTGGTCCATAAACCATTGACACTAACTGTTATTTTTAGTATGTCTTAAATATTCTGTAATGATCAGCATAACTCCATATATTTGAGTCCCTGGAACATATGATGCATCTTTTCTTAATGAGGAAAAAGGACTTCACGGACTCCACCTAAATAACTTTCCAAATAATTCTCTGTCTCTTTGGGAGATCTGAGTAGTTTTCCCCATGCTGATGTTCAGAATTCACAATTTTAGGTAGATCTGAATATCAAATGATATGTATTTATTCCCTGAAAGAAGGAGCATAATAATCCAAGTGTTTTATCTCTGCAAATTCAGAGGAGCATAATAATCCAAGTGTTTTATCTCTGCAAATTCAGAGTTAATATCTGTGGTTGTCATCAGAAAAATACCTAACCTTTGCTGTGTCTACAAATAGTCCTCCCAATAAATCCATTATGTAGATAAAATAAAGGAAAATAAATACTAAAAAACATCATAAAGCCAATCTAAACCAAATTGGGTAATAATTTCTGTAAATCATGTTTTCAGATGATTGCAGAGAAGATATGAGATCAGATCTTCCAGGGAGCCTAATGTTGCAGAACTATGTGGAACTGGACTAATTTTAATTTAGTTTAGAAAATTTCTTGCCATATGATTTTGAAACTCTGCCTAGATATCAATCTGTGTAATGATACCTGGATCACTGCTTGTTTGCTCCCAACCTCAAAGCTATTTCATACCCGTAATCAGAGGATGTGAACTCTAGAAGTAGGCCTCAGTGAGATTTGCTACAGCTGTACTTAAGAGAAAGGCTGGTTTAAGTCATCGGTGGTCTGTGGGATACCCTACAATTATTGCGAATAGTGAAACACACCTGTGGCTTTGTCAGCCACATGGAACTTACTCAAATTGGTAATAGATATTAAAAGACTGCGTCTGATTTTATGTGTCAAGATGTCTTGTGAATTCAGCTGTCTTGCTGCATTAGCCTGTGTTGTCCTTCAGGGGCTGTTTTTATAGAGTTAAAAGTCATTTAATGCATTTCATTTCATCACTTTCTGCTAAGTTTTTCTAAGCCTTACATTTAAATGAATAAATCAATTGAAGAGGAAATGATAGAACTTGGGGTCTTCTCCTTGGCTCTGTTTCTGTATAGTAGCATGATTTCACAGGCTCATTTTCTATGATAGAGTGTTTGTTTTTCTACTATTATCTGCAAAATGTCTTTCACAAATTTACTATGAACTTGAAGACAAGCCTCTACTCACATATGGTGCAAAATTGCTGTAAAATCAGGTAATATGAGCTAAGTATATATCTTCAGCCTGTCTAAAATCTAAGACATTTTTTTCTCAAATACTGTACTTACTTCTTTAAGGGGGTGAAATAGTTATTTTGTGCAGGTATTTCATATGTTTATTCTAAAGTGAATTGCTCTTGAACAAAATGATAAACATTAATCCCTAGCCAGACTGTGGACTACGTATTTGGCATTGTATGTGTTTCTTTTACTGGAAAATATAGAAGGAATTATTTCATGTCTTCAGGACTCTCTGTACTAAGTCTGGATTTTTACTGCTAGTGAAGTTTAAACTATAATAATATTGACCTGGCTTTGAGAAATATCAGCTTTGCATAATCTGTAGGATTCTTGTCAAAAGCTTTGTGTTTGTGTAGATATTATTTGTGCAGTGTTTGTTCTGTATGTGATGTATCTTCTTTCTGTCAGAACATCCACACCCAGAGTTAAAAAAAAAAAAAAAAGTAGAATAAAATCTCAGACAACAATAGTAAAATTTCAGCCAATTGTCAAATTTATGGTTGGAAGTTTCTGTGTTGTCTTCTGTGGAGTAATAGTGGCATAGAACGGCTCGGATTGGAAGGAACTATAAAGATCATCTAGGTTTGAAAGCCCTGCAATGGGCAGGGACATCTTTCACCAAGCCAGGTTGTTCAGAGATCTAACCAGCCAGGCCTTGAACACTTCCAATTATATGGGAATCCAGAACAAAAATCTTTAGTTACATGGATCTGTCTGAATTATTATATTTTTTCAGCCTTTAATACAATAGTGACAGAAGTTGATCTGAAGAGCCTAGTTTATGCTATAAGCATAGGTTGAGCCTTCTCACAGGGAAGAGCTGAGATCTTCTCACACAAAGAATTATTTTTATCTGCAGCAATAGCAGGATGCCAAACTATGAGTCCTCTACTGAGCATGACATTTAGGAAGCAACCATTTCACACTGTGTCAGTCAGGTGGATTTAAGAGTTCCTAAATGAGACATTTAGAA
The DNA here is from genome assembly GCA_023055505.1 of Callipepla californica brunnescens. Lineage (NCBI taxonomy): Eukaryota > Metazoa > Chordata > Aves > Galliformes > Odontophoridae > Callipepla > Callipepla californica. The sequence continues at coordinate 62,426,053 of JALIRH010000002.1, read as the reverse complement.
ACTGAGACCGATCATCAAAACTGCTGTGCCAGATTGTTCCACAGCAAAATGAGATACCGAATTAGGAAGTTTATTAATTTCTATGTTAATCCATTGTAGTTGTTCTATTACTTATTACCATATCAAAATTCTTCCCTGGAAGGCATAAATATTTTCTGTTTACAAATAATTGATTTAGTTCTTTGTCTCAGCTTCTTAATGATGGAGAGGCAGCAGTTCCTCCTTATTTTTAATTTGCTGTTCACTTAGGATCAAATGGTGATACATGAAATACCATATTATAAGTTGATATTTTTAAGTCATGATAATACATTTTTTCATAAATACATAGAGAGTAGCAATAAAGATATATATGAAGGATATCTAAATGGGCAACAATTGATATTTCCTTTTGGCAAAAGATGAGAACAGCATATAAATTGACTCAACTGAAAGAAAAAGCTTCAAGATTTGGAAGCAATAAAGGTACAACTACAGATTCCTGTAGATTAGATGTAAAAAGACATACTGGGAATACCTGACAGTTGTACACAGCAACCAGAAATAATTTTAAATGAAGTGTGTTTTCATTTAATTCACATCCTTCTTTTCTGCTCTTAATTGGTTGTTGTTGTTGTTGTTTTTAAAGCATACAGTGTCCTCCAGAGGGTTGGTGGGGTTTTTTGTTTGCTTGTTTTGTTTTACTTTGCTTTTTTTTTTTTTTAACCTTGTATTTAAATTCTTGTAATAAAAATACAGGGATGATAAATAAAGGGAAACTGAATGTTTCATGTATGACAGGAGAAAAGATGTTGGGGAGAGGGGAGGGGCGGGAAGGAGAGAGGAGGAGAGTGTTACTTGTGCTCTTCATAGCAGTAGAGATCATTAAAGAAGTTAAATTTGGAGGTTGTCTGTACTTTAGCAACCATCCTCTGTTTGAGTTTGTGATCTGAAGGAATATGGGCCTGGCAAAGATCAGAGACAGGACCTTGATCTTCAAAAGACAAACTCTCAGCTGTTTAAGGAATTACTGGATGACATCTCTTGGGAAACTGTTCTTAGGGACAGCAAAACAGAACAAATGTCGTAGCCCTTTCAGGTCACTTTTCTGAGAGCACAAGATCTCTTCTTCTCCCAGCAAAGAAAACAGGAAACAGATATGGTTGAACAAGCATCTGCTGGTCATACTGAGGGACAAAAAGAAATGTACAGGCAGTGGAAGCAGGGATGTGTTGTCTTCGAAGAATACAGGGATGCTGTCATGATGTGCAGAGGTGGGATCAGGAAAGACAGGGGGCATATGGAATAGAACTTGGCTATGAACGTGAAAAATAACAAGAACAGATTCTGCAAGTACTTTGGCCAGAAAAGGAAGGCCAAGGGCAGCATACTCCCTGTGATAAATGAGAAGGAAGAAATGGCAACAACGTACATGGAATGTTCTCCAGAAGTTCTGTGCCCCAGTCTTTACTGTCAGTCATACTTCCCATATCTGTATGACTCTAAACCTCTAGGCAGGGACTGGAAGACCAAAATCCTTCCTAGTGTAAGGAAAAACAAGCAAGAGCCTACCTTGTGGAACTGAAGGTGTACAAGTTTATGGGACTGGATGACATGCACCACAGGGTCCTGATGGAAATGGCTGAGATGATTGCCAAACTGTTCTTCATCATACTAGAAGAGTTACAGATGTTAGGGGAAGTACGCACTGACTTGGTTAGATGGTAGCAGCTGGAGGGTTGTGATTGACACCTATATGTCTGGGAGGAGGCTGGTGATGAATGGTGTCCCCCAAAGGTCTGTCTTGGGACCAGTGCTCCTCAAAACATTTATCAACGGCCCAGAAGGCCAATTCTTTACTGGACTGCACAAAAGAGGAGTGGTCAGCAGGAAGAGGGAGGCAATTGTCCCCCTTTACCCTTGTGAAGACTCCGTCTGGAATACTGTGTCCAGTCTGGGGACCCAACCTCAAGAAAGATATAGAGCCATTGGAATGGGTCCACAGGAGACCACAGGAGTGGTCAGAGCACCTCTCTTATGAAAAAAGATTGAGGGAGTTGGGCTTATTCAGCTTGGAGAGAAGTCTCTGGGAAGATCTCATTGTAGCTTTCTAGTACTTAAAGGGGGTTTATAAACAGGAGGGAAAGTAACTTGTTCATAGTCTATTTTATTGTTTCTACTCTAGTGAATAGAAAATGAAAAGTTTAGACTGGATATTAGGAGGATATTTTTTATTCAGAGTGGTGAAACGCTGTAACAGAAGAGAAGCCATGAATGCCCCACTGTAGGTCAGGCATTCAAGGTCGGGTTGGATGGAGCCCTGGGCAACCTGATCTAGTGGGTGGCAGCCCTGCCTATGGCAGAGGGTTGGAGCTTGATGATCTTTGTGGTCCCTTCCAACCCAAGCCATTTTATGATTCTATGAAACTACAAAATGTCTAACTTGTGGTCTAGAGTGCAGAGAAATAGTAATCAGGTTGAATGATCTTTTCACAGATGTCTAGGTTAAAAAAATACATATACATATTTCATTTGTCCATATTTCATGTTTTAAATCTTCACTGGATATAAAATACATTACAGTACAATTGCTCATATACATGACTTTGACACACCCAAAATTTAATTATTTTTATTGATCACTGATACATTCATTACTACTGTATTTTAGGTTGCTCTGAGTGAACTAGCTCCTTCTTACAACATACATTCACATTTGATATTTTGAATTATAGTTTTTTTAAAGATCTTTAAATATTATTTATGTGCTTTCCCCTTAACGCCTCATTCATACTTCTGTTTGAAAAAACTAAATTGAAGATATCAGTGAAAGAGTGAAAGAACTGTTTTTTCTTATAAATACAAAGTATTTAAACATGTACTCAGCCTTAAGAACAATAGTTAATTTAATGACATCAAACAAAGCTTAAGGCCTCCTAAAAGACTAGTCTGAACTAAAGATTTGATCACTGGGTAGTCAAAGTCTTTCATAACCTTTAATTAAGATGATTAAAATTTAATGAAGCATAATGAATTCTCACCTTTACTTCTGGTTCTTGACAGTTTGGAGTAAATGAAACAAGTACATTACCTATTTTCTGTTGAACTCTGGTGTACGTATAAATTTCACAGTATAAACTATAAAAATATTATTTCCATTAACTGGTAATCTGTATTGTGGGCTATCAGAATCAGAGTAAGATCCAAATGTTTTCATGCAGCTTTGGATCCTTGTCAACTTGGATCTTTTTTTTTTTTTTGCATGGAAGAAAGGGGGCTATGATTGAATATATTGGCCTATGTTTGTTATTTTGAACTGAATGTTGAGAATCTAAGAATCTTAGAGCATGTGTGTATTTTTTTATGCTTCTCTTTCAGAGGACATTTTAGAATGACATCTTTTGCTGTTAGACATGTCACATATGCTCTTGTAAGATAAGGGAAGCAAGAATTAATTAACATCTAAACGATGCCTATTTTTTAAATCCTAATTATACCTAATTAAAGTATGAATATTTTATCATACATCACTCAACAGTTTCAGTAATCTTTTTCTATTTTATTGATCTATCAATCTATATAAATATTCCCCAACATGGTTTTAGAAACAGAATTGTTCCTCAGCTAGATAATTTCCGTGCTGTTCTTGAAGGAGCACTGCAGCTCTTCAGAGAAATATAAACTACATTAAATGCAGTTTCTCTCTGTTACAGCTTATAAGCCTTTCCCATCTATCTGTCTGTCTGTCTGTCTGTCTGTCTGTCTATCTATCTATCTATCTATCTATCTATCTATCTATCTATCTATCTATCTATCTGTCTATCTATCTGTCTATCTATTTATGTTGTGGTTTAACCTGGAATGTGGCTCAGAGGGTGAGAATTGAAAAAAAACCAACATGGTGGATCTTGTGGGTTGTGGGTTGAAATAAAACTACTTACTTAAATAAAGAAAAGGAAAAGGGTAATAGTTATGACCATATATACAAACAAATATATATGTCATGAACATAACTATTTATGTTACTATTACTATTATGGTCGTAACTATTATCCTTTTCTACGTATGTATGTATATATGCGAATGTATACAACAAGTGATGCACAAGCAATTGTTCACCACCCCCAGACTGATACTCAGCTAGACCTTGATCAGTGGAAAAGATTTTGATGGACTCCTGAGTATAGTGAAAAAGATCCTTTTGCAAAACCTCCTGTCTGACTACTGCTAAACAATTTATATCCAGTTTTTACTTGACTGCAAACAGTCTGGGTTCATGCATACTCTATATAACAAAATATTTTCCATGAGTTTATAAGAACAGTAAAGAGAACCTAAATGAAAAACAAATTAATTTAACAATGAAAATGCTCATAATGAAGAAGCTTGAGTTAGGACAGTCATAATGGTCTGACAGATTCCAATGAAATGGTCAAGAGTTGAATAAGGAAAGAGGTGAGAAAGGAACTGCTTGTATCAAATTTTGAGCAAAATTAACCAAAACTATAGGAAATCTAATTTCTTTTCCCTGTGATACTGTAGAGGTCTTTTAAAATGTAATTATTCACTAATCCAGTTCTATTGTGAAAGGCCTGTCATTTCCTTTGCCTGATGCTGTAAGCTATAGAAGTGTAAGATGTAGCAAGAAAATTCACATTGTCTTCAAGTTTCAAATTTAAATTAGGGGACATAGGAAACTTTATCTGTAAATAATGCACTAAAGAAGCCCATAAAAAAATCTATTTAAAGACTTGTTAAAAGAAGAGAGAAGAGTAATTAATGCTTATCCAGATCAGTAATTGACATGCTATCACTTGGTCAGGAAATAATTTATGATGTTAAGGACAGTGATATTTACATATCATTTCCTTTAAATGAATTGTCTAACTCTGACTAAAATAGAAAGAAAATGTAATTCTTTCTTTCCCTAATCAAAATGAGTTACTGAACAGGAAAAAAAGAGTGAAAAAAAGAGTGAAAATATTTACTTTCAACATATCTGTGAAGTATTTCATAACAAATTTTAATCTCAGATGATTGTAACAGCAATCAGGCTAATGTTTCACAGGCTGAATGTCAGGTTTACCTACGCACTGCCTAAATACAGAGACAGGGTTTGCATGCTGTAAATTACTTTATAAAGGATTTTTTAGTATTGAATAATTACAGCTTTGATTCTGCTTCTTGATAAAATTTCCAGTGACTTACATTTACTGAGGAACCTTAATGGTTGCTGAGCTCTCACAGAAGTGACTCTGTATCCTGGCTTCTCTTTATTGAAAAGAAGAATTTAAATAAAAATGTTTTACACAAAGGATGTTTGTAGGAAATTGTTGGAGATGTTTTGGGCCTCCAGGATTGAACTAGGAGTAAGCCTTGCTGAGAAATTTTTGCTCTTGCTGTGACTACTGGGAAACAGCACTAGAAGTAACATTTATTTCAGGGTTGGATGCACTTTTTCCTATAATTTTAGTGGTCTAACCTTGACTATACACTGTCATTTCAAAAATGGAAAATAATGAAATCATAAAAGGTGAAAAACTTAGATATCTAGACAGTCCTTATTATTTTAGCTTGGTTCACTTCTCTCTACCTTTTTCCAAAGAGAGGCAAATTGTTGATCAGTACACAGTATACAGTGCCATAAACTGACAGGAAAAGGTGGAAAATCCCAACTGAATTAGAAAAGTAAAAATAATTTAACACCACTGCTAAAAACAATTTTTTACCATAGTCAATGCTAACATTTAAATTTTTTGTTGCCTCTGAATAAATATGTCACACAACATGTCTTCAGAAAAGAAGGCAGTGTACCATTTTATTAACCTTCTGTGACCCATAATTGCTTGGTTTCAGTACAGAAAGTTTTAATAAGATATACACCACGTGAACTAGAGAAAATTAAAGATAGATGAAAAAAGAAGAGCTTATAACTGCCATTATAGTAGAAGTCCCTTCTGGAAAAACAAACAAACGAACAAACAAACAAACAAACAAAAACCTAGAGGTAGAAAAGTTCATAAAGAAATTCATTATGTTTTGGAGAAATAGCTCCACAAAGGAAGTAAAGGCAGGATTGCTCCATGCACTTCTGCTCAAACAGGCTTTTGCTTGCTGTTTTAATGACAGTATTTAGATTGTACCGCGTAGTTATCATCTTAGCTGTTTTGTGGAATATTCCAGTGAGGGAGCTGAATGCAGTATTCACTGGTCCATACAAAGGTTCCTTGCACTTGGCTGAAAGTTTATTTCTGTTTGAGTGTTCAGTCTGTGGCAAGAAACGTATCATGATCTGAGAACTCCAAAGTTTATCTATTTCATCTAATGAACTGAATAGAGGGATAGAAAAGAACAAAGGAGTCTGGAGGAATGGGGAATGTTATTTTCCTCACAGATCCTCACAGGTGGCCCTTGGTGACATGGTGACACAGAAGGAGATGGACAAAGATAAAACTAGTCTACTTATTCATTTTTCTTCTGTGGTCTTGAGAAAAGTGCATAGCACTTTTTTTTTACAGGGATTCTCCAAGAGTCACATCTGAACCTGGTAATTGTTTCTGTCTAACTTAAATGTATCTAAGAATCATGTCAGTGAACAGTCAAATTGGGGTACCCTCAATCTGTCTTAGAGATAGGGCAGGCAAACAATTATGACAATATTTAACCTTGAGTTCTCAAACTCTGCTTGTTTGATGAGTATAATAATAATTAATAATGAGATACGCAGAATTTGAAATTGAGTGGATATTTCTCAGTGCAGCTGATTTCCTGTGGAATACCTTCACAAAGTTTGTTGCATTTTCAGCATCTCTGTCAGCAACCTGCAGCTCCCTCTGAGAATTTATGAAAATCTGCCCACACTGTTAAGGTACTTAAATGGGATCTCTAGTATCTTGAAATGGTAGAATTAAAGACTATAAAAGATGAATTCTGCCTTACAGAGCACTGTGTTATTCCCTTGGCATTTTGGAATAATAATGTTAATAGCTACTGCAGAACCTAGACATGTGAAAGCTGTGGTTTCAGCGTTAATTGTGGTTAAACAAAGAATTTTAGTGTAAACCACTGAGAGCTTTCTTCAGTAAATTACACCCAGGAGGTATATATCTTTTTAGCTCTCCCTGGCTACTGGCAGACAACTTACTTCCCATCTGCTGGTTTTCACGGATGAAGACCGCTCTATGTTTCTAGGAAGCTAAATAAGGCCTTTGGAGAAACTGGCTACAGGCTGCAGAAGAGGTCTTCTTAAAGCTGCACAGAAAAGCTGTGTAAGATTGGTAAAGATTAGACAAGAAGTCTAGGTCAGTAAAGGCAGTCAACCTTAAATCTGAATACTTTTATGTAATGAATGAATATAAGTGAAAAATAGCTGTTTCTTTCAAGATTCTTAAGCACAGTGATTCAGTCTTTCACAGTATCTTGTTAGGCAGAGTAAAATGTCAGTTTCTAAGTTTTCAGAATTGCAATGAGTTAAGAGGAAACTAAGGAACCATAAAGCACCATGGTCTTGCAAAACTTGTTGACTAAGTTTTTTTTTTTAAATTTAGTATCAAACTGTCTTTGTACATGACCCAGAGCTATCCCCACCTTGAAGTACTTTGTGAGAGTTTCACAAAACAAGTTTTTTTAGCATAAAAGTTAAGATCAAATAAGAAGAACTTTACATACAGAAAGAATTGAAAAAGTTTTTTCTTTTTCTTCCTTCCTTCCTTCCTTTCTTCCTTCCTTCCTTCCTTCCTGATAATCACCGTAGACTTACGTTATTAGATATTCCCCTTCCAATATTTTATAAGGGGTTTTGAACTCCTAACAAACCTGTGTGAAAAATTATGATATCTACAGTATGTATGAAATGAGTTCACATTGATTAAAGAATCATTACTTAAGGTATTAATTATATTTTAGACTCGATGCCTACCTCAGAAAACTTCCAAAGTAATTTTGATTAAATGGTTTGGTGTTAAATGTCAGTTTTACTCCTGGGAGAAAAAAAAAAAAAAAAGGCAATTGGATGGATGAATTAAAGAAAAAAAAATAGCATTTTATCTGGTTAACCAATTTTTATATCTTTATTTTTTAAGTGACTCCTTAATGACTCCTTCTGGGACTTGCCTCTTTCTCTCTGAACAAGAAGGGGAACCTTCCTTCCACAGGCTCTGTTAGATTTGGAAAGTACTGAATGGCATGCCAATATTAGCAGAATTGCAATGCTTGTAAACTGAGGGACTGACAAATTAGGTTCCCATCCTTACCATATCAGCCTGCGCATAACTTTACTTACCTGAGTGATTCCATTCAATGCTATAAAACATTTGCATCCCCAGAACATTGGGTATTTGTTTTTATTTCCTGCATGAAGGAACACTGTCAGCTACTTCACATTTCACCTAAAATCTGCCATGAAAATCTATTCTATCTGAAGGTCGTCAGTAGAACTTGAACAGGATTCTAGACTATCAACAATAAACAATATAAATACCCACAGAATGATTTATACCATCTTATGCTCTCATGGCATTGACCAATAAGCTGCATAAAGGCATAGAAAAATGATTTATGTTTTTTCCATTCCCTCTGGTAAGTGAATAAGAGGAAAAAAATATGGGCACTTTCCCCAGAGTATGAATGTACTCTGGAGCAAGAAAGGATAAGTCAACTTTAAAAGTGTTTCCATTTTAAACTGGCAAAAAAATACTTTGCACTTCCTTACATACATGTCTGTATACTTTTCTAATTTTTGATCTGTAAGTTACCTCTGGTATACAAACTGTTACATACCTCCACTGTACCTGGATAGCTATTGCAAAAAGCAGTGAGAGTTGACAGGTAGAAGAAAATAAATACATCAGTCTTGAGTAGAGTTATAACTTACTCTTCAAATCTAAAATGTAACAGTAACGCTACTGTTCCTTGAAGAAGTATTCATGCAGTCTTACAGTTCTGAAATTCTTTCCACGATGCTCATAATTTAGAACTGAATATAGCAAATTTAGGAACCTGTCTAGCATTTCATTATGTTTTAATATAGAATCACATTAGAGTATAGTAATCAAGAAACAAAGTTGAGAATGTAGGTAACTAAGAACTTAAATATAGCACTTTAAGATTGAAAAAAAATCTATTTTTTAATTGTTAACTGTTTTATCAGCTCGATAGTCAATTGGAAGCTGGACAAGATGAGCACTAAACTAGCTCAGTGACTGATAGCAAGCAGACACAGAAATTAGTTCTTAGCATGGATGTCATTGAAAATAATCTTTATTGTTTTATTATCTTATTTTTTAGAGATTATAAATTATCTTAAATTTGTGTACACAAATTAGGCAAAATAAAAATGTGAACACCTTAAGAACAAGTGAAACTTACAAGATGTTGCTCTGAATCTGACTGAATGTACCTCATTGTCTACCCGTCTGTGTCCTGAGAATTTTTTGTCTTCTATTTCTTCCCATAGGACAATTCTGTAAGGCACTAGTAACTGCTTTAGGCAGGTCACAGAACAAGACTGATGAATTGCCACATTCAGTTTGGAAAATCCTATATAGAAATCAGTAGCTTGTCTTTCTGAACAGCAAATGTCCTTTCAAACCTAGCTATTTAAGAAAAAAATGTCTGTCTAAATTTTGAGAAACCTTAAATCATACAGCTTCTATTTAAATGACTTTTAGAAGTATTAGAATACTGAATTCCTAAGTTATTCAAACAGGTGTGAAGTACTTCAGTAACTACTCACTAATACACATACAGTGTATACATGAACTATGTTTTCATTGTTCATTAATTGCTAAATCTATACTGTTTATATTTTCTATGATCATCTTAATCTGTGCAAATTTGTTCCAGTGGATATTATCTTAAAAATATTGTAGTGTGCTTACCTACAATAAAAGGTTTAATTCCATAATTAAAACAAAAGTTGATTTATAAACTTTTTTAGAGTTAAAAATTTAGAATTGGAAGGTTCTTTTTCTAACTTCTCATCCTATGCCATAGTTTTGTGTTTTTTTTTAATAATTGCTTGATGAATAAATGAAATAAACTATCCAATAGCCTACACGTTCTCTTCAAAGCATGGAGATTAGAGGTATTAGTATAGAAAACCAGAAACTGTGTACAAGAATACAGTGAATGAAAAGAATTCTCGTAAAATATGAAGTGGCCATCTGAAATTCATGATGACATGAATATAAAGTTACAAATCACAATTTAAAAAGACCAGTTATGTTTAGAATTTTTTTTCATCAAATGTTCTCCAGAAACTAGGAACTCTGTAAAGGAAATGAAAATTCAAGTCTTAGAGCATTAAATGCTTTCCGATCTTAGTCGCTATGAGTAAACATACCACTTAGTTCTTCCAGCTTCCTGTGAGATAGCAGCTGGTTGTTTTCAAGCACAGTTCTTGAATAACATAAATCTTTAGCTAACAAGAAATTCCAATATATTTGGTCTTAAAAATACAGAAATGGGAGGGATATTCACAGTTACTGAATCTACTCCCCCTGTGTTTGCTGACAATCCATGTATACATTTTCTTTCATACGTACATAATTTCTTGCCTTCCTTTATTTATATCTTTAGAAAACTGAGCAAGATAAATATACATGCCAATAAGAGAAGGATCATATAGGGTTACTCTGGAGTTCAGCAGAAGTTATATTCATTATAACACTCAGCCAGTCAATTGTCTAATAGCTGTTAGCAATTAGCAAATACTAACAAAAAAATCTATAATGACCTTTTGTTTCATACAGTATTAATATTCTCAAATTGCTAACTAAGCAGAGCTCAGAAACAGCACAATTCTCTATTGCAAGATATTGCAATCCGTTCCTTCTTGAATACAGATTTTCCTTTACCCCTCAATCTCCTAAAGCTTAAATGTGGAGGAAAATAAAATCCGCTCCTCAAGTGGCTTTGCATGCATTATGAAAGCAGCATTATATTTCCTTACTGTGTAACTTCAATATTAGTATTTCTTCTGTTTTACTCAGAAGTAATTGAAGGTGAAATGCCTGAGTTTATTGCAGTAATATCTGTGATATTAGCGAAGTTAGACAAGCCAGTTTCAATCTACTTAAACTTATCTCCTCTCCCCGTTGTATACTCTACTACTATCCTCACATAGTCTTCACCAAGTTAACTCAGAAACCTAGAAAACAACTACTTGTCTTTTCATGTCTAATGGGAGGTTTATCAGCTTACAAAGAGATGTGATGTATGGTGACACTTGAACAGGTACAGAAATCAAAGTTGAAATCTCTTTCAAAGTGGATGAGAAAATATAGAGAAAACATGAGAAAGAGCTACTATATTTTTAGACTGGCTCAGCAGCCTCACAGAATTTCATCCTGAGTAGAGACAACCCAAATGTGCTGTGTCAATATATATATATATATATATGTATAAATATATATTTGGGATGTTTGGGTCAGACTAATACACATGGAACTGAAAACAGCATCAGTCTCAAAATCATGAGGATACCTCTGCATAGACAAAAAATGTAGCACTTGTCAGTCTACCTTGTTAATCAGATTATATCAGAAGTGTGATATTCCCCTGCTAGACAGAAAAAGGGACGTATATTTAGGAAAGTAAGTCTTAACAGTTATTGTCTGTTTATTGAAATGCTGTAAATTTAATGCATTTAAATTTTTAATTTTAATATTAAAATATCCACAAATCTAATACAAATTTAAGTATATTTCCTCATTTATTTCCCCTCATTTTTTTTTGCTGTTAAGAGGATACTTCGGAGATTAAACTAGATTTCATTTGATTTGGTTACGAAGTTCTAAATTTGGAGTCCATCTGCATTATTCAATTGTGTAGGTGATAAACAGAAAAAGCAGTTTGCCCTTTTATGAATTTCTGTGCTTTTAGGAACCTTTCTTTTTGTATTGTATAGAAGGTTCCTAGATTTCTTACTTTGACACTTTGCTTAGACATCTAACAGTAGTTGAGATACATGTAGACTTTTATATTCATCCTGTGTTTTGACTACCAATTATATGGTTATTAAGATCATCTCTTTGAGATACACCTGTCACTTCTTTGATTACATCCTCTAGTAATCATTTAAAAAATATATTAAAGTTGTGTTGATAGATACATATATTCATGGATAAATAGACTTGAATACACTTACAGTATCTTTTTTATATAATCTTGTTTTCATAGAATGTAGAAGAGCTGTTGAACACTGGTATAGACTGAAATGCAGATATAATCTCAAAAGAGATTTTATATTTTTTTTCAGTACAAGTAAAATGCAGATTTTTTGAAACAAAAATAGGAAATTAAGTCTAAGATTATTGGGTATATGAAAAAAGACTGGAGATCTAAAATATTTATATACTCCAGTATGTTTACATAACTTGTATATAACCTTGGCAAATAACAAAATACAATGGTAGATATCCAGTACTTAACTTAAGTAGCACATATTACACTATTATCTAGATGTTTACACAGTTTTTGTGTCTTCTGTATTGTAGTCTTGAATGCTTGGTCACTGCAGTAGGATCAGGCCCAGAGGAATGGTACTATGGTCTCCAATTAGTGCAAAGAGAAAGTTCAGAATCTCAAAATGGAAATCACAGCACACAGTCCTGGTGTGATAAAAAACAAACAATCAATCAAACAAAACAACGACAACAACAAAACAAAATAATGAAAATAGGCCTATGTATTATGTTAGAACTTATTTTTCAGATTTAGGCTCCTCTCAGTGATCATGGTCAGTAACATTCTTTGAAATTAAATTACTGAAACATTTTAAAATGAATATATAGGTAAAATTTAGGAATATGGAACAAAACAACATTGACATTCGGTGTTACTTGCTTCTCATTTTTATCCACAGAAAGAATCTTCTGCCCAGCTGAAAGAACTCTTGTAAAACAGATCAATTAGTTGTCCTTCTTTTCAAAGAATAGCTAAACATTCATTGAAACCAGAAGAGCACAAGTATGCAGTGCTCTGAGTCTGGGCTCTGCCTTGGGTAGGGAAAAGTTTGTCCTTTTATTTCTCCTAGAGACAGACATAGCAAGAATTATTAAGTCATTATTGAGTGTATCAGTTCATAGGCTAGTCAACTGTGCTCTTGTTTGCTTGATTCCTCTGACCCTGTAAATATTTAATCCTCCCACAAAATGTTGCGACACTACTGCACTTTTTTCTTTAACTTCTTTTCCTAAGCAGCCCACATATGGCTGGCTAGGGCATTCTCCTATGCTATTAGGCTCTTGCATTTCCTAAGCATCTACTTTCTCAAATCAAGTACTTTATAATTAGACAATAGGTACTAGAATAGCTATTCAGAAAATTGGATTTAATGCTATTTTTTGGCGGATGTAGGTCAAATTCCATTTTCCCTGTTAAAATTGTGCTGATTGTAAGTGTATAAGCAAAATCAATGTAGAAGTTTCTCCCTTTCCCCAACAAATTTTGCCACTGTACTGAAAGGAGAAAAAAAAAAAAGTTTTATTTGGATATTGTACACAAAGAGATATTTTGGCACTCGAGAATGAAGCTTTTTTTCTGCTTATAATTTATTATAGGTTAAATAGAAAAAAGTCAATCTTTACTAATTCCTCTGCTACTCACATTTTATGACCTCTTCTCATGAAAAATTCTCCTAGTTCCAATTGTTTTGTGATGATTGTATCCATGGAAATCTGTTAGTAACCTAGCATTCAGAAAAGCTCAGGTTTTTGTTCTTTGTTTCTTTGTTTTTTAATTATTATTATTTTTTCCCTGTGATGAGATTCTATTTATCTTAGAAATTGAGACTAAAGAAAAGAAAGCTGTAAGGTAAGGACAGACAAGTGGAGACAAGAAAAAAGATGAGCAGAAGCTAGTTAAGAAGAAATTATAACAATTGCATTGAACAGAACCTAATTAAGAGTGCAAGTAAAGATGCTGTTCATTGATTCATGTGATGATAATGTAATAACAATCTACTTCTGATATTTAGCCTCGTTACTATACAAAATCAGAGTGGAGTTCACAGAACCTGTTAAAGCCAGTGCAGTATTAGCTGAGTCCACTATTTAATTAATTGTTTCATAATAAATTGCCCCCTTGTTTACAGTAATATTTTAGTTCTAATTTATCTTCACAATCTAAAAAAGTGTTTAATTGCTTTAATGATATTAGCTGTCTCAGCCTTTATTACAACTCTGGACATAATTACCCTCTTTTAAGGTAATTTATAGACCTCATTAACACTCTTGCCTCTCTGCTGTGATTAAAAATCTCCTAAGAATTGAAATCTCTCTGAACGGTAAGAGAATTATTTTGATTTATTGTTCACCATTGCTGAAAGGAGCACAAAGCTGATTTATTATGGCTGATCTCTGCTGAGGTGACTAGAATAGGACTGGGGAAGAGAAACATAGGAGCTCGTGGTGAAGCACTTTAACTTTTCTCCATCACAGAGCTGCAGTTTAATATGTGTCCTGTCATTTGCTTCCACAGGAGCATGAAGAAAGCTCTGGTGAATAAAAACTATAGCAATAACTACCTTGAAGAGTCTGTCCTTTGCCAAATAGAAAGCAGTTATACTTTGATACGGGAAATGAACTTTCCTGACCATGGCCTTAATCAATAAGATGGTATTAATATGATTTTTATTTACAAAGCACTTTCAGTCATATGAAGCCTTGGAGCTTCAAGTGGTTGTTTACAGACCATTTGCTTGTTTGTAGGGAAATTTAAAAATACTACAAAGAAACTGAAGGAATAGGTCAAAAAAAGAGCCTTATAAAATCTGGGCTCTTTTGCTATCTTCATATTGTCCTTTCAATATTTATGTAATTTTGAAGATTTTTCAGAATTATTACTTGTCAAAACCAAACAGAAATAAAGCCAAGAAACTTAGTGTTAATTTACTGAAATCTGCGCATCTAATGATGCTCCTATCTCATCCATACATAAATTTGTGAAGTAAATAAGAATGCAGAGTCACCAGTTCTACTGTGGGATATAAGTGACATGTGGTCTCCTTAGACAGAACACTTAAAAGCGTCCTCGGGTCCTGAAGGAACTGGATGATATAGTTGACAAGTCATTCTCTGTCATATTTGAAAAGTCATGGCTGTCAGGTGAAGTACTCAGTGACTAGAAAAAGGGAAACATCACTCCCATTTATATAAAGGGAGAAAGCCTCACAGAACTACAGGCTAGCAGGCCTCACTTCTTTGCCTGGAAAGATAATGGAGCAAATCCTCCTAGAAGAGATGTTAAAGAACATGTGAGGTGAGAAGGTTATCCAAAACAGAATGCCTTCACCAAGGTTGGATTGTACCTAACCAATATTATCTATGATGGAGTGTTGACAAAGGAGGAGTAAACAGTGCCATCTACCTGGTCTTCTGCAAGGCCTTTGCTGGAGTCCCACATCACATTCTTAATTGAAAAGATATGCATATGAATGATGGAGTATTAAATAGATAAGGAATTGATTAAATGATCACAGCAAAAGGACTGTGTTCAATGGCTCTATGTCCAGGTGTGGGATGGCGATGAATGGTGTTCTCCAGGGGTCTACCTTGGGACCTGTGTTCTTTAACATCTCCATCAATGACCTGGTGAGTGGGACTGAGTGCACCCTCAGTAAGTTTGCTGATGGCACTAAGCTGAGTGGTGCAGTTGAAACAATAGAAGGATTGCCATCCAAAGGGACCTGAACAAGATTGAAAAGTAAGCCCATGTGAACCTAATGTGATTCAACAAGACCAACTACCTTCACCTTGCAAGACCAAGGTGTTGCACTTAGGGTGGAAAATCCCAAGTATGTGTACAGTTAGAGAGAAGAAACTCATTGAGAGCTGTCCTGTGAGTAGAGCTTGTGCATTCTGGTGAACAAAAAGCTTGACATGAGTCAACAATTCGTACTTTGCATGTGGAAGGCCAACTGTTATTCTGGTCGGCGTCAAAAGGAAGGTGGCTATCAGGGCAAGGAAGGTGATTGTCTTTACTGTGTCCTTGTGAGATCCTCTTCTTGAGTACTGCATCCAGGTCTGGCGCCTGCACCCCAACATTCAGAAAGATATGGAGCTCTTGGATCAAGTCCAGAAGTGGGCTAGAAGATGGTAAGAGGGCTGGAGCATCTTTTCTACAAGGACAAGCTGAGAGAATTTGGCTGCTTGTTCAGCCTGGAAAAGAGAAGGTTCTAGGAAGTCCTTATGTGGGAGTACATAAGCAGGAGGGAGAGCAGCTTTTTATGGGAACTGACAAGAAGTGAGGGAGAGAGGAGTGACAGGAGAAAAGGGAAAGATTTCAAAATAAAAGAATGGAGATTTAGAAAACCCAGCAGGGAAAAAGTATTTTTAGAAGGTGGTGTGGCACTGAAACACATTGCATAGAGAAGCTGTGGATGTCCCATCTCTGGAGTTGTTCAAGGAGATGTTGGATGAAGCCCAGGGCCACCTGATCTAGTGAGTGGCAACCCTGGATAGTTGGAATTGGATGATCTTTAAGGCACCTTCCAAACCCAAGAGATTTTCTGATTCTATGATCTTTAAGGTCTCTTTCAATGCGGGCCATTTGATGATTCTATGATTCTATTGAGTTGTTTTCCTGAAAATTTGTTCCATTTTGCCATTCTTTTCAACTGTCTTAATACATCATTTCTGCTTAGAAACTTATATATGACGTCTCTCTGAGCCTATTCTCTGGCACAGACACTGTGGTGGTGAGGTTTCACAGTCTCTTTCTGAAGGTAGGCACTGAACTAGAAACACTGTTCCCCAAGAAGCATGCACTGCTTTCCATATTTCACAGGATTTAGCTCTATATTATAATGACCTCAAAAGCTAATTTCTCAGTTCCATCTTTAGCTGTTCAGACAAATAGGTGCTATTAAGCCTTTTTTTTTTTTTTTTTTTTTAATATATAACATTGCATTGATCTTCATGAGAAATAGATGTTTGATCTAGTTCTCTCTGGAGTTCTTTACAAGACTAAACCCATCATTTAATGGCTATGGGCACATGGTTGTTTTGTTTTCCCCATTCTTGCTATTAATATGGATATATTTACTTTCAATTAAATATATATTGGAAACAAATTATCCAATGAAAAACGGAATTCCAAGGAGAGTAGAAATTAAGATTTTATGATTACTGATGAAAGACTAATTTGTTGTTCTTGATTAAACAGTCAGATAATTTATAGTAAGTTACTATTTTTTCAGAATTCATAATTTTAATGCAATAGAATACTAATATGGTAGATCATTACAGATCTGTGGGCTACATATATATTTCTGAAAAAATAAGCTTTGAAGCAACAGAGCTTCCAAGCAAGAGAATTAAATCAGTTTTAATTCCATTAAGACTGTATCAACTCAGTTATTCTAATCTTGTATTATTTTAATAGTATAATTAACTTTAATAATTTTAGATGTGTTCTAAATGGTATTTTTACCATTTAGAAAATGTATTAATGTAATAATCTTTCAGCACAAAACTAGAGAAAATAAAGGAAGAGTAAGCACCAAAATCATCACTGACTCAGTCAAATTTACAGACACTGAGATGAAATTCTAGAACATGTATTTGCATTATGTACAGTGGGTGGGAAAAATCATGTAGACTTACAAATTCTGTTAAAAGGAAAAAGAAAACAAAGATCTTCACACAAGCTGTGCAATTGTGTCACTTAGAATCTGGAATTCTATTTTTTGAATGTCTTTACTACTTGCTGTATACATTTACTTTTACATACACTCAATATTGAGTGTATCATGAGAGACCGTCAGTTTAGAGGAATCTTAGTTTTTATATTTTCATTGTTGAGGATAATATATATTTTATACACTATAAAATATGGCTTATTAATCCATATATTAAAGAAAAGAAAAATAACTATACATATATACATTTTTCCTTTAATGGTCACTCTTAGTCTGTGAGCTTTTCAGATCAGTGAAACATTTAGGATGGCATGGAATTCAATCTTTAAAAGCTGCTAGCAGCTGAAAGCAGTCTTATGAAAAATTTAGTTTGAATGTCAAGTATTGGCTTTTGTTGTGATATGAAATACTATTTTTTATTGATCTTTTCCCTCTAAATTTTTATCCCTATTTTCTGGTAATTGAAAGTTAGCGTTTATACTTCTACTGTATGTAACATTCTGAGAATACGGTTTTCCCTTGGAGTAATTTTTGAGGGCAATAGCAAATGCACTTAAACTTAGAGGTCTAGATTTGTCCATGCAATGATTCCATTAATTAATGATACCAAATGGGTGAAATAGTGCTTCAGTAAAAATAGAGTGGGTTGTAGAAGATATGTGAGACTACAGCTAATGGCAGGAGAATATCAGCAGGAGAATATCCCAAATATCAGAGGTGTACACAGTCAATTTTAGAAAGCTTTTGTGTAAGGAACTTCTGAAAGGGAATGTGGGGAAAAAAATAAAAATAAAAATTTTGAAAAAGATATATGTGTATGTTATAGGAAAAAAAAGGATGTATATCTCTATCTGAACTTCTCCCTTAATCCTTATTCTGTTACTCAGCTTGCATTCTGCAATTTATCTTGCCATTCAATATTATAATCAGCTGAAATTTATAAATTCTTCAAAGGTCACCATAAAGTAATAAAAAGGAAATGGTAAAAATGAAAGAAAAACATGGCTTTGAATGACTTTAAAATATTAAGCTTTATCAGGCAGAATAATATGTCAAGCCATAGTCAGAATGGACATTCTTTTGCTGTTAACTTCATCAAATTAATCCAAACTACATCGCGTAATACAGGAATATTTTATATTCTAAGTGTATCAAAGTATTGTTAACTTCACCACTTTTCACATACGTTAGATTTATCTGGTAAAGTAGTCAGACTGTTTGCAAATAAGTATGTCTATTTATGTTCATTAATGCTATCAGAACTGTGAACAGGACAAGAAAAGAAGGAAGATCAATACATTACAATTATCTCCCAAAGATATTAGAACTTCATATTTTATTTTCAGTTTATTATTTATTTATGTATTTATTTGTTCAAAACTACATCACAAAGCACAGTTACAATAAAAAAAAAAAAGGAAAGGAAAAAGACAAAAAGAGGAAGAAAAAAAATACTTAATTAGAGGAATGTCAAATGAGAAACTTTATTCTGGCCATTTTTGAAGAATATATTCACACAACTACTTGTTTCAGCTTTCAGAGGGGGCGTTTTCTATTTGCAGCGTGACAAGTACTTTTAACTGCTGTATGTTCCTGCCAAAAGCAGTGCAGATGACATAAGCAGCAGTTTATATGAAAGGAACAACTTTAAAAACTGTCACCATTCTCATCTTCTTGTTTATTATCTTTGCAGCCCTCGTAGAAACCCTTGGCTTGAAGCCTATGTTTTAACATGCAATTAAAAACTCAGGGATCTTTTTATTGTTTTCTGTTTGACTGAAAAAGGAGTGAAAGTATCTATTTTGGTCTAAACAGGAATCAATGTTTATATAGGCACATCTGAAGTAGGAGAAAAGAAATATCTGATGAAGAAACAAATTATTAGACATGGAATGCTATGATTCTATGAATAAAATTTATCTGGATATCTTGAGCCTTCTCCCTTAATAGGAACACTCTAACAACTGGGTTTTCTTCCTTCACGTCTGAGGATCAGATAGAGATAAAAGACTCACAAGGAAGATGTGTGTGGAAAGAGATAGTAATCTAAATCAAAAGACTCTTGAAACTGGGAAGTCTAAATATTAGGTGAAGATCTTTTGGATTGGAAACTGTACATAGTGTGGTGGGCTAACCTTAGCTAGTTGTCAGGTGTCCATGCAGCCACTCTCTCATTCCCCTTCCTCAACAGGACAGGAGAAAATAAATGGAAGAAGCTAGTGAGTTGAGATAATGATAGGGAAAAGACTCACTAATTACCATTACTGTCAAAAAAGACTTGGCTTGAGGGAGATTAATTCAATTTGTTACCAATTAAAAATAGAGTAGGACAATGAGAAATAATAACAATAAATAAACAAACTACCTTCCCTCCAGCTACCTCTTCTTCCAGGGCTTAACATTATTCCTTCAGTCCTGACTCCTGTAACTCCTCCCCAAGAAGTGATGCAGGAGGAAATATTGTCACCCTCAATTCAGGTGTCTTTTTCTGTCCTATATCTGGGAAAGCATTCTTTTCTCAGATTGCTGTAGCCAGTTAGAACCATTCTCAATTTCCAAAAATTCTAAAAATACCAGCAACATCTTTGCATTTTTAATTGTTTCATTATTACAGAGCTTTATTTGCTTGTAGAGTTATTATGGATTTACAGACTTATGTGCAAAATTTTGTCAGTGAGTGTATGTTGCAGCACCATCATTGTTACTATTCAGTAGCTGTCAGTTCCATTCAGTTTCATTCCTTCTCTCCCTTTCTAATTCCTTGTCAGGTACATTTAGAAGTGTCTCCTATTCCATGTAATATTTTATAGCTGTCATTAACTCTTTCAGACTTTTTCACATTACTAAGGGAATTAATTGTAACTTCTGTGGTTTTCTGATGAGGTGCAAACGCTTCTGAGTGATGTATGGAAAGGAAACTTCAATAAATTCTTATTACTTAAAAATACTTTAAAATGCATCCAAGAAAAAATGATCTGGAACATTGTTCTGCAGCAGAAATTGACAGACTCTCTATTGGTTTCAATGAACTTTCAATCAGATGCAAAGATACAATCTACAGCATAACTGAAGGGGAGTTAGGAGTTCATCAAAAGTGCCACTGATATTGCTGTGAGTAGTAAGCTGTAAGTTGTATCATTATATACTTAGGGGAAGGAGTGAAAATTTTCAGATGGGAAGAAATCTGATGTAGGAAGAAAATCAGAAGTAAAAACAGAATGCCATGAGGGCTTCCTGCTGCTATTTTTGAGTCCTGTAAGAAGCGGAAGTATGAATGCATTGTTCTGCGACATGACTGGACTGATAATATATGGAATATCTAATCTTTTCACCATTTCTGTACTGAAAGATGAAAATACTTTTTAGTACAAATATTGAAGTAATGAGTATGAAATTTCTTTAAGTGGCTGAAGTATAGATGCAACCCTGGTAGTTTCTTTGCTGTAGATAGTGAAATGGCTATTAGTAATCAGTTAGGTAACTCTCTATGGATTGAAAATTTCATGGGTTCCATGAACCAGAAAAGAACAGAGGTCAAAATGATCCCAAGTTATTTACAAGCTAAGGAAGACTGTAGAAAGTGCTGTTCAGTATGACTGTTCAGAAATAAAGGATCTGCTGTTATGAGTCAAGTCTGGTGCTCTAGAGAGGATGAGGACATCGTGTCATGAGCATAACTAGACTGAACTTGAGCTGCCCGAAGAAAGAACATTTTTCACGGATGAAGCTGCAATGCTTGGAGTCTTTTTCTTTTAATATTATTCTAAGGTAAACAAAATGCTAAAGCAGTACTGCAAGTCCTTGCAGAAAAAAATTGTTCTTTAGGCTTGTGCAACTGCCACTCAGGAAATGAAAATAAGTGAATCTCAGCAGGCACAGAAATGAGGGATAGTTTCCAAGCTGAGCTGCAGGAGGTTGATCCAGATGGTGGAATTAAAGCTCATTCCTAGCTCCTTTTGTTCATCTTACCTCTTTAGTTTTCACTTACTGAGCTCAGCAGGTATTTCACATCTTTATCTTCATTAACATAACTTAATGCACTGTCATCACTTTGTAACAAGCTAAAGTCTGGCAGATAGGAATTTTTGGGAACTTCATATGTCAGGCAAGAGATGGTAGGGAAAATATTTGCAACGCGTTTTAGAAGTGTCCACACACTACTTTGTCAGTGGATAGAGTTAATTTTCATCATAGAAGCTTATATGATGCTGCACTTTGGATTTTTAGTGAAAATACTGAGGATGGCATAACAATGTTTGCAGAGCAGTGTTTACACAGCACCAAGGACTTTTCTACTTCTTGTGCTGTCCTTCCAATGAGAAGGCTGGGGGTGCACAAGTTGCTGGCAGGGTCGAAGACAGAACAGGTGACTCAAACTGGCCAAAGGAGTTTCCTATGTCATCTGGTGTCATATTCAGCAATAAGAGCTGGAGTAAAAGAGAAAGGGATTGGAGTGATAGCAGTTGTCATCCCACTAAATGCTTACATAAGTGGCAAATTAATTGTTTGTTTTGTTTTGCTTGCACATGTAGCTTTTGCTTTACTTATTTTTATACCTCTCCTTATTTCAGCCATTGAGTTCTTGCACTTTTATCTTTCTGGTTCTCTCTCCTTTATCTGCCTGAAGGGGTTAAACCACAATACTCAGATATTTTTCATCATTCGTCACCTTTTCTATGATGTTATCCAATTGGAACATACTTAATCTTGCCTAGATATTACCCTCTCATAAGGAAAATATCTTTTTCATTTGTAAGGCCTGATCTCTTCACTCAAGTCCAAGTTCTGTTTCTGGTGCTGTATACAGAGCAATTATGGTATCTGAACACAGATTCCAAGTCAAATCCATCACTATGTTATGCAGTTCATGTCTCTTTTACAACTGATTTGTTTTCTTGACAAAGAAGCATAAATAATGAAATAACTGCCATCACTAAAATCAGTATGGATGAAGGTACAGGAAAGTGGAAATCTCTTTCTTATGCTCATAATTCGGAATGTTTCCTAGCAACAGAATTTTTCTCTTTTTATTTATTTATTTAATTATTTATTTCTTGGAGAACTGAGTATTGTAAAATCTGAATTTTGGTCTGAAAGGAAAAAGCCATGAAAGTAACTTTGAAAATATAA
Source organism: Callipepla californica brunnescens (assembly GCA_023055505.1). Classification (NCBI taxonomy): domain Eukaryota; kingdom Metazoa; phylum Chordata; class Aves; order Galliformes; family Odontophoridae; genus Callipepla; species Callipepla californica. The sequence continues at coordinate 62,403,303 of JALIRH010000002.1, read as the reverse complement.
CTGTAAGTACATATATATAGAGAGATTTTCCATCACTTTGCTGATGGTATGAATTAAGCGATAACCCAAATTTATTTTATTAAATTGTTTATTTGAAAAGTTAATGATGACAAACCAAATGCCAGTGGCACTTCTAATTGCACTACTGACTGCTCTAGTAAAAACATCCATCAATGACAATTACTCCAGCTGCTTCCCATTCTTCCCTAGCATCAGAATTCCCACCTCTCTCTTATTCAGACATCAGTTACTCCAGCATGCTTCTGACAGTTCTTTGAGAAAAGAAGAAAACATAGCCTAGTGATGGGTATTAGTCTTGCACCATTGTTTATTTCAAGCTAAAAATATCCTGACATCATATAAATGTGTATTCAGTCAGTTGAAATTAATTGTCTCTTATTTAAATTAATAGAATCTGAATGTGTTCTGAGAAAAGTATATTTAGAGCTTTGCATGCATATTCTTTCGGGTATTATTGTAGAAGCATCTCTATGCCAGATCTCTTTTTCTGCTCAGCTCTTATACTTAAATTGAAAAAGAACTTTTAAAATATGTTTACTTTTCTGCCTTCCTGTTCATACTTGTATATGAGTATTGAACATACATTTTGATGTCAAAGATGAAAGATTAAGCTCCAAATACTTTGAGAAATGCCTGAGATTTTTCTATAGTGAAGGCAAAATCTTAGCACTCTCACATGTACATTTTCAAGTTTGTAATATACTTAACATTCTTTCTGCTTCTGTGAGACTAGTACAAAAGCATTATTCATTTTATTGTCTTTGTCATTCTTGCTCTTCTTCCAGTAAGTGCAAACAGCAAAAAAACTGCTACATTCTCTGTGCAAGCATTAATGTTACCTTTCCTGTCAGGGAAACCTCACAGGTGGATACATTAACTAGTTTAACCTTACTAGAAAAAGTCTGCTTTATTCTGTTTTTTAATAATCCTATGACCTTTAGAAATATCTTTGTGCAAATACATTGTGTGCACCTTTAGGAAGTGCAGAAGAGAATATACAGCAGAACTATAGCATCATTTATAAGATGTGATATTTTCAACAAGTAATTATTCACAGAGTTTCAAAAAAGCAGATTTAATAACCTCATAATTATTCCTAACTTTGCATACCTTTTATATATTATTTCTATATTTTCTCTTACATTTTTGCTGTAAGTTTTTGTAATTGTTTACAAACTTTGTGATTTGCTGTATTACTCAGGTGTTTGCCAACAATACAATATAATACATGAAATCTGCTCAAGATATAAAGTTGGTAGAAAAATTACAAACATTTGAAGTAATAAATAATCATTCAAGTGTACCCTTATGAAGAAATAATATAGACATGAGCAGTAGAAGTGTGAGGAGCTTAGTGTAATGGATAACTTTATAATGTATCCTGCCTGAGACCTAAAAGCTAGGATCTTCATTCTTCATCTCAGATTTGGTGCCATTGTTTTCTCTACTGGAGCTGGCACTGCTAAGTGATACTCAGAACATCATGGCTGTCTGATGTTACAGCTTTTTATCTGCCTATGGAGACTGAGAGGGACATAACTCTGTGGCTGCAACACAAACAGTAGAGAGGCTTGTGATCTGCCTTCCTCGAACAATGCTGCCCAAAGGTCACAGTCCAGTAGTGTTTTAAATTCATCATGCAGAGATGTGGGCGTAGATCTGACAGAACAGAAGATATCATTTTGTGGTAAAGCTACAGTGGGATGAATAAGGAGCTTCTCAACAAAAGCACGGCCTGTACATCAAGAATATGACTGGTTAACTACCACCACTTAAAGGAGGTAGCACTGGTGGGTGTATTGTCAAAATTGTCTCGTTTCCTTGCTGGCTCAAATGTCAGTCTCACAATGAGATTACTTAGCACCATAGAACACCACAGTGAGATTGAAAAATTCACTAAATCCCAGCACTGAACGGAATCAGCTCTATGCTGAAATCTAGCAGTTTATTTGCAAATAACTACTGATGTGTAGTAGCTGAAATGCTAGTTCAGCAAGGTATTTAAGAATGTACTTCTTTTTGAGCTAGTCCCAGTGGCAAGTGCATAAAGCCTTGCATAATCAGGGCCTTGGGGATAGTCTTGTTTTTTGTTGGGATTGATAATACTGTCTGACTGAAAAGTACATTTCTAAATCTCTTTTAAATATACTTGAGTTTTAAAAGAGACAAGTGATTTAAATACAGCCATAAAGCAAACAAACAAATAAATAAAATGAAGGAAAGGAAAAGGAAGTAATGAATCAGTAAGAATTAATAACACATGTCAACGGTTTACTGGGTTGATTTGACCTTGTTCCGTGACAATTGGTGCAGGGGACCCATGGACCCACGCCCCAGGAAAGGGGAAGGGGGAAAGGGAAAAGGGAGATGGGCCTAGAAACAAAACAGCGGCAACAATCTGAGGAGGAAAGCTAATTTACTAAATAAATATCAGAAAGCAAAATAACACAATATAACACTATAATTGGAATCTATAAGAAGCCAAACTTATTCCAACAGTAACTTTGTTTTAGCAGTAACATACACAAAATCTGTTCTGAAAGTAATGCCTTGTGTTTGATTACATTTGTCCATGATTTCAGAGGTGGTGGTTGGTGGTATGGCAGTAGAGGCTGAACCTTCCTGCCAATATTTCATTACATTTTGTTGCCATACAACAGATGGAAGCAAAGGGGCAGTCTGACAAAATGGAACGTGACAAGGAAGTGCACGTGAAGTGAAGATGTGTAACAGAATTTCTCCATGCAGAGAATTGACATTCACTGAAGCTTGCTGAACATTTAAGGAGACCAAACAGTGAATGTAAGCACAGTGAGGCAGTGGTGGTGCATTTCAGCAGTGGTGACAGAGACATGAAAGGCAAGCCACGTTTCAGATGGCCATACACATTTGCGCCAGCATTCCACACAGGCTCTTCTTCATTGCTGTTGAAAATGCGTTGCTAATGGTGGTGACCGCTGAAAAATCAAATTTTATAGCTGGGAATTTGATGCATCAAATAATGCTATTGTGCTCTTTTTAACTGTTGTGGTTTCCATGGAAATAGATATGTGCCATTACTTTTGAAGCTAGTTACGTACAAATTAAATTATTACCTCATTGCAGTACATGTCAAGTATCTAAAAATAATACAGAAACATTTTATGAATGCATATATTTGCTTTTGAAGGAAAGACTTCATAGTGATGTACAGGACTGGCAGTATGACCAACAAGGACAGATACTATTTTAAATTAAATTACTGGTTAGATAGGATCAAGCAGAAAATTATTGAAGTCCTTGATCTACCAAGCGAGAAGATTCCATTAAGAACCATATCAAACCCCATCTTAAAGGTTTCAAATTGTTATTTGTTTAGGTTTTACCAAAACATCACTACCCAGATTATTTATTAAATTCAGCTTAAATTTATTCATATGCAGCTGCTCGTCTCAGGTAAGCTCAGTTTTTCTTAAGTAAAAGCTTATAAAATAAGCCCATCTAAAATTTATCTAAAGGACATATTGAATAATAGATTATTCTGTGATAAACTGTGTGGTGATATATAAATTTTATCAAATACATCATGACTGCTTATTATGTGATATACTAATATTATTGTTTATTTATAAATAGTACTTTTACCGGGCTATGAATACCTGTAAGGCTATACAAAATGAAAACTTGAAATATAACAAATTTTTTAAGGAAAGAAAATGAATATGCGAGTATAAATGTTGTTAGAGATTCTAGTTTGAAATAATTTTCTGTAGGAAATTTCAAATCTGTAATTTTGCTCCAATTTGGTGTGAAAATTTCACAAAAGATTATAAGAAGTGCAGGGTACTGCTTAATGGCAAGTAGTAAGAACTGGGATTCCAAGAGCAGTAGCTGCCTTTGAATTCACAGGAGTTAGAACAATTGAAACTACACTACTTGGGATAAATATCCCAATATAAACCCTGAGGTTTAGTGCACATTAAACAAACAAACAAACAAACAATGAAAGAGATAATATTTTATTTCAACAAAGAAAAATATAGGTCCCTTCAAGATTTCCTAATAATCTCTTAAACAATTTCTACTCACCTACGTAGTATCAGATAAGTTTGGAAGAGATACTTAAACTGTTCATTCCACAAAGCAGCTTTATTCTGCATGCACCTATACTTTCAGTATACCTTCTTGATTTTGTGTCACAAAATACGACAGAAGATGTTTATGAATGCTGACAGAATAAAAAAAATTAACAGACATGAATGTGAAACATTTATTGTGTTTAATCCTGGTAGAATAATTCTAAATGTGTAAGGAATTTTTCTAGAAAAATATAGACTTCTGATATCTGAGGATTAATCTAGATTGTTGCAGTTGACACAATACCCTAATGTACATATTTATTCGCTGAATGTAACATATGATTAATAAGTATTTTGTGTGAATCTAATGCTGCATTTGAAATCTCATACAATAGTGGTATTACTTTACCCATGTCTAAAAACTGAAGAGATGTATGATTGGCAAGGAGAATTGCTTTTTTTTTTTAGACCAAACTATTTGTGTGAAAAGAATTACAAAGAAGCTTTTAGGCACAGGCTCCTTTTAGGATTTGAAATAAGGTAGTTTCTTTCAGACTGAAGCAGCAGTGCAGGATGATCTCAGATGGGATGATTCACAAAGCTAACAAATTACTTCTGGTTGATTCTTTACCACTAATGTTCTCTGGAGTTTCTTAGGGACTGGTATACCCTTCAGAAATTGTGCTTAGTAGATTTTTTTATTATTATTTCAGGCCTAATGGGAACTAATAGTACTGCAAATCTAGATTTGTATTACATAAATCAAGAATAGGGACTTGCACCATTGTGTATGCAAGTTTCAGCTTTGTTCTGATTGAAAAGGTCTCATGTAATAGAAGAGTAAAATCTAGTTATGTAAAAGGGATTTAATTAATTCCTAATCAGCAATACAGGAAAAGAACTTTGGAATGGCAGAAGGCATACATTCAGTTTTCCTGCAGCACTTCTTTATTGCTTTAGAAGTTCCAGTCTTAAGTGAAGTAGGATGAGCTTTTGTATATATATATATATTAATATATTCAAAATCACAGACACGGATGATCTTCAATATGCAGAAAATGCTACGCAAAACATCTGTGACAAGTAAGAAATAAACTTTTGGGCCACTGTTTAGACATTCATTGTTTTTTCTTGTCTGTGCAGATCAACTGTAGGGGATGTGTCCCCTGGATTTGTATTTAATGGGTAGTTCTGCACTCCAGAATACTTTTTAGAAAACAAAATGCAATTTCTAAGGCTCATTTGAAGACATTGTATCTTTTTCTGAATTACTTCGTTCCTTGTTACTGATTAAATATCTGTCTGTTTTGTCTGATTCTTTCAATAACATTCATATTCAATGCTCATGACATCATCATTGCTTTCAAGATAATGAAGCACATTGTCACCAGAATTGGTCTGCCAAACAGCCCTAATTGTCCTAAATGCTAGATCTGGGACAATAGCAAGTGAGGATGAGCAGCTGATTGGGAAAGTAATTTCTAAGTCTACAAAACTGTGATAATAGTTGATGAAGAACGGAGACAGTTGTGAAACTGAAAGGAAATACGAACAGGCCTTCCAACAATGCTGCAAGTTTAAAATACCAAGAACTTTTGTTTGTCAGTTGGCTGACAAATGCCTCCTGGGACTGTTATGCCAAGACATATTGTGGTATGTAGCAGAAATACTAAGTCATGGCCTGAAAGGAAGACTGAGTACCTGGTGAGAAGATGGGGCCAATCCAGGGGAGCTCAGGTGCATGCAATGTACCTGAGTGACTGGGAGGGGTAAGGCCAGGGTTGGCAGTGGAGACCAAGGTATCTTTTTTGGGAAATCCCTGCCTACCTGAGGCCTTCTAAAGGTAATCTGCTCCTTTCCTTCTTTTCTGTGTCTGTGTCTGCTGTATTTGGGGTTGTTCTTGTTGGCTGTAGCCAAAGACTTTGCCACCCCAATATTATCACTGTATTTTCCATTCTATTATCACATTACATGGTGCTAAACTGTATCTCTGAGAGCCAGGTGAACCTAATATAATTATGTGAAGAGGTAAACAAATTTTCTATCCAGTTAACTACAGCTTCTCTACATCACACAGTCACACAGAGTGAGGGGAGAACCTGGTTCTGTGCTTATGGATGGCTCTCCATTTTTAGCCACTGATCCATTCTGGTGGACTTTAAAAGATATTTGCAAGTACAAACCCTTCTATTTTCTCCTTAGTTGCAGGTTTGTAAAATAAAATGAACTGGTTAATTATCCTTTAAGGGTTTGTCATTACCTGCCTTTTTTCTCTGTGAAATATCTGAGGGCATTAGCATTGAAATGAAGGGCCATCACTGCTTATCTTTAATACATATTATGAGCACTTCCTATTGTTGAAGTAAATTAAAGGTACTGTCAGCTACATTAGATTAGGATGCAGTATAAATATGTACATATAGGAATTGTTCAGGCTATCTTGATCAATGACGAAACACTAGGTTCATTGTGAGTGGTATAATTGATATGACTCTCAGTATTTAGAATAAAAGCATTCACACTCAAAAGGATTGTTTGTCATACAGAATGAGTCTTTAGAAGAAAAAATACACAAGTGTGCACTACATGAAATATTGTTGGTAGCTATGTCTGTGATGTTGCTGTTTGCTCAGCAGAAGCACTTCTGCAAAGAGGATTTCAAACTTACTGATCTCTTCGTCTTATGAACCAATGCTCTACAAGTGACTGGAGCAGTTCTAAATAATCTTTCAAAATTATAACAGGTTTAAAAAGGGTTGTGTTCTTATTCAACTAGAAATTCTGTTTATAGATATGTTTTAGGCGCCTTTTCTCCTTATTTGTGATAATTTTAGTGTGTTTTATATTTCACAGAAATCTACTAACTGCATTGCATTACCAGGTACTATGAAGGAAATTGTGCTATCAGGGCTGCTTGAAGTGGTGGACTCCAGAAGGCAGTATATGTGACTAGTTTTAAACTGAGATGTAAATTGCATTTGTGGAGATAAAATATCAAAATAAAAACTGATGTACACTTTATAACAATACTTTAAGCTTAACTCTCAGCATTTAAAATTACCAGGAAAACTGAGTATGATTAATTGGATAAAATTTTGCATGAAATAATGAAAAATTGTGTGCTAATCTATCTGACACTGTTAAGCGTTCTCTGTTTTCACTTGGGCAAAGAGTTGTTCTGAGAGGAGAACTGTTTTCTAGGAGGGATTTGTGATAAAATAGACAACATTTTGAAGATGGAACTTGACCAGTTTATGAAAATGATGCTATAACATAGACACTTTATAGCAGTAGGATCTGGAGCTCGTTAACCTTTTTAATTCTATGCTATCGATTCTCAGTATTTCATTAATTAAATGTGATACTTCCATAGTTTCCTGTCTTCTATTCCTCTGTTACAGTCATGGGGGCATGTCTTTTTAGTGGAATACTTTTACTTTTCTCTGTTCACTCATCCTGTCTTAGAACAGTATAGACTTCTGAACATCTGGGAATTTCTATCCATTCAAGATTGACTCTGTCCTGAATCCAAGCAGTTTCAGACTCCTAACCAACCAGTTGATGTTGCAGTTTGGTCTCTAAGTTCATGTTTGGAATATGTTCAGTTTCTCTGTGAAAATCCAAATTTTGTCTCCCAAAATAATATGAATATAGGTATAACTTATGAGGGCTGCTCCAAAATCATACCTCCTGTTTTATTATGCTAGCCTGCAATAGCAGCGGTTGATGTTGATGCTATGATGGTAGAGGCTGAACCTTCCCACCAATAGTGTGTTCCATTTTCTTGCCATTTGACAGATGGCAGCAGAGGGGTAGTCTGACAAATTGTGTCTGCCATGAAAGTGTGTATGAAGCACCAGTGTGGGACTTAATTCCTCCATGTGGAAGAACTGGCACCCAATGGTGTTCATCAACATTTGCTGTTTATGAAGGCTGAACAATGAATGTGAGCACACTGAGGAGGTAAGTGGCAGATTTCAGCAGTGGTGACAGTTACACGAAAGTCAAGCCACATTATTGATGGATATGCAGGTTTTTGTGAGGCCATCATGCTGGATCTTGTTCATCACTGGCAAAAATGCAAACATTGAGAAAAGAAAAATAAAAAATTGAAAAATAGTTTTTCTGTAGCTGAAAATTTGCTTAGTCAAATAGGATTATTGTACTTTTTTTTTCTTTGTTGTAGTTTCCGTGGAAACGCATAGGAAGCATTACTTCCAGAGGGGCCTATGTACATGTATACAATGTATATGTTATATATGCTCTATATAATTAATATATAACTTTAATACATAATATTAATATTATGTAACTGCTAATAGCTTAAAAAGTATAAGAAGTGAGATTCGTATTTTCACTCCTAAGTAAGTTTGCTTCTTCTTAAATAGTACATAGCCTTGGAGAGGAATACATATCCTTCATGGATATCTAGAGAGGCTAGGCCTACTACAGAAGGAAGGCAAGCACTTTCTTCAAAGATCTGCGTGCCATAGCACATTACAACATGCTGACGTGATGTGCATTTGACATTGCATCTGCAAGAGCAGAAAGGACTACAGAAAACTGAGGTGACATTTGAAGTTGGAGCTCCAGTATTCCCACAGAATACCTCATATTAGCCACAAATCTGAATTACAGAAATCATCCTAGAAATCATAGACTCATTTAGATTAGAAAAAAAGACAAAAACAAATGTTCTCAAGTTTGGCTATCATCTAACACTACAAAGTCCACTACTAACCCATGTCCCCGATACCACATCTGCACGGCTATTAAATAACTTCAGAGATGGAGTCTCTACCACTTATCTGGGCTACCTGTTTTAATGTTTTAATACATGAGGAAATTCTTCTTGACATCTAATTTAAACCTCCCCTGGCACAACTTGAGGTCATTTCCTTGTGTTCTCGAATCTGGCCTACCCACATACTTATTAGCCTAATGCATGTCCCTTCTGAAATGATTTAAGTTTGGAGGTTAATGAGTAGTAAGTCCCACACTCTTTTTTAGAATGTAAGCTGCTTTGTTTGACTAAATTAATAAACTAAATAAATTATATTACTCTAAATATCTGAAGTGAAATCCAAAGGGAATATTAATAAATACAAGTTGTTTCCTCATTCTAGAGAAATATAAAACTTTGACGCTATGATATATCACAGTCCTTCCTAAATCAAAAGCAACACCATGTCTGTAATGAATTAGTAAGGCCAATAGCAATATTTCTTCAATATGTTATTAAACATGAGGTTTTATGATCAAATATATTCTTGATCAATTCATTTAATCACTTACAGTCTAATTGTTTCATTATGACACTTTGTCCTTCATCAGAACAAAGCAATTGATTTAATATACTTTATAAAATGACTGTGTTTCTCAAAAAGTTAATCAAACTATTGTCGGTTGATGTCTGAACTTGTTCTCTGAAATTAATATATGGAGTGTTCAAAGTACTGGTTGGAAATTACTCTCCTTGACAAATGCCTTTAATTTAAACACATTTACAGGAGCTTTATGAAGTAGTAGTAGTACTCTGTAGCTGAGACTTAAATGTTTTAAGTTTCAGTTTTAAATGTTGAAGAGCACAATAAAACAAGCTACACAGTGTTGATTTTTCTTTGAAGTTAAGTGTTCTGAATCCTTGGGTGTTAGTGCTCAATTTATTTGTAATAATATTTATCATAGGAAACCAGATTTATTTTATTTATTTATTTATTTATTTTTGAATACTCAAGTTTCCACAAATGAACTGTAAATGAAAGACCCCTGAGGCCTGTCCCTTTCTGCTGGATGTGACTGCTTCCCTCATCTTTTGGGAGACGGAGTGTGTATCCCACAGAGGTGGACATACACAGTCACAGAAGACACCAGCAAGGTCAGCCACACTGACTGCCTGTAGTTGTACTCCAGCATAACTTCACCAGATGTCTTAGAAATAGAGTCCTGGGCCCACTTGACTTCTAATTGGCGCTGAATTTTGTTAGTGAAAATGCACATGAACCCACTATTCACAAACACATCCATGTTCACTGTTCCTTTGAATACTAGTGTGGGCCTTATTTCTGCCTATAATATCCAGCTGTAGTTCAACCTGGCAGGCAGCTCAGCATTATGGAGACATTTGCTCACTCACTGCTCCCTGTGGGATGTGGGAGTGAATCAGAAAAGAAGTATGTTGAGCAAGTGACTATTTACTATGACAGAAAAAAAAAGAAGAAAAAAAATAGTAGTAATAATAAATCTGTACACTTACCAAACAACTGTTGCACAAAGCAACCTGCTGACTGATGACCAGGCAGTTCTTGAGCAGCCAGAAACCCCTCTCGCCTAACTCCCTCATTTTATAGTTCTACATGCCTCTGGTATGGTATGGAATATCCCTTTGGCTTGCTTAAGTCAACTGTCCTGGTTCTCTCCCTTCCAGATCCTTGTGTCCCCAGCACCCTTGCTGGCAGGGCACCTCAAAAAGTTGAAACATCAGCTCTGTGGCCTGTTTGCTCTGTGCTGGAACACAGCTGCTCTGGAACAGCTAAAACACTCTTCTCTTATGAACATCGTTTACCTTTGGAGGCCAAAATATAACTATTTTATTCTATGAAGAAAATCCACAGCTTCTCCTCTTATTGCTGATGCTTATGCCTATGAGACCTACAGTCTGCAGTCCCTTCTCTGTTTTCTGATGCTTCAAACTTTCAGTGCAGATACAATTGTACATCTCAGTTGCCCAATTTCTTGGCACCTAGACCTTAGGGCATTGTAACTCACAAACAGTTCTCCAGTTGCTGGCATTTAAAACTTGCAACTAACGTACGTACACACACGAGGTCAAGATTGAGATTATATGGGAAAAACAGTTAAACATAAAATTTAATAAGATAGAATTCACTACAGGGAATTCACTGCAGGCGTAGGGCTCAGCCAGATGAGTAGTGTCTGGCAGTCAGCTTGCATAAGAGCAGCCTTTTATTATACATGCTCCTTTTCACTTTTGTATGCTTGTTCTTCCCCTGTCCAGTCTGAATACATCCTTTCATGGCCATTGGCTCTTCCCCTAAACATCCCATAATATATTTTACATAGTTCTACAAGTACCTTCTGATATCCACTAGTAAGTTTAACACAGTCCTACAATCTCCCTCAAATACCCCATAACGCTCATTATAATCACTCTTTTTATGACTTGGAAGGTTCAGGTTGACTCTCCTCAAGGCTATGCCTAATTATTTCCTTTAATTGTCCTTCAATCAGTGTGAAAAGAACTATGCTTTTGTTAATGTCTTTGTTATCACTTAATGTTTATGTGTCTGGGTGTTTAATTTATCACTTTTCTTGTTATTTATTTCCTTCATACTGAATAGTATTTAATCAAATAACTTAATGAACCAGATGCTCTCACATTCCACATCTCATCTATAAAGGCTAGATCTATGAAGGGATTCAGAAAATATTTAGGAAGTTATTTCCCAATTTCTGTGTTGACATTAAAAATTCAGTCAAATGTGGGAGGTATGGCCAATCTTTGTCTATGGTTTTGTCACTAAAATAACTATCTTCTGAATGTATGAAATTGATTCAGTTCTTTTACAATCATTCTCATATCTTGGAGCCCAAGACACTTACTTGTTCAGCTCTTATTAAATATTTTTAGCACAACGCTCCTTTTCTCTAGAATACCTACCAGGAAGTGCTAAGAAGTATTATACAAAGAATCTCTCTCATTCAGGTGACCAGAACACTTACTGGGTTAGGAAGTGTTCTATCTGATCAAAAATAAATGTTGTTTTAAACTCCTGTGAGCCCTTATAATTTCTATTTCTAAGTGATAAACATTGTTTCAAAACAAAGGTGAAATTCTTTCATTTAAAAACTTGAAAATAGCGCAGTGTTTCAAATACCTTAGTTTTTAGGTGAACTTCATATATTATTTATATTAAAATTCATCATCATCATCAATTAATTATTGTGTTTTTTTTTGTTTTACTAAAATTCATTATTAACTATCAAGCGAAGAAAAAAAAGAAAGAGAAAAAGAGTGAAAAATGTTTTTCATTTTCCAAATTTCCAATTAACTTTGCAATATACATAAGTGGTCATTTTTTAATCTGTAAACTAAGAGCACCACTTGAGTGAGACAGTAAAACTAGATAGAACCCCATATGAGGTTTTTTTAGTACACATTGGAAAAGGATAAAATTGCATCTGAATGCTTTAACATGAGTTTTATGGGCTGGAGTTGCCCTTCTATGGTGCTCACTATTGCAAATATGCATTGTAAAACACTGTCTGATTATTATACATGTACCTGTTATACAATTGCCAGCCTCATGAACCCCTATACTGCATACTTCATGAATACAGTTTGAAGTAGCCATTACCTTCTCCAAAACTCTTCCATTTCAAATCTGAAGAACAGATAAACTAGTAGAACAAGAAACATAAAGCACTGAAAATAATTTTCTTCTCCTAATTTTAGATCTACTCAATACAACAGTAAATTTAATTTATTAATCTCTGTTTGAACCATAACAAAAAATCTCAAGTAAAGGTTTTTCGGAAGATGCGTCTGCAGAATATAACTGTACTGGTAAGTGTATTTATATATCCAGGCTCACTGACTGACAAATGAGGGTCACATAAGGCCACTTAAGGGTTTACCATTCTGCTTCTAGCTATCTGTCCATTCCTCTCCTAATCACTACCACCATATATAATTGAGGAAATAAAGTGATCTAATTCCTCATTCCTAGTAAAATTTCATCAGATGAGTTTTAGACTAAACTTGTATCCCATAGCTTTAAGTTGTTAAGCCATGTTTAGGAAGTAATTGCCCACAAAAGAATGAGTTGTGAATCTTCAGAGCACATAGGGCATACGCTTAGGATACAATACTTTTAAAATTGCATTTCTATGCAGTATCAAACTTAAACTTGGGAACAGTGAGTAGTATGCTACTTTAGTTTTGTTCTCCCATTAAACTGTTTTAGTCAAATATGATAAGTCTTGATCACAGAAAGAATTATGTTTGCTTGGAATATTGAGCTTGCATGTGTATCTGAGCAAAGAACCTGCAATAATTTCATTTCTGTCATAAACAATTCCCATTACTCTTAGTGCTTCTGGGTGCTGGAGGAAGAATCTCAGCAGGGCTGGCTTCTCGGAGCTCCATTGTAAGAGACAACAATGTATGTTAAATTATAGATGGGGCTTCACACTCTTAATAATTCAGATCTTCAATATAAAGTATGCTTTTTCTCTTTCAATTTTTCCATGATTAAATTTAGTTGGTTTGGTTTTATTATCTGGGTTTTCTTTTTTCTTTTTTTTTTTTTTTTTTTACTTCTCTCTAGATACTCCCATGCCTAGTGTTTTATTATCTACCAAACGAATAATTAAGGTGACATTGCTGTAGGTTTTATTTTTTCTTTTTCTTTCTCTAGATTATCATCTTCAGATGTAAATGTAGCAGTCATAACAAAATTTACACTGTAACTCAATCTGGATAGAACATTTCTGAAGATAATTACTGTCAGATGTAGAGAACCACAGTTTCTTATTTTAATAAGCAGTATTAACTCAGTATTAACTGTATGTAGGTCAGGCATAGTTTCAGTGTTTTCCAAATTGGAGCATGGTGGCACAAGAGACTGTTTTCTACCTTGTTTGAACCAAATACTAAAAAAAAAGTGCTAAGATTTTCTTTTCTTTCTATTGGTGTTTTTTCATGTGTTTGTTTTTCATTTCCATATAAACATGCCTTTTTTTTTTTTTTTTTTTTTTTTTTTACTGTAAGTTCCATGTGCCTTCCAGCCACTGCCTGAGATGAGCATTTTGTGTCAGAGGCATATGCTGTTATATGGTTTAGTATTTAGCTGTGTTTAATGCTCGTTCTTCCCAAAGATTCTTGATCTGCATTAATTTTTTCACCGAACATAACGAGTTAATTTTCTGTATATTAACAGTGTTGAATTTTCACTTACTTGGGTATATTTCAAACCTTGTTTGCTCAGACTGAACATACCTTGGTGATGTAAGTTGCCTTTCACTGTGAGGACCTGCAGTCCTAATGCTGCATATGTAAATTGGGATTCTTAGCAATACTGAAATACACATAAAAATCATAGCTGTTGTACTATTAGCCTTGGCAGTAATTGTGTTAGATGTAGGGTATCAGCTGATACTCAATACTAAAAACAACTGTGCTTGTGTAATAGTTGTGCTAAATTCTGTTTAAAATAGAAAATGGAATAAGTTTACTTAATTTTCCATCCATAGAGCAAGAAGATGTCTCTGAACATAAATTTTACATCCAGTGAAGTATATTTCTGAGGTATATTGTGATAATGAGCAAATTTTAAGTGAAAAAAAAGCATTATACTATTACAGGCACAATAAAGGTATGTTACTAATGTCTATATGTAGGCTTGCGCACCAGTAGCAAGAAGTACTAGAATTTTTGATTTTGTCTATGAACATCATTTTGGGAAATGAGAAAAGCAAGACCTGCATAAAAGCTTTAGTTATGCCAACATTAAAACTAAAATAATCAACTAAAATAAACAAAATAAACTAAAATAATCAAAACAATGTATGAATAATTTAAACAATAATCATGGAATAAGACAGTTATTATACTTGGTAGACGTTAGATAAAAAAGCAGAAAAGCTTATTTTCAAAAATATAACCATCTTTCAACTTTATTAATTGCACAGCCTTACACTTACAAAGTAAGTTCAATTAATACCCTCTGATAGTAGAAGTTGCAAACGTCATGGGAATTCTCTTAAAACATCAAATCTAAGCTACAGGACCTGTGCAATTAATCCATAATTCTACCTATCAACATAAGATCAGTTAGTCAAAAAAACTAACAAAAAAACCCACCACCACCAACAACAAAAACCTGAAACACTGAAAATGAGGCAAGCAAAACAGTGTTGTAGACTTAAAGTAATTTTAATAATGTTTTATCAGAAAAAAAAAAATTAAAGAAGTCTTTTATAGAACACAGAAATCATTGTAATTACATTAAAAGCAATCTAGAATATGTGGACTTTGGATGAAGGTAAGATCCTGATGCTATTTGAAAGCATAGATGTCTTGCTCTTATTTGGTGCTGCCGTGGAAAGAAATTCTTGAAGATGTAAGATATCGTAGCTTGGCTTGTTTTCTCTCCCCCTCTGGTTGTTTTGGTTTTTTTTTTTTTGGGTTTTTTTTTTTTTTTTGAGTAGAAATTCATCACAGAAAATATTTAAATATTTAAAGCTTATATTAAAAAAAAATTAATGAAATGAGCTATGAAAATAAATAGCAATGTAATCCTGTGGCACTTGATTTTTTTTTTTTCCGTTACTTCCTAGATGTTGCAAGAATCACCTTTTCTATAGAGGAGGGATTATGAGTCCTATTCCTTCAAATTATGATTTGTGACAATAAGAATATGTATTCATAGTTCATAATTATCCCTTTGAGAAAGATAGTCAAGGATCAGATCTGAAATGTTGCATGACCATACAAGTAAACTCTCTGCAGAAGAAAAGTACATCTGTGCTCATGGGTGAGGGTGATGAAAGGATTACACAGGACCAGTGCGCAAAGTGTTTAATACATTATATATGTATGAATCAAAGTCTCTGGCTCCAGAATTTTTAGCTCCAGCAAGGTGTTTCAAGAACACTACACTACAATGAACAAACAAGGAAGTGAGCCATTTTGATCTTTTAGATATAAATAAGAGGGAAGCAGTGAAGAAAGGCAAATCCTCCACATCCATCTTCTACTCTCCCAGCTACAAATGTCTCAGAGGCACAAATCTCAGAACATGGAAAACTAACTTTGTACTTAGGAAATATCCAGTTCATATGAAGAAGGTTCAGAAAATAGTAAATGTTTTGATTCATATTGAGCTATCCACTGAGTTTGCCTTGAGAAACATTGAATCAGCGTGCAACCTTTTATTTAACAAGGTTGAGAAGAGGATTCAAGTAGTGGCATTAAAACTTCACTGTGAAAAGATAAAAATTGAAAAATGAATTTTTTTTTTGTTATCTGTCAATGCATTCTAGGTCTGATTATATCCAATAATTTGTGAATTGATGCAGGGAAAAAATAGTAGTTCAAAGCTGGCAGTTACACTAGGTGAAGTTTATTTCAGTGCATTTAATTAATCTAAAGGAGAAAACCTAGAGAGCCGCCTGGGTTCTTTCTCTAGTTAGTTCTGATGTAAGGAGAGGCCTCCTTTTTGAGGGCAATGCATTTAACACTGAAATAAGTACATAAAATATATAGAATAAATCTTTAATTACAATGAAAAATCTTTCTCATGACTGTAGCAACAGCCCAGCTGATGATCTTGGACTAGATAGTTAACTTCTAGTTGGCTTCATTCAGATGATGAGACGTATACTGTAACTTCTACTATTTAAGTACTGACACTAGTCAGTGCTTAAAAATATGAGGCAGCGTTCCATTAAGAACAATATTGGCCATATTGAATTGGCCCCTGGAATTTCTTTTTCTAGCATACCTGTGAGAAGAAACATTATCAGGGTTAAAATATTCAACTGTTAAACAGTATCAGTGTCTACACATGAGCCCTCTTAAATTATCTTGTTTTTGAAACTTGATTTTTTGTCTTTAGATTGACTGAATCTAATCATTCAGTATCTAATAGAATTATTGAGTCTCTCAGCTACCTATTCTCATTACAATCTGATGTTCAGGGGTTTTATCTTTCTTTCACTTTATGGCCTTCTTCAAACTTGCTTAATGCAAATCACTTATAATCATCCTGTGATACACATGCCATTTGTACATTTCAGTTTTTCAGCATCTAGATTAATGAAAACAAAAATGTTTTTTATTCTGAACATTTTGATGAACTTTTACTTTGCAACTGAACTTTTATTCTTCATTAGACTGATTTTCCAAAATATGATGCTTATGCAGATAGTTTCCAAAATTTTAATCAGAAATTATCTATAATTGAGAAAGGTAAATGTTTTGGAAGGGGCATAAGCAGATCTCAAGCTAAATGATTTTCCAGTACGTTCTCATATGCTGAACTTTCAGCTCTCCTTTCCTCAAAAAATAGAGGATGTGCTTTATTCCTGTCACTAAAATGCAATAGACTAGGCCATACCCTTGTGGAAATACAAAAGAAAGACTGATTACAAATTAATTCAGTTCAATTCAGTTCTGCTTTCTGTCACTTTACTCACTGTCTGAACACTCCTAAATCACTGAAACTCTGAATGTTATGTTGCCAAAAAAGTATTTTCTTTTTTTGTTGTCTGGCATAATCTTTCTTTTTGAAATCCTAGAGAATGCCTACTATTGACAGAATTATTTCTGAAAATAGCAGAAGTGGGGGAAATATCATATAAAAATCCTTTCCAAGAGTATTCTATGTTCATGTTTTATTCCCTTTCTTCAGCTTTCTAGGTTACTCATGGAATTGACATGAATATTAACATGAGTGACTTGAATCTTCCTAATTACCAAGTTCATCTAGCAAATTCTCTTCCCATCAGTAAAAAAGATGCATCAGCTAGACCAGAGCCCTTATTATAAGAACTGTTCTGATGTCTGGATACCTTTGCAGAGTCACAGACTCAAAGAATGGTTGATTTTGGCATAGACTTCTGGGGCCATCAACTCCAACTACTGCTCAAGTAGTGACACCCAGAGCATGGTACCTAGGACTATTTCCAGGTGACTTTTGAAGCTCTCCAAGGACGAGACTTCACAGCTTCTCTTGGCAACCTTTTCAAGAGCTCTGTTACATGCACAGTACAGATGTGCTGCCTAATATTTAGACAGAACCACTTTTATCCAAACCAATGGTTTGTGAAAATTTACTCTTGTCCAGGCATTGGGCACCACTAGAAAGAGCACGACTGTCTTTTCTTTTGTTTTTTTTTCGTAAATTTATAGCCACTAATAAGGCCCCTCAGAGGCTCCTCTTCTCCAGGCCAAACAATCCCAACTCTGCCAACCTCTCCTAACAGCAGAATTGCTCCAGACCTCTGATCACCTTGGTAACCCTCTGCTAGTCTCTTTCCAGTATGTCTAGGTCTCTTTTGTGCTGGGGGCTCCGGAACTGGCCACAGTTCTGGGGTCATTCCTCCCTGGATACAGGACTTCTCTCTCCTCCTTGTTGAACTTAATGAGTTCCTCATCAGCCTACCTATCCATACTGAAAGGATCCATTTGGATGGCTGCATCACCCTCTGATGAAGTCAGTCATTCCTCACAGGTCAATGTGATCTCTGATATTACTCTACTCCATTATCTAAATCATTAATAAAAATATTAAAAGGAACAAATCTTTGGCATCTGGTGTACTCTGCACATTTGTGGCTTCCAATATAACTTAATTCCACTAACCTTCTGCCCACTTGCTGCACCATTTCAGCCTTGTCTTTAAAATCTGAGATTCCTGAAAGATGGTTGTATCAATGGAGACTAGGTACCTATCACGATATTTTTGCACAGTTTAGGTCTCTTTAAGTGATTTAATATTTATAGCAGGCCAAAATTATGATTAATCCTATTTTTCAAGGTAGACTTACTATGCACTTGTTAAATTTAAAAAGTATTCCTTAACATTTTGTTTAATTTACTGGTCAGAAGAAAAATATAAATTCACAAGTCATTTACTACCAACATCACAAGTTATGCTGTACTCTCAAAAACTCACTTAAAGTTAGTAATAGAAAAGTTGCAGAACTGATGCAAATTAAATAACCAGTTGAAAATAGACCTGTAGAGTGAATGAAATATGTGGGTGGAATTAATATCATAATAAAAATAAGAGTGAGATATTTCAAACCTGAATAATTTGTTTTTATAAAGGGCTGTTTACTTGATCTCGCTTGACAAAAATATGAATAGATGCTATTTCAACTCTAAATTACTTTTATGAAATAGTCATTTAGCTATTCAGTGATTGTTACTTTTAATTCAGTCTCAAAATTTAATAGCTATATCTCTCTTCTGGTGTCACAAGATAAGTGAGGAAAACATTTCCTTTATTGAATGAGTTGTCCAGATGCACCTAAAGGATATATATGCATTAGCAGATCATTTAAGGATGGCCTCCTATTTAAAGTATAGTTCTCCATCATCATAAATATTTTATTGAGTATTCTATGCGTTGCTCACCTTCTGCTACAATAAGTAATCTTAAGCAATCTTTTATACCAAGACAGAATATTTTAAAAGTTCGGTATCTTTAAACTTGCTTTCACTGAGCTGTGCTGTTGTTTTTATTTTTATTTTTTAACATAGCACTGTGTAACAATTATGTATAATAGCTACATAATGGTTAATCAGAAGCAATCATTTTAGGATCTTCTTCCAGCGTGTTTCAGTCTGACAGCTTTACAAATTAACTACAGTTATGTTAGGATAATAGTGCTTTGGTTTTTTTCTGCACCATAAAAGGTTGGAAATTCACAGTTGAAGCTGATAGTTTGTCTTTATTATGCTGCTTTATTTCTATCTAAGGGTGATGTGATACATTAAGTACTAATTTTATCTAATTTTTAAGCTCAGCTGATGATTAATCATGAATCAAGCAGAATGGATATTAGGATAGGATGCAGATGACATGAATGACTTTCAGGACTTAGTGACTAACTGTATATCCTAGGGAAGGGCATTTTACTTCTTTATGGAGTTCTACCCCACCTCCTTCCACTTAGATTTGTATCTTTATCGGATTACCTCCCTTTCCAGAGCTGAGCAGTGTGGCCTGTTTTCAAGTGGAGTGAATGAGATGTTAAGTATGCAATAACTCGTACTACTGACACAGTCTATAATAGCATCAGTAGTCATGCACATTAAGAAAAGAGATCATTAGTCAAATATGGTTATCTGTAACACAGAAATGGAATCAACGCTGAATTAAATTGTTTTTGGAATGTCGAAATGCCTTTTGAGCTGATCTCTAGTGAAATGTCAAACCTGAAAAAAAGCTAAGTCTGAGTAATTGCCGCCTAATCACAGTGAGTGAAAAGTGGCTTAAAAGACCTTACAGACTTTTTTCTCATTTAGACCTTGTTCTTTCAAAAGAATGTTTATTGCTGTATTTTGGAAACACCACTGTTCTCAGATTTTGAGAAATTTGGATCTTCAGTCTGCCCGAAACCTGATCTTGTAAGATAGCATTAGTATCAAAAGTGAGAGATAGGAAAGGGAAATTAAAATGAAGCTTATCCACAAGATTAGATAAAAGACAAAAGATAAAAGACCTCTTCGAGAGTTTCCTGTTTTTTTCAACGGAAAGAAAGAAGCACACTTAACTAGAAAACAGTGATACATATAAATTGCATGCAATAATCTTTTATGTTCTGGAATATTAGTATGAAATGATAAATGAACAGCAAATAACCAAGAATGAAACATTTTGAATGGCCCCTGTCTATCTAATGTTCATTCAAATTTGGATGCTCACTGAAGCAAAACATGAGGTAAAAACACTCTGTATTGGATGTGCTTAGCTTTTGAAGTTTAAATTCCTCTGTTGTTCTTTCCCTCCTCCCCTCTTCACCCCCAGAAAGCACTATAGAGTGTTTTCTAAATTTCCTTTTATTAGCATGTTTTCAGGAACTTAACATAGCTCAGTGTGCTTGGTATCTCCCCTCCATCTAAGCCACTTTAGAATTTAGAATACGCCTCAACTTCCAGGTCAAGTCTTCAGTTAAGTCTGCTAGATGTCCCCTAACTCTACCTGAAAAAGTAGCCCCTCTTTTATTTGTCATAACCAGAGAATAAATCATTCACTTGAGAAATAACATTCTTGACCTTACTTATTAGATTTTAACACACTCTCTCCTTATGCTACTGTAGAAAGCATTCAGTACCTTGGCATATTACTTCATAAAGGTCTGGGCTAGTAAAATGTATCATAACTTTATAGGACTCTAATGAATACAAATTCAATTTATATCTAATTCAGTTTCCTAAAAGAAAATTGCATTTCATGTAGAATTCACTATTTTGTCAGTATGTAAGTAAGAAGATATACCCCATCTTGATTAAATTAGTTTTCTCTGTACAATTTTTCACTTTGTAGTAGCTCACTGGATGCTCACACTGGAGGTATATAGTCAGGTTTCGGTTCCTGTTGCAAATAATATTTAAGCCCTTGCACAAGATAGATTAATTGTAGTACAAGAGCCTAAGACTTCTTCCAAATCTGCTCTTTAGAGAAGCAAGTAATCCTATCGAGTCTCTTCAAAGAGAAATTTGAACACAGAGACAATGGGTTATATCACAACAGGTCCTAAGGATTTTTAAATGAAGCAATTTTTCTCAGCAGTGTATTTCACAAAGAACAGGGTTTGTTCGAGAGCTTTCCTAAAGGAGAGGCTACATATCTTTAAACCTGGGCATTGTAAAGCTCAGATTTAAATATAAAATCCTTTTTAAGGGACTACTGTGCTTTTTGCTGCTTTCACCTAAAATGCAACAGGTTGGCTTGTTTGCCTGGAGTTCTAGAAATCTGATACAGACTGTGTAGAGATTCTAGACAGTAGATTGGATTCCAAATTGTGATTTGTTAATGATGCTTTAAGGCTTTAGTGAAGAAACAATCAAATCAAAGTGTAAGTTCAGTTTCTAAATTCTGCTTCCAAGGGCAAACATGCAATTCTCTTTCTATGACAGTTTCTTCCTTTACCAAGTTGCATTGTTTTATGTTAATAAAAAAAAAAATCAATTGATTTTCTAGTATGTTCTGAACCTAGTTTATTTCAGAAAACCTGAAAAAGGAACTGACGATGTGCACGTGCATGGAGTGGGAGAAATTCAAGAGTTTGATAAGCTGTGGGATAATGTGCAGCAATGTTAACTATTAGCAAAACTGGATAGAAATTGAGTTGAAAATCTTCCCGTTTGATGGTGCTGCATCTCTCAGTCACTGACAGTGGTGTAAGATTTGAATTACCTTCATGGTGCTGTGTGGAAGCTCGGCAGTGAGGACTGACTCTCAACTCTATTCTTCACATTTGCAGTTTCTTTATGCACTACAACATTTTGGTATCTTTCCAGTTGTGCAAGACAATACTCACTCAAGCTGAATGTCCCTCATAAACATTATGAGACATATCTTCAGGCAGTATAATTTGGTAAAATAACAGTATAACACTCTTGGCTCCTTGGAGCTAAACTGATTCACTGATACCACTGAGGAGAAATGTGCACTGTATTAGCAATGGATAGTGTTCTGCTAATACAATCTAGGAGTGTGCTGACTCTTAAAGGCACTCAACAGAAAGGTAATGACCTCTGTGTTAAGGAAAACATAATAATATTACAACCTGGTACAGTGCAACTAACTGTGAATCCCACTGCAACTAATACAGTTTAGATATTGACTTTTAGCCTAAGGACTCTGGGGTTTACTTAGTCTCTACAATTCATCTGGTTGTCTTAGCATAAAATATGGTTTTTGGCTGTTGCAGACACCTGAGTCAGTTTGGCACACCTTGGAGCTGTATGTGGGCATGTGATATTCTTGGAATAACATGTTCGTGGAAATATAATAGGCAGTAAAAAGACGAAATCCAAAAACATCAACTTAGAATGGTTTTTTTCATTTACAGTATTCCATATGTTAATTTACCTTTAAAAATAACAAAAAAAACCTGCGATATCTGAGATTGCAAAAAGATATTTGCTCTCAAAAGAGTAATTTTTGTGTCTCCAATATGTGATTTACTTACCAAGGACACTCCTGTTCCCAGTGGCCTTGTCATGCCTGTCCCATGTACAAGCTCTTGCACAGAGAAAATGCTGTTCCCCAAGGTTAGCAGTAGCTGAGAGACAATCAAAGTCAGTGGGATCTCCATGGTGTCTCAGTGACAATTCTTCAATGAAGTGTCAAGTCCCTGCTCTAGATAAGGCAGCTGTCTGACGTTCAGGACTGCAGGCAGCCCTCAGGCAAGTAAAGACATTTATTTAATACAAAATGGAAACAAAATGGATAGCTGCAGATATTTTCCATTCTTCTCACAACAGCCACTGTTACAAGGCTCCTACACTATAGCCTGAGTAGCTCCTGCAGAAAGTTAAGAATAACAGTCTGATACTTATCCGTACACATACATGTTTTGTTAGATTAACATTACTAATATTTAAATATGTATTTTTAATTGTACACATATACCAAATTGTTTGTGCTATGTTTTTCTTTATGACTGTGTTAATACATATTTTGCAACAATTTTCGTATCTTCTTAAAGAAGATCCATTTGTTCCCTTGAGTGACATGATCTTGTCTAATTTCTTCTGGCTTTCATTTTGTGGGGAAAGAAGTTCTGTGTGTGTATTTGTGTGTGTGTGTGTTTACATGTTTTAATCTCCTTTAAGCTAGTTCAGAATACGGAATAAGACAGAATTCGACTAAGCTCTCAAAATAAAAGTTTTAAAATGTTATTCCTGTTCTGAGAGATAGTATATAAATAAATGAGTACTTCTCTATAATAACCATAAGGAACATTTCCTTTAAATCCCATTTCTGGGATTCAAAAATCCCAGAAGTTTCATGCTAGTGCTTCTGCTTCCTTGAATCGTGTTACAAAGGAGATATTGAACATTACTGCAAGTTTTTCAGAAACTGGATTTGCTAGTAGAATTTTTTGTTTTGTGCTAATACTGAGAACTGGGAGTCTGAGTAGAGATGGTGTTCCTTATCTACCTCTGGAAAAGGAAGATCTCCCTCAGTGCCTGTCTCAGGGGAGCTATTTGGCATGGAACTGTCAATGAGTGCTTAGGGACTCCTTAGTGCATGCATCATTGATTTAAAAGACAGTTATAGCTCCTATGGAATCGTTTGGTCTAGCCTTATAAATGCACCCTTAGGGACGCTAATGCATGCATTACTGGAACAATGGTGTGTAATAGTTATTCACACAGTTTTAGACTACTGATACTGTAGTTGAAGGTGTCATTTGATCTTTAGACAACGGTACTTACAGAATTAATTTGCAGTTCTAGCACTGAAAGATGTAGTATTGTCCTTTTTGTTGAAGCTAAGCTCTGTAATATCATAAATCCTGAAAAAAATCAGTGACAAAATTCCATGGTGAAAATGAGATAAAATGGACAGGGTTAAGGCAATTTGCTTTGATTGAAAGAACTGTGTTTTGAGCTGGTTGTTGGTTTTTTTTTGCCCTCGCTGTACAGATTGTTGAAGGGCTTTTTCTCTGTTTCTGCTGTCCTTTGTCTATGTTTTCAGCCAATTACTGTTTCTCCTTGTCTACATGTAATTGGTTTTATTGGGTTTTATTTTTTTTGCTATGGACTATATACTTTTATTTTAGAGTTAGTAAAGACGACAGATTGCTGTTTCTGGGTATTACATTAACCAAAATTTGAAGTGTAATATGCCATGAAGAACTTAGCCATAGGAAGAAAAATCAGTGTTGCTTTTGTAAATAATGAAAACTTGTGCAGACGAAGTATGAAGAAGAGTGGTACATAGTTCGCACTGAAACTAATGCCTCTGAATTACTTCCTTTCAAACTATAAAAAATCCAAATAGCACAATTGATACTATTTGATACAGCACATTTTCAGTTACAGAACAATATTTTCCAACACAGCCAGCACCATTAGTAATGCATTTTTGCCAGCAATGAACAAGAGCCTGCATTCCATGCTTTTACAATCTGCACCAGTAGATGTGACCCACTGTTTATATAACCACTGCTGAAATGCATCCACTACCTACTTGTGCTCATATCCACTGTATGACCTCCATAAACATTCAGCAAGCACCAGTGAATGTCAATGGGTGCAAATTTTTCCACATGGAGGATTTCAACCTTTGCTTTGTCCACACTTCCTTGTCAGACACCATTCTGTCAGACTAACCCTCTGCTGCCATCTGTCACATGGCAACAAAATGTAACAGAATATTGTTGGGAAGGTTCAACCTCTGTCACCACACCACCAACATCTGCCTCTGATGGCATGAGCCGAGATAATAAAATGGGAGGCATTACTTTCAGAGCAGACCTTGCATTTGAAATTCACCTTTAAAAGAGATGGGGATGTTTATGCAATGTTTATTTTGCTTATATCAGTATAACAGTAAAAATAAAAGGTAATTTCAAACATGTGGCTCGTTAGCACACACAAACACACCCCCTCCAAAATGACCTCCAAATGACCCTTCCTTCTGCAATAAAAAAAACGTTTTTTATCAGTTTCACACTGTGAAATCGGATGTAACTGCTGTGAGTTGTGATGAAGCAGAAGGAAGAGGTTTTGCTTATAAGTCTGTAGTTCCACTGACTGAGGGATTTGTCTTTCATTGGTTTGGATAGGAAAAAAGACAAGCTGATTAGGTTTCAGAGGGAAAAACTTATGCATTTATGCCAAGCAACCACTGTCATATAATCAAGTTTTCTTTTGGTCCTTGGTATTCATATCACATCAAGAAAAAATTATACTGATGCGTTGTAATGTACTTTATGGCAATGTGTAATAACCAACCTTTGAAAGCTTGTTTGGCTTTGGAGGACAAAAATTAAGGGTATAATGCAGGCTATTAAAATTAGAAGAGGACAGAGAACAAGAAGTCCTTTGCTGTTTAAGTGTTCTGATGGATCTTAGATTAAATTAATGAGGAAAAAAGTTAAGATTTCTTCTTAAAAGTATTTGTGATCTGACTGATGTGTCTATTATCTGCATTAAGTCCACCTCAAGAAGAGGAACAGCATCCATTTTATTAAGCCCTCTTTTCCTTGAAAAAAGAGTAGCCTGGAATTTTTTTGAGGCCACGTCAGTTTGACAAGCCATCATGGATCTTTCTAGCAGCTCCTGGGTACTGTTGATGTCACTGATGTAATCTCACCAAATGAGTAGAGAAAGTCTATTCTGTAGCCCATTAGTCTGTGGATTAATGATACATGATGATCTCAAATTATCAACAGCAGGATTTTGCATTCCCATATATACTTTCAGTTCCTGGGCCAGTGCAGGAAGGAAATAGACATCCTATGAACAAAGCTGGGCTGATTTCTTTGTACATCTTCCACTAGTGGGAATCAGTGTGTGCCTTAATGTGTGTATCACACTAAGACCTCTCCACAAAAAATAGTTTCCATGAAAACAGAATAGTAATGGTGTACTAATGTGCAAATGCAGTAAATTCATGTAATGCTTTCCAGTTTGTCTAGTGTAGCATTTACTGACTTTTAATTACCCAGTATGAAACCCAACAGGGTGAATCAGTCTCATTTTATATTGATCATGAATACATTGTTGTGAAATTGTATTTCTTCTTTTCTTAAGACAAAAGAAAAGTGTTTGATGTGATGTTTTTAATTTTTTACTAGAAATGTTAAGACTAAAGAAGCATATTTGCAAGAACTTTCAATGGAACATTAATGAAATTATTGGTGGTTTCAGGGTATTTCTATGTTAGTATGATCGAAAACTAAATGAGTCTTCTCTTTGATTAAGAATTAAATGAAAAAGGAAATCGTGGTTACAAATGCAGGGAGGAAAACATTACATGATTAAAAAATAAACCTTTAAGATTTTTTTAAAGGATTCACCTGCCAGAAATCACATTGAAACTAATTACATCACTGATTCAAAATAATGAGATGGATTCTAAATCATCACTAACAAAGTTATGGTAACTAATTAGAGATTTTTACAATAGTAAGATTTCCTGCTGCCCCCACTACATTTGAGCTCACTGAAAATAGAACCCAAGAAGAAAAAAACAGTTAATCAAAAGAATTACAAAGCAATGGAGTTGCTCTCATCTAATTTTAACTTTCTAATTATTTTTCAAGTCTTCATTTTAATGCCATATTTTTTATACGTAGATATGTGATATTTCCCAATAAAGCAAATGCCTTTGTAAGTAATATACACACTATTACAGCAGTGGACAACAAAAGTACCATAGATGCCTACCAAAGTAAACTCATGAGTTTGATGAGTGTCACATCAAAATGGTCTAGGTATTATTGGTTAATAATACCTTAATTTTTTTTTTCCTGTGAATATGCCTTTTTCAGCAGTTTTTTAAGAGCCTGTACACACTGTTTTGAGGTACTATGAACCTTAAAACAAAATAAAACTTATTTTTCCTTCTCTAAAAATTGATTTTTGAACAGGGAAAAGGAAATGTAATCTTAGTCAACCCAGTTATGCCAATATTATACACAGAAATGTGTAAATTAAGTCCAATTGACTATCTCCATAATAGGAAAGACCATACAGGATTACAAATACAAATGTGTTAAACATAATCTCAAAACATTACTAAAAATTTTGTATACTTTTGCCACCTATAGTTATCCACTGAAAGGGCCAAATAGAAGGAAGAAAAGTTGATTGTCACATCATATACACTATGTATCTGAAGACAAAAGTCTGAAATTGTGTAATCAGTAAAAAATCTTTTAGGAACTTAAATAATGTTGTATTTTTATCAGCAACTTTCAAGTACTTTGCCATGTAAGGAAAAGGCATATATTGCAATACAATGAATTGACAATTTTTTTTTATATTTTATCAGTTTTCTTATTGTTATTTTGGTAACCAATTGCCTATGTAAACTATTATAACAAGTTCACTGATAAATACTATCTGCTCTGCTCAAAAGTCTTCATTATTCTAAATTGTCCTACTGGAAAACTATCTACCATAAGCATTTCATTATTTTCTGGACTATCAGATGTAGTGATTTGTTTTCTAGATTTATTTAAACTACCATTTTTATGATTTTACACTCAAAAATATTCAACATATCCCATGTTCACTCCAAATGAACTTAAAAGCAGAATAACTTGTAAATGATGATAACTGACAGAAGAAAGCAAACTTCCTTGTGTACTTTCATTCTTGTATTAATGCAAAGTATATCATGAGTTTCAGTACGAACTGTAACTGTAGCTTTTGTGAATGTTAGTCTATTCTGAGTTTGACTTCACTCATCTCTGATATAAACTTTAGGATCTTTGAGGAGGAAAGAAAAAAATATATGTATGGAAACTGAGTTTCTGAAGTGATCTGCAAGAGATATTTAACTTCAGCATTATTCCATCATACAGTATGTCTCTTTCATTAGATTGCAGGGATTTAAAGTTTAAAAATGTACCAGATTATTAGGTCAGAGCATTTCTGAATGATATAATAATTAGAAAGAAGTAAAAAATTGCTATGAATAATTTACCCATACTCTCTTCTGGCCTTGTGGAATACTGACAGTCAGATCATAATTTATTAGATTTAAAATAAGGCTTACACTGGAAAAAAAATAAAGATACTGGTAGATTTTCTTCCTGGGATGTTTAAGAATGTGAAAAAAAATGAGAAAGGAAGAAAAATGAATAGGATGTAATAGAAACATGGCATGTAGTAATTTATATCAATAAGTGATTGATTTTTGTGATTAATGCATACTGATTTTAAAACTGTATTTACCAGATGCGTTTAACATTAATTTGAGTCATTTGCATTGCAGTTCAGATTTTTAGAAAACTCTCTGAAATTCGTGTATTCTACGCATAAGAAAAAGAAAAGGAATGTAAAGAGATTCACAGCAGTCACCTGTGGGAGTCAGGATACCAGAGATGACCAGCAACAATCTTTACTTTAAAATGAGTCATGTGACTCTAAGTGTTAGCCAACAGATATTCCTAAGAAAATCTTCCTGTGAATTTGTTGTAAGACATCAAGCTATGTTTCAATATGTATAAATATCATTTTTATATTTGCCTATTTTAAAACATATATTCCTTTTTTTTTTTCCGTGGAAGTTTTTAGATTTCTTTTTATTTGACATCCTGTATGTGAGGATCTAGGAAATTCAAACTCAGGGCCACTAGAGCACAGAAGGGTGGTCACATCACTGCCTGAGAGAGTAAAATGGCCAAGTGTGTACCACACAGTAGTCTTGCTATTGAGTAGATAGCTTTCTTTATTTTTTTTTTTATCAAAATAAATTAAAATATTATTTATTATGCATAAACATGTCGACAGTGTACAGGTTATTGTGGTCACTTTGGAGAAAGAGATAATGGGACAGATAAATTGACCCTAAGCCCAGTAAAAGAAACTCATAGGTCCTACATTGTTGGTAAGTGGTCTATTTACCAGGCTGTTCTCAAAGTACCATTATCTGCATCTTTCTTCCTTAAGTTATGTCATGTTACCTACAGTAGAAGAGCAGACATAAAATTAATCTACAGAGAAATTTTGGCAGAGAAATATCTATTGGGAGCCATGT
This sequence comes from Callipepla californica brunnescens, assembly GCA_023055505.1. Taxonomy (NCBI): domain Eukaryota; kingdom Metazoa; phylum Chordata; class Aves; order Galliformes; family Odontophoridae; genus Callipepla; species Callipepla californica. The sequence continues at coordinate 62,373,959 of JALIRH010000002.1, read as the reverse complement.
CAAGTGCCAAAGCTGAATTAGCAGGGGAACTACAGGTACTTGAATCAAAATTTAAGGAAGTCAATATTGAGTTAAGATGCTTAAATCTCTGAAATGGAACAGCAACTACATCAGAACTATGGGCATCTAGAATTTTGAGGATGTCTGAACTGCAACTCTGGCTGAGGATCTGAATGTTGGAAGTCCTTACACTGAACTATGATGAACATGCATTCGGTTGAATGGTGTTACATTGAGGCTTTCATTAAATAATGAGGCTTTTCTTTTTTCCTGAGGTTAAATAAAAATGCTATTTGTATTTCTCTGCTATTTAATCTATAGCCAAGAGAGATAATGTATTTTAATTGCTTTCCAGAAGACAATGTTTGTTTTTCTTTGCTGTACACTTAATAAACAGCCTTTCTACTTCTGTCTCTCTCATAGGACACATTCACAAAAAGATGATGTATCTTTACAAATTATTTGACAGCTGGTGGTAGAATATAATAAGTCCATTAAATGAAAAAACATCACACTATATATTATTTTTTCTAAATTACAATATAAAAAGAGGAGAAGCAGTTTGTGAAGCATGGGTTTTGCTCACAATTATGGGCTATGAGAATGGTGGCAGTATGTGTTCAAGGCTTTAACTGCACACAGACAAATGGTTCTCTTTAGTTCTGCTTCACAACAGGAAGTCATTGTTATAGGATAAATGTGCCCAAAGTAAAATGTACTGAATCCTAGCAAATTGATTTGTGAAGATATAAAGCTACCTTAGACCCAGTGGAAATTTAAGAGATTATTCAAGGCAAGCTGGAGCAGACAGCAGGCAGTATTTCTGAACAATAAAATAAGAGGGGCATTTCCACTGGAGACATAGAATTTGTTACCATAATGACACTCTTCTGACATCTGTGATGCTTCTGTGTTGTCATGCATCTAAAACAATAATGTGCCAGAAAGCTATCAGGCTTCCAAAGAAGAATGAAGTTCAGACCTTGCATGCATAGGAAGGCTTACTGAAATATTTATTACAAAATAGGCATGTTCAACCTGTGACCCATAGACTGCACGCAACCCATGAAAGCTAGTAATTAGCCCTGCCCCCTGCTGTTGTGCCATCATAGCGGTGGCTCTTCCCCACTGACTGGCCTGAGACAGCTCCTGCAGCACACCTGTCACTCAGCAACATCCAAAACAATTGCAAAACAAGGGACCCTTATATATCATCTTGTCCAACTCCTCTGCAATGATGAAGGAAACCTACAGCTAGATCAGGTTTCTCTGGATGTCTGTCCAGTTCAGCTTGACATTGTCTCCATTACCTATCTGGGTAATCTGTTCCAGTGCCTTATCATCTTTATTGTAAAAATCTTCTTCCTCTAACTAAACTACATTTCTCCTCTTTTAGTTTGAAACTATTTCCCCTTGTCCTTTCGCAACAGACCTTGCTAAAGAACCTGTCCCTATAGTCAGTAAAAGGCCGCTATCAGGTCACCTCAAAGCCTTCTCTTCTCCAGGGTGAGCAACCTCAGCTCTCTCAGACTGTCCTCACAGTAGAGGTGATCCATCCCTCGGATCATCTGGATGTGCTCCAACAGGTTCACATCTTTCCTGCACTGAGGTCTCCACATCAGAACACAGTACTCCAGGTGAGGTCTCACCAGCAGAGAATAGAGGGGTGGGATCACTTCCTTCACCCTGCTGGCCACACTTTTTTTGCAGCCCAGGATATGGATGGCTTTCTGGGCTTTGAGGGAACATTGCTGGCTTATGTTTAGCTTGCCATCCACCAGTGCCCCCAAGTACTTTTTGTCAGGGTTGTACTCTAACATTTAATCTCCCAGCTGATATTAATAGTGAGGGTTGCAATGATCCAGGTGCACATTTGTTGAACCTCACGAGGTTCTCCTGGGCCCCGTGCTTGGGCCTATTCAGGTCTCTCTGGATAACATCCTAATCCTCAGATTTGGCAACCATGCCACAGAGCTCCGTGTCAACGGCAAATATGGTGAGGGTGGACTCACTCCCATAGTTGATGTAATTGAAGATGTTAAAGAAAACTGGTCCCAGCAGTGACCCCTAAGGGACACCACTTGTCACATCGTGATACTGAGCCATTTACCACCACTCTCTGGGTATGATCTTGCAACCATTTCCTTGTCCACTGAAGAGTCCACCCATCAAATCCATGTATTTCCAATTTGGAGAGAAGAATGTTGTGGGGAAACCATGGCAAAGATCTTACTGAAGTCCACATAGATGACATCAGTGGCTCTTCCCTTCACTCTTCACTGATACAGTTAAGTGATCACAAAGGCCACTAGGGGTGAGTCAGGCAGGGCTTGCCCTTGGTGAAGTCATGCTGGTTGTCTTATATTACCTCCATGTTTTCCATGTGCCTTAGCACAATTTCCAGGAAGATCTGTTTCACAATCTCACAGAGGTGAGGCTCACATGTCAGTAGTTCCTTGAACTGTCACATAATCATAGAATATCCTAAGTTGGAATCAATAACTAATTCCATTAAATTTCTGCAGACATATAACATAAATGTCTAGTTTTGTTATTCTGTAGAAAAAAAAATAGCGAGTGACTGGAGCATTTATGATTCCAGGTAGCTTGAAGCAGTTATATCATTCGCTTGTACTTGCAGTGCTTTATAGTTGATATTATCCCCAAATTGTCTGTCATATAATACTGTTGTACAATAACATCAGAAAATAATGAAGGATACTAATTATACAGAGTATGCATGTTGAAAGAGATAAATGAAGAGAACACTAATTCACCTACTTTCATGATTTTAGAGGCCCATGCAAACGCAAAATTAAAGGATGATGGACCAGAGCAGCCAGCAGGTTTTTTTTTTTTTTTCCATTAACTAATGTATGTCTAAGAAAAAAGCCACAAGAAAATAATTCTGCATCTGTCTCACTTGAACCTTCTACCACTGCACAGTGCCCTCAATCAATTGTAAAAGGAAATGCCACAGATCTTCTATGGAAGCTTTGGTTTCCTTAATGTACAGTTTTCAATAATATCTCAAAAGTAATCAATTTATTTCTGGTTATTAACTTTTCCTCCTTCTATAAGTTAGAAGAGACACATTTCCAAATCAGAGACAACAAAAGCCTAGGCCGCAAACCCAGACTACTTTGAGACAAGAGATATAATTTATTCTGTAGCATGGAAAAAGGACAAGAAAAACAAAGGAATAATGCCTTAGTCACAGTTGTCTTATTAGCTTACAATTTTTGAAATTTTAATTTCCCTTTTAGAAATATGTTAGAGATGCTAAAGTGAAAGTAAACACAAAAGACTTTTATTTAAAAAATGTGTTTATATACTTTCGGATTTCATGGCAGATGCTTTATTCAGCTTGGAGTACTTGTCTTTTCATATTCTTTATATATGTATATATAATTTATAAATATATATATATATTTATACATAGAATTTCACAGAAGAGAATTCCTCCTATTGTATGGAAATAACTGCATGCATCTCCATTGCCTGTGTTCTGCTCTAAAAAGACTTCCACCACAAAGATGACTGAAGGCTGATGACTGACATGTCATTTCCTTCTATCTTTGTTAGACACCTTTATATTACAGTGTCATAATTTTAATAATAGAAGTATTCTGCTGACCTTAATATCTGTTGCACTAATTTCTAGTGACACTAGGTTGAACTGCAGCCCCTTGCTCCATACCTTCCAGGACTCTGCACACAAGAAGCAGTAGAGGGTGTAGCAGTGGGGAAGGGAACTTTGTAACAGTTAGCTGCTGAAGTTATCTTCCCTCTGCTACAAAGAACTGGACTTCTTGGATAAATCCATTAAAAGTTTAAACCACTCAGAAGGATTTTAGGCAAACCGAAATCCCCACAATGGCAAATTTCATCAAAATTAAGGACAGGAACCGGATTTTATAACAAAAAGCACTTGATGAATGAAATCAGGAAAATATGCTGGGTTATATTTCAACCCAGTAGGAGTAAAGAGGTATTATAACAGAACAAACCAGTCCCAGCTGGTAATGATCTATGAAATAGATTTTGTAGCAATTAAATGCTAGCACATTACTGAAACAAGCCAAAACAACAACAGAGAGCAAACCAACCAACCAACCAACCAACTAACCAAAGGCTGAGAGAAAGATGAAACCTGCAATAACATCTGGGCGGGGATAAGGCTATTCAGCTACTATGTATTGCTCTGAGATAGTTATGACTTTCCTAAAGTTTAACTTTCCTAAGCAATTTCATCACAGTCCATCCAATAGAGATTTTTATGTGCCACTTTGCATGTTTCTTCAATCTTGTGCTGCATTTGTTTTATGCTTTAATGTTCTGTGAAAAGTGCCTTAGTGTGTCAGATGGACTCATGCCTAATGGCTTCTTCACTATATTCGGTAGCTTCACTTCCCAAGAAGGAAAAGGAATAGCAAAAAGCATGCTCCAACACACTTTTACTAATTCAAAAGGATACCGAAAGAAGACACAATATGGAGAAAAAAGCAAACATCTCCTTTTTCCTTCACAAACTGCTTTCTGTATGGCTTAGGGTATCAGGAAGAGAAAATATTTCAGTGCTCACTCAACCATACAGTGCATGTACATAATCAGTCTTCTGTAGCCTGAAAAGTGCTATGTCTTTCAGATACAGGATTTTTCTCCATGTCTGAAGCTAATGAAGCTCAGGAATACTGGCAGTGTACAGATTGATCAAATCCTGAATGTGTTCACTTGAATATAAAATGGAATCAGTATTTATCTGAGTATCTTGGTGCTACAAGCAGAAAACAGAGATGCCCATCCTGCATTCTCCTGCCCCAGGGGAGATGGTTTTCACAGCAATAGTCATTTACTGATTATGGGACATTTGCAGGGAAATAAAGAAGAGTTATCTGTAAGGGCTTCTAGCATATCCTGAGCATCTCTTTCAAAGAGTGAAGGAGTGAAGGCAGCAAGGGAACAGAGACTACTTTCACATTCATGCTAACTCTAGGTTCTTCCTGGGAGTCTAACACGGAAGTAGTCAATTTGATGAATCTTTGTTTAGAGCAAGAATTCATGACAAACTGACTACGCAGGCAAATTGGGTCCTAGGAATGCTTCTGAAAGACTTCAGGTAAGAAATAAGAACCTGATTATCTTCTTGTGCTCACCTCTTCATTTGTTTACTAGCTTAAAGGAACATCTCCTCTCAGCTCTGCAGTTATTTTCAGCTATAATATATTTCTCAGTAGCACCACTGAATTATCTAATATGACAACATTAGCGTACAGCATAGGATGAAATATTTGAACATAAGTAGCAGAGAGCAAAATACATGAAATGAACTTTAGAAACCTGCACCTGGAAAATTGTCTGCTGTGACCACTAGGAAATCCTAGTCTTTGGGAGTGAGACAGATAATGTAGGAAAACAAACAAACAAACAAACATCAAGCCAATAGACAATTCAGAATCTGTTTCAGCAGGACCACTTCCCAAGCTAAAACAGACTTAATAAATCTACTATGGAACACAGTGCTGCATACAAACACTCTATGTATTATTTCAGTTTCAGTCTATTATCGTAAAAAGAAGACTCATAAAAAAGGCATATGATGATTATGCAAAGGTTTCTGGATAAGGCAGGGGACAATTTTCACTGATTATAATCGGTTTCTGAGGCAGAGATAGACCTGTACACAGTTAATCAGGAATGAACACTGTAATGTGATTCCTAGAAGATGCTGTATATCATTTGATTTCTGCAGCATAAATGAGGCATTGGTATACCCAAAGCAGGCTTTATTTAGAACATATCAGACAGCTCTCAATGATGGATAGCTGTTTCAGTTGTTTCCCATTGCAAAACCAACCAACCTCGTGCATACTCCCTTAGCAAAGAAAAATCATATTGAGATAAGAAGATCTTACTGTCATGTGAAGAAATTATAGCAAATATATTAGATGCTTGTAATGAAGTCAGATTAATGGAAGAGAAAACAAGACCTGGGAAGTAAAGTGCTAATAAAGCATGAAATGGGGAAAAAAATATAGGTTTTCTAATGGTATTAAAGATAACAGGATTTAATAATGATTTCCACTTAATGATGTACTCAGAACAAATCCCCGATAATGAGAACATGACCTATGATTTTGTAATTATTCATACCCAAAACCTAAGATGGAACCCAAGTTACTGCTGAGGATAACTATTGCTCCCTACCTGCTTTGTTCTGAATGTCATCTGCAAGTGTTTGCTATTTACTGCCACCATATAATGAACAGTCAGTCTGATGGACTTTCGTTTTGGTGTAATAAATTATGTTTTAATTCCTCTATAATGTAAGTAACACCTTCCAAAATATACAAATAAACTAAGACATCAACGAAGTCTAAAATTTATAAGACAAAAAGCAGATAACAAAATTATTAATTAGGAGAAGGGTATATGAAGTAATTTTCTGAAGTTCTATGTAATTTTTGTAGCTAGATCATGGAAGTCTACCTAACAAATGAGCTGAGTATTTTGATAATGATTATACTTAAAACAGCAACAAGCCTAGGGCTGTAACTAAAGAATATGGTGTCATACAACTTACTTTGTAATGAAGTAACAGGCAAGAGAAAATCAGCTGCTGCCCAACAGAAACAAGTTTATAATTCTACAGAGATTATTTTGATAGTTCCCTTGGTGACTGTGAGAGCAAAACCTGCAATTTTTCACCAGTGATGGGCTGAAAGAGATTTCCTTTTCTCTTTTCCTCTGCTATAAAGAAAGGAACATTTCCTCTGAAAGGAATCAGTGTTATTTGACTTGGGGTGATGCCTGGTGTTTAATTATCTGAAGAAGGTAAAGGACTCAGAAGGTAAATAGCAGACTGATTATAGTATGTCATCATTTACTGCGCCTGCAACCAAGGAAATACTTGTTGCAACATTTGTTACTAGAAAAGAATCTCCTACTAATGAAGCTGTGAGGGGTCTGGAGCACAAGTCTTATGAGGAGCAGCTGAGAGAGCTGAGATTGTTTATTCTGGAGGAGGCAAAAGGGAGATTTCATTGCTCTCTACAACTACTTGAGAGGAGGTTGTGGCGAGGTGGGAGTCAGCCTCTTCTCCCATGTAACTAGTAATAGGACTAGAAGGAATAGACTCAAGTTACTGCAGGGGAGATTCAGATCAGACATTAGGAAAAAAACATTCTCTGAAAGAGTGGTCAATTATTGGAACTGGCTGCCCAGGGAGATGGTGGAGTCTCCATCCCTGGAGGTGTTCATGAAATGTTTAGATGTTGTACTGAGGGACATGGTTTAGTGTGAAAATATTGGTGGTAGGTAGGTGATAATAATCATCACAACTAGTAGTAGTTATGTTACATTTTTCAGTCCAAAGCCGTCAGGGCATCACTTGAATTCCAGCTCATGACTTTTTTTTTTTCCCCTCAAGCAATAGTGTCATGTAGTATATGTAGGTAGTCAGATACTATCTTGTATCCATACAGTGTTTGATCATTTGATTCATATTTCCTGGAAATGTTTTCTCTTTTTTCCTTTGTTTCTTAGCATCAAATTCATCCATAAACATGCTCACAGTAGTTCTGAATCTTTGAAAGATGAAAACATGATATTTGTCTTATATGCGACTGTATCTGTTCAATCAAATTATGGACTATATGTCCATTAAGAAGAAGCTGTTCCAGTGCAGTTGGCTCAGCTAGCTCTTCAGATTGACCTGGTTTGCAGCATGCAGTTCTAAAGAATTGCAGATAGAGCTTTAAAATTTCATCCAAGAAGAGGGTTGGTCTTTAATTCAATGAAATACTTCTAGTGAGTACACTATATGGAAAACTGTTCAGAAACTGAACGATATGACCCTCCTAGCAAATCAGAAGTCAAAACACAGATCTGTGCTGTTTTTTGACCTTGTACATTTCTGTCATCATTGTTGTTCTTGTTTTCTTTTCCCTATTTTTCCTTGATTACAACACTTCACAAAGAGAGAAGGGGAAAAAGTGAGCTATCAGTTTAATGACTGATAGTTAGCACTGCCATCTTGTTCCTCTGAGCACAGTTTTGGTGACTGAGCTCTGTATAATATTAGTATGCCATTGAAATGGCACAGCTTGGAGAGCCAGAATGAGATATAAGAGAATATGGAATATTAGGTCGTTTATAATCTTTGTATATATGCAACACAGGCTGGGGTTTTAGTTTGACACATTTTAAACACAACACCAGTAGCATTCAGACATGATGTTTATTTTTTATGTATTTGTTAAAAAAAAAAGTATACGAAATGAAGAAATCTAGCTGTATATTCTGCTGTCCTGTGAGACAGATGAACGTTTTCTGCATTCATTTTTCTACAGACACAAAAAAACCCTAACAAATAAACTCTTCAAGTCTTACAAGAGCTCCCAAAGGCATTTAATTCCCAAGGTATATAGGTATATAATACTGTTTTATACATGGCAGTCAGCAAATATTGGGTGTCTGTACTGGCCCTGCACATTTAATCTTGGTTTCCTTACATAAAAAACAAAAACAAACAAACAAAAAAACAGTCTTAGAGTCCTTCACGCATCACTTGTTCAGATAGCCAAAAAAATGAACATACAAGAGCAAATATTCCTTTGAGATGGAGATAGAATGCTAAATCTATAAAGCATAATAAACTACTGAAAGAGGGAATATTTTTTGTATATGGCTTAAGGTTTCTATCCTGTAAGGTGTAAAGCTTTACAGCAGAAGTTGTGGAGTTACAAAAGAAGCAGTCAGAGGGCGGAGTATGGGCAGAAAGCTGCCTTTGTGGCATCAAAAATGGAGGCAGAAGAACTGTGCAGGCAGGAGGGAATAGCAACATTTAATGCGCTGAGAAACACTGTTAGGAAGATGATGGTCATAATACAACTCTAAATTTGAAATTTGATGTAGGTGAAAGATGGCTTTCAAAAATAAAAGTGATAAAGTCTCTCCAATATCTTGTTTGGTCCTTGTGAAGAAAGAGGTTTTTGTTATCTAGCTTCAATAAAATGTGAAAGTATGTATCTTTGTGGTAAACATTTTGCTTACCAAGCACTAAGAAACAATAACCTTCTCTGCAGATGACTTATTGTTTGGAATCACGTCTTCAAATACTCCCATGTCAGAAGCACTGATCCTCTAGTGCATAATTAACATAATGTAACACCAAAACAAACATAGAAATACAAACAAAAAAAAAATTATGTCAGTCTTTCATACTTAATTGAAGCATGTGTTTAGAGGGACAAAGAATTTGATCAGTGGCAGGAATAAATTATTATATTCGGGATATATAAAGTCACTGTGGCTCTTAAATGAAAGACTTTAAAGCACAGTCATACCTATAGAAGTGTCGGTACTTAAACTTCTGAATGCTTTAGTTTTTTTACAAGTTTTTTTACAAAAAAACTAGTGCTCAAAGACTTTCTTTAGAAAGGATAACTTCATTAATGTTATTTGCATCAAATTTAGACTACCTGGCCTGCCGTGTCTTGGATGCAAATTTTGCTAATTATAATCACAAGTGAAGCTGGCTATACTTAATACTTTTGGGGCTGAGAACAGGCATGGAAGGCCATGTAATAATCTGACACCTCTGGGAGACTTGGGGAATATCGGTGTACTCCTCCAGTTCTTCCTCCATTGCCAACAAGTTATAAGGGAGTGATATGATGCCCAAAATTGTTTCCTAGTGTGAAAAGTCAGGATTCTGGCACTCTTAGATCTACCAGAGATACTAGGGCACTTAATCTAGATGCAGCCTTCACCATCAAGCAAACAGTAAGGCTGTTCACATGGCTATCAAGAAGAAAATTAATTTTACCAACAAAAATTCTCTAGAGCAATTTTCATTCAGCGTAAGTTACATACATTTAGAAATAAAAATGGCTGTCAAGACTGAGGTTTCAAACTGTGTATCAACACTCATCATCAAAAATATAGACAAGTATTCAGATATAATTCATCTGTAAATCAAAAGAAAGAGAAACACTGACTTCCAAATTTGGGGAAGAAGAGAAGGAAGGAAGCAGCTAACTTTGCCTGCAAAGGTCAAAATTATAGTCTGAGATGCATGAGGTTTAGTCTGATTGTCTTGCTTTTCCCAGTAGATTTTTATTATTTTTCTCTGAATTGTGATTTGGTATTTAATTTGAGTATTAACTGCAATTCAATCCCCAGTGTAGTTTTACTTCAGTTTAAATGCCGGATATTCAGAAATGCCAGTGTGTGTGTGTGTGTGTGTGTGTGTGTGCCTTCCCATTGCAGACACGTTATTTATCATCCTTTACACTGATCTACAATTCCCAAAATCTGGCATGCTCAGTTTACTGACTGAAAAATTAAAAGTAGTCATGCACCATTTTCCATAGATTGTCCAAAATATTTGTTTAATATGTTTGATTATGGTTTTCATGTTTTTTTTTAATATGTATATATTAAAATACCTCGGAATACATGTGCATATATGCCTATACGTATACATATATATAATAAAAGAAATGTAAATGTATCAAGGTTCACATTTCACTTTAGACTCTATGTAGATTTTCTGTCATGTCAGAACAAGTTTTGATTATCTTTTCTTGTTGTCAGTCCTGACTGATCCTCTAACAGAGAAGAGAAAGGTGGTGAAATGTAGCACGTCAAATTTACTGAACTGTTGAAATCTCAAAAAAAATGTCAATTAACATTTGATCGATTTTTGCAATATATAAACTAACTACGACCTCTTGATAAAAGTTCCAGATGTTCTGACTTCTCCATGAGCTCTGATCAGCGATATCATAACTGTACAATTAAATTAATACCAAGGGAATTTAGCTATGGTTAAGTGATAGAATTTAAGGGTCTAGATTTTGAACCAAACGTCAGAAAAGGAGCATTTGAACACTTAAGTTCACTTTGTGAACCTAGGTTGGAAGGCTGTACTATGCACTTTTACTCCATACAGTGATGAATCATTTAAAAGATGTTATTTATAAACCACTGTACATCTTTGTGGGTTAACTTTGAAGGGATCAGGATGTGCATGCCAAATACTGTAGGACACTGAGTTGACAGAGAGGCCTCTTCGCATATATGTGCATCTGCATGAGGCAGCTAGGGATGTGAGGATCCAAAGGTTTTGGGAATTTCTCAGTAGTTTGAGTGTCTAGTCAGTTACCACAAGCATCTGCACTGTATATACTCACTATATATGTGCATAGATAGCCTCTGTATTTTATATACATACTACACAGGCATCTCCCATTAATTGATCAGCCATAGGGAGAAATAGGATAATGCAGTTGATGCTGTATGCAGAGTGCTGCGAGTTTCCCTGTTGATCTCTGTGGCCAGCGGTGCTTATGCTTGTTGAATATGTCTATTTGTGTACGAATGCCTATTGGGAGCATCCTTGCAGCCCTGATACTGGCTACACGTGAGTCATGTGCTTGTGTCAGCCTTGCCTCCATGAGGGTATCAGATTTGGCAGTTCCTAAAACTTAATATTTCATGGAAGCCTTGATAAAAATAAGGTCTAACTATGCTTGTGTTACTGTATCAAATCTGAGGGAAAGCGACACAGAGTTCGTGTCATATCAGGGCAGTCAAAAGTGATCAAAAATATTTGACACCACTACATTCTATTTTGGATTAGATATCTTCTATCTGAACTCTGTTTTCAGCTTTATTTGAAATCAGCAAAGGCAAACTGATCCTGTGCATGCCTGTTTAATACATGGCTCAGTGAGATGGAAATGGAAAGTGTGAAAAGTCATATGTATAACTTTACAGTTTTTGAAATGACAGGAAGTTGGATATGGGCTATTATGCTTGGCTAACCAGGCCTATGCAAGTTGAAATTTGAGAAATAATCTGGTCCTGCTTCTGCTACTCATGGTCAAATCTGCAAATTGTGCAATTTCTCATCCTTCTGGTATCAGCTTAGGTCCTGGCATTCAGGAAAGAAGGATAACACCCTGGATTGTCAACTAAAGAAAAGCTGGCACAAAAGTACACATACAGTTCACACAAACATCAGTGTAACTGATAGAATTATAACAGAAATTACCCTCATCTAGCCATGTGGAAACCACACATAATAGTAAGCATTCAGAGAACTCATATCATGTGTAGCTGAACTACATGTAAGCAGACTCCTCAAGTGAGAGGGCTTTCCCACCTTATGATGGAGAGCAGTAGAGTGTACTCAAGGACCAGTGAGTGACAGCATGAGTTTATCAAGTTTATTAATGCTAATTAGGTACGTAATAACAAAGTGAGGCAGAATTAGGTGGTATTTAATTATGGAATCCAAATTATGACATCAGATTGAAAAAAGAAAAAAAAGATTGAAAACAACTTAGATTTAAACAGGACCTCAAAGAATCTTATCCCTAGGTTAACATGTATGCATAGCAGAAGCATCTTCCAACACCAAGGGACAAATGCATAACATACAGAAGACAGGCTGCTTTACCCACCCATTCTCCTGCACTTTCCCAAATGTTAATGTTTGCTGGAGGACTGATTCTCAATTCTTAAAATTTTAATGAGCTAATTCCCCTATGAGAGAGGAAGGGAGGGCATTTACTTTAATTAAATATCCTATACACTGAAGCTATGAGATCACAAGAAAACAGATGCTCTGTTCACTCCAATTAATGATGCTTTGGGATTTCTGATATGCAGAAAGGATTTTTAATAGTTTGTACTTAATTATATACTTATGTTGCTCATAGTGAGCAAGAATAAAGAGAGCAGTCCAGAGACATGAACAGTTATTGAGTGCAACATGTTTCCTCCAATATTATACTAAAAAAGTAGGTAGAGCATTACAACATTACTAGTTGGTCATTGCCTATAGTTACCAAAATTACATAGAAAGTTTAGGGGAAGTATTGCAACATGATTCTTACTTTCAATGAATAGTATTCATATTATCTCCAGAAGTAGTAAGATAATCTTGATAAACAAGAAGCAAAGAGATGTGAGCATATGACTTCATAGTTGTGATGCAAGCTTAAAAGAACATGTTTTTATTAGTCATTAAAACTTCAAGAAGTAATAACTTTATACTACAAGCTGTCAAAGCCTTATTTATTATTTCAACATCAATTTGTCTTAATTGCTAAATTTAATTTTGAGATTTATTGGTACATGTTCTTAAAATTGATACTATGCATATTACACTGCCTGAAGCCTTCAGGGTTAGGATTAAATACTACCTCCATGCTGTTTGATGACATACCCATCATATGTGAATGAGTTCAGGTATCAAGAAAGAAATGGATAGAGACACTACTCAAAGCCATCATCTATTATATTATCATTTTCCTTACCAATGTTTTTTATTTACAATTAGAATTAGTCTCTTTTTTAATTGACAAGTATTTAATCTAAAAATTGGGGCTGCAAAAATCAAGTCAATTTGAACATGATCAGGATTATTATTATTTCTGAACAAAACTTAATTTACAATCTGGAGATTTGATTTCAACTTAATTTTTTTTTTATTTGAATGAAAAAGAACTTAATTTGATTTTATCAAATTCTATGTTAATTTCCCAATCTCTGTAAGATTTTAATAGATAGAGAATTTCATTTACATCAATTACAAGTTCATACTAGTTTATCTCTACATTTAAAGAATCAGAAGATCATTTGTAAATTATGTTAAAGTATGTAAGGAATGTGAACAGAAGACAATATATAAATATGGATTATTTTACATCTGTTCAGTCAGTTGCAAAGAATCGTTAAAGAAAAATGCTTCCCATTTCTCCATTTAAATTATGTCACCAAAAAAGGGACCTTTCAAAATATACATTTTTCATACCTGAATAAAATCCAGAAGGATCACCCCTTTAAGGAGAAAGGAGTAAATATCAAAGATATTGCACTAAAATAATATAAAAAAACTCAGTTTCTAAAATTTTTCTCAGATTTATTTTTTGACGCATTTATGTTCAGTTTTGTTAATTTTATTCAGTTTATTGAGTAGTAGCTGGTTTGGGAAAGAATCATAGTGTAATTAGTCTGTCTTTCGTCTCATATCCTTGTCATCTCAGGAACTGTAGTAATAATTCATCTCTGAAATGCCTGGATTTTTCAGTTCTTACTTCTTAGTATTGCTATAGGGCTTGGAGATACTTAGAAAGGCAATCTGCACTTAATTTGCTCAGTGAGAATCTGATTTAAGGCTGAAGAAGTTAATTCTTGAATCACTTATGGCTGAAAGGTCATTCCATTACCATCATGTTATAGCTGCTGTCAGTGTAAAACTGACATCATTACTTCGCATGCAAATTGATCGATTGGTATTATGCACATATCCTCTGTTCAATTAGGAGCACACACATGGCTAGATTATAACTTTTAACTGCTCTTGCACATCTCCATATTTTAATGACTGTAACAATGAAGTGAATAGAGGCAACTTCACTACCAGTTGCTAATGTCTGCTGTGTTCTGCTTTAAAAGGTTAAAGGCAAGAATGACAACTTATTCATGTATTTCTGCTATACAAAGGTACACCTTCTTGTTTAGGAATGATATTCACAAGGGTGTTAAAGTTACATATGCATGTCAGTGTCGTTAGAAAGTTATCCCCAACTCAAGAAACATATTTTGCAGTCTCTTCTGCAGAATGAAAACAGAAGGAGCCTTTAGTTTAGATTTACAAAGCAGCAGCTGTGTTCCCATTGATTACCCACGTTCACCCTCACCAAAAGAAAACAGCACAGTGAGTATTAAATAGTACCTACTTACCAGTAAGTATTTGCTCTTCACATAATTTTATAACAATGATATGTCGTCTTTCATTTACCTATTATTATGCAATTCTAAGATTTATTGCTTTTTTATTAGTATTAGATGAAACTACACAGGAATGGCTAGTTTGAACAACTTCATTACGAATTTAGTGTAGATAAGGAATATAGTCTTCCATTTGAAACACAAAGGAGTAGATTCATTTATTAATAATCATGCAAATTAAAAGATAATTTAATGAATGTTGATACTCAATTGTAATTATATATGGCTGAACCTTAGATTGGGATCACAGTTAATCTTTCATATTTCATATTTTATATTTTATCATTTTGGAAACTATTTGGATTTTTATTTATTTCTCATTGACTTAATCTAAGAAGGGTTCTCTTGGGAACAAATAGTTCAATAGCAAGTACTAGTTCTCTGAATATTTTTCTCTCTTAAAGATGTACTTCATTATTTTTTAATGCATTTCACTGTTTTGTACAGCTATATGTCAAGACTTCAATTAAGAAAACTGAAGTCCAATAGGATGAATACAACTGCAGCTGTGAAGCCTGCAGCTAGCTCTGTCTTTGAAGAACATACGTTCTGTTGGGGTATCTCTACTTTTGGATTCTCACAGGTGAGAGAGTAGTCATGGTATTTTTGTGCTACTCTGCAGTGTAAAACAACATTGTGTGAATTTCTTTATCCAGAATATCCAATGTATTTCTTCTAGATAATTGTGCTTTAATTTTCACTTGTTGTTTAATACTCAGCAGCGTGGCAGTGAAAGGTAAGTAAATAATTGTCTAAATTTTGCTATTTGTTTTAGTGTTGTTCATAGACAAGTCAGATGTTATCTCAGTCCTCAAATCTTTATTTATATCAGTAGTATGCTTTGGTTTTGGTGTTACAGATGTCAATGACTCTTCTGCCGCATCTGTGTTTTAAAAGTGCACACACGCACACACATACACATACACACAAAAGGGAAAAATAGAAAGTTTACTCACTATTTTGCAATTCTTTACTTTTCAGAGATAAAGACAATTTAAGTGTCTCCTTTTGATTCCATTAGAAACATAATCATGTGATGCATTTTCAACTTTTTTACATTATATCACTATAAAAAAGTACAGTATATCATCTGAGTATACTTTTGTACTGGGCTGCACAAAATAATCAGCTTATTTATTTATAAGAATGTATATTTGCTTCATTAGCATTTATGTTCACTTTGTATTTGGTGTTTCTTTTTTCTTTCTGTATTGATTTTACTTGGAGTTGGGGGTAGGTGGTCCTTGTGTTTTGCTGGGTGCAAGAGTGACTTGCTTTTGTTCTTTGTTCTTTTCCCCATTCTTTTGTTTTTTTGTTTTTTTTTCTCCCATTGTAGCCTTTCTTCCTTCCCCTACTCCATGTTTGTTTATCGATGCTTTGATGCAGAGTTCAGATTCTGGGGCTTCTGATGCTCCCTCTTCTGGATGAGAAACTTCTGTTTCCTTTTGAATTGGTCAGAAAAATGAATGATCTTTGCAAGAAGTTCTTTGTGAAAGGAAAAGACTTTTTAAATGTTTTCTGTGTTAAGAGGTTGGGAAGCAATAAGAGAGAAGCTGTTGTTTCTTAGTGGTTCTTCTAACATACCTCTTCCACCCTTTTTCCACTGTTTTCATTTTAAACTTCCAGGCTCATTTGATATCATAAGTAGAAATATTTTAAAAAAATGTTATGTTTTGCTACAATATCACTCTGGCTGACACAAAATAAGGGTTGGAAATTTGTCAAGAAACTTATTATCAGGAGAATGCAGTTCATTTTTAAATGTCTTTTAACCCAAACAAATGGCAGCTTCAAAGCACTTTGAATAATTTTGTTCTTGAATGTAAGCCCAGATTTTCTCCATTCCTGTTAAAACACCACTGCAAGCTCTAACAAGCACTGATTTTATGTGTTTCAAAATTTTGGATGAAAAGGTTACTGAAGTCAAGATCTAAGAAGAATCTTCAGCTCTGTGTTGCAGTCCTCATTTTTTTTGGAATCTGTCTCACAGCCTTGGTTAAGCTGCACAATTGCTAAGCTGTGAAACATAAATAAGTGAAGACATAGGTATGTTAGAGTGATTTTACACAAATTGCAGGTTGAATGCAATAATAACTCTGTTTTATTTAGTCAACTTCGTGGCAGAGTTTTTCAGGATATATGAAATGGTATCTTAACTCCTTTCTGAAGAGACGCAGATCCCACCCTTCTAAAGAGGCCTCCTGGGCTATGGTACTTGGAATAAGCTCTCCAATATAGAGAGTGCTACTTTTCTGATTCTACTATAACAAAAAGAGGTTTGTACTTGGAATGTTCTGCCTGCTGCTACAGTCACACAAACATCAGAACCAAGGCTAGGTCATCTCAGTATTGGAAGACTGCAGTAGAAGTGGTGAGGTTTTAAAGAGAACACTGGGTTTCGTGTATTTATTTGCCTTTGATTTCCCACCCTCAAGTTTGCTCATTTTGAAGGTCTTTTTACAGCTGTGAAGATGGAAATCTACCTCTTAAAATAATAAGTTCTGACATTTCCAGGTGATCAAAAGATCTTAGAAGTTGCCTTTTTATGAGGAAAAGTAAATCCTAAACTAAATCAAAAACCACAAGAGAAGTGATAATAACCTCAGAACTGACTGCAGTGTTTGTAGGATCTGTAGGATCAGAGCTACTATAATCCATTTCACAGTTGTTCCCTTAAGTTTTGGGGTGTTTACATTCATTTTATAAGATTTGGCAAATGCTGTGCCTTTGAATGAGATATTTTCAAAAGCCTGTGTTAAGCATATATATATTATAATTAATACTGCTATATTTTTTGCAACTAAAATCTGCATCCTATAAATCTAGTAAAAAAGTGAAGTTTTTGGAAATGTTTCTGTGTTGTCTTTCTTATCAAACATAACATATAGTTTTTCCTCATGTTTACTTGTGTTTAGACTCCTAATTTCTTTTAGCTAAGATTGCCTTATAGCCAGAATCTGTTTTACCTAAATAACAAGTGAAATTCATCTTACCTGTCTTTCACTGTCCAAAAGTTGAGCTCTATTCTGTTAGTGAAATGTAAACCACTAGTTGAGATATCTTTGAAAAAGAATGAAAAATATTTATATCTACTGTAATGCATTTCAGAGAAATAACTGTCTTAGAGACTTAACTTTTAAACAAGTGACATTCAGTGAGATGAATCTCATTCCAATTATATTTGCAACTTTTATGTACTTATTTAAAATATAAGTCAATTTAAGGTTATATTCAAAGCCTGTAACAACTGGGCACAAAATAAATAATTTCAGTCAGTTCTCAGACACTGTTTCACAGCTTTTAAAGAAAATTATATAGAGCTGTTAGTTATTAAGTTGAACATATTAAATATATTGTGTCTATCAAATAAATATATCTGTCAAGTGCTTAAGTCTACATCCAAGAACACTGCTGATAAGACAAATTCAGACTACGACAAACACATTTTGTGATTTCACATAAGAGTATGTATTTATAATAAGTGGAAAGACATAATGAGTCCATTTGGGTTCAGTTCTGTTTGATTAAAATTAAATTAATCAATGTTGAATTGATCTGCCTCTGACTTATGGTCAGGTCTGGAAAAGACTGTACCAAAAGTTTCACTGCAGTGAAACTCATTGTGATGGTGATGAGAGATGACTCTGGGGTTGAGAGGATTATTTACATGGACTTCTGTGGGATGTGGTTAGGCAGTCTCCTGAGAGTTTTGCCAATCTGACCCATGATTTTTAGACAACTGAAACACAAATGCTTTACAATACAGGGGAGCTTAACCTTAAGCCTTTGCAATAATTGCAGAATAGGAGGGCTATCTCTTAAGGCTATTAAGAATATACTGTAAAGGTTATAAAACTGATTAGTTACACATTGCTGGGAGACACTACTGGGAGACATCCATTGCAGTTATTGCTGGAAATGAAAGCCATAAATGTTAAGCTAGCTCTGTGAATTTCTTTCATTACAATATGAATTATTTTGACGGAACAGTTCTGCAGTCCCTGAACTTGATCATTAGTTAGTAGATTAACCTAAAGGGAAGAACAACGCAATTGATGGTAAGTACAATTAAAGAAGAATAAATGGCCTGAAAAATCATTGTGTGGTGCTTGCTTACGTATCTAGTGCCACATACCTGAAAATATAAAGAAAGTAAATCTACATTAAATATTTCATATGTACACTTTATTCTTTTTTTACCTGAAACTTTTATGTTCAGGCTCATATAAGTTTACTGTCTTAACTTCATATATGTATATCTTCTAACAGAAACATAGTTAATGAAAACATTGTTTTCTGCTTCACTTTTCTGCACCTGTTATAACACTAATACAAGTCCTCCTCTGAAGTTCTTATATCTTACTGTTACTGGTGTTTTTATCCAGCTGCCAGTTTTGTTGGAATAGATTAACACTGGAGAGGGACTGAAGACTTCAGACATATGTGGGGTGATTATATAAATTTAGTTGACATTAGACATTAGGCTAAAAACCTCCCATGTTGGTTTATGTATTAAAAAATATAATGTAAGCTTTAAAATAATTTAAAGAGAGGCATATTTAGTAAAATAAGTTTTACTTTAAAGGACAAACAGGTTTGTTTGTTTGTTTGTTTTTGTCTGTTCGTTTTTTTAACAAACTGAACACTGATATAGAAATTTAAGTTTCAATCAAAACACTATTTGGTTTAAAAAGGTCTCTGGCCTAGGTAGAATCTTCCTGCTAGAGTATTATTTCAGAAATATCCCTTAACAACGTTTTTATAAGAAAAAACAAAAACAAATAAACAAACAAACAAAGAAACAATTTGGCAAGACTTTTATGTAAAAATGAAGGCTTGCTGTTCTCTGTTCCACTTGCCTGGTAAAATGTAAGCTCATAGATGTAATCAGTGATGTGAACTATATTTATTTTGCATATTTTAGAACTATCATGTCAAACGAGTGGTCAAGTGTGCAGGTGCAGATTATTACAACCATAAGACACTTGCCTTATGAATAGGCTAATTAGTTGGGCTGTAGAAAAATATAGCACATTACAGTGATCACGATGCAGAAATCTGATGTTCAAAACAGCGTGAAACAGGCATTTCTAGTAGCAAACTCTTCCAAGAATAATAAAAAAGAACTATTTTCCCCTCCCCTCTGATTTTTAAAAGCAATATTTTATATCAAGTACCATAGATGACTCTCCAAAGACAGCCTACATTTATGTTTCAGCAGAATTCTAGGGGCTTTTTTCTTGTTTTGTGATTAAAAGTTGTTGCTGAAGCATTTTCAAAATATTGTAATTAATTTAATTTGTCTACATGAATAGACTAGGTAGTGCAGCCAATTAAGACCCAGTACTTTGGCCCTAGGGCTTCAGTCTGAAACATCGTTTAGACAGGAACTAATGCAATTATCCTTATCTGAATGCTCTGAAGGAGATAGGAAGCAAATGCCAATTTGGTCTCTTTACACGGGTAAAGAGACACTTCTCAACACATAATCAAAGTGGAAACATTTTCAATTATATATGCAGCATAATTAAAAGTTCAATTAAAACAGCTATAAGGATCTTTACAGATGAACTTTATGAAAGAATATTTTTATAGATAAACTTTAGGGCTTTTCCAGAAATGTAATAAAATTATAACAGTTATATATAAAAATTCATTTTATTTTTTAAGTTCTTTTTTTGCAGCTACTTAGACTTGACACTTTTTTTTTTTGAAAAATCATTGTTAAAAGAATACTATCTCCTTTTTTATCCTATACTTCTTTCAGCATGGCTGTTTCTAGACTACTGTTTTTAGTGCCTTTTATGCACCTCAGCCAATGAAAATGTTTTGCTGGCACTAGGCTATATCTTCATTTCCTCTTTCTTCTATAATGTACTATTCAAATCTAGCATGTGTTTTTCCACATTCTTGAAATGGCTCCAAAACCAAGGCATCGCTGCACTAGAATTCAAGAAACAGTTTTCCTTGTTGAAGAATAAATAAATACAGACTTCCACATCCTATTCCAGCTACAGGAGTGTAAATAATCTGGAAATGCAGCCCAATTGTATGGAAGCATGTACCAGGAAAAACCAAGAGCAGCATTTTCCTCCTTTTTCTACTCACCTCAGCCTTTAGTGCACATATGCAATGATTAATGCAAAAAAAAAAAAAAAAAAAAAGATTTTTGTATTAGTTCATCTCTCAGCTCTAACCAGCCCTGACAACCTCCAATTTTTAAGTCAATACACTGTACAGTTTCATCCTGATCTTTTTTGTTGTTGGGAGCATCAAGAAATGTGATATTACTTTGATTGATAAGAAAAAGAATGGTAATTATTGCTGTTTTTCCATCAAATAAGTACAGTTTAGAGAGACTTCTCAGCATCCTCTGGACACAAACTTGGGAACACAGGCCTAGATAGTTCTGTATCTGTTTCATTCTATGCTTCTCCTACTTTCACTGCTTGAACCATTAAGTTTACTTCACACAAAAAGAAACTGCAAACTTTGCCTTTAGCATTTCCACTAGTAAACACTCATTTTAAGAAATTCCAGTGTTCAGACTGTTTTTAAGAGTGTTATCTGCTGTTTATTGAACTGTCTCCATTCTGGTCACTTGTTTGATTGGTCTAATAAAATGAAGACATCTAGGGAAGTAAGAGAGTGGATTCAAACCTCTGCAAGGCTTTCCTTTCTTTTCTCTTCAGCTTCCTTCCTCTTCCATCCTCATGCCCACAGTTTTTCAGATTAAATGAGTCTCACTGACTTCTCCAGTAGGAGAGGTTGGATATACTTTCAGTGTATTTTATACTATCAAAGTATCAGCATAATAAAAGTTAAATACTACTGCCAGTTTCAGAGCATATATTTCTATTTGGGTGCTCATAATAGTATAAGGAAGAGCAACTAGTCAGAGGATGCTACATGGGCACACTAAGGAACAGTTCACTGCCAAAGATGTCATGTTTCTGAGACCTTTACAGAAGACAGCCTTAAGAACTTCCAAGAGGCCTATGGCATTTAAGTTCTTCTGTAGTTAGATTCATGTGGGGTCTTTTGAGATCATAGCTTTAAATGTGTATTTATATTATGAGTAAATTTAACAGCACAGACAACAAGTGTTTGAGAAGTTAAATAGCCAGCAAAGAGTTAATTCTGAAAAATCCTACAGCAGTTTTTGATTCTTTATTGTGGTGCTACACTTACAGCCATCTGAGCAATTATGTAAAAATAATGATCCTCTTTTGATGAAAAGCTTAGGGTCTGAGTCCAAAACCAAACACATCTGGCTTGTATAATTGAGAACCTTTCCTGGCATAAGAAGAGACTAAATGCTGGATGCAACTTCTGGTAACAAGAATGATCTCATTAAAATCAATAAAAACTGGCTACATTGCACCAGTTGAAGGTTTTCTGTTTATTGGATTTATTGTAGTTGCTATTCTTTCCATGCAATATGTGAAATACACTAAACCATTTTGTAGGCTGTTCCAACGAATTTTAATCCAGAAGGTTAATGATTGGATTTTGCAGACTTATATTCTAGAGTTGGACTTGATGAACCCTGTAGGTCCCTTCCAACTTGGGTTAGTCTGTGACTCTGTGACATTATACAGCAGCAATCTCCTCTTCAGGATTTCCCACTCATGAGTTATGATTTAGCATAAAACAATTTTGTCTTTGCCTCTCTCAGGATCTTTTACAAGCAGTCTACAGATTCACCAGATATTGACTACAAGTTGGAAATATAAGTTATAGTTATACGACTAGACTTACAAAACAAATTTGATTAAGATATCTATTTGGCAGTTGCAACAAGAAGTAGTATAATAGCATACGATACTGCTTTGTTTTTTTTTTAATTATTGATGAAGAGCCAGATTAGGAGTCTTGATGCTATTTTAGCCAAGAAAGCCCCAGTTCTATTTTGAATGCTATAGTATTATAACAGATAAATTACCTGACATATGTTGTCTGCAAATTTATTGAACAGTAAGTCCTATGAAAATAAAACAAAATTTGTTATTAACAATGAAAAAGCTTTAAGTCATAAGGTGCCATAGAAATTTGAACACCCTTATCATCTTCCTCTTGGACTCATTAATAGAGCTGCTAGCACTTTACGGTGGATACTTTAAGTGTGAAAGACCTAATATATTTTCTGTGCTGACTTAAAATAAGGTTATTTAAATTCATTTCGTCAGAGGGACAGTAATATTTTATTCTTTCCAATTATGCAGATCAGGATTTAAAAATTCATCCTCCTGGATGTACTGAACATTATATTTTCCTGCTAAATCTTGTAGATTTTCTTTTCTCATTTAATTTTAATTTTCTGAGGAAAGAGTCAAATCATCATTCAGCTAGCCAAAGGGAATTTCATTGCTAGGTGACAGTGACAGTTCTTAAGTATTGCCTGAAAATCTGCTCAGTTTTAATGCTCTAATGAAACTTTCCGTGAAATCTGAGATAATTTCCTTTTCTGGACATGGTTTATTTACAGGAATTTTTATTATTTTTGCCGACTGAACCATTGTTGATGCACCCCTAATCCTAGCCCCTCCTCTCCCCCCCCCCAAAAAAAAAAAAAAATATATATATATATATATATATGCAGTACTCATTCTGACTGTCTTCTTGTCTGAGTACCTCGACATAAGGATTTACAACAAGGTAAGATAGTACACACTAATTGAAAAATGTGGAAAATGGTAGGTCTTGATGTTGAAAGGCTTGTTGATGCACATAATGTATTTTACTCTGGTGGAAACATACACAGAAAGCCAGCCCAGCAAAAAATGAGCATCTCTTCTCTGAGGCAGAAGTGCACCATTTTCTTTTCTTACAAAAATGTACTGTAACACCTAAAACACATTGAAATTGTTTTTCCAAAAAACCACAACATTACAGCTGGTAGAAACATTGCACATTCATTATTCCACAGACATACAGCTACAATTCAAATCCATCCCTGAAAAATTCAAGGGGGCTAACGCATCCCTAGATGTTTATACACACTCAACATCTAATTGAAAAAAACCACACACCTGGGGTAAAACATCAACAGAATTTTGGACTTGTGTTTTGGATAATTAAGGCTCTATATCCAGCTGCTACTTCATCTGTAGAGGTTATTCAAAAGTGCTGTCTTAAACATGCAATTGGAGAAGTTGCACATCACAAGGCTAAAATCACTGGGTGTGCAGTTTTCCCAGGGCTGAGCATGGAGAGAAGGGAAATGTGAGTGCTGCCCAGCAGCTGCAACTCTGCCAAGCAGAAAAAGATTCTCCTGCTGCTGCACAGGATCACAAGGCTGGATTAGATTTCACCTGTTTCCTGAATTACGTGCTGGAACTGCAGTAGAAATTCACTACCATTTCTACATTTTTCTCAGGTACACTGAGCATAACTTGAGCACATGAAGAGTAGGGCTGTATCTCTAGCTGGAAAGCATAACATGTTCTTTGCCTTCAATCACCAGGAAAAACAGATAACACACTACCAGGATATTACAGAATGGTTCTGAAAATTTTGCAGACTCATTCGTGGTCACATAAGACCAACAAAAAGATCAGATGATAATATGCATAGGCACTCCAAGCCAGATTTTCAGTTTGCCAGCTTCAAGCAGTCTGCCTGTAGCTGAAATTATAGGTGCTCAGTACCCTTGCAAATTAGTTCCAGCTGTTTCTAGTTTGATATGCAAATACAAATGCACAAAATACTGTGAACATTTGGGCTTATAATTTAATGACTTTTTCTTCCAAGAGCCTTGTAGATCTGGAAAATCTTCTTTCATATCATTTCTGAATATGCCCGCTAAGAAAAGTTCTAATACTGCTGATGTAATTATGAAAAGTGATTATATCACATCAAACACAAATTAAAAAAGCAGATGAAATTTTTGTATAAGGCATAAAAAGCTGCTTTGTAACAGTTAAAGCCTTGTATTCTATCAAAGATCACATGCTGCTGCATGAATCATTTACACATGTTTCACTTGGGTGGAGGGTGGGAAGTGCTATATCATGCGCTGAACAAGTGCAGTGACCTCAGAAGAGGAACTTTCATCTTCAGTTAGACTTTTAAAATGTATTATTCAAGTATGAGTCATTTTCATTGTCATGAATTCTCCACAAACTGACCTGGGAAAGACTTGGGTCTCTATTTATCATACATGTCAGGCAGTCTTGCTAAGTATGCATCAAGCTACAATTTAAGCTCAAAGCTATAACCAAGAATTGAAATCAGTGGAGTTTCTAAATTCAAGACTTTTTAAAGGTTTGAATAAGCAGATTCAGACCTACACAGAGCACTTTTCATCAACTGAATGAGACAATTATTATGTCTTTATCCATTGGTTATAAATCTGAGAATACCAAGCTGTGCGTATTGGTAAGATTTTCAATACTCAGCTGTGAATTGAATGCTACTCTTCATAGAATATTGTACTGCCCAAACTAGCCTCTCTCTTAGGCTTGCCTTTTTCTGATGCTTTCTTTGACAATTCTTCTTCTCTTATATCAAATATCAGTAATTCTAAAAGATCCAGTTTTCACAAATTGCCACATTTGTGGAAATGTATATTTTTATCTCAACATCTTCAATATCATTCTGCTTTCTTAATGAGGGAATCAACGCTGATTATTCTTTATAATCTTAATGTTTGTTCATAATAAAAATCTCCTGGTAGCTTTCTTCCATTTAAAATGGATGCTGGGATTGTCATCCCTCTGGGTGCTCAGGAGATCCTGTGTTCTGTCTGAGAGGAACACTTATTTTTTCACAGCTCTTCTGGATAATAGTAATCAGTACTACGTGTCAAACTGATATGAGATGCTGCCTTTAAAGTTAACAAATAACCTACATCAGTATGCATATAAAGCGTGAGAAGACTTTATCAAGACTACAGTGGTACTGAAACAAAGACTAACTGCATTTTGATTATAATTATGCAAGTTAATTATTTTTTATAATCCATTATCTACTGCATATATTTCTCATGCATGTCCCAGAAGATTAATATGGAGATGTAAAAGGAATTGCATTCAAAAATTTGCTTTTGTTTCTGTTCTGCTGTTGTTTTTGTTTTTAATTCACAGTGCAGTCTTTTTCAGCAGATGGTTCATTCTAGTCCCTTTCATGTTCATACTCTGTTATGCTTGTAAGAGACTCAGCTGCCAACTGATCATATTTCATTGCTGAATCTATCATGTGTGATATAATTGCTCATTATGTGTTTTGGAATAAACTTGAAGAACTATCAACAGAGTTATTTCTAACTCCACACAAATTAAGAATTTAGTCAATTTTAGTATCTATAGTTGTATGCTGACATAATTATTTTACAAGTCTGCTATGTGTGATACATTCTTGTATTCCATTAGGCTTTGATTCTGCATTGAGAAATATACTTAAGCTTATTCCTAAGTACCTGTTTTTCTGCATAGGGACCTCCAGTGAGGTACCAGTTTCCAAGAGTATTTTTTTTTTTTAAAAATTGTACTCTGTAGTCGGAGAAGTTTAATTGTCATAAACAGTGATCACAAGGCATTACTGTTTGCCACAAATCACTGAATGCTAACTTCCCTTTTCCAGCACTGCTGATTGATTTAAAAAGGCAACAGGAATGTAGTAACTACATTCGACAACTACTATTTTCAGTATATCACACAGCATACATCAACTACACAAGTCACTGTTAATATTTCATGAAATTATAAAGGCAGAAGTTCTTGTACACAAGTCAGAATATTATTGTCATGACATGTCGTTACCCATAATAACTCAGATATTTTAATCACTAGAGTAAAAGAAGTGCTGTATCTCCAAGTAAATTTGATGTCATTGATGGCTATTCCAAAAATAATACCTCCTTTTTTATTTTTGTGACCCTTGATGTCAGAGGCAAATGTTGGTGAGACAGCAGTAGAGATTGAACCCTTCCATCAGTACCGCACACATTTTATTGCTGGGTGACAGATGGTAGTAGAGGAGCAAATGGCATCTGACATGGAAGTGCAGCTTAATTCCTGCATGTGGAAAAAAAAAGGCACCCATTGGCAGTCACTGATGCTTCCTGAACATTTATGGAGACTGAATGTGAACAAAGTGAAGTGTGGATGGTGTGTTTCAGTAATGGCTAAAGTAACAGGAAGGACAAGCCAAGTCCTGGGCAGTCATGCAGATTTCTACAAGCATGGCATGCAGATTCTTGTTCATTGCTGGTAAAAATGCATAACTAATAGTAGTAACTATGTTGAAAAACAGTGTTTTGTAGCTGAGAATTTGCTGTACCAAATAGTGTTCTTGTGTTCTTTGAATCTGTTGCAGTTTCCATGGAAATAAATATGAGGCATTACTTTAGACCTATGTATATACAGGAATTCTAATCATATTCAGAAAGTTTATTGATTTGATCTCTGAAATTATGAGCATATGAGATTATTTTGCTTCTATCGCTGTCATATCAGGAAGACTGTACCATATCTTTTCTCTGCTGCCTTATACACATTTCTTGAATTGGCTAGGGGCCTGATTCAACTTCCATCAATTTTTTGGAGTTTTCTTCATGGAACATTCTTGAAAAAGGATTTATGCCTGGATTCTAATGTAACACTGAATTCATGAGAGAATGTATTAGTCACAGCTTGTTTTATCTGCTCCTGAAATTAAAAGGATCTGCCAATCATTCTTTCAATTTCAAAGATATTTCAACATACTTTCAAAGATAAGAGACACACTTGTGAATCAAGCTTCTTTGTAAGCTTCACTTTTCCTGGCAAGAAAAATTCATAATGTTTAGAATTTCTCTTCATGCAAGATTCATTAAAGTCAAAAGACCTAACACTAAGATTACTAGAATAAAGCTAAAAGTCAGACTAGCATTGACATTAACTGCTAAAATTGAAGGAGTAAATTAAGTGACCTAGTAAAATACTTCTGTCCCTTCAGGAACCATATTTCAGGACTTCGAAATAATGTCCAATCTCAGTAATAAAATGTGATAAATGCTGAAATATGTTCATAAAAGGCTCAAGTGCATCAACAAGACCTTTTATGTTAGCTAATAAAAAATGAGACCTTCATACCAAATGCACCAAATTATTTATTGAAAAACTCATGTCTTACATTACTACATTTCCATTACTTTGTCAATTTGTTCAGAAAAAGCAGTGCACTACAGTTAATTAGGGGCATTTCTTGATTACTTATTCTTGTTTGCTTCAATGCACTAACTGAAATACAACTTTTATGTATTTGTACCTTCTGAATGGGTCAAAGCATCAAGATCTCCTGTAGACAATATTAAATATTACATTACTTTTGATATTGCATTACATTTTCTCAGCAGTCCTGCAGTATTCACTTACATGTCAGTCTCAGCAGCTTCATGGGCAAGAAGAAAATAGATTGCATTACACTGAAACTGAGATCTTTTATTTCAACTTTTTCATGAGCATTTTTATTTTATGAGAATAACGTCAGCCATGTTACTTTATATTTCTTCAGTCTTTTTGTTAAATTAATCTTGTTTTATCTTCAGATCATCAGACCTATATGTCTAGATGGATTTAGATGATTTTATGCATGTAAAAAACTTAGCAAAAAGAATCCATAAGTCTTGGCTGCAGATTTTAATTTTGTTATTATTATTTTTTTTTACTCTTCCTTCTGCCAATAGTACTAAGGGATAAAATCATGTACATATAATATACTTGAATATTCAGAAAGCTATACATCTTCATTAGCACTGAATCTACTGTTGTAGATGTGAGAGTTAAGTAAACTGACCACACAGCTGCTTGCTCACTCCCCACTGAATGGGATGAAGGACAGAATTGGAAAAATGAAATTAAAAAACCCATGGTTTGTTAAAAAAAAAAAAAAATAATAATTCACGATTGCAATGGCAGGCGTCCTGCCAACAGAAGTGTATCTATGGCATCAATTACGGCTTTTATACTTTTGTTTTCTTGAAGTTTTAGCCCTTGCCCTGTTTCCCATTGGCTGAGTACTCCAGGTTCACAATCTTACCAGATTTACATTAAGTACATTTTAACACTTGTGTCAGTGAAGGTTTACATGTGTACATTACATTCTGACTCTTTGCGGCCAGCCAGTTGCCATCCTATTGTTTCCGATATGTCTCAGAACTCTTCTTATGTATTTACATGATTCTCTCCAAGATCTCTTCCCTTCTGTCCAAGGAACATTTCTCCAGTTAAACAAGATGCACGAAGAGAGTGTCAGGTCTTCCTGATACATCTTCAGACAGGCAAGTTTCAACTTGCCGTCACTTCCTTAGACATGTCATGCAATAAAATATTACATATATATTCATACTGGCTAAACATAAATTGTTATTAGCTATACCTGTATATTGCTAATCAATTTACAATCTTTATTTATAATTTCTGTAATGCTAGATACCATGAAATAAATGTTCTTATGCAGAAACAGCATTCTATTCCCACTTAACCAACCTAATTACCTAATGAATTGCAAAAAACCTTGCAAAAGCAATAGAATTTTACTCTAATAGTCAGCAAAAGAAAGAAAGATCAAGCACTTACTAATAATACATTGTTTAATCACATGTAGATGTAGTTGAACCATAAGACCATTAAAAAGTAAATGTCAAAATTTGACCATTGAAGAAGCTACTGTGACCCATTCTGCTGAAGTTTCTACAGTGGGTCTATTTAAACACAGATTTTTTTTGCAATAATAACACTTTTTCCTTGAGTAACCTGTTTGGAGTGCCCTCTTAAACCTACTACATAGAATCATAAAATCTTAAGCTCATGTAGTTTGGAAAAGACCACGTTTTCTTCTGGTTCATATGCTTCTATCACTACATCAGAAAGTACAAAGAGAGTCAAACAGAAAATTGGGCTTTGTACATGCTTTTACTCTTAAGTGAAGCTGAAATGTAATGAGGGCAGTATTTTCTCATCCAGCAATATAGATATTAGTGTTGTGATCTTGATAGGTTTGTTTAAGCATGTACTGAAAATAATAACATTTATAAAGTGAATTTAATGTTCTTCATCAAGGAAAGGAAAAATGCCGCAGAGGATTCTTTTATACGGTGAGATATATGCAGGTGCCTACATTTTTCTCAGTATGTTAGCTTCTTTGAGTAGTATTTTCAGCAAATCAGGTCACTGACAACATAGCTTTAAGCCTTGTGTAACTTTTTGAAAGGTCACATGTTGAAGGAACTTTTTGTGTCACTATGAGGTTCTACAGGAGAAAAGCCCAGATACATAGGGATGACATGACTCGTTCCAATCACAGTTTTGTGAATCTTGCTTCAGAATACTTGGTAACTCTCAGACATTCAGAGAAGCATTGCAGCTTTTCAAACAGTATTTTTGAACAGTCTTTATACAAGTTTTCTGAACCTCCAATATCTCTTCAAGCAATCTTACTGCTGCCTACTATGTTACCTTTTCTTGCTGCCTCTTCACATTTACTTTTAATACAAATTTCCATTTCAGTTGAATTTCCCTTCTACAAATTAAATACATTTCATACTAAAAAGTCATATTGATAGTTCACTGAATAGGAATGACCAAATACAAAAGTGCATATTTGTTGATTCAGTATTCCTGACTTTTTTCCTCTGAATTAGCTACGTAGGTCAAAATGGAGAACTGGTTTTCCACTATATTTTTTCTAGGGCAGATGACCATCTTCCCCTAATATCAAAGGTCACTGATAGACCTGGAATGTTAAATCCCAAGGTCTTTCAAAGCGCAAGGCATACATTTAAAGTTAAATACATTTCTTATGTCTAAACCTTGAACTACTCTGATTATCTAATTAGACTTGGGGACATTCTCACCAGAGACTATTCTGAGAAAAGGTCAGAATAGGGAGACCTGTCCCATACATTTTTAGCAGAATATTAATCTGTAAGGTGGAAAGTGTACTGTGGAAAATTTCCTGTGCTGTGGTATTCCCATGGAATAAAAAAATCCATAAAGACACTCAATATCTCAGAATGGATTTCAATTGCTTAGTTTAATTTTCTCACAAAAGAAATTAAAAATCAAGGATTTTAGGGGGAACAGGATAACTAAAATATAATGGCCAAAATCCTGCATACTGTATAAATCAGATGGTTCAAAATCTCTAGCAAAATTAAATCACTCTACACTTCTCTGGCACCATTGTTAATTTTTTTTGAAGTTTTATTTAAAATAAAAAGCACCTTTTTACAAATATTAAATTATCAAAAAAGAAAACAACTTCTTAACAGCGAGGCAGAGGCTTTAATAGTTAAGAATGAAAAATTCATAAAATACCTATTTGTTCCAAAATAGTTAAAGACTAGGTGTTCACTTTTAATTGTCCCGTCTTGGCTTCATATTAACTCAAATTAATATACCAGTTCCTATTCTGAATTTCTTTAAGGCAGATTTACATGATCTCTTCTAATGTAGAAAATATTAAATTCATCTTAAGTTTTTAAGGTTATGTTTATAATTAGTGTGAAATAAGAAGTAGCAATTGCGACAAATCTGAAGGAGAAATACAGTCTGATTCAATTCTGTCAAAAAATATAGTTGATTACCTTTGTGATTATTTATATCTGCAAAAAGAAATATAATCTAAAATCCTATGGAGCCAACAATTTTATTGTGATAGCATTTTGCAGAGGGCTAAGTAATTGCACATGTGCAAATGAACATGGAAGCCCTGATACTTTCCCTATGCATGGTTTTCCTGGCATATGCATTCTTCTGCATATTCATTATTGACCATCAGCATCATCAAGATTGTTGATTTTAACTAACATGGTGTGGAAATTCATAGGAGATTCTGACAATAAACAGTAGGGGAAAGTAGAAAAGAAAAAAACAAACTTCAAAAGCTGCTGTTAATCCTTCTACTTCATTTGCTACAAATAAAGAATGGGTAAAGCATTGTAGTTCAAAACACATTGTAGTTTCAAAGCATTGCAGCAGAAATCTGACAGGGCATACATGATGTCTAAATCAATTACCTAGTTTGCATTGATCACCAGTTCTCAGTTTTTGCTGCCTCTTCTTGATCTGAGATGGCAGAAGATCTTGACGTGGGCTGTGTTCTGAGAAGATAACAATGTGTAGTTCAAGCTGCCTGCTGACATGCTGCAGTCATTTCAGTTCTCATCAACTGAAGTCTCAGTTCTCAGCTAATCCAGTCAATAATTCACAAAGAAAATTTGTTATGATGCGCTAGACATGGACTGAAAACATGATTATATGCCCACACATTAATAACAATGAAGTTTGATCAGTTAGGTGTGTCTGCTAATTCTAAACAGATCATATTTTTCTGAAATCCGAAGCTTTGTGATTTTTATATTTATTTATTAAAGTTACCTAATTCACTGCAGATACTTATTATGTTCATTTTAATTCCTACCTACTATTTTATGTAGGAAAAGAATTTTTAGTACCCTCTCTCTTCTCTTTTGAGAGAAGGGTACTTGTTACTTCAGTTTTCATATGATCTTATTTAACATACTACCTCAGTCTCTTAAATTCTTTAGAAGATATAGTGCACAAAAGATCTTAAAAACTGGAGTAACTTTTTAACTAATAGGGTAATAGAAGTGACTTGCCTTAAGTCATCAGCATTTGACCCAGGCAGTGGTGGTCAATGGCTCAATGTCCAGATGGAGGTAAGTGACAAGTGAGGTCCCTCAGGGGTCAGTACTGGAGGTGATGCTTTTGAAAAACTTTGTCAGTGATATCGACAATATGATCGAGTACACCCACTACAAGTTTGCAGATGACACCAAGCTGCGTGGTGCAGTCAATATGCCTAAGGGACTGGATGCCATCC
The DNA here is from genome assembly GCA_023055505.1 of Callipepla californica brunnescens. Lineage (NCBI taxonomy): Eukaryota > Metazoa > Chordata > Aves > Galliformes > Odontophoridae > Callipepla > Callipepla californica. The sequence continues at coordinate 62,341,322 of JALIRH010000002.1, read as the reverse complement.
AGAGAGACCTACACAGGCTCAAACAGTGGGCCTAGGTGAACCTGATGAGACTCAACAAATACAAGGGCAGTGTCTTGTACCTGGGTCATGGCAGCCCTCACTATCAATACCAGCTGGGAGATTAAAGGATAGAGCACATCCCTGACAAAAAGGACTTGGGGTATGCAGCCCAGAAAGCCAACTGTATGCTGGACTGCACCAAAAGATGCGTTGCCAACAGGGCAAAGGAGGTGATCCCATCCCTCTTTTTCCTGGTGAGACCTCACCTGGAGTACTGTGACAGATATGGAGTTCTCAGTATAGGAAAGATGTAAACCTGTTGGAGAACATCCAGAGTAGGACCACAAAAACGATCCAAAGAATGGAACACCTCCCCTGTGAGAATAGTCTTAGAGAATTGAAATCATTCATCCTGGAGAAGAGAAGGCTGCAAGGTAACCTGATAGTGACATTTCACTATCTAAGGAGGGGCTGTAAGAAAAAAGGGAACAGACTCTTTGACAGGGTGTGTGGGGATAGGACAAGGGGAAATGGTTTCAAACTAAAAAAAGGGAAGATTTACACTGCATATAATAAAAAGGTTTTTAGATAATAAGGGTGATAATGTACTGAACAAGTTACCCAGAGATGCGCTGACTGCTCCATTCTTGGAGACATTCTAGATGTCTAATCAACCTGATCTAGCTGTAGGTGTCCCTCTTCATTGCAGATGAGTTGGACTAGACGACCTTTAAAGGCTTCTTCATACTCAGATGATTCTATGATTCTATTGTAAGTCACATTAAGAAAGTCATTACTGAACAGTTAACTGTATTTGAACAATCAACCTCGGGCAAACACATTATGCTAGAGTTTGCCTCTGGAATAAAAAAAAAATGGTATTTTCATAGCATATTTTGATCTAAGAATGTCTAATGTGATTATTCACATTCATGTGAGATATTCTCTTAATAAATGGTTAAGTATCATGATGACAAAAAATTTTTAAGTCATCTGAGAACGTTGAAGTGCAATTTCTGTCAATTTGTCTAGGCCTACAGTAAAAGACTGGTGTAAACAGCTCACGTGATGAATGCAGAAAAGCAATTATAATACCAAGTTGTTCTAAATGATTTAAATATAGTAAAGAAGAAAAATAAAAAATCCAGACCAGAGTCGCACTTTATTCTACAGTCTGTAATATTATATTGTAAATAAATCACTGTGTGAACATTAAACAAAGGTATAGATTAAAAATACGTAGATATTTGAAATAGCAGTTAAGTAGCAAAACAGTTTTTTAATTGAGATTCTATATTTGAATTTTTTCTTTTACTGATGTTAACTGTTCTCTGAAAGTAAGAAACAATTGTACATACTTTTTACATCATCCAGCTCTGATTTTAGGTATGACAGTAAGAAAATCTGAGTTAACTGTCAGGAGCTGTAGGACAGAATCCTAGTATGATGTGATTAAACATATCAAGTCTTTTCCTTTGAGTTTAAAACATAAAAGTGTATATTTATACATGGAGTGCAGTGTCTTTTCTGGTTGTTGATTACAAACTGGGATTACTAGAGTACTTTTTACAGAGTAAGATTTTTTTTCCTGTTATTCTGTCCACAGATGAATTTAAATGACTCCCAAATTACTGTCCTGAAATGAAACAAAAAACACTAACCTTGAAATGTTTGCAGATACTGCTCTAATGAAAATTTATAATTCACAAGGGATATAGTTTTATCGTCCATGTTACCAGCATAAAACCTCTTCAGATGTCAACTCACAGTCTCTGTAATACTGAAAAAAACTGACAGTTCTGACTTAAGTGCTGCGTGAAATTCAAAATATTAATAAAACACCTAAATAACAATTAACTCACCACTGGAAAAAAAAAAGAAAAAAAGAAGAAAGAAACAACCAAGAAATAAAATTTCCAATTGGTACAACTCCCTTAGCACAACCTTATCCTTAGCAGATTCTCGCTACAGGGAGATACAGAAAATTACTTCTGAGCCATACATAATAGAAAACCAAGGGTCACAAACTGAAAGAAGCGTATATAAGTCACAACATGCAATGCAAGCTATGAAATGAGTGACAGTACAATTAACATGACAGAGAGAAGATGGAAACTTGACAGAAATTGCTGCATGGCTGGTCAAATTTGATGGGAGTGTGGAATTGATTTCTTCACGCTATCTATTAGAAAAAGATTTCAATCAAAAAGTGAGGGAATGAAACATGAGTGTGTATGCACTTATCCAGGTGCATACTTGTGTGTGTGAGTCCTTCTAGAGAGGCTGATAGCACAAGAAGGAGCTGAGAAATCTGCTAGATCATGCAGACCACAAGATAGAGTTCTACTGCTGATCCTGTGGAAAAAAAAAATTGATTGCAGGTATGCTGCAGTGTTAATTTGGACTGAATTTTGGCTGCTGAAAGATGGTTTCTGACATGATTATGAAGAAATTCCAGAGTTAACAGGAGATAAAAGGTCTTCAGGCAATGGGAAGGTTGGCTCAGGAAGGATGAATTAGTAACAATTCTCTTTAGGACTGTTAGAAAGAAACTGAGCCTGTAAGGATGGAGATGGGAAGTTGCTTTTGCCTGTGCTGTGAATCTGAAGTCACTAGCTACTCTGAATAAACAAAAACAAACAAACAAACAAAGAAAAAACAAACAAACAAAAAAGACAATAACTCTCTCACAAAACAGACTAAGCTGCTGTATTTTCCGTGGTGAAAAGTGATATTTCTAGCCCTCATTGCCTACTGTAAATCTTCAGGGAAATGGAAACAAGAAGTCTTAAATGAGCAACTGCAGACATTTGTTAGACAGAACATTTTTACTGAAGTTTCCTCAGGGTGGGCACATACACTAACATATACAAAAAAAAAAAAAAAAAAAAATGTTCCACGAATCAGACAGTATGAATAGAATTCCTACCCTTCAGTCTCTATCAGAGACTGTCAGAGCAAACTTCACTGGAGTAAAACTCATTTGGTCTTCATCCATCTTGCAAAAGGAATGAGTGAGTATTTCACACTGGGACTAGCTGCAATAATCAATGTATTCAACTAGAATCAACTTCTCGTGACTGTCTAATCTGGATCTGGTCAGCTACAAAGTGAAAGACAACATACTCTCTGGGATTTTTTGGTAACTGAAAGAAAGTTATAAAGAAAATGACTGCTCATTAGATTAGAAAATATTTAGCCCACTAGTTCTTGGCTGAATGCCTTGCTTAACACTCTCAGTTGGAGAATAGGGGAAATGGGAGACAAATTTATAAAATCATATGTATTTATTCATTGAAATTTAGGGCAAGAAGATTCACTCCTTCATAACTGAATGTATATATGGATCTTCCAGATTTAAAAAGAAATCCTAATTTGTGGTAAAGGAGAATGAGGACTGGAATAAGAATTACAAATAAACACCACATCATACCATGAAAATATCACCCATCTTATCCAAATGACAGTGTGTATGGTAACAATACGTTCTTAAAAGCTCCCAGAAAAAACTGATATGATATAATCAAACTGTTTATTTTTATAAAAGAACAAAATCAACCAACAGAAGAAAATCATAAAGAAACAAGACATTCCTTAAACTAAATGGTTAAAATAAGGGTCAGGTTAGAGCAGTGCTTTTGAATTTGACTATGTCTTAACACCAGCTTGCATTTTCCAGTGCTCACTTTCAATTCACTGTGGGTTTGGTTTTACTTTTTTGTTTTGTTTTGTTTTGCTTTGTTTGTCTCATTTTTTTGTTTGTTATCTGTAGAGCAGAAAATGTAATGCTTTGATGTGAATTATTATACTTGGGATCTACAGGTCAGCTTCACTTAAATGGTACCATATTTCAACAAGTCAAAGTAAATGCTGTGGGATTTTTCTTTGTTTGGTTGTTTTTTTTTTTGTTTGTTTGTTTTTGTTTGTTTTGTTTTGGTTTGGTTTGGTTTGTTTTTTCTATTCTATCCAGGGGCACAGTAAGAATGTACTCCATTTCTTCCTTAGATTTTTTTAATCAACTTTATGTGCTTCCAATCTAATCTTGCACTTACTCATGAATATTTGCACTTAGGGAAATGTTAAGAGAAAATATCTAGTATATTTGCTGATGCTTTAAAGGTGTGTTTCCTAACACTTTTCAGCAAAGCCATATTATTAAGATCTGGAATTTATGAGGTGCTGGACAAGAAAATCTCTGCTATCTAAGACTTTTAAGCCTTTCAGTTTATCTATATCCAGAAAATTTTGCATGATTTCCTGACAGTACAAAGAGGTTGTGCCACTGGCTTTTGGGAAGAATTACTGGTGATATGTGAATACAGGTAAAAAATGTAGCACTGCACTTTATGCATAAACAGTGTGAACTCTTCCTTCTAACTGAATCATCAGTACCTACAAAAATACCATAATCAATTAAATATACATAAGAAGGGCAGGATGGTTATGATTACTACAATGTCTTCCTATCTCCCTGAAGAATTCTCTAATTTGTTGACAGAAAAAAAAACACAACTGTAAATCCTATATAATTATAACCATTAAATGCAACAACTGAGATTAAAGTATATTCTTAACAACCATTTAAAATATAGCCTGTTTTAAGTATTTCAATTAATTTAATGAAAAGATGTAATTGCCTGCATAATTTATTCTTAAAATCCTTTGAGGTGAAGAACTGTCTGAAACATATGCTCAATTTTCTAAAGGATCCTGCTTTATTTCACTAAAATTCATAAAATAATTAATGACTTCACCACAGAATGCTCACAAAAAGCATTCTCTCAGTAAAAAGTTTCTTAATTTTTTTCGTATATATGATTATTTTTTGCAGTAACATCAAACTGGCAACTTTGTTAATGTTACTTTTTTTTTGTTTGTTCTGTTTGTTATCCTTGTAAAATATAGGCAACATACAAAAACATCATAACAAAATGACCGGCAGTATTGCTATAGCCAGCACTAATACACGCAAATTTCATGACCGAGATGGACACAGAAAATTCTTGGTAATGTGGACATTACAAGAAGATAACTTTCTCAGACTGAAATCTGAGTAAGACTGTACTGCAAATACTCTGTTTTTAAAAGCTGAAACAATTAAATGTCTGTTTTCTGATGATTAAGCAAGATGTAATGTTGCAGGTGTAAAATCTGAATTCAAACAGCAAAGTAAAAATCTTTTACCAGATCTATGGCACTCATCAGCCAGAAAGCTGACAAATAAAATATTTCAGGGGTTGTCCCATCTTCATTACTGAAGGCATAATTGGGTTTCCTTTGACTTTGCAAAGACACGACAGGGGGGTGAAAGTGTGGTGTTTTATGAAGCATGATACAGATGCACATATTCACTTATTTCTTTGTCTCTTATTTTTGCTCTTTCTGTATTGTCATGGTTGTATGATTTTTTGTTGTCAGTATTCCACATCATAACGTCATGTTGTGCACTGGGAGTTAAAGAGTTAATGCTCCAGTTCCATGGGGCACTGTTAGTTCTGGATATACTGTCTCAGAAGAGAACTACATACCCTAGAGGACTTTGCATTGCTTTGCATTTTTTCTGTTTTCCACTCAGAGGGAAAGATAAAAACTGTTCACATGTCATAAAAGACAGGCTCTTTTTCCCCTGTGGATCATCCCAGCAGGGGGTGATTCCTAGCCATCTCACCTTCAGTGTTAGTGTAAGCCTTCAGTGTTTGGGCATTCTCTTTCTCTCATTTTAATTTATTTAGCTTCAATTCTTACTAAATTTATTAGCTTCAATTCCAATTATATTGTATTATATTGTGTTATTTTGCATTCTGATATCTCATTTAGTAAATTAGTTTTCCTCCTCAAATTGTTGACACATTTTTAGGCCCATCTCCATTTTTCCTTTTCCCTTTTCCCCTTTCCCTTTCACAGGGCATGGGTCCATGGTTCCCTTTGTCCCATTCACTACTGAACTGGGCCAAACCAGCCTGTAAATCGTTGTCATGTATGAAAGGTAAAACTATAATATTCAATTCTTCTTTTTTTTTTTTTTTTTTGCAATGGCTCATGAAGAATGGTATATAAAATATGAAGATACTTCTTCAATAAAGCCAAGTTTGTATTATTTTGTGCACTGCTTTGACTGCAAAAAAAATAAAAAACAATAATAATGGTACAATTGACAAATCAATAGAAGTATGCAAGCAGCATTAGTGACTGCAAATGATACCTGAGAATTGCCTGATATGTTACTGAAAATTTCCTTCAAGTCTGAGGTTTCTGTAGTAACTCACATTTGTAGGATTCCCTTAGACATCTCAGATCATGTTAGAGCAGAAATAGATTTAGCTACGTAGCTTTGGAGAGTAGTGTAGGTTTGTGCATTTCCTGGTACTACAGTTGCAGATGTGCATCTCATATACTGAAAGTTTGCATTTTCTGTGTAGACTTCATTGTGCTTCGTAGAAGCATCTGTACTTTGAGTTCAGTGCTTTGAATCTGAATTTTACTGTATTAGGTCTTATTGCCAATCCAAGACACAAAGAAACTCGCTTACTTAGCTTATAATCACACAAGTGTAATAAATTCACTTCAGCAATGTGTAAAATAGTAATTATTGTTCCTTTATCAGATTTACACACAAAGCATGAAAAATAGTAAATCACAATCTCCTGACACTTCAGAGGAGAGGAAAAAAAAGACAATAAGCAAAAATATTCAAGTAATTTCCCTTCATTTGAAAAATACATTGATAAAAATATTTCTTCCAGATGTAAATCTCTCCAGTTTCATAAGACTAATAAGAGGTAACCACTTCAAAATGAACAAGAACAGGCAGAACATTGTCACCTCTCATTTTTGGCATCAACAAATGAAGTGGAATGGAAGCTTGCAGGTCTTCCCAGATCTGTGGTCAAACGTATACCAGTCATTCAGACCACTATTTTTTGCCATTAGCTATCCAAAATGGAGCCAGGATGGACCTGAGTACTGCATATCAGAACATATTCTCAATCTAAAGTTATTTATCTGAATTGTTTAAAAAGGTCAAATGTGATACAGACTCATATGACTTGTGTGTAAGTTTGTGGTGTGAATGCTAGCTGGCATTATGGCACTGAGATAGCTCAGCCTGAAACTAAGTGCTGGATAGTAATTTGATCTGAGGTTTAGAAAATGAATAAAAACCTCTATCAGTGATTAATTTAAATGATTAGACTTTTTTTTTTTTATCAGACTTACATATATTTCTTTACTAACAAAAAAACTAATTAAGAAAGAAAAAATACATATATTTAATTTAAATAGCAACTTCTGGAAAGGAAGTGCTGGCCAGAAGTAAAACCACACAAAACTTTATGCTAAATTTAAAGGACCAATTTCAAATTGTTTATAATATAGTATATTTTGGGAAGGTAAGGTTGATGTAACTGAAAAAATATTTCCCAATAATTATTTTTTTATTTTTAAATTAAGAAAGAATATTTTCAGTTTGTGAGAAAGAAAACTTTCAGTGTTGTTAAAAGAAAAACTTTGGATTACTAGAAATGACTTTTAAATTTGTTTTTCAAAGGAACATCACACTTGTTTATTTCTCAACAAACTAAATGGAAATGTGACAGCCCTTCTTTTTGTTCTGGGAGATTAAAAGTTGCTAGCACCACTTTAAAATCCAAATTGATATATGAATAGCAGAGTTTTCCTGAGGAGAATTTTATTCCAAAGTTTACCCTTAGGCTGAGCTGAGTGTTTGTTGGAGCTTGAAACCTGCAGAGAAAATCCAGCACTGTGTGTATATATATGCCAATTTTCAGCAAATTGTTTAAAAAAATGACAAACAGAATGAATACCAGATGTTTTAAAGCAATTGCTTTTTGAGACTTAGTGTTAATATAAGCCCAAAGCTCAAGGTAATATCTGAAGCAAATAGCTGTGTCGACAGAAAGCAATGCTTCATTTTTAATAAAATTCTGTGTTTTATGTAAACACTGTATAAAGAAAATGAAGGATTTTATATTCACTTATCTATTGAGGTATTCTTATTATCCTAGATTGTACATAATTAGTAGTAATAAGAGGTTCTAAAGTTCCCCTGCATTTTATTTGGACTTCTCAGAGTAGTTATTTCATGAAAATGAATACTTTGTCTACACTGCATTTTACATTCCTATACGAATGAATAAGAATCAGTAAAAAATCGAAAGGGAAATGTGATAAATGAAGAAAACAAACCAATACTTCTTTTTATTTTTTTTATTTTTATTTTTATTTTTTCTAGAAGACATTTCAATCCTCTAGACTTCTTAAGAACCTGAACAAAATCTCAAAATTCATCATAACTTGTCCTGGAAATGGCAGTTTCTTCCTTTACCCACTGAGCCCAAATCATAGGCTTAGTTTCAGGCAAAAACATGCCATCTCTTTCACAGACTGTAACTATAATCAAGGTTTTATCAGAGATATTTTAGGTTCTTTATATTGTAAATGAGCTTAATCCATTACACTGATTATGCAAAGCATAATCCAGGGCCAGTCTTTAAAAGTTCATTGTATAAATGGAACATGGATATCTCAGTTTTAAAGATTTATTAAAAATGATTGTCAGTTACACTCATTTTGGTACATCTCTGATGGGAAATGTAAATGGAGTTGATAATGATTACAGAATGTTGGAAAACTGCATGAAGCTTTTTATTAATTTTGGTAAGTTATACTAGCTACAGACGGGCCAGTGTGCTATCTTCATTCTTTCTTAACACTGGGGGAAAATTAAAAAAAAAAATAAAACGTTTTTAGAAGAAAGTTATGTTGATAGATTTTTATCCTTTCAAAAGGAAAAACACATCCTCTAGATTTTCATTATTTCATTATTTTCCTTATTAAAAAGTAGTCTGTTCACACTTTCACAATTTGAAGATCTATCTGAGCATTGATGAAGACTTTATACTTTTTATACTTTTTTAATACTTTTTATAATTTATATAAAAAATATGATGCAAATAATAAAATCATGTTTTGGTTTTTTTTTTAATCTGTAGAAATAAGCATGAAATACACTTGATCTAAGGAGCAAATCCTCCTTAAGTACTTCCAAGATGTTTTAGAATACTCATTTCCTTCTTCCCCTAATCCACAAAATGCAACTCTACAATATGCATGAGAAGACTGTGAGTGTTTGGAAACAATAAAAATTATTTGGATAATGGCATTAATATAAAATGTGATTCATTTTGCATGTAAGAGATGTTCCTGGGGTAAGATTATTCTAACATTGTTTTAAAATTCTACAAGAGGCATGAATTTCTTTCAGTGTTGCACTTTTGTGTAATGTTGTTTCAGACATTTTGTGTATAAAATCACCTAATTTTTGGAAAAATGAATGAAGCAAAATAATTATTCTGAGTGAACATATAAAGACAATTTTATACTTCACTATTTTGTCAAATCATCATACCGGAATATTCAGAATATATGTAATAAAATCTGTGGATATTCTTGTGTGTGTTATGTGCAATAGGTTGGCCTGAAATGATAAGCCCAACCTCAAAGTCATATCTTTGCTAGTGCAATTAAAATAAAAATTGTATCAATTCTCTGGATGACAATCTGTAAAAAACAAGCTTTTTTTTTTTTCATTAATTAGAATCACCTACAAATAAACATTAAAAAAGATCTGGATTACCAATATGTCTGAAAAGGTAGACTCCTCAAACTGTGTAAATAAAGAGCCTGCATGCAGATGAATCCACTTCTGGTCCCGGACTTAGTCACTAACTTAAGGGCACAGTCAATCTAAGATATAGTATTAGCAAAGCTAATAAAGCATAAACTAATAGACAGTTATTGAGGATCAGTATCAGCAAAGCATCTTGACATCATGGTGTAAGGGATCACTGCAGCAGGAGTAAAACTAAGATTGTATTGTGCAGCCTGCTGCCATGCAGAAGAACTCAGTGGGCTCTTGAGCTTCTCACTATTTGTGAGGAAAGGTAATTATCTGATAGACATAGATTTGGCACATGCTGACTTGGCCTTCAGCTTTTGAACCAGGTGTTTGCTATCAATTCTTTGAGCACTCAGCTGGAAGCAGTATGGGAGTGAAGTCCAGGCTGAAGGAAGAAGTTGAAGGGGAGAGCATACCATCACAAAGACACAGCTTTCCCTTTTTCAGATTCAGTCAGAAGCAAAACTGAGTACATATCTCAGAGAAACACAGAAACACACAGATGGAACACAGATCCCATGAGTGATGCACCCTGCCCTATGGATATAGACAGACAAGCCCTTTCCTCCCTATCCGGCAGAGGCAGGTTTTCACTTGTGAAGGCACACACATACAGAGCACTCTCCAAGTTCAAAAGCCTAGGCACTTTTACAGATGTTTGAATATCAACTTGGCCTCTCTGTCTGTTCAGCACTCCTACCTGGACCCCTTGGCAGAACTTCGGGGACCTCCTTCCCACTAGGTACCAGCTGTTAGCGCTGGGTCTGATGCACTACCCCAGGGTATGTTTGACCCTTTTGGCTGCTTGGGAACACTGATGATACACGTTCAACTTGACATCACACAGAATACCCAGGTCCCATTATGCAGGGCTGCTCTCCAGTATCTCATCCCTTAGTCTGTATACATATATCCAAGTTTAACCTGTCCCAGGTGCAGCATCTGGCACTTTAACATTCATGTGATTGGTGATCACCCCAACTTCTATTTTGTCAAGATCTCTCTCTCCAGTAGCTGGCACTGAGACCCCTCACTTGCATCAGTAGCTGGCAGCGTATTCTGCAGGAGCTAAAACTCTTGTCCTTTTTCCAGTATTTGGCACCATTTCACTCACCAATACAATGGTCCCACCAGTAGCTGGCATGTAGTCCTTGCAGCATACACACACACACAGAAGACTATGAATATACCAAGAGAGTTAAGAAAAGATTTATTGAGGGAATATAAAAAGTCAGGACAGACTGAAATTGTTAGCAGGACTTGGCCAGACAACCTGACTGAATGACCCTGTTTTACGCGCAAGAATCCTTCTATATCCTTTTCTGTCTATCCCTCCTCTTTAATCCTCATATTCCTCCTCTCTGCCCACTTCTTATGGTTTTGCAACATTCTCACATCTCACATGCCCTCATCAATTATTGTGACTGACCAGAGTTGGTTCCTACCACTGACTCCATTTCGTAGTATCCCTTGTTGGCTTCAAAAAGGTCACTGACCAGGTACTCTTTAAGGAGCAAATATTCTCCTACATACCCATACAGTAAACAGGATCTAAGGCATTTGGCTGAAATTTAGAAGGAGGAGGAAAATGATACCATGTATCTTTCATAGTTTGGAACTGTTGAATTTTTCATAAATTGTCTTTAACTGTGTATCAGGCAAGAAACAACAAATTGTTCATGAAATTCAGGGTGATTTTAAAATCTGTCTTTGATCATTCTCACGAGAAGAAATGCAACAGATCATCCACTTAGATTTAAAGAATATAAAAATAAATGGAAGAATGTTAGACGATCTCACATCAGTCCAAAACATTGGGCCAGATCAAGTTCATTTTTCTATTCACATACAAAATCATCCAGAATTAACTTCTCACCAGTTATTATTGCTATTATGTAGCTTATCATTGTTATGATTCTTAACTATTATTAATATTTTGGTCGGAATCAGTCTGTTCTTCTAAGTTCATTTGACCAAGCTGCTATGAAGTAGAGTTATGGAAGTCTGAAGTGCTTTGATTTGTGCTGATAGATTTGGACTTATTTGATATTCTGGGTCTCTGAGGATAAAGGTTTTGGCTTTGTTATTTATAAAAGTTGCCTTTCTTCTCTCCTCTCTTCTATCATTCCATACACAACTTATACTGATCTGACAGGCTCATCCACCATCTGTCCTACTGGACTTTAAAAACACAAAAAAGCAAAACATCCCTGAAAAACAGGGTCATAAGGTTATTTTGGTCTATTGGAAACTCATGGTGTGGAAGTAAGGTTCTCCAAAGCTTTATAGATTAAACTTTCATTACTAATTTGTTCTCTGTAGATACTTCCAAGTCCTATACTCCCAAGACAATCAGCAAGAACCAATACAGCTAAAAATGTGCTGACAGATTAAAAAAAAAAAGTAGCAATCTCTTTTTCTTCCACTCCAAGTTCTGTTATTGAACACAAGCAAGAGTAGACAGCATGAGTGTTTAAAGGATGAAACAATGTTCTATCTCTTATCACACACCTCTCTGTGGTGTTTATGCAATATAAGGGATTCACATTTTCAAATTTAACTATCTATCATTGTGAAATAAAATAGATCAACATAGCCAAAGTGTCTTTGGCACTGCTTCATTCATTTTTATGTACCCATTGCATTTCCATATTTGGAAGGTCTTCAGAATTTCTCAGAAATGAAGTTTTTCAAAAATACCTATTCAGCAGCTTCAGTTGCATTATTGAGTACAAAACCAGGCATTCCTTCTACATCTTTTTCTCTTTCTTTCTCCACAAGACCTTTCTTTCCAACAATTTTTGATCAGTATTCATTTTATTCTTGGCATATGCAAAAGCACAATAATGTCTCTGTACCTCCTCTCTTTCCTGTTAGTTTAGCTAGTGATTTTGCCAGCCTTCCAAATACAGGACTTTCATATTTTGTCTTGCAGAAAAACCTTTAGAGATGGGATACAGTTTATGTATACAATCTCTAGTATTCATTCCTCTTCCTATCGCTAGCTATAGGTCCTACAGCCCTGTTAAACTGACATTTTTTGTCTGTACAGGGCATATATTCAGAGTGAAGTGAACTATTTCTAACATATATTCTTGATATCAGGAAGCTATAACAGCAGGTAATTTGATTCACTATCTGCATGGGACTACACACTGCTAAAACAATACTCACCATGGATACAGCTATCAAATTACAACAGGGAAAGAACTTATAATCAAACTTACACATTATTGGCTACCTCCATCACTGCCTAGTTTTTCTTTAAAGAAGCAATAGCAGCTGCTCCAGTTCACTCTGTTCCATCATTTATTCTGGTTTTCTTGGTGAAATTCTTTTGTTCTGCAACAATCTCATCTTTGTATAAAAAAATGAGCATTTTTATCTGGAGTCCAAAGGATCTGTTGGAAAGTTGAGTTTATGAGGGGTAAAACAGTGAAGGCTGTCAATTTGATGAAGCTTCCAAAAGACCTATGATTACAATTAAGTGTCTGTTTGCATCTCCCCACAGAGGACTCAAATACGGTGCTGCTAATTAGTGTCAACCAGCTGATTCTTTGACCACAATGTAGAGTTTTTTTAGCCCATACAGACTAAAATTTTTGGAGGCAAAGACTTGATCACATTCCAGGGATCAATATAATGGGTGGTACGGACAAGGCTATAATATTTCTACTATTTTCCAGTTTGTGTTGTATTCCATCACAACCCCATGATATTTTGCAGATTCAAATACATTCTCTTGAATGTCCCAGGGTATGAAATGTACACATGAAGGTTAATACTGTTAAAAAACAAAGTGGTGGATGTGAGCACAGCTCTGAATTATTTAATACACTAAGAAATGTAATAATTGTAATAGCAATCACTGATTATCTTGGGACACCTCATTTGTCCCAGGAGAAATTCAGAATTAGATAGTGTGATTGCAGCCTGCATATCTCCCTGTGGACTCAAGACTACAGAAAGTTCCTTGGCATTTTACAGTGCTTATATGCATATACTTATAGTCAGTATTAAGTACTGGGTCTAAGACAAGAGCTCTGAGGTAGGAAATAGCTAATAGCTCATTTACAGGCTTTCTAAGCTCCCCATCGAATATATCATAAAACAGATAAGGCTTCTTGGCCTTCTGAGCTCTCTGTCACAAAACAAAATACAAAAAAAGGGAACCTTTTACCTAAAGTATCTTTTCAAGACAAGTATTCTATTTCCCCTATTTGGGAACTTCTAAAATGCTGCTTTGGTTTCCAAAGTAGATCTTTCTCCCTAACAAGTTAAAATAGACATCCATGGCTCTCCATTATCCATATACGTATAGTATGGTTGAATATTTTGTCTTTGTATATTGATTTCTAGGTATTTTTGTCTTTTCTTATAAGTTCCAAGAGATATTTACTTCCAGACGTACTGAAGTCAATTTGCAATGGGAAATACCAGTACATACTTTGTTATTAAGTAGTAATACCATTACTTTTTTCTCCAGCAATCACATCTATATTTCTGAGTCTTGGTATCTTGTCATTATACTCTGGAATGGTGCCAGCCATAATCCTGAGAGCATCATTTCCATCTCACTACTCATTCCCTTTGTCTATTAAAAATTATTTGGCAATGTTTTTATGATTCAGTAAGACTTAAGTAAGACTTCAGTGCTGGTGACTGAATGAAGTACTGCAGTACACTACCACTGGAAATTTTTCAGCACAATGAGATAGGCACAAGCTAAATTATCTTGCTTGCACATAATGTAACACCGCAGTGTTCATCATACAGGTCTTTTCAGCAGTTTGTCAGCACAGGACAGTATAGAGAATGAGAATAATGTAGACCATCTTCAGGTTTTAAATCAGACCACACAGATAATTAAGCTTTTAGAGAAGTTTATTTGCTATATCTTTGACATTGCCTTTTGGAGGCATTGCCTTAAGTAGTAGAAGGATTCATCTTTTTAATCAGACTTTACCCTTAGATACACAAGGTGTACAGTTTTCCACAGTGACACAGAATAAAGATTTATGTAGCTCAGTCTTTGCTTTCCAGAACTGGGCAGTGACAGGAGATAAGCAAAAGAATATTAGAAATTAGAAATGTATAAAATATTTTCTTCACAAACCATCTTCTAGTCTAGGACTTTCTGAATCACATAATACAGTTGTTATAAATAAGCTGCAGTTTTATTAAATTTAGGTGTTACTGCTGAATTCTTTTAAATTGACTGCAGTTCTTTACAGGTTTTGCCAAGCCAGCCTTCACTTAACATACTAAGGTACAAAGACTTTCAAGTACTGAATTTTTAATATTAACTTAGGAAGAAGTTGCCACTCTTTAAAACTTCTGTAAAGGATCACTGTTATGTCTGATAAAAATTTGACAGATGCTGCAGAATACCATGGTCAAAATATATCTTTTTTTTGTTTGTTTGTTAGACAAACATTTTTTTTTTGTTTGTTAGACAGCATATTTGAAACTGTTTAAAATATTTGGGGATGTTTTCATAGTACCTCATAGGGATAACAGAAATTTGCAGTCTGCACTGCACTGTTATGCTATTGCCTTCAAGGCATGTTCTTGATTATGAGACGCTCTGTAGAACTAAAACAAGTTCTGGCAAAACTTGGAGACTACAGATGCCTACAAATCAGAAGACTCTCAGTTGCACTCTGGAGGCATCTGTTTTTGTTTTCTCTTGTAAAGGTCATCCAGGGATCATGCCATTTGAAGGTAAACAAACAAAACCTTTACTACATCAGCCTTCAATGCATGAATTGCAGGCATATATATTCCGAAGAAAAGAGATTGTTACTTGTAGCTACTATTGTTTGAGGGCAACTTTGGAACACTTATGGCTTAATTTATCCATTAGATTAATCACTGACATAAATCATTAATTATTTTCTGAAATCCTGTTGTTGTTTTCACAACTTTTGTGGCATTAATATCCTGAAATATATATCATGGTTATAAAATCCTCAAAGCAAGAAGACAACAAAAAAGCAAGCTAAAATATTCCCCATCAGTTTCTCTCAGACAGGTACTGGCAACAGATGTCCAGCCAGCTCTGCAAGGGGGCAAACACAGGTCCTGGTCCCGTGACTGGAGGGAGCTGGGTGAAAGCAGTCAGCAAGGTCATCACCACACATCCTGTTGGGTGTCATAGGGATGTGGCCTGGGGATGAGAGTATGCTTGGGGGTCCTGTATTGACCTTAAGAAATCATAAAGTCTCTCAATAAATAATAAAGTTGTGAAAGAAAGACCAGCACTAACAAAATGTCTTGAACTTTTTTTTTTTTTCATTAAATTCTTCGTACTGGTTCACATTTTTCTGTATATATAAACTCTTACTAAGGCATTAGCTTGTTCCAGAAAGGGGAAGAAATTTACTGAAATATAAGAAATAGAAAAGAAAGGTTTTTTTGCTCTATTTAGTTGTATTTATATTAATTTTTTAGTATTGCAAATGCATATATTTTCAAAGAGGCTTCAGGAAGTCAACCCTGTTTACACCTCCATCTCATATGAGAAGGGTAATTATATCCAAGGTTATTTTAATTTGCTTTATAAGCTTCCAAAGAGACAGATCTCATAGCCCTCCTAGACAGACTAAGCAAGTGCTTCATTTTCCTTAGCTTTGTTCTATTTTGATTGCCTTTTATTCAGGATTCTGTCGTAGTGAACATTCTAAATTCTTCTGCTGTTCTACCGTGCTTCTATCAAACTGATCTTTTAATTTTCTTGTCTTACTCCAATACAAGTCTTTCAGTCTCCTTATCTTTTCTGTCACAAATTGTATCTACCATTCTGAGTTTGTAGTATTCACTTTATGAGGCAAAAGAAGGATAAGTCCTTAAACTGTTTACCACTGATTTCTCATCTAAAACCTCTCAGTGTTATCCTCCTTCACTTTCTTTATGAAGTGTTCACATTTTACAGAAACTTTAAAGTCCTGAACTAGATGCATTACTCAAGACTGTCTCTCAGCAAGTGACAGTGACTCAAAGCAGACAGGAATCATATTTTTACATATTTTACCCTTATCTCCTCTCTTAGGTTTAGTCATACAGCTATGGGCTGTAAAAGTATATCCGTTTTCTTTTGGGGTTCAGAACAATTTATTTTCCCGATGTGTTGGAATACAATTTCTTTTATTTTCATTTTTTTGTATTCAGCATAAAACCAGAGGAAACTCTATTTCAGCCATGTGGATTTGAATCAGTGGCAGTAGGGGTGTCCCACAGCCTAATGTAGTGTTTTGAATGGTCTCTGCAGGAATGTGAAGGCTTATAGCCTCCATCAAAGCTTTTTGAAGCAAGTCCCAAGCGTGTGTCTCTCCAGAGAGATCCAAGTGTCAGCGATGTCTGGCTGTGTGAAAACTCACCAGAAAGGGTAAAACACTAAAATATCAATCTGAAGCAGGGTATCTAGACCAACAAACAAAAAACACTTTAAAATAGGATTTTCTACTTGACAAAAAAAGCAGTAGCATTAACTGAACATATATGAAAATGGATCAGGCTATGAAAAGATTATTAGTAGGGAAGTAACAAATCGATCTTTGAAGTATCTAATTTTTCATTTCCCTAATTTCTTCTTCCCCAAATTCAGCTGAGATTATGGCATATCATCTCTAGTGAATGAGGATAGACACACCAGGGATCACCAGTGCATATCAATGAGAAAACAGTGCAGTGTGACACAGACTGGGGTGCAATGTCAAAACTGAAGGGAGAGAAAGACTCAGATGCCCTAATGCATGCCTGTGTGTGACTTCTGTGGCTTTCATGGATACTTTATTCTTGGACACATGAATTAACAAATAGTCAGGGAAAGTACATTCCCTGATTTTTTTAGTTTCATTTATCAAGAAAATCTGTAGTAGTATTATTTATTACAGAAAACATTTCCATTGTTCACAGAAATGTATCTGAAAAAATGGTTGCAGATACTCAAATTATTTGAATATAATGTTGACCAGAAAAGGAGAGAAAAGGTTTTATCTGTGGAATTTGAAATATATCTTGATGATGTGGCTTTTCTTGAATTGGAAGAAACTTTTTCTCCTCTTTATTTCTCTCTTATCACCCATAACTTGAAGCATAATCTTTATTTGCTGAATTGCTATTTAGGATGTTAATACTCGCATCAGCAAAAATTGAAAATTCTTCATTTTCAGCTGTTGTGCTTTAGCCAATTTCTTTGCCCAAATGCCACACAGAAGAATCATGAATCAGAAACCACTGTCTATAACTAGGGATCCAGAGGGAGAAAGAGATTAGTTCTCTCTGTTTTTTTCAAAAGTATTGCTGACTACAACTGATTTAAATTTATACAGTACTCATTTTTCAGCATTTGTATAATTCTAGGTTTCATCAAACTGTATACTCATTAAAGCTGTGGCACTGTAATCTGGAGAATTCAATCAATAACTTATTCAGTGATTCGTAATTAAAATTGTCTATGTGCTACTTTAAAAAGGAATAAACCTGCATGTTCAGCAAATACAATGCCTTGTTGAACAACTTAGAACAACTTTGTTTACTGCATTTGAAAGAAAAAACAAGTATCAAGGAGGGATTCTAGCCCAACCTTCTTGAAGACCCTGGGAATACAAACATGGCTCATCCACCTTTGTACCTGTATGTACAGTTTGCATCTCTAAAAGAATGAACTGTACTAATTGTATGCTCAGTTATCTTCATATCATTATCCAAATGTCCTGATATTTATAACAGTGTGAATTCCTTTGGGATTACTTTAGGCAACTGCTAGGAAGTACAAAACTAGTTTCAGATAGCAGAAGACTCAGGCAGGTGTTGGTGACAAAGCTTGCTAGAGAAGATGATAAATTTAAGGCATGAGGCATAGAGTATGTTTGTATGTGATGTGTAAAACAAATCCTGCTGGAATTCAGGAATGGAGGTTTGGACCATAAGCGCTGCAAATTCCACAGGGACTCTGTAGAGCAAAACAGAGAATACTGTTCTCTGATCTCAACCCAGTTATAGTCTCTACATCTAGGTATCTCAACTGTAAATGATCTTGGTTTTTTGGGGTTTTTTTTGATTGGATGAGGCTTTCTTGTCCATGTTTTTGGTTTTCATTTTAGGACTTGATGAAGACTCCTTGGTTATTTTTAAACTTTATTATCTGTACAAGAAGAATAATCCACAAATAAATAAAAATATATATACCTTGTATAATGGCATTATTAAGTTACACTGTCATCTGAGGAACTTTTGAAAGTACTGCCAAATATTAAGGTTTATAAATAAATCTAGATTCTAAGTATGATGAACTTTAGTTCACTAGATTAGCCATGTTGAAAACTGTGATTGTTCTTTTATCAGAATCTCAAACTGAGCAATCTCTGCATGGAAATGTCTTTCAAATAATATTTTAAAATATTCATATTTAAAGAGAAAATATACAACAGTGTAGTTAAGAATGAATTCCTATATAAAAGTTCTCTACAAAACTATAATTTTAAGAGTAAAATATTGGGTGGTATCTTTTTCTGTCACTCTCAATAAATATACTCCTGTGTGTCCATGTGCATTTTATAGACACTGTGACTCTATCTCATCAAACAAAATATATTTCATAAGTTTTCAGATAAATATTTGAATAGCCTCACAAAAATTTTGCTTCAAGTAATAAAATATATGATTATTTTTAGGATTAGATTATTACCCTGCAGGTACTGCCAGAGCTATGATGTTCATGGGGGCATCACTTTTCCACTTCAACTCTCTATTCCACTCCTAATTATATGTCTACTTTGTTTACTGAAATTGTAGACTCTTCAAGGACATGATTGCCTCTTAATATTTGTACTTGATGCTCTTAAAGTACAAAGTTAATGGGCTAAACTTGATGGGAGTTTCTTGAGGTTGCTGTGGTACAAAAGAACAATAACGTTTTTTTGATGACAGGAGGAGATTTTTAATGAGTTAGATATCTTTCTTTTTAGGTAAGGTAGAATACAGGCGAGCATCAGGAACATATAGGCAGTTATCACTGGACGTCATCTCTACATATAGAATTACCAGCACAATGTGTATAATGCATTTAAATCAATCTTCTGCCTCGAGGCTGGTAGTTAGTAGTTATTATATATTCAGATACAGAAATACAGTTTTGAGATCAAGTTTAACACTGTTTTACCTAGTGACACAGAGAAAGTGCTATCTTGCCTTCTTCGACAGTGTCAATTGTAATGAGTGACTTTAATATCTATGCTAATACAGCTTGCTGCATCCACTGCCACAAACCCCACTGGCAGAGAAGTATAGAAACTATCTAAATTAAACTGAATATGTCTTGATTGAAAATGAAGAAAATTACATTAACCAGTCACCTGTGGGTACGTGTCATATGCTACCCTGTGCCGAGTTTGCTTGTGTAAGTGCCTACTATATTAATGTATTTTGAGCTTGAACATTGCAGATAAGGAACATTTCCTATACTGTGAGGCGAGAGATTAGCACCCCATCTTAGCAGTTTACTAAAATCTTTCCTTTGCTTCTGGCAAGGTGCTGTACTACAGATGTTTTATCTATGAAATGTGTGTCATATGGGTGACACCTCACCTGTTGATTTCTGCATCAGTGCACTAAAGTTCATGACAAAAACAATCATCCGATAGCATAAGAAAATCTATTTAAATCAGACAATTCTTATGCAAAGCAAATCTATTGTAATTCATTCACAATTAGTGATATGACTAGAGAGAACATCTCCAAGTTGATCCAGGGGAAATTCAGACTGAATGATAGGAAATGCTTCTCTGAAAGAGTGGTCAGGTGCTGGAATGGGCTGCCCAGGGTGGTGGTGAAATCACCAACACTGAAGGTGTTTAGAGAACGTTTAGATGTTGTGTTGAGGATCATAGTTTAGAGAGAATTATTGGTGATAGTTGGATGGTTGGACTGGATTATCTTGTAGGTCTTTTCCAGCCTTGGTGATTCTATGATTCTATGATTCATATGCCTATCAGTAGCTTGAAGCAAATGAACCCACGTGCTATGGCATGAAAATAAATATTATTTTCCAACAGTTTCTTTATTATTCAGTTATAAACTTTCAGCTAAAGAGAAAAGAACAAGAGAATTGTGCCCAATTATGCATTAAAATTTATAATGTATTGCAGTATTTATGGAATTTCTTCTATCATGTTTTCACCTTGTATTCTATACAGCATGCCATGCTCACTTCCTTTTTTGTATCTCAAAAAATCATAGAAAAAGAGTATGTTAAAATTTAATTTTATTATTCACCCAGGGACTTTTCTTGAAGAATTCTGATTCTTCAAAACAGATAATGTTTTTGCTTTTTTCAATATATCATCCACTTTAATTTTGTATACTGTACAAAAAGGGTAAATATAAATCTTCAGACACAGTTCAGCCCACAAACTATGTGTGACATTCAGGCCTCATTAATTATTGGACTCAAGCTTGACACTTTGTCAAAATCTGATTTTTCTAGTGCCTTTTGTCTTAAAAGTTAGCAACAAAGAGCTCCTCCAAAGTTTTCTGAACCTAATTTCATGTTTAGCTATATGCTGAGTACATAAAATTGTTAATAGGCTAAGAATTATTTTCTGAAAATTAGTTAACTATATTCAGTCAATAATTTCTAGGGTCATAATAGGGAAATTATATAGAGAATTGAACAGAAATAACACACAAAGTTCTATAACCTCTGTCTGTTATAGTAAAAATTGCTCCTAAACCATATTGTTGTTTATAAGGTGAAAAAGCTTTAGGAAATAGTGAAAACAAAGAGTGTTAATAGAAAGTCTGGGAAAATTTCTCTTTAATAAAGCAAATTAAGGAACGTCAGTACTTCTTGTTTTCTGCTATTCTTCCCTTCCTTTGAAAAATCTAGAATACTGACAGCCGCTTAGTTCACCATCACTAAAGACACAACAGTTCTTTTTTTGGTGATATATTTTTTCCAATTTTTCTGTTTCTGTGATATATTTCAGGTTATTTTCATTACTGATTCACACAGCAAGTATTACTGTCAGATTTAACATCATAACAGAAATTGAAGATACTGACTAAAGCCTTCAAACCAAACACACATCAGAAGTACTGATAAAATGTGAAACCTAGATTTAATATTCTCTAGTGGTTTACATGTGTATACAGAACTTACCAAGTTTCCTGGCCTAATGTAGACAGATGCTCTCATGAAGCACTTTTACAGGAACCCAGTAGAACATACTGGATGAGTATTTGATTTTTACCATGAAAGAGGGACATCTGTTTGAAAGGGGCATTCAAATAGGAAGCAGGACATGATTCCAGAAAATAATTTTTGACTGCCTGGATGTATTTGACTTCAGTAATAATGAGATAGTCAATCTTATTTCTGAAGCTCTTGAAATCAGAGGATTCCCAGGTGAGATTTCTCTTCTATTTTGGTCCTTGTCATTTACCACTCATTTGAGTGACATAAACGTGTTTCCTCTTAACGATGGAAAATTGAATTGTGGATTTTTTTCAATACTAGTTTTTGTTAAAATATTAAGACAAAATTTTAGATAGGGTATAAACAGGTAAGTTATAAACCAAAAAGTACGGGAAATGCAAAAATAAATTAAATTAGATGAATGCTAATAACATGATAGTTATGAAAATCTTGTCTGAAAATGCTTTCTATGTGAAACGATATCTACATTACTATGGGCAATGTTGTTACTAGCCTTGAGCAAAGAATGAGAAGATTCAGTGTCTTCAGGAAGGGCTCGCTTTCCATGTTTGTAAGTGTTCTCAGTGCATTTCACAGTATTAGTGAAACCAAGAAGATTTTTTTCTATGGTTTCAGTAGCTGTCATCTGTGGCTTATGCATTTTCAGGTCACACCTCATTCACGAGAGTCTATTGATCTGTCTAGGAAGAATTCAACATAGCACTAAAAGGGAAAAGTAGATCATTCTTTTACACATATGGATCACAAGTATGATGTTTGTAAATTAGACAGTGAGGTCACAGAAATAGAATTTAATATATAAATAGACGTAGCATCCTTATACCCAATTTCTAGTCTCCTAGAAACACATGTACAAAGAGAAGTACAAATTCATGAATAGATTACATACAGAAGGAGCAAGCATTAAATTATTCAACAGTTGAAATATACACTAGTTTGAAGGATATTGTTTAACTCAATTACCTGTGTCACCACGTTTAAAACAAATATCAAACCCATGAAAAGAAAATACAGCAGGCAACTGCATATGTTTAGGTTTGTAGTGATATGATACCTATTGGAGTGCTCATTGAATAAACCATAACCATTGAAAATGCTCCTTCATTAAAAAAAATACTCTAAAAATACTCAGTATAAGTATTATACTATTTATTCCTACAATTTGTTTGCTATTGCACATTAATTAATATATTCAAACATCAGTACCCAGGTATTCAGTTAGTGGACAAATGATCTAGTAACATTTTACTGCCCATAAATGTGAGAACTCCACACTATTTCTTTAACTGCTCTGTGTAATTCATACTCAGTTGGAACTATTTTAAACTCTACTAATTAGACTGATTTTATAGATTTTGAGTCCTCACAAGATTGTTTATCATTTTTAAAGGCCTTCTACTTTTATATGTCTTTATGACTTAATCAAATTGACATCTGTTCCCCTTATATATATGTGACATTCCTCACATTTGATATGCAGTTTTGTTTTTCTAAATGTTTCTTGAGACCCTTTCTTGTTTTTTTTTTGTTTTTTTTTTTGGAAAATAAATCATGCATTTAAAACCTCATTCCAACATCAAGAATAAATGAATACTTGCAATCTTTTTTTCTTAATACTTATTCTATTTACTTTGTTTGTATAACTCAATGCCACGGAATTCCATGTGGTATGGAGTAAACTGGAGAGGGTTTTTAAGTAATAGGCTTTTCAAAGTACTATCATAAATGTCTATAGTCTTAACATAGTATATCTACACAAAAGCTGTCAACAAATCTGTATTGGAGGAGTCTTTCACCCTTCTTTTTAAAGTAATAGTGTTTTTGCAGGTCAATTGTCAAGAGAATAAATATATCCCTCCTGCAAAAACAGGTTGTCTGGGTTACGTATTACTGATGTTCCTGCTGAGTAACTAACTGCATGAGAATATCTGTGTGTTTGCTTGTTCCATGCTTTTTGAGTTTCACATCAGGAGTTTTACTTATTGTAGCCACATTAGGTACTATATAGGGGTTGTGCTTGAGTGGGCTCTAATTATGTTGAGATCTGGAGCCATCCTGGCTTGATGTATCATGAACAAGGTATATGCACCCTGTTTTATACCTGAGCTTTACACCAACATTGCCTCTTTCCATCTTTCCATGAGAGCACAGAAATGTTGCCCATCTGTTGCACTGTGTTACTGTGTAACACTGATAGGACATATTCTCTGGAATCAGAAACAAATATTTTCTTAGAACTCATCAGTTTTTCACATGCAGCTCTTCTACATCACATAATTTCTGTCAGTTTATGTATCTTACTTTTCCATGAACTTTCTGTACTTTACTGATCTTGCTCAAAGAAAGCTGTTTTACAGGCCAGATGATCAGTACAAGTTTTATTATTTACAGGTACCTGTTCATCTGAATCGTTGTTGTTTTGTTTTGTTTTGTTTTTGTTATTTTGTTGTTGTTGTTGTTTTTTAACTTTCCTATTTTGTTCGTCTGTGAAATGATACAAGCAAAACTGATACAAGAATTTCTCTTCTGGGATTTCATATGATTTTTGTAGCAGACCTGTGTTATTTTGTCATAACATACTGCAGACTTCACAGTTAAGAAGGCTGCAGGTCACCAGGAATGTTCTCCAGGGAGCTGAGTTGTTCCAGCTTGTACTTGGCAGCCAAACAGGGTGCATCCTGTACCCATGGGTTTCTGCAATGGTGCTGAACAAAATTTTTTTCTTCTAGGTTTAGCTTTATTTTGTTACTAAGATTGATTTTGATGACACTTGGTTTCTTTCTTGCAACAATTGTTTTGCTTTACTGTTATTTGATTTTGAGGTGATAGTTCTGACTTGAAAAGAGAGTGTTATACAAACAGAAGTTTCACAGTTTTTCTTGCTCTTACAAATATCACATAGTTTTTCTAATATTTGTCCCTGGCAAAATCACATCTGGAACAGATTCTAATGCTTCTTGAAAAAAAGGCTTGGATGTTTCACTTAATCCAGGTCAGATCTGGTGCCTCCTGCTTCTAATAGGTGATCAGTTACATTCTCTGATTCCGTCTTTTGTGCATATTTCTAATGAATAATACCACAAGTTTTCTGATGGTATTATTTCACCAGTGTAGTTTAACTTAAGCATGCCCTTAATGACAATTTTGATTCCTGTTTGTTAATATTACAGTAATTCTCCCTCTTTATTTCTATTTATCTTATGTTTATAGTCTAAACAAAGGGCATTCAACAGACCGGTCGTTTTCCTATCCAGAGTCTCAGCTGGTAATATTCAGATTGAGCATTCAAGATATGATTACACTCCCTGCCAAAAGATAAAGTGAGTACACTGTTTTCTTTTCTGTATCAGAGAACCCGACACATATGTGGATCAACTGGGATCTTTCTTTTCCACTGTAGCTATAAAGTTTATCCATGATGATTACCTCTTCTCAGTTATACAACATGCGCTACTTTGGATATGGTTCTTAAGTACAGTCATTGTGGAATATACACTATTGTCTCTGCATGTGTAAACATCCCATTTTGCATGGTTTTGGTAGGCATCCTCCATCTTCAAAGAGATCTGAATCTCTTCTGACGCAAGACATACTTTCGTTGATCTGGGATATAATCTGTCTGTAATTCAGTTTGCTCTCTAGGAAGCAGTAACACTCGCATTCTAGATGTTTTTTGGGTCTAAGTCAATTCAGACTGAAAACACTTAGTATAGAACTATTCTACCCATTCTAAACATCTTGCTAAGGATTCTTTCTTAAAATAGTCAGTCTGGCTGTGAATACATAGTGATTATAACATCACAAAAAGAGGTGAAAGTGGGACTCAAAACCTACACAGTCATGTGTTACAGAAGTTGTATAGCAAGAGTTCTCCTACTAGCTGCTGAAAACGCAATGGTCATTCTCTGTGTCTTGTAGAAACATAGTTACAAAGGGAAGAATGAATTTCATTTAAAATTGCGATTGTATTGACGAAAACACAAGAGAAAGGCTAGTGTTTATTTTTTCATTCTCTCAGGTTTTTCTTTTTACCCTCAAGGAATGATCTTGTGCTGTTC
Source organism: Callipepla californica brunnescens (assembly GCA_023055505.1). Classification (NCBI taxonomy): domain Eukaryota; kingdom Metazoa; phylum Chordata; class Aves; order Galliformes; family Odontophoridae; genus Callipepla; species Callipepla californica. The sequence goes on along the minus strand of JALIRH010000002.1, from coordinate 62,315,347 downwards.
TTGTAGCACTGCTGTGGATCAGCTCAGGATGATTTTTACAGAAAAGAGAAACTATCTCATTTTTTTTTCTCTTATCAAGGGATCGAATAGCTGGCAGCATACTTGGGGGAATGGCAATAACATTATTTTCAGTTGTGAATGTTCTTTCAGTATCTATACAGTTTTGATTTTGCTTCATTTCTTTCATTGCACTGCACTCACACATTAATACCACCTCCTGAAGGTCATTTTTTGCAGATTTTGGTTTTGCTCAGAGACAGAGCAACTGACGTATTCTGTACTGGACCGTTCAGAAGACAGAAAAAGATACCTCCTTGAAGAGCTTATTTGGAGAGATTGTTCTCAATATATTGAGTTTAAATATGCACACCTGAGTATATATATTTTCAGAAAAGAATTCAAAGCAGCCTACACATGATTCAGTCAGCCTTATCCTTTTGCTAACTCAATGGAAAGAAATTTCCTCTTGACTATGTTATTTCATTCTTCGTTTCCTTGTTAATAATCATATAAAAACATATTTTTCTACTGACTAAGAAAATTAAGTAGATAAAAGATGTATATTAGCTTCCTGCATACAATTTTTTTTTCTTCTATGTGTAAATTGTTTGTATTCTCATTTTTATGGTAAGGTATAAAGCTGTCAAATAAATTTCAAGTCTGAACTATGTTAAGATTACACTAATGCATTCATTTCTGAATTGTTCATTTCCAAAGAAAAATAAATGCAATTTAATTTCTTTGTACTGCTAACCACTTTAAAATGTTATAGTTCTACTATACTTAAACTTTTTAAATGCTACAATTAAAAATAACAAAATAGAAGAACCAATTCTATTTCTCTTTCCCCTCTCTTTTAAATTATCATTTAGTTTAATATTCTGTAATAGGAAGATAATGAACTCAGTACTTCTTGAAATTTTCCCTCATAGATCTCATAACTGCAGATTATGTTTGGAATTTGGGAAATTGATGTTTGTATCAGTAGTCAAAACTATAAGGAATATGATAATCTTGACTGAACAAGTATGTGTACTTCTAGGAAAAAAACACTATCACTCCTCTGTGCAATGCTCCAAAGTCTTCTGGCCATGGTCGTATTTGTCATGAAGCAAATCTTGACAGTTCTTTTCTGGGAGGTCCAAAAATGTTAGAGCATGACATTCTACTAACTTAGCAAATTATAGCAGTTAAGTCCATGTCCTAACAACAAGCATCCTTTTTCTTTCTAATGACCATTCAGAGAGTAGTTTAAAAACAGTACTATAAAACTGTCAATTTTTTTTTCTTCTACAGTCACAATCAACTAAAAAAAAAAAAACAACTATCTTCTGTTAAAATGTATAATTGCTCCATATATAAATACATAGCATATTTTCTCAATTCACATATTCTGACGCATTTACATTTATTGATATGAGTGCATTAATCAGTTTCGTTGAAAGATGGAAGTGAATACCAAAGATAATACACTTTTTGCCCTTTTTGCTAGTGCAGATATCTTAAATTGAAAGTCTGAGATATAATCAAAGAGGCTAAGAAAGTCTTAACTGATTTCATCTGTTTCTCTTTTCCAATTCAAAATCTCCTAACAGCACTGAAAATGTGTTCAGTAGTCCCCAAGAAACAAGAAATCAGGAAAAAAGTCACTAAAATTATACTGTTGATTTTGTTGTAATGGAGGTATGCAATTTTCTTTTCAGAATATCAAATCTTTAGTGATTAGCCATGTGTATTACTGGGATTAAGAGTTAATCACAGTTGTTTATATTTCCAATCTTTTAGAAAGCTAAAATTATTATAACCTTGATTGTTCTAATGAATTCCAAGTTGCATTTTTATTGCAGATTTTAGTTTTAATTCACTCATCTCTATATTATACAACAATTTAATTCTGGAAAGTGCTTAAAAATAGATTACGTATGTTTTCATTGTAACTGATGTTTCCCATCTGTTTTTATTTTTGAGATGGACTTTTCCTGGATAGAATATCAAACAATATCAATAATGAGTTAATTTACGTGCTAGATATAGTTGACTCCATTCACACAAGTATTTTTTCATGCAAAGCGATTTCAAAAAGACTTGAAACTTGCATATTCAAGTTCCCACTCAGTAAAGGTTATTTTTGTTTATTTTCATAACGCTTTATTTTTAAGTGTCTTAAGGGCTGTTTAGCTTGAACACTTTACTGTCCATGATTACATTTGTTTTGGTGAACAATGTAAAAATGGGCCATAAACTTTCCATTGATCTTGTTAACTTAGAGCATCTGTCCAGTAATATGCAGCTGGTTGGGTAACTGACATCTGGGAATCTTTCAGTTGAAGGACCTGCTCTTACTGAACATGCCAGCAGTGATGATGAAAACATTATCAGATCTATTTCATGGTCTTTTTTTTGTAGACCATGTAACTGTGCCAAAGCTGTAGCCTGCTGATGTGACTCATACGTATGTTTTCTCTTATTTGGACAGCCCTATGTTTTATTTTGTAGCACCTGCCAAAACCAATATGTATCTCTGATGCTCTCAAGAAAACCCATAAGTTATATGTAGGCTTCAAGGAAGCCAGAATACAAGGAGAAGTTGGCAGGCAGATGAACAGCAGCTTTCTTTAAATATGTATTATGCTCCTGATAAATGTGATTGCCAAAAAGGTTTGTGGCACCATTCTGACAAGTTTGACTTCAAGGACTACATCCCTTTGATTCAGAAAATGGAGTGGAATCTGATGAGTTTTAGTCAGAGCTGTATCAAGGATTTAGGGTCAGTTTCAGATAATAATGATCTATGCCCAGAAAGCACGCAGAAATGATGGAAACAGAAGAAGTAATAAGGTTTGTCAAGACTGCATGTTTGTTTAGCATGATGTCAACTCAATTCTCAGCAAAGATTTGCAAGGCAGTCTGAAAAGATGCCAAGCATACATTACCTTTGTTACTTTTGGGAATTTTTCTATTTTCTCCATCTAAATCTGAATTGTTGATGTTAACTGATATATAATCTCTGATTCCAGATGTTGTTCAAATTCAAGCATGTGTGTATGTATTTGTCTGAGTGTGTATATACAGAAAATGGGTGGGCTTTATAAACCTCCGCAGATAATTCTTCATATGTTAATGTAGAAACATACAATGCCAATTTCTGCATTTAAACAAATCAGTATACAGTATATATTGTGGTTGTTGTTTCATCTTTATTATTTTTGAATCCTCTATGTAGTTTATATTTTATTATTTTTACCTTAATAATTAATCCAAAGATTCAGACTTCAGACAGTTGTGCTCTGAGCCAAATACCAGTGTCATCTGTGCAGGCTCTGTGAAAATTTAAGCTCTTGTAATCACACATTTATCTCAAGCTTGGCATGATTTTACTGCTTCTCTCATGAATAAATGTCCAAGCATTTGCAAATATGGTACCAATGAAAAGAAAAAGGAAATCTGTTTTTCTTAAGCATCATCCTATTGTATGTGTTTGGATTTTTTTTTTTTTGTAAAGTTGAGTTCATTGTTGAGAGAAAACAGATACAAAGTTGTAATGGATATATATATGTATATATATTTTAATATTATTTTCAAGGGAATATCGGCAGATATTTGAAAGCTTACCAAACCAGTATGCCTAAGCAAAATGACACCTCATTTGTCCTAAGAGATGAACAGGCCCAACTGTTTTTTTTTGTTGTTGTTGTTTTGTTTTTTTTAAGAAAATCCCAAAGGGCTGTGTAATACAGTAAGTAATGGTTGGCAAGAGTCGTGAGTTTCTGTCAATTTACCCTTTAAATCAATATGGGTATTATATATTGATGATATGTATATAGCTGTATACATATACCTCATATACTCATGTCCTTTTATAGTTAACAGAGATTTATAGCTTCAGAGAATAAAAAAAAAGCAAATCAAAGAAAATGAAAACAAGAAACAAACATACAAACAACAACAACAACAACAACAACAACAACAACAACAACAACAAAAACTCCACAATCATTCTCTCTCTACATACCAGTGTTAAGCTAAAAAGATTAGAAGTGACTAGGTCTGGGCATGCCTACCTCTCTATGGAAGGTGACTTTATGGTTAGTTTAGATAGCCAGCTCACTTTGACTCTCCACTTTATGGCTTATCTCAGGGAAGATTAATTCACCAGCTATTTTTTAAGGTTATGAAGTATTTTTAATGCATGGAAAAGCTGTGAAGTTATGAACAGCTCTCGGATTGATGCCAAGATTTTTGGAGATGTTTATATCAGCTGCTCCTAAAACAAAACTGTGAAATATAAAAACAGTGGGATTTTGGAGGGTGCCTTGCCTTTACTTTTTATTGTTTTTAAAGCTCTCTACACTTTAGACAATAATATCTTTGGTTCTAAATAAATAGCTATGACATACATAAAAAAATCCTCGACAAGTTTCTTAGGAAATGTGTAGCCCAGCTTTATGAGCAAAGTCCTAGTTATTAAGAGTGCTTGAGAGAAAAATTGGAGATTCCAATGGATGTAGTTTTGAACATAAACATCAAAGGAGTCACTATGTCTATTATTTAAATGATTTTTAAAAGTTAACTCAAATTTGAGGTGTCTCATTATCTGACAAACTGCTACATTCAGTATGCAAAAACAAGCCTTCCAGAGTGGCTCTTCCTCTCATTTAGAAGTAAGACTTCAAACAGAGCACGGAGGCAACCACTGGAGATTTGTTATTTTTTTCCATCAAATAAGAAAATGATACTGATATTTTGGATTAGATGAAATGAATTCCACCAAGACAGTATTCATGTTTGTCAGGTAAGGATTTGATTGTAAATTTTCAATGATGGAAAGATTAGCACTCATAAGAAGTTGACAAAAGTTTGCCCTCTTCTGTGAAATGAACATTCTCTATACTCAAATCTAAACAATAATGAAACCAAAAGACCAAAAGGTCAATTAATATTATCCGTTTCAGTAACAAAATAGTGTTAATTAAAAATAACAACTTCAATTAATCAGAAAATGAAAACAAAAACAACAAAAAGGCCTGGAATGAAACAGCCCTAAAAAAAGGCAGAAACAATGAAAAGAATGAAATTAATGAGTCTTTTCACCAAAAAGCACACAGTGGCACACTCAAATATGTTTTCTCATAGGAAGGAAATACCAATACCTTAATGTGACACTGAAATTGTTTTACAAAAGTGGATTTTTGGTCAAAATATCCTAATGTTTTTAATCTACGGTACATAATGGTATGCAGTGTAGCAAGTGTAGCAATTACACTAAAAGTATGTTGATTTTCTTGTTTTTGTTTTTGTTTTTTTCCAAACCAGGAAAGAAAACAAAACTCTGCTGAACAAAACAATAACCTATCACCTAGTCAACTGACAGAGCTGAACAAGAAGAAATTTATGTAATATCCCTTTCCTTAAAGGCATTAAATCACCCCAAAATACCATTTTCACATTAGGTCTACCTACCACAGGAACATTATCAATATTATTTTAAATCTTTTTAAGAAACTTTATCCTGTACATCATTAGTATGCCCCATTAAGCGTGCACATTTCTCTTTATGCATTACCAAATGCGTCAGCATTAATCTTCTACATAACATATATATTGTAGTTGAAGAACTCAGGAATAAAATCCTTTCCTAGGGATATTTTGAAACTTAATGAACAAAGATCATGCTAATTACTCAAAAATTATCCCCGGTATATAGTAAGCTTCATTCTAAAAAAAGGATTGATAAAGAAGGAACACCTAATTTCCTTGAGATAAAACAGCCTCTGCCAGATACAATTTAAGAAATAACATTAGAATTCTATCTTGACCTCTATTTGTTCAATTATTTAAACCAAAAACAAAAGAAAATGCAGATCTATCTAAAGAAGTAAGGAAAGAAATCATCACAGTCTAAAAGATCAAGTGATCCTTGCAAGAAGTATTGCAAAATCTTACCAATAATGATTCTGTGATACAGATTCATAACCCTATTGAACTACTCAATTAGAAGTTGTAAATATCTTACTAAAGTGCATTTGGGATTTCTCTTTTTCTGGAGATGGTGCCTCTACTAATAAATAGAAACTTAGTTCTCAATGGTATGTTTGTTTCAGGTATAAGCAAAATGAAAATTAATATATGGCAGAATAAGTTTGTCATTCATTTATTTTTCAGTATATGATTACTGAAAAATATAGATGTGGGCTGGAAATCAGCTTCATATCAATGCTTTTATATTACAGAAATGTTTGCTAAAACTGTAAAATGAATGAAGACCTCCATACAACAAATTTAAATAGACACTTTAATGCACAAGTGATTAAAGAAATTTAAACTAGCAGTACTCTTTCACAGTCCCACAATATTATCACACTCATTTCACATTAAAATTAACAAGGTATCTTGATTTTATTAAAAATGTGGACTAGTGACAGATACTCTTTGAAACAGAATCAGAAAAGGAAAAGGGGAAAAATAAAATAGTAGCTAAAAACATGAGGAATCGAAGGTGTATGACAAAAGGTAAAGTCCCTTGTAGTATGTATTTTTGTAAATATAATGACAAGTAAACAAAAACAAAAACAAAAGAGCAACCAACAACAAAAACAACAAATCAACACAATGAAACCAACACAATGCAGATATCTTATCAATAAATGACTAAAATGAAGATTTTGCTTTTTCAACAGGTACAGTACATTTCTCTTGCAAATAACTGCTTGAAAAGAAACTGAGCATGATAGTTACGAATATAAACTGGAAATAATTCTGTGTTTCTAGCTGATGTTATTTTGCTCCTATACACATGACAAAATACAAGCACTGAATTATTTCCAGTGTAATGAAATAGGAACCAACAACCAGAAGATATATGGCACAATGACAGAATGATACTCAAACATTTTTAATTGCTCTTCCTATTTTTTTTTCCTTGAAGATAGCATTTTTTTTTACTTCTCAGTATATCCCTGCATTCATCTTACTCTGAGTTCCACTGTGGGCACAGAGTGAAAAAAGTCAGTAGCTCCCAGCAGTAAACTACCGTTACCTAGCAGCTATCATGGGCAGCATGAATGTGCTGAGTTAGAGGGTATTTGGCCTTCATTCATATGAAGCCAAATAGTAGAATACAAATCAATCCTTGCTGCATTTCATAGCCTATGTCTTGGCATAATGGCCTCTGCTCTGATCAATATTTCCAATTGTACTGAGTTCCTATAGGTGACATTAAAGTGAATGTCCATTATTTGGGGATATAATAGTATTGACCAAACAATTATATTGTGGAAACAGTGGATCATTACAGCCACTTTTCTTATTAAATGACTAATTCAGCATTTGAAACATGACCCTATGGCAGAGTCTTACCACTAATGGCTTCCATGTTGTCTATGAATCTTCTTCATAGAAGCTCTTTTGCTTTCATGTTATTACGCAAAAAAACTAAGTTTCTAAATTATTGTTCTACTGACAACTTATCAATCTGCAGTTTATTTACTTCCTAAATTATTACTATTTTTGTACCAGACATATATATATATATGTATACATATATATATGTACCATCTTCTTAGATTTGGTTTTATTCTACAATTAGATTACTGGAGGAAGCTTTCAGATAATTATTTCCAGATTGATCATTAGATTTCCAGAGCATCAATATGAAGCAAATCCAAATTATTAACTCAGATTTCAGAATAAATCTTTTCACAACTGCGTATCATAACCATTCACCCTCCTCCCTTTCCATTGCAGAACTGGAAAACTAATGTGTTTCTGTATTTACTGAAATCAATGGGAAGTGAAAATGTTTGACTCATCTGAGATTCAGGTTTTCTTACTGATGAAACAGAGTTTTACAATCCTAAAACAACCTTCCTTTCCTGTCAACTTTTACAGTGTAAACAGAGGCTTTACAAGTAGGAGATTCAGAATTTAAAACTACAGAACAATGTTTTATTGGCTAATATACAGAGAAGATAGCTAGAATCGATTAGCTACCAGCTGAGGCATAAATATTCCCCTCTCCTCAACTCAGAAACTTTTTTCTGATCAGGTAGTTCTCAGGGGGAGAGTTGGAGCAAAAAGGGTGACCTTTATTGTGAATTGGAATTGCCTGATCTGCAGTGTTGCTACGCTGCAGCCATTTGATTCTATTTTTTCCATATCAATATATATCCCTCTGCACCCTTCACTTCTATCTATGACAGTCTCACCATTTCTCCTCTGTGTTAATTTACACACTTTACTAAAAGTTTGCTAAGTAAAATTTCAAGATCACTCAGTGTAGCCACACTAAGCCAGGCCTGGAATCACAAAAAAGTTGAAGTTCATATTAAGTTCTGCAACCTCAAGATGCTTTGAACATAACAATATAGGTATCCATCCCTGCTATATGCTTAAATATTGAGCGGAGAGAAGAGCAGAAGCTACTCATTTGCATATAGGTAGAAGTCTAGTTGCCATTTGAAGCTCTCAATTTCCAAGTGCTTTCCAAAACTCTTCAGGGTTACCAGGAAATTTACATTATAACTGTCATTCCCTGAGGGTGTATCCCAGCTTCCCTGTCTATCTTTAAGAATGTAAATCATAATCTCTGTGTGATCCTAAAAAGTCTAACAAAGTAGGTCAACAATTTTACAGGATTTTTTTCTTTATTTTATACATCTGTCTTTTTAAAAGGATGCATATCAAAATCTAAATTTATTTGCATACATTCATACAATAAATATTCTTAATGAGTCCCTTCTGGCAAGATCCAAACAGTTATTTGTTTACCACAAGCCTGGAAGTGTTTTCTGCATATATAAAACAGGAATGAGGAGTTGACGTGTTTTCTCAGTCTGGTCACGGATGAGAAGACAAGCTCAAACAGAATGTTTATATCAAGTAATGTCACTGACCTCCATGGAATTTAGAAGCTGCTATTTGTCAAGAAGCAAGAATTATCTAGCAGGTTTTCTTGTTCTAACACCAAGTGCTGTACTGCTAATTAGATGATAGCGTGCCCGTGAATAACCACAGCAGAAAACCAACTTTATGTGAAATTATGGTGACATACTCTAAATTGGACGAATAAACCTACATAAGAAAAACCCTTCTTCTGATATCAGAGTTTTTTATTTGTTAGTTTTATTTTATTTTATTTTAATTTTATTTTATTTTTTGCCTTGGAGACTAGAAAAGGATATTATATGGCAAGTTAAGTGAGTAACAAATATGAATGAAGACAATCTGTTGCTGAAACTGAGAAAAAGAAATTATGTAACTAAAAGGCAAAACTATTGCTTGAGAAAAATCCATACCTTTAACTACCAAAATCAGAACAGACAAGATTTATCACAGATAGTAGCTGTGTTTGATCTTGGATCTGAAGATTCTTACAGCAGGAAAATTACTTTTCTTTTGGCTCAATTTTCACTTGTATCTCTATAGAAAAGGAAAGGAAAGGATAGAGGAAAGAGGGAAGGAAAGGAAAGAGGGAAGGAAAGGAAGGGAAGGGAAGGGAAGGGAAGGAAAAAGGAAGATTAGGAAGACAAAGTCATGTGGGCAGTATTTCCAGTATAAATCAATAGATCACAAATGTTTAAAAACTATTAAATTACATTAAAACTGTATTGTACTATCTGGTATTTTACAAATCACCCAGCTTTCTGGACAAATGATAGGACAGCTCTTAATGGAACATTTTTACAGAAAGAGTATTAAAAACTTAATAACAAATATAAAGATAAATCAAAAAGGAATACAAACACAGGATTAAAGGCCAGGTAAATATAGGTAGGATAGGGGTGTAGCAAGCAAATATTCAAGTTTTCAGTTCTGTATGTAATTAGAATGCAAAAGAATACTGAAAAGCAGAAGACTTGCTGAAGAAGCCTTTTCTTCAAGTGGAGAAGTGAAAAGTAGATAGAACATACCTGGGGAGAAACACACACTACACATATTTCATCTGGCAAGTTGATTAGCTCTGAAATCCCTCCTCAACTCTGTAATTTCTTGTATTGCAGAGTCATAAGACAGAATGAGCTCACACTATGCAGGAAGTTTCTACTAATCACCAGTTGAATCTCCTCCCCACCACATGTCCTCAACTAAAAGTAACACTGAAACAAAGCCAAAAAGTTCCCCACCAACTCATGTACAGCTCAGGAACTCCTAAAGTTATACTAAAGTAGTAAAATATTATTTTTTTAAGAATGCCCAAATGTTTCTATTTTCAACTTGAAAACAAATAATTTATCATTTCAAGAATGGCTCTTGTGTGGAAAAATAGCATATGGTTGCTTCCTGCTGTTTTTGTTCAAAAGCAATCTGTTGCTTTCTTTTGTTTCTTTGCTTTTGTTGCACATGCTATGTTACATAAGTATAAGTCTCTTTCACTCGTAGGTTCCATCTTCCTTCTAGAGTGAATTCAGCATCTCAGCCATATCAGAGTGCAAGGAATTGTTCAGTGGTTTGAGTGTTTGCCTGAGAAATAAGGTCAACTTTATCCTTCTCCAGTCAAAAGTCCCCCACTTCGTTAGAAAGTTTGCCATTGTTAGTGAGGAACTATGGAAAGCAAAGTCAATTCCCTGGCTTGAGTGGGCATCAAGTTAAAAAATACCTGCTTTCGATCAGGCAGAATGAATATCTGAACTTAGCTCTGGTCAGCAAATCACTGAGGAAGGCTGGAACAGATTTCCCACTTAAATGTTCCACAGGAGGGAAACCTCTTCAGACTTCTGATGATTTTGCACATTATATATCTTGTGATACTGTGAGAAGTCATGTAACATACAGTCTGACATCATATCTACTTTCATTATAATCTTCCTCCCTTCCAAAATCTGTATTTTTTTATTTATTGAAAAATGATATTTCAAGACATAAATATTTGAATTCCAGTGCACAAGAAAAGATCATTTCTAAAGCTCAAGTTTGCCAGAAAATAAGGCCACATTCTCCATCTTGCTCTTATTGCAATAGTTCTTACATGCCAGTAGAGAGCCACAGCCATCTCTTATGGTCTCCTCAAAGCAGAGGATATAAAATCACAGAATCATTAAGGTTCATAAAGACCAACTGTCTACTCCAACTGTCCACATACCACTAATATTTCCACTAAAACAAATCCCTAAATACTACATCTACACTTTCCTTAAACACCTCCAGGAATGGTGACTCCACAACCTGCCTGGGAGGCCTGCTTCAATGCCTCACCACTCATTCTGAGAAGAAATTCTTAATACAATCTGAACTTCTCCAGGTGCAACTCAAGGCTATTCCCTCTTCTCTTATCACTTGTTATGTGGAAGAAGGAGCTGACTCCCAGTTTACCACAGCCTCCTTTCCAGGAGCTGTAGAGAGCAAGTAGGTCCCCTCTGAGCCTCTTCATCTCCAGACCAAACAATCTCAGTTCTCTCAGCTGCTCCTCCTAAAACTTGTGTACCAGACCCTTTTACTGACTTTTTTGCCCTTCTCTGAACACAATTCAGGGCCTCAGTGTCTTTCTTGTAGTGAGTGAACTGAAACTGAACATAGCACAAGATGGAGTGTCCTCATCAGTGCCAAATACAGTGAGACAATCACTTCCCTATTTCAGCTGACTACACTATTTCTGATGCAAGCTAGGATGACAATGACCACCTGGACACTTTGCTGGCTCATATTTAGATGGGCATCGACCATACTCTCAGATCTTTTTCCTCCATGCAGCTTTCCAGACACTGCCCCAGATTTGTACAGCTACATGGGTAATCAAAGTGCAGGACCCAACACTTGGTCTTGTTAAACTGGCCTCAGCCCACTGATCCACCCTGTTCAGGTGCCTCTGTAGGGCCATCCTACTCCCAGGCAGATTGACACTTCCCCCCCAACTTGATCTCATCTGCAAACTTACTGAGGGTGTACTCAGTTCCCTCATCCAAACAATAAGTAAAGATATTAAACAGAATGGACCCCAGTACCAGCTAGTGCAACCTACATAATTTCTATGGAAAATGGAATCTTTAACAAGTGATAGATATTAACACTGTCATTTGTCACCAACAGTGCTACAAGAATCCAGAGAAATACTGATTTTGGTATTTTACCAGGCTATGATCAAACCTCAAGCATTCCACAGGACAAACTAAACCAGCCAATGCATAATGGCAGTGCAACTGTACAAAAAACCCAGGTGTGCTGGTAACAAAAGATGGTATCACAGCAAATCAAGATATTGGTTCCCCTTGAACTTTCAGTAAACTTCAAGACCTGCTTTGTCTTCTGAAAATCTGAATCTATTAGCTCTGAAATGTAATCTGTTTCTTAAGGTTGGGGTTATTCTTATGATTGGATGCTGGAGATTATGGATAGAGAATAAGTACATTATTTAAATTGAGAAAAAAAGAAAGGAAAGATGATTGCTATTCATTCCTTAGTTTTTGAGCTTTTTTTCCTCCAGGAACTCTATCACTGATAAGCCAGATGTTAACACCATTGCATGACAGTGATAACGGTGATGTAGACTGTCATGCACATAATTTGTTTTCTTAAAATCCCTATGTAATCATATTAAACATCATATGCATGGCAGTAGCAATGCTTTAGAGAGAAAAAAGTGTAAGACAAAGGCAGGGATGAAAGAAACACATTTGGTAGAACTTAATTCCTCAACAGTGATGCCAATAAAAGTTTAAAGTAACATTTCCATGCTTCCAGGCAGAAATAAGTGTTTGAAAAGTTGCATGAAAAAACAAGCTTACTGACTAAATGTTATTAGCAATGGGACTACACACAGTTCACACAAAGGAAGATTTAAATCAAATATCCTACTTTTTCCAGTTATCACAGACAGATGATAAAATCATTCTATGTGTTACTGTGTATGTACTTGTGTGAATATATTTTATTTACAGTCAAGCTCAAAATGCATTCTGACATAGACACAAGGTTAAAAATATCAATAATATCTCCATAATAGATACTGAATCTATCCCTATTGAGACATTTTTCCACAGAATACTTCCAGAAACTGGAAAACTGAAGTTGATAATACAAGTAAGATTGTGGCTTTTAATTATTTAGACAATTGTATGGATAATCAAATAATGATTTTCATATATACATATATATATATAAGTACACATATATTAATGAATATAATTACATATAAGAATACTTTAAAATAATTAAAAATACAAACACAAGTATTTATGTGTATATGTTTTAGATTGTTTTTAAAAGTCCATTTTGCCTCAATAAAGCTTTAGGTCAGAAGGAAAGACAAGTGAGAAATTACCTTTCTTATCCCTCATTTGATCTATTCTTTGATCTATTATTTTTCATCCATGTGCTGATGGTTTCACCTGTTGTGATTGCTGGGAAACAACATTTTCAGTGTTTCTTGTCAATGAAAACAAGTGTCTGCTGTGCACACTGCTATTCCTTGCATTTACATACAAGTAAACTCTCATCTCAAATCATCTAGGGGATTGGTAAAGCTAGAGAGGCCAACTTGGTTTTGAGGAACTGTACAGATTAAAGCCACAGGAAAGAAAGCAAGATGTTTGAATATGATTAAATATAACGTCACTCATTTTGGTATATATGTTTGGCTACCACAGTTCTAACACTTTGCAGCATTGCATGCTTTGCAGAACCTTGACTGTGGCAGTGAGTTGAACAACTCAACAGTAACCACTTGCTGGCTTCTCACAGCATGTAATGCATCCTTGTAATCTATCCAAGTTGTCTGTTCTCTAATCTTTTACCGATCCAGGAATATCCATGTGCATCTATGTGTGCTGATGCTATGATGCTGCACAGCAGCAAGCCCAGTTAGTTAATCAGTCAATCGTGGAAAAAAAATTATGTTCAAGAGAACTTAAGAACAGATCCACTGCTGGGTGGTAGACATAGTTCAGATATGCACATAAAGAGAAGAGCCTGATGCTGTGTTTCTTTTCTGATGTGCAATTGGTTCTTTGAAAAGGTGACTGCTGTGTAAATTTGAAAAGAGCAAGTACCACACAAATGGCAAGTATTTATTGACAAGTGAAAAAGATCCAAACATTGTTTGGTACAGCTTTTGGAAAGTACTGGGAATTAGTAATTTCAGTTCTTTCTGCGACTAGAGCTCTGCTATTTCTCATACACATCAGTCTTTCCTGAAATTGATGTAAATGAAGCATAGGTGAGTGAGCTTAGTACTGCAGGACATGTGATGCCTGAGTTGGCTGCTGCTGCTGTCTCCGGCAATATTGATTCTCAGCAATCTCATTCAGATTATTCAACCACATAGTTGACGTTTTTGCTTCATCATCTTCAAGAAGCATCACTGTAAAAGTGTATTACTTTTTCAGGCACCTATACAGGACAGTTTCAGTCTAAGGAAAGTGTTTATTTTTGGAACAATTGGCAAAATGAAAAATAAATATCTACAGAAAACAAGCAATGACTCATGCTTTCTGTTCTTTCAGCTAGAGAAACTAAAAGGTGTGGTCTTCAGCTGATAGATTCATTGACAGCTGTGGTCAATAGTGCAGTTATAGACAATCTTCTAAACAATTCTCACCTTAGGAAGCACCTAATAATTAAATTAATGCTACCTATGGCCATCAGCTGTTCCAAGAAAGATTCTGATTTTTTGTTACAAAGCCCCCCCAGTAACAGAGAACATCCAGAGAAAATATATGATATTTTCAACTCGTTATTTCTGCAGGTACTGTAAAACAAAACAGTGTACAACCCATGATAATTATCCACTACCAACACATATTTTCATTTGAAAATACACCAATTTTCAGCGCAGTGCCAATACAAGCACAAGCATGCATTTTGTGCAAAGCTTGCATGCGACTGCCAAAGAAAAAGCTTTTGACATCTCGTGGACTCTGTTCTGCTTGTCAGTGTTTGATTGTTTCTTGGAGTGTATGCTTACTTAGTTTGTAGCTATGCAATAATAGGCTGTATTCCCCCTTCAGACTGGGAGATGTCCCACAAAAATATATTTTAGGATCCTTCATGGTTTGATTTCATGTGTTTGATCAACTTGCACTCTGCTTATTTTTAAAGCGTATTCCTCGCAGATAACAAACACTGGCTAAAGGCAGATTCAGCCCAGTGCTATGGACATTTCCAGTGTCTGAGAATTGAACAGCAGCTCTGATGGGAGAAGGCCACTTCCAGTTCTCAGGACACAGCAGCAGCAAGGTGAGTCTGGGAATGCCTGCAGCTGCGCAGACCAGCTCCCACCAGCTCTGACATGCAGCCGACATGCCAAGCCTGGCACCCTGCACTACCGAGTCCTCTGCACCTCTGCCTCCTTCTCTCCTACCTCCACGCACTGCTGCAATTTCTTAAACATGGTTTTGCAGAGGCACCATGTACTCCCATCAGGGCTCCACCTTGATGGCATAGCAGATCCATTTTGTCCACTGGGGAATCAGCTGTGATTGGCAGCCTCAGACCTCCTCCTGCAGATGCTGCTCCTGCTAAAAAACCTTGCCAGTTATTTCCAGGATGGAAGCATGCAAACACCAAATCTGTGACATGGAGAAAGACACAGCAGCAGGCAATTCCTTGAACTCTTTGCCTCTTTGTCCTAGGAAACTCCACTCTGATTGACTGTTCAGAAGATCCAAGGCACTCCTCCTCTACTGTAGCTGAAAGTGTTCTTCCATTTGGAGCCTCTGAAAAAGCTGATTACTCAGACAAAATGGAAGACATTTTTCTCTGACCTGGCAAATGAAGAAACTGCAAATGTGGTGAAAAAGTTTGTCCTCTGTAGAGGTGTACTGGGGGCTTTGGAATGGAGGGTGAATAGGAAGAAAAGTCATGTAGCTGACTGCATGGACCAGTGAAGGTTATTCCACAAGGGACCTAGCAGCTAGGGAGGATACTGTACCTGTGCTGGTCAGCATTGTCTCCTTGCAAAAAAAAAAACAAAACAAAAAAAAAAAAACCCTACGTTAAATTTCATGTATTTTCAGGCAGACATCTCTCACCCTCAACTGCAAGTCTGCCAGTGCAGCAGTTTGCAGATACATGGGCTTCCCTATCTGCAGGCTGTGCGCACTAGTACAGCAGTGTGATAAGAGCTTCTCCATGCTCTTCTCTTAAGCGTACTTGATGTTAGGAGCTTCAAGACACTCAGTGAGTTGTTAGACAGTCTGCAGGCATCCTTGAGATGCCTCACCCTTGGCAGCCCTCTGGATGGACTTTCTACATTTCACTCACTTGCCTATCCTTCATGTTTAAGTGACTTAGGCCTGTTCTGTAAAGGCACCTGTGGAGGTGGGTAGAAAAGGAAGGAGTGTGCCTGCCACCCTGAGCTGGAGTTAGTTTCCATTCCTTGTCTCCCAGGTCCTTTCTCTCTGCCTGGCTATGAGAGGGCAGGAGATGATTTCCTATTTGCAGTGTCCTCTGGTGCTTCTCTTGGAGGGATGTCAGGGAATGGTTCTCCCTTTCATACTCCCTGTTGCTTCTTAATGTATCTGTCTTCTCATCTGGTCATGCCAACAGACAGAGCAGATCATGCATCTGCACACATTATATGCCAGCTACCCTCTGGTACTTGTGCCAGGCTCAGGTACTCCCTGCAGCTTGAGACTTGGACAGCCATGTGCAAGCCTCTATTCTGAAGACGATCTGCTGAAAGTCTTCCTTTCAAATGGAAACTCAAATAAATGAAACTCAGGGTTTTTTTTGTTTTTTTTTTTTTTTGTTTGTTTGTTTGTTTTTTACTGGTGCAATACGCAAGCAGGCTGTGCTCATACCTGTTTTCTACCTGTGGGAACGTCACTGTGTCATCCCATCTCAGTTTCCCCTCAGCAGGATCCAAACCACTTGCAAAGAGATGATGGGCCTAGAGGGTGTTAGTTGTTCCCCTTCAGTTCTGCTGGGTCACTGTTGCTGCCTTCTTGTCAGTGGAATCCCAGTCATGATGCTGCTGTGCCGTGACAGCTTTGCACATCCAGTGCAAAGATCCAGTGTTGTGTTTGAGTTGGGCTCTTGATCCCTGGGTGTCAGGTCAACCAACATGCCACAGAAAGTGGCAGCGCTCATACTTTCCTGTTCTGTGCCTATTCAAGTGTTTCTGGAGCTGTGTGTCCAAAAAGGTCAGCAAACTGCAGGCAATCCATGAATTTCTGCTTTCATAGGGCAGGGGTCAAGGGTGGTGGTGTCTCCTTGCATTAGGAGGTGGTACTTGAGTGGCAGACATTTCTTGTGGTCAAATATAGCTGATTTTGGTGTGGGAGGTTGTTGCGATTGAAAGGAGGAGGAGGTTTTTTTCTTGGTTTCTCCCTTCCCCCCCCCCCCCCCACTGACATTTTACTTGCTAGAGAAAAAGGTTGCTCCCTGAACACAGGGACAGTCCTCCACATTCCCTTCTGCATGCTGGTCTTAAGCACCAATGTCTTGCACTCTAAAGATTTTGTCCTGAATGTTCAAATGTTTCTTCTACAGTTGTTTACTTTCCATTTCATTCCTTAGTGAGCCATTTTTTGGTACAGTGCAGAAATGTTGGTAGTTACTCTCTGAAAGTTTTATGTAATCAGGAGGCCACAGTGCTGGTAGCATATCAAGGAAGTAGATGTAATTTATTAGTGTATTGAGCTCTTGATATTATTTTACTGTTTGTAGTTAACAGTTTCATTTGATACTTAATGTATTGTGTTGCAATTAACCATAATGAGGTGTTTTAAATACTGTTGGTAATTTGGCCATAGACTACGAATAGTGAACAAACAGTTCTTTAAATATGTGAAGTTTCAGTATTTACTTGACCTTACCAAGAGCTCTTCAGTCACGATAAGAATTTCTGTCACTGGATCTGATTTTTGAAAAAAATGTTCCATCCATATCAACAGGATTTTAAAAATGGGAAACAACTATTATCCAGTTTATTTCCATATTTAATAAACTTTCTTACTGGAAAACGGTAACTCTTTTGTATTTTAATTCATTTAACTTTATTTGTTGTCAGAGTATGGTCCTGCTGAAAAACACTAAGAATATTGTCATATCTACCGTGAAGCTAAAAATTTGTATTTATCTTTCTGCATTATCAGACTTGGTCTCCTGCATGGTAGGTAAGAAAAGCAGTGTAGTCCTCTTAAACCAAACACAAAACTTGCACGAACTTTACAGAACATGATCTTTTCCTCCAAGAGAGCAACAGGTTAGCCTCCAGGAATTATTTCTTTGCTAGATAACAAAAACTTTGGGGGTTTCAGATAAAATGACATACCCAACATAAAAAAAAATTGCAAGATAGAGAGGTCATTGAATCTATACTCTATGGATGTATTTTTATTCCATATTGTGAAAATCTTCTCAGATCATTCAAAACTGGTCATACATAGTGTGAAGTGTTATGGGAAGAAATCTTTTGAAGTGTTTATAAACCTCATGCTCATCTGTTATTAAGTATTCTTTCTTAACTGTAAAGTGAAGCCTGCATTACTGAGTAAGCTGGTGTTTAAAAGTTCTCCAGATTATTGCTTTGATTGAAACCCATATTTTTCCTTTATAGGGAAGCATATACCATGAATGATTTGTAATTCAGTGCTGTCTGCTGTCAAAGGTACACCTGCCTAAATTGATTCACTAAGAATGGAATAGAGAACGGAAAAGTATTTTGAGATCAGTGACAGTGTAACAAAAAGCATTTATTTGAGTGAAAAGTAGTTGGATAATTTATTGGATTTGCTGGTTATTCTGAGAGTAGCACAGAAAGTTAAAGTGAAGAACAAATACATATAAAAGAAAATTAGAATCTAAATTGAGGATAACTCTAATTAAGTTAATAGTTCTAGGTCAGTTAAAATTGTATCATGTTTATTTTTCAATTTTGGTCTGATTTCACTGTTTTACTATTTCATTTATAGAGGAAAAACTTCATTTGCTTAGTCTACTGGAATAATGATTTGTATCCAAAATTTTAGATTTTTCCTGTGTGCTATAATTTGTTGCCTATCATCTTACTGAAGCCAAAAGCTTTCACAAATACTGTCTTAAAATTAAAAAAAAAATTCGTGGAAAATTTACGTTCAGTCTTTTAGTCCTGCACAACTGTAGGGTCACAAACATTGATTTCAGGAGAAGGTGTATGAATTAGTAGACTGGTACCATTTATTTCATCAAGCCAAATGAACTGCATTTACTTTTCAAAAATACATCTGGTATTACAGTGCAGTGTCTGGGACATGAACTCAGATGTGAATGATGCAAATCATTTATTATAGGTTCTAAGATCCCTTATGTACACTCACAAATTTTCTCTTGGAATTTTCCCACACATCTTTACATGACAACAAAACATTCCACAAACACAAAACAGGGTCTTGAGTAATTCCAAGCCAGGTGCTCTTCCTCCAGTCAGGGTCATCATCACACAGCTATCATACAGTTTATTTGACTTTGTTTTTCTCTTCTTCTGGAGTTGACCTTATTATTCAGCCTTGCTTTCTCATGTTGTTTATTTTGCTCTGCACTCTCTGCTCTGAATAGTCTTCCTTGTATTCCCACATTACAATGACTTGTTTTCATTCTGACCTGAAAATCTCATAGACCTGTAATAATGAAACAGCAGTTGCAAGCAAAGGTGCATTTTACAGTTTGAAATTGTAGAGTACACTCAATTTTAATAATAGGGATAATCAAAGATGCTGAAGTTTCACTGATCTTGATTCTACACTGTATAGTAATGGTTTGCTGAGTACTAACGTTAGTTAGGACATGTGGCCCAAACAGTATGCAATTATCTGCAAAAGAAATCATAATCACTTCTGTATAATATGATTAAGTCAAATGTGTTTAATGAAATTCCATTGTTATTTCTAATTCAAGGTGTTCAATGTCCACACATCACAACTCTGGACAGAGATAGGCTGTCAGAAACCTAATACTTCTGAATACTGTCAGAAAATGTTCATTAGAATTTCTCCTAAGAGAGCAACAGAAGCAAATGATTGTAGCCTGGGACCTGGGCCTGGGAACCAGAAGCATGGTTCAAATCACACAGCTGTCATTTTTGAAACACAGATTTGTTCCTAAAAACAGAGACATCGTGAAGATAATAATAGTAATAACGTAGAGAAATACTAAAAGTAAACCATCCTTGTACTTGTGTAATGCAATGTCCTGCAAACACACAAAGTGGGTAACTGTTTAGGGCATGACAGCATTTAGTCTAGTGCAGGGTATTTTCGATAATTTTTTCTATAAAATAATTATTTCTATAAAGAATATAATAAATCATAAACTCATGAAGTAGCTTGGGTTGGAAGGGGCCTTAACAATCATCTAGTTCCAAACTCCTTCACACAGGCTGGATTGCCATCCCCTAGATCAGGCTGCACAGGACTCCATCTGGTCTGGCCTTGATATCAAGTTATCTTTATCTCTATTTTGGATATATTAAATATTTATAGCCTTTAATATTTTTCAGTGTGATGAATTTAGTACAACCTTTCATTCACATCTAAGCCTTTTTTATTTTTCCTGTAGTATCTAAAGGTTCAAAATTTTGTTAAAAAGGGAAAAGGAAAACTAAAAGCACATTTCCTAAAAGGGCTTTCAGCCCTGCTGTATTCAGAAACAGAATTAAATTTACACACTTTTTAGTTCCAGTGGTTGCAGTTTGCTTTTTCAGCTGTTTTCTGCTAAGTTTGTATATTTACAGATAAACTGTAGACTGAATGACTGGTGAGGGACCTGTCTTCCAGAATCAGTGTCCAGCTCACTTCTCATCAGAGGTTAAGCACACTGCTGTTTTCAAGGGCCTTTATTTTGTGACTTGTAAGGATGCCAACTTCTGATTCTGCCTTAAATTATCAGTGGTATATTCCTTTTATTAGAAAGAGTGACTCCCTTACACTGAGCAATATGTTAAAAATATGTTTTTCATGTTGATCAGGGTTTTTATTGTCACAAAACCAGTATAATTCTCAATAAGCTTTGACGATAGGAGACATAGGAGTTGAAAAAGTAATATTTTGTCCTGGTGAATGTTACCTATTCCTGTCACTAGTATTTAGGAAGAGGTCCTGAAAGCTGTATTTATAAAGAATCAAGATAAGACAGTCTAGTATCATATATTAAGAAATTGAGTGGAAACTAGTTTTAGGTATGGACTTGAATCCTAACTTATGTGTAGACGTCACTCTGGACTCCTGCTAAGCCCAGACCATATATTTTTTTTTCATTTAGGCTGTAGGTATGCAGAATTTGATCTGGGAGCCTCTCTGCAGTTTAATCTGCATGCATATACATAGTTTTTTAAAACTTAATGCTCTTCAGAGTATTTCTTTCTGAAGCCTGCTATTCTATCAGAGTGTCCTGCTCTCTTTCTTTCTTCCTTTCTTTTCCTGTTGCCTTTACAGTGTATTTTGGTATGACTTGAATATGTTTCAAAAATAGTTTAAATTATATTCAGCTAATTTCCCATCCTCATTACTATTATCCTTCTGGTAAATGTTACATTATCTACCAATCTCATCAGGAAATAGACATATTAAGAAACAGATGTCTAAATGTAACTTCCTAAATATTCATCATGATTCTAATCTAAGTTTCCTGATTTTAAAAAGTTCTAGGCAGAAATAAATGTGTACAGAACACACATATACACAAACGTGTAGACAATGCCTGCTTTAGTGTATATATGCATACATACACATATGCTTATTTATGTTGAGTCAGAGTACTTTGGTCATAATATAATATTTAATAAGAAATAAAATTATTAATGCTAGCAACATTGTACTTCTATACTTACGCAGTGAGAAAAAGTTCCTACCAGCTTTTATGAGCATTCTGTATAGGAGTTAATTTTTCAGAATTGAATTTGAATTCTGACAAGTATCGTTTCAGACCAGATCTTCAGTTACTACAGAATCCAGAATACTGTCTCTTTTTGTTTTTTCCCATTCTCTTAAAGATACACAACAGGGAAGAGGACAGTATTCCAGTACTTGCATGACTGCAATGCTGTCATGGATGGCTATGTACTTTTTAGGAAAGACAGGATGGCGAGGTGAGATGGTGGAGCTGTGGGTGTCCTGATCAAGAGGAAGAAGTTGAGGAGGCCTTCTACAAGAACCTGAAAGTAGCCTGGCGATCTCAGGCTGCCCAGGGAGGTTTGTGGAGTCACTGTCCCTAGAGGTTTTCAAGTAAAGAGTGGACGTGGCACATACAGATGTGGTTTAGTGAACATGGCAGTGATGAATTGATGTTTGGACTAGATGACTTTGTGATCTTTTCCAACCTTAATGATTCTATGATCATCAGATCTGTCTCACAAAATATTACTTGAGTAATTCTAAAGCAGAAGATAAAACTATGTTCTAAAACTATGAGGATTATATTCTCTCCTCCTACTACAAAAAATTCTAAGATCAGAAATGAGGGGAAAGTCATAGTTATTGTAAGAAAAACTGTCATTCATACATACCCTTTTCTAGATTTAATTTGGTTATTCAGTCATACTCAGAAGTACCAATATGTGTATGTCCAAATAGTAAGGCCATGATAATTTGTATTGTACATGGAAAATGAAGGATGCCAGCTCTGCATAGCATCTTTAGTCTAAACTTTGAGAATGATCCATCAAAATACAATTCTTCTTTATATATAAAACTACAAATGCTGGGTTCTTCTGAATTGGCAGTGATGAACTGATGTTTATGTCATTACTATCTTCTAGTAGTCAACAATTCTTTGATTGATTGACTCAGAATCTTTCTTACTTCACCCTTCATTAATACTAGACAAAGTTGCTGCCCATTTTCCAGTTATAGATATTTTTATAATTACTGTTTACCTTCCTGTTTTGATAATGGGAATAGAAAAAACATATAAAATGTGCTGTCATCTACTAATCCCACAGTCTGGGTTTTCTGCCAGTGAGTTGTCTGTAATGTGGCTTTTGTGGAGTTCAAGCACTTTCGTCTTTATACAATCTGTGCATTCACAATGTTTTTTTCTAGGAGCAAACTTCTCATATAGGTTCAACCAAAATAGCTATGCAGGAATTGTTTGAATGTTAAGTCTAGAAAGCTAGAAAACAGCATATTTACACCATCAGTGTAAAAACATATCTTATCTCCTTCAGTCACTCTTCATAGGAGAGGTGCTCCAACCCTTGAACAATTCCTATGGACTTTCTCTGGACCCTCTCCAAAACCTCACTATGTTTCCTGTGCTAGAGGTCCCAGAGCCCTCCTGGCTACCACTCTTTTGATGCTGCTCAAGATATGTTGGCCTTCTGGGCTACAAGTACACACTACTGGCTCCTCATAAGTTCTTTATCTACCATGACCTTAAGTCTTTCTCAGCAGGGCTACTCTGAAGGAGTTCTTCTCCCAGTTTGTGTGCATGTGTGGGACTGCCTTAACCCAAGTGCAAAACCTTGCACTTTGCTATGCTGAATCTCATTAGGTTCACATGGGCCATCCTTTCAAGTTTATCAAGGTCCCTCTGGGTAATATTCCTTCCTTCTGCTGTATCAACTGCACCACTCAGCTTGATTACATTTAATGAAAAATTTTGTGTCACTTTCTAAAAAGGAGTATGGAGAAACTTCAAGATAGAGCAGATTTTTACAGCTTAATATACACAAGATTAGCTGGGATGAATTCAGCAGTGTCTAAATGGAATTTCTAATCTCATCTCCCCAGCCTGCTGGTACTTTCTAATCAATACCTTTCCTTGTTTTTATTCACTTGATTACAGCTGTATTCCTCCCTTCTTTGTGTGCATGTATACATGTCATTTTGTTATTTTGGGGAAATATAGGGGATTGTAGATCCAGAAGCAGTTGGGTAAATATTTCGTCTTCTGAATAGAACATCTGAATTTATCCTTCTGTGACCTGTTCAAAAACTGGCCACATGTTGATTTAACCAGCAATATTTGTACTACATGCTTCATACTGTGCCAAGTAAGTCACCAAGGCACTCTGTGCAAGTTTTGCTGTCCACACATCTGTTGTTTGCCATAGCAAGTTTGGCATTAACAAATACAGGAGTCCTCAATGGAGCTATGTAGCACATTGCTCCATACTGAGAGCAAAAATAATGTAATGTGTTTGGCAGGTCTGTAACATATTTCTCAATAAACAGACTGTGCTGGGGGGAGGAAAAAGCTTTGTTAAGTTTTTCCAGTTTAGGTGTAATTACAGGAGTTTCACCATAATAATCTAATCATAATTACAGGAGTTTCACCATAATATAATTCCATTTGGTTTGACAGAATGACTCATCACTGTGCATATTGAAAGGATCAAGGCTCAAAGAAGAGTCATGGGATTCCTGAGGTTGTGAAGTGAGAAGTTGGAAGAAAGTTGTGAGTAGTAAGATAGGTTAGAAACTAATGTCAAAGGAAAACCATGGAAAACTAAAACACCCTTCTGTCATTCTGTACTAATTGGGAAATATTTACCCTTAGCGTCTGCTGACAGTACAGCAGACACCTGTATCCAGATTGTTGTTTTAAGTTGGTAAGGTGATACTGAGAACAGAGAAACATATGTCAAAGAACAAGAGGTTAATTCTGCTTATGCACATAAAAAACATTTCTCTAATGCTACCATGTGGTAAAATTGACCAAAGAGTGTTCTTTAATTAGTGGAGAATTAAAATACTTCAAGTTAATTCCTGTTTAAAATGAAATAAGGTTTCATTTTTTAATCAGCTTCTTTGTTTAGTTCTTTCCTGAATGTTTTCTAGAAGTTAGACAAGAAACAGTTAAACAATCTTGCTGGATTTCTTATGATCAAACTTCTGACCTTTAGTCAGATTTTTTTATATTTTGACTCCATATGCCATCACGTGTATGTTAATTTTGACAGAATAATATGTTGTTCTCAAAATGAGAGAAAAAAAATGCTTCAGGCATATTTTCAAGTTTTCTGAGACCTGGAGTTACCTTACCAAATATGAAGTTACAGATCAGGACTAAGAAATTGGTCTTGATTTCTCTACACAGGAACATATTTTAGCTACATCCTGACTTCATTTTGGGAGGAGACCAAAGTAAATATACAGACACTTATTCATAAATAGAAGGGATTTTTGCATTCTCTGAATTACTCTACCCCATCAATGGTGAAATTTTAGAAATTTCTGTTCTGGTTGCATGGAGCAGAGGTATACTGTAAGCTGATTAAATAGTCTCAGGGTAGCACTAAGTATTTTAATTGATGAGTATTTGTAAAGAATCAGTACATGAAGCCTTTAGACCCTAACACTCATGTCCAGAACTGCTCATAGGCTCATGCAAGAATCTGTGAATGTGGAGCCTGTGTGGAATGTTCTAGCAGAGACGTTTTAGTGAGTCCTCAAGCAGAAATGGCATTATCTACTTTGACTGAGGTCATCATGCTTCATACAAAACTGAAATTCAATGAAGAATTTTGTCTTCAAGGAAAGAAGGTGTACCTCTGTTAACATAAGGAAGTTGCTCTCAGTGATTCTGATTTTCAGTATGATAATACTAGTTTTCCTGTTAATAATATAAAGTGTCCAAATATAAAGTGCCTTTTGTTTGAGAAGACTCCTTGGTGTCTTGGGGTGATTTCCTTTTTTCTTCTTTTTCCTTTCTTTCTTTCTCTCCCTCTCTCTCTCTTTTTTTTTTTTTTTCCCCGTGGAAAATAGACTAATCCTCCCTTAAGCTACATCCAGCTGAGGTAAGGGAGAATTTTTAAATGATTAAAGCAGAACTTCACATCTGATGGAATGTGATCAGATTCGCATTTTCCTTGTAATTAATGACAAGCTATAACCAGAATTTTAGAATCCATTTGCAGAACAGTAAAAAGAAAACAGATTGATTTGTATTAGTATTTCAGATATGGGACTCAGAGATGAAACTAAGAAACACTGTTAAAATGCTGAAATTAATGAAGCTGTGAGGCGAATAGCTTTTTTTTTTGTTGTTTAGAAAGTTTCCTCAACTATTATTACTGGTTTAGTAACAAAAACCCACAAGTAAAAACACACACAAAAAACTTTTTATTCTCTTTGTACTATCTGTAGTCTGGACCTTGCTTGCCCTTGACCCTATAAATAGCTTTATCACTGGTTCCTTCCACTTTGAATTGTTGTTTACATGCCTGATGTTGCAGACTTGAGAATTACTCTGTTTTGAGAAAATATTTGCACATTGTACCTTTAGACTCAAACTAGTAATAAGAGATGTCACAAAATACTCAAGGGAAAAATCTCTCAAATTTTTCCACAGTAAAACCATTAAAAATCACTTCAATTATTATTTTAAAAGAGTGCTTCAAACACTCTAGAATGAACACTAGCAATAGGCATCCCTCAGATTAAATTCTTGAAGTATAGCTCAAGTAGTCCATGAATGCAAAACAATACTGCAGAAATATAATGAATGAATGCTTTCAAAGTAGGTAGGTAGCATCTGTGGTAAGCCGCAGTTCATAGTCTGAATTGTCATGAATGCTTGTTAACAGAAACAATATCAAAACAGCAATACATAGCCAGAAAAAATTAAGATTGTCTTTTAACAATAATATTCCTATATCTTTATATCAATATAACTTTACTAAGAATGGTAAAGAGGGAAATCAAGATGTTTAATATCAAGTGTAGTTATTATTTTTAATTGCAAGCAGTATATTTTTTTGACTTTACAGCTGTATCTGAACATATGAATATTTATGTTGGAATGTGTGTAAATGCCCTGTGTGTAGACATGAATATATATACTTATCACATCTACAGGGTGGTAGTATTAGTCACACTGACTTAAACTAGTGTTTTATAATTGATGCATTTTATTGATTATTACTCTCTTGTTTTTAATAAAGCTTCACAACAATGTGTGGCAATGAACTGTTCGATGTAGAAGCAATTGCAAAGATTATCATATATTAGAAAGTTCCTACTCAGATCAGGGTCAGTAACCAAGCCATAATCAAGAGCTAATTGTCTTCAGTGTGGATTTAAAAGCACAGAAAATAGCAGATAGACAGATAAAATTAGAATTTGAAGGTACCCAGTAAAAGTCTATTGTGTAATTTCTCTGTCTCTGAGAGCTCGTTTCGGAAAAGTTCTCAAGGCAAGGTTTTTAAAGGTTTAAAATACTTTGAAACAGTGACATTGAAAAATCACTGGCAACCTAATCTTATGTACCTGAATTGTTACTAACATAATTAAGAAACATTATTATTAAGAAGCTACATCTACCCAGAATCATATTTTCAACATAGCTTGGCAGGTATTCAGGCATGTTCAGTAATACTTGTTCAGCCTTAAAGAAGTGAAAATAAGAAACATAGTGCAGTTGGTTACTTAATTGTAATTTGAAAAAAGCTATTTTCTAGCCTCTCTTGCATCATGCATTTCCCTAGGAACTAGAGCCATAAAAGCACTTAAATCAAAGCTCTTAGCTTTTACATCTGACCCTCAGACTGAAAAGCACTGCAACATCTGAAGAACATTTTTACATTATTTTTAGAAGTTCAGAAACAATCCTATTACACTTATTCCATGTACCCATGAAATTAAAGGGAGAAATGTAATGTCCTTGGTCATCTCCTTCTAGACTGAGTGATAGCACTGTTTCGAGAATGGTAAAAAGTAGCCCTTTACTACGTAATTTGTAAGCCTCTAAGTAGAAACATGTCACATGAAAAACTAATGCAACTATCCCAATTTCTTTTAGTCCAATCACAGGGCATTCAACCAGAGTATAGCCTCCTTAGATGGAGTATAGCTTCTAAGTATAGCTTCAAAGTATTTACAGCTCGCCCCCCTCTATCTTGAATTTAATGTTTGCCATTAAAAGAGGATATGCATATAACTTGGAAAGGGAACTTTTGCTTGAAATATATAAATTCCAACTTACTTGGGGCAAAAGTGGGGGAATGTTGCTTAACTTCATGGATTACGTTCTTTCTGCATAGAATACTGTGGAAGTAATGTCTCATTTATTTCCATGGAAACTACAACAGATACAAAGAACACTGTAGCAGTATTTCTCAGCTACAAAACACTCTTCTTCAACATTAGTCACCACTATTAGCCATGCATTTTTGCCAGCAATGAACAAGAGCATGCATGCTGCACTTGCAAAAATACGCAGAGCCATCCAGAATGTGGCTTGTCCTTTACACTGCTATTGTCACTGATGAAACACAGCACCTACTGTGCTCACATCCACTCTTCAGACTCTATAAATGCTCAGCAAATGTTGATGAATGTTAGTAGATGCCATTTTTTCCACATGGAGGAATTCATTTCCACACCTTTTTTTCATGCACACTTCCACTTTATCAGATGCCATTTTTTCTGACTTCCCTCTGCTGCCATCTGTCACAGAGAAACAAAATACAAATGAATGTTGGTGGGAAGGTTCAACCTGTACTGCCATACAACCAATATCTGTCTCTGACATAACTGGCTGAAATAATAAGACAGAAGGCATTATTTTTGGAGCAGCCCTCATTAGTGTCTAGGGGATTTAGGACAAACCAAACCGTGTATGGCATCCCTAGGCATCTATAAAGCATCTCGACAAAGCTGTGGCAGACCTGAAAATGTTTGAATAAAACTACTTATTTTGGACTTTCCCTTTAAACTGCTGATTGCTTTTTGACTCGCGAAAGAAAACATGACTAAGCGTGAATATTTCAAAAACAAAATAAAGGAGTTACTGTTATCACAATTACTGTGGGTTTTTTGTTTTGTTTTGTTTTGTGTTCTTTTGTTTTGTTTTATTTTGTGTGTGTGTGTGATTTACTTTGCTCTTGGCAAGTGTACTAACAGAATGAAGATAATCTGATAAATTCAGATTTCCATTTATATGGAAAAGATACAATTCCTGATACACACTTTGTGCTTTGCATTTCCTTTCAAACAAGAGTCTCAGTAAACTAGGATGACCTCAAAAAAGTCAATACAGTATGAAAGAGAATCTTCAAAATTTTCTAACCCAGAATTCATGAACACAACTGGGTTTCTTTCTGAGCAAGACCATCCAATTTTTATAGTAGTATATACATAGAAGCCTTTATTGTAAAGTGCCTACCATTAAAATCTCAGAGTCTTTTCTCATATTTAACATGTTTAAAACTATTAATGAGAATTTTGAGTTACTTAACTATTCACTCCGACATACCCATTGGAAAACAGAGCAAGAACTTAATTCAGTCTCATTTAGCTTCAGGAAACACATCTACCATTACCCCTCCTGCAAAAAGGAAGGAAGAGTTCTCAATTGAAGGTTTATAAGTGATTTTCTGATTATTCAGTGATTAATTCCTGTGAAAAACATAGAAATGACGATTACAGGAATAATGTGTATGCTTTTCCCATCCACCTACTCTACCCAAACGACTAACCAGTTTGCTTTGAACATTTTTACACTGCAATTTTCTCCTCGTGTTTATCATAAATTATCTGTCGAGTCTTAGAAAACTCAGGAATTTACTAATTGTCTTCCTTTATCTCCCACCAATGAGAAAACAAAATTGCATAATATGTTGTCTAATATGTATACCGCTATTATATAGAATCTAGAGGAGAATCTTCAAATTTTAAAACATAAATTTGAAAATCTATATGGGAAATTGAATGTCATTTTGTTGTGTTTTGGATGACTGTATTAACGGTACAGTGTCCAGGGAAAACTGATAAATGTGACCTAATTCATTAAATAAAGTTGAGAGTGCTCAGAAGATGTTGATTTATTTGAATTTTTCTGATAAAGATGAAATTCTGAATTTTGGGGTAAAGCAAGCAAATTACAGATCATACTAAAATTTATTGTTATTTTTTTGCAGGAAACAGAAGCGAGTTCTTGGTATTTATCGTTTTATCTCTTCATACACTGAATGTTTATGGAACTGTAAAGTCAGTTTGGAAAGGGGAATAATGTTTTTGGAGTGCAGTTGTGGACTCAACAAAAATATGCTTACTTTAGCATATACTTAAGCATACTTTAGTTAGAAAACATTTATCTGGGACAGATATCTTTTAGGACTTTTAAAGTGTCCAACTGTTTATTCATTGTTCCCAGGAGCATTTTGTTCAGCTTATTTGCTTATATTCAATGAGTAAAGATGGCAGAGTAGACCCTTCAAAACTTCAGATTTCACTACTATAATTTTTGTGAAGGAGAAATATCAAATAAATTTTAATTCTCCAAAATAATGTTGTATGTTCTAATGCTCCTGCCCTGAAGTGAAAATGGAGGTGGTTTTACTAAGCAAAAACTGAGGTTCTGAGAAAATAAAAAAAGTGGTAAGATGATTTCATAAGGAGTGGGGTAACAGATGGTAATTACAGCAATAATAGAGGGCCATACACTTCCATTATCTCCATGCAATCCATTTTTCCATAGTGAACTACTTCACGTCTACCTATCAATGTTTTACTTAAAAGTAACAAATTTTGTGTTAATTAGTCTAGTCTGGAAGTGACATAACTGCCCTCTGGAAGAGATTACTCCTATAAGTTTCAGGCTGACTATGCTGTTACTGTCAGCCCTTCCCAGGCTGTTCTGCGCTGTTTTGCTTTGCATTTCATTCCACCTACCCAGTAACCTGCCTCTGTTTCTTCCTCACCATCTTGATTACATGACACTTTAAATACTGCAGTAGGCATGATCCTTTTATGATTCCCATTGTGGCAAACCACACGCCCATAACAAAATTGCTGTATTTAGTTCAATTTGCAGGATATAAACTTATTTTCCCCTCAAGAATCTGCAGCTCTCCAGAAAATATTACTTGAAATTTTCCTTGTTATTCTCCCATTCATTCTACATTAATTTTTTTTCCCTTTCATTTTTTTCCCCTCACATGTATATGCTCTCTTCATTTTGTAACTTTGCTCTCTGCATTATTTCCTAGTTCTGAGGTATTTTTTTTACCCAATAAACTAATCTTCTGTGAGAAGGAAGTTTGCTCCATTACTGTAAAATGAAAAGTGTCCAGGACTTATCTTAACTCCAATTCAGCCATTACCTTAGGGAATTTCAATTCAAAATGAAGAAAAGTGGAAATGAAAATGGAAGCAAAGGTGAATCATGGCTTTAGACATCACATACTTACAGCTCTGTTTCTCCCATTGTATCTGTAGAATTTTTTTTCTGTTAAAATTTCATTTTTAGTCATACGTGAGTTAAGGAAATCTCATAACTAGTACCTGTAACTTGTTATCATCTGTACTGATCTTGCTCTGATTTTTTAATATAATTCTTTTACCACTCATTTTTTCTATTGCTATTTTTTTTCACAAGTCTATATAAACATCTTCAGTTCAAATGAATTAAGCTAGTAAATGCCATTTGAAATGAATGAAAATAAAACTTGAGTCTTCTAACTTAGAGCTTTAATTTTTTTATAGTGTGTTGTCCTCATACCTCATTGATTTTTTTTTTCTAGTAAAGAAAAATAACAGTCTGGACAAATATATCTATGGAATATTAAACAAAAAAGTGATAAATAAAATAAAAGGCAACTGAATGCCTTTATGATGCCATCAGTGAAGGCACAGAAACTGAAAAATATACTTGTTAATCAATTTACAATTTTCATGTTCAAATTAAGGTTGTAGTAATTAAAATCTTGTTACTTCACCACCAGTAAAATAATAAGAGAAATGAAGACTACTCTTAGAGCTTCTGTGTATAACTGTGCTCTTTCTTTGTAGTTCTGACAGCTCTCATTCTGCTTACTTACGAAGATCAAGTAATGTACCACACCTATAACTAAACTCTTAGGATCATATAGACCAGTGAAGTATGTATGTGTTTAAAGTACAATATTAAATGAAAATGCTTTAAGTTAAAGATTCAGTTCTGATTCTACTACTTTTTAAAAACATGTTCTCAAATTCCTGTATGTTCAAGAGCATGACCTAAAAAACAATTATCTTTTGTCTTTGTATTTTATATTATTTGAAGTTTATTACTGAATTAACTGATGCCTTTTAAACATTGAAAATATATTTAAATACAGAAACTATGTATTTAGAAAAATAGAAGGTGGATTTGTTCTTGGTCCTATAGAATTTATTTTGGCCTACTAGTGTCTTCCCAACGGTGTTCTTAATAGGAGCAAGAATATAGCAGCAGTCAACTTGAAAATCATTTGAAATCACTTGGAATGTCTGTACTCTGGCCTAAAATGCAGGACCGTGATAAATTTTTTCAGCAAAGGTACTGTTTTTGTTTTGAAGTTGAAGCAGAATATATTTAGTGCATTTTAAATGAACACATATCAGTGAAAACTGCACTCTTTGTTAGAAACGTGGACTGCTTTACCTACAGGAAAAGGGTTTGTTTTCCATTTGAAGAAGACATTGAAAATGAAATTGAAAAGATAAGAGTAGGACAAATGGATGCAGTATTGCTTACTGTAGCTGAAATGTAGGTGTTTTACCAAGGTTACCACAATGCTGAATTCAACAATAGTCTAGAGTTTAACTAGTGACATCTTCTAAAAGTTAGATCTCTGTCTTGGCTAGAATATAAATGTTTCATGGAGCTTCTCCTTGTTGATAGACTGAAATATAAAAAATACTATTACAACAATAAATATTAGAACATTTTGTAGAAGCTAATTCATATACCTGCACTATTAAGTGAATTAGCTTCCTCATCAATGACATTGCTTACACTAAGAACTTTCAGAAAGGATTTTACCACATGAATCTGTATGATGTGTCATTATAATGTAGTCGGTGAAATGCCAGAAGGTAGAAAAAATCTGTACAGATACAGTGGTATATGTTATCTAGTTCTTACATGCTTCAGTTTCTACAACTTACAGAAGTCCTCTTTCATATTTGTGAAATGAGATGTTTCAGAACGAAGAGGCCTTCAAAATGAGTAATATAGGCCCACAAATGCTTTCTAGTTAAGTTAAAGTGATGGAGAACTGCAGGGCATGTTCCACAGAGGTGATCAAAATCAGTGATTTTTGAGTTCAACCATATAGCCAATTCCTTATCTGTTGAGTGTTCCAGCTGTAAAATTCATGTTTCTACAATTTAGAGGCAAAGATGTTGTGCTGGACAGTGTCAAACGCATTGCACAAGTACAGACTGATGATGAACTATATGATCTTTAAAGTCCCTTCCAACTCAAATGATTCTATGATTCTATGTATGCTGCTCTTCCTCTATCCATCAAAGTTGTAAAAATCTACCAAGTTTCTCAAGCACAATTTGCCCTTAGTGAAGCCATGCTCACTGTCATAAATCAACTTTTTATTTTTCATATGCCTTAGCATAGTTTCCAGGAAGATGTGCTGGGTACAAAGGTGAGATTGACTAGCCTGTAGTTCCTTAGTTCTTCCTTTTTTCCCTTTTCAAAAAATGGGTGCTATGTTTTCCCATTTCTTGTCAGTGGGAACTTCACTGGACTGGCACAGCTTCTCAAATGTGTTGGATAGTGGCTTAGCAAATTAATCCATCAGTTCCCTTGGGGCCCACAGAAGCCTTTCATCAGGTTCCATGGACAGATGTACCTTGTTTGTTTCCTTAGATGGTTGTGAAACTGATTAGTGGGCAGTAGGTCTGCAGTTTCCCACTTCCTGACTTTGCCTTCTGGAATTTGCATGATGTGTCTAGTGCTAGAAGACGGAGACAAAAAAGTCATAGAGTACCTCAGCCAGGTCTCCCACCTCCATCTAGAGAGGGCCCATGTTTCCCTAGTCTTCTTAGTCTTCCAGTCTTTCATTAATCACTGATATTCTTAGAGAAGCCTTTCTTGTTTCCCTTGTTTCTGGACGGATTTAAATTTTGTCAGGGCTTGAGCTTTGCTAACATGATCCATGGCTGCGAGGACAATGTCTCTCTGTTCCTCCCAGGCCACTTGTCCTTGCTTCCACCTTCTGTAAGTTTCCTTCGTGCATTTTGTCCAGAAGCTCCTTTTTCAGTCATGTGAGCCTCCTGGCATTTGACTCAGCCTTTGTTAAGCTGTATTTGTCTTGTGCTTGAAGTGGGTGATTCTTGAAAATTAACCAGCTTTCTTGGGCTTCCCTCCAGCACTTTATTCCATGATACTCTACCAAGCTAATCTCTGTAGAGGCCAGACTTCGCTTTCTTGATTAGTGAACTTGCTGTGCACTCTCCTTGCTGCCCTAAGAATCTTGAACCCAACTGTTTTATGGTTACTGCAGCTAAGGTTCCCCTTGAGTTTTACATTCTCCCTCAGCCTCTCCTTGTAGGAGTGTGGATGTTCTCTACCTGCTGACAGGAAACCTGTTCTGATACTGAAAATTATATTGCACTTTCTCAAGGTCCCATGCTACATATTTAACTGCCATTTTTTTCTTTCCTTTAGTACAGTGATTCCTTAGAATCTATATACGCTTCTCACAGTAGGAGCCAGCTGATTATTCTCTGTTGCTTGGAAAATCCACAAGAGTTTAGACCTGTCAGTACCGGCAGAATTGAAAATCATCAAGCATCCTGTGTTCAAGTGTAATAATGCCAGAGGTCACACAATTCACATCCTTAGTGTCGTATTATGAAACATTTTTATATCCCTTGACAGAGGTCTGGCACCATTCCTAAGTCAGCTGTAGTCAAAACTGTCCAGCATGTACCTCAAAGATTCCCAAAATCTTTGCATCTTATATACTATTGCTTCTACAGTCATAAATGTGTTTAATGAATGACATATGCAAATGGAAAAAAAATCTTACTGAAATCAAATATGAAACAGATTGTTAGTGAGGTGAGTGGAAAACTGCTGTAAAGTCATACTGAATTTTTTGAAGCTGTTGCATGAAATTTGTTTTGCAGTAGATTCTGGCAGGAGTTTGGATATCAAGAAAACAAGATCTTCATGAGTCAAAGGAAGATCATGCCTGGGTACTAAACAATGAAAAAAAAGAAAAATAGAAAGATAATAAAATAACTGGATTCTTTCTAGATATCCCATAATTTCATGTTTCTCATCAGATTGAATCTCCTGGTGTCTAAATTATCTCCTTACCTACTTTCACATACTCATTAAGTAATCAATGTTTGTTTTTGTTCATTTGTTTATTGTTAAGTAGATAGCACATATTAAAAAGATGTAGTGTTTGTAAACCACTTTGATTTCATGGAGAGAAAAACAACAGTAGTTATTTTCTAAGTATCTTTTCTAGTTCAGGAATATCTACAGTAGTTTATTACACATGAATTCAGCTTAGGGTATGGAAGGAAGTTTGGGGCATTTTTCAGGATAAATGTAATTACATTTTTATTAGTTTATCTTTCCTTGACAAAAAGATTTAGTGGTATTTGATTTGTGTCTAGGATAGAGACTGTAGTGTAAATTCATGTGACATTAGGAAACAGGTTGAGAAACAAACCTCACAAAAAAGAATGGTCAAAATAGAGATAAAAAGGGAAACGGATTAAAAAAAAAAAAAAAAGATCAGGATGGAGACTTGGAAACTTGATTACTCTGAGAGAGAACTCATTCTTTTGCTAACTCTGAATGATCCTGAACAGCAGTACTTTGGGATAATAAGGAATTAATTCAACTTGATATTGAATTTCATCCTATCTTTTCACTGCAACATGATATAAATCAGAGACACTCCATTCATTCATCTGAGTTTGGGCTAGCTGAACAAACCACAAGAGACCAAGTGAGAAATCACTTTTACTTAGAGATACAGGTCTGAACATCTCCAGGATACCAAATTCATAGAGAAGGTAATAGGGAAAAAAAAGAAAGAAAGAAAGAAAGAAAATTTTGTTTTTAGTTCAATGGTGATTCTACATGTTAAAATTACCTTGGACCTAGTTATTTTTAGGGTCAAACCAAAGCAATATTTCAATTTTTCCACCTGAACAACAACAACAAAAAAAACCTGATGATTCAAAATTCACTTAACAATATCCAAAGATTTTGTTTTATTTCTAAGGAGTTTTTTACTTACAGGTAAACAGAAAAAGCAGTATTTGCTATGTTTAAATTAAAATCTGTTAAACTAAGTAATAAAACTAAATAAGAACAAGATTTATTAAAATAGAAGTAAAAAGGACAAATAATAACCAACATAGCTACAATGTGTAAATACTCTTTAATGTTCTTTTATATTTTCCCAAGGTTGTCTTAACTGAAATAATCGAACTAATTCAATACAAACTCATGAATAGTTTTTATTACCCAAAAATGCACTTTAAAGCCAAATATGACACGTGGAACATGCTATTTACTCTCTTAAAATGTTTTTTAAGCCTATCCTGCAATCTGTAAAATTAATTGTGAGATAAGGCAAGTGGCAATTTTTAATTCCTACCCTTTTTTCTTTAAAATTTGCATATATCCCAGTTTCTTGATCATCAAATCTGTTCTTATCTACAAACCATCTGTTAGTTTCCTACATTTCTTCTTCCATTTGAATAATAGGCATCCTTAAATATGCTTGTTTCATGCTTAACACGACCTGGCCTTTCTTGGCAGAAGGTTCTACTCACAAATTTTACTCACAGCTATTTAGAAGATAAATAATGACAGCAGTAACTGTGGCAGTGTACCATGCAGCAAAGGACTCTTCTTGTTTTCAAATACTGTCATTTTGCTAACAGAAAAGAGCAACTGGCTGCAGTTGCATAGCAGCTTTATGCAAAAAGAGCATTTCATTTACATTCAAGAATATTCCATTTTTTTTAGACAGATTTAAAACTATTGCTCTCTGTTTGTCTATCCATCTTCAATTACTTTACTGTCAGTTATGGATATAGGAGAAATAAACACCATAGGCAAGAAATTGCTGAAGACAACAAGCATTTTAAATGACTTGTTTGAAGGACAGAAACTGAATAAAATCATGAATATTGATTGACAATCTTAACAGAGAAGAGGAAAGCCAAGAAGATTAAAAGAAGTAGTTCTGATTTATACTTTTTACTGTTTTAATATATGATGAATTCATAGGTTTTCAAGATTATGAGTTTACAGAATGATAACTACTGAAGCAATTCCACAAGAAAAAGAACATTTTACAGAAGAACATAAATGTAATTCAAAATGCTTGCTTTTATTATTAGGGGTAATTTTGATTTGGACATGGAGGCTAAAAATCTCTAATTCTGAAAAACATCTTGTACACTGGAAAACTGTATAAAAGGGAACAATTTGACATCATATCGTTTTTGAAGGTTGCCAAGTTGGGATTCCCTTGAAACTCATCAGCACATTTATATTGTTTTATTAACCTTGTTTGTTGAGATTCTGTTGTTGGACAAATGAAATTTGATGGTAGGACTCTAGAAGTGCTGGGATATGTACATTTGCTGGAGTTCAATGGAAATAGCAAATATTCTCTTCTTATGAACAATACTACCAGTCTTTAGACTGTTGAAAACTCAGAGGATTTTTTGTTTGTTTTTCTTGTAAAGGATCAGTTCGGTTTTGGTTCTCATTAGAGGTACAGCTCGATGGTTGAGCAATGTAAATTTTTATTTATTCTGTTTGTCATTGCAGACTGTAGCAACTTTATTATACATAAATTGTGGAACTCTGATTCTTTGGAACATGAAATCTTCACAGCAGTATGATCCTATTGTTTTGGCTTCTGTACAAACATACTTTGAAAACTGTCTTTGCCCTGCAGAGGTGGTAAGGATTTGTCGTACAGGTTCAACAATAACGGCTAGCTGTTAAATAACCACATGTGCAAAACAGAAATAAAAAATAGCAATAAAAAAAAAGAAATATTGAAACATTAAGAATATGTTCAGTAGGGCAAATAGCTCTCCAGCTCACTTGATCAGCCCCATACACTATGTGTTAAAGCCATAGAATTACAGGATCACATAATTGCAGGGATTGGAAGAGACTTCAATAGATCAATGAGTTCAACCTCCCTGCTAAAGCAGGTGCCGTACAATATGTCACACAGGTAGGTGACCAGATGAGTCTTGATTATCTCCATAGAAGGACACTCCACAGCAACTCTGGCCAATCTTTTCCAGTGTTCTGTCACACCCACTGTAAAGTTCCTCTGCATGTTTATATGGAACTTCCTGTGTTCAAGTTTTAGGATATTGCTCCTTGTCTTATCACAACACATCATCAAGAAGAGGCAGGCCTCATACATTTGCGTTCCACCTTCCCTTAGATATTTATAAACAATCAGATCCATTCTCAGTCTTCTTTTCTCTAGACTAAACTGTCCCAGGTCTCTCAGCCTTTCCTGATAAGGGAGGTGTTCCAGGCCCTTTGTCATCTCTGTGGACCATCATTTTGCTGTTTAGAATAGGAGATTTGAGATACTCTTTTCTGTGATGCAAACTGATAGTACTGAATCCTGTCATCTCAGCCATAAAATATCTAGTCACTTCGGAGAGGGAGGCTAGACAATGACATTATTTGATTCCCTGCTGTTGTCATCAGTACTTCACTATAGAAAATTTGGGGATCAGTACAAAGTCCTTTGATGCTTTAGAATTAGAGACATGGGCACTGCTGCTCATTAATAATCTTTATTTGCATATTTCCCTGGAGGTTTCTTTCATCCCAATATTTTGACTGTCATTCACAATAAAAACAAACACAAAAAAAGCCTCTCAAGCTCTCTTTTAAGAGTTGTCTGCGTTTTGAAAAGTAGTATTTCAGCCATAAGAGCAACACTATTGAGGATCACTACAACAAAATGATGGCATTCTCTTTCACCTTAGCATTGTAGAATACAATAACATTTTCTTCGAGAATGTTACACTGCTACAGATTTAGAGCATGGAGACAGCTTTGGCATGTTTGAAAAATGTCATGAAATAAAACACATGCTCACATATGTTAGTCTGTGTTTATATGCTAAATAAATCTAGATGTTCATTATGAGTTTTACTGCAGAGTTTCTTTTCACACATATGCCTGTTTTTCAAACTTTCTGTAATTTCTTTTTTGATTAAATATCTCTCTGACAACAGTATGTTCATTATACACTAGGCTTTTGTTGTTGTTGTTCTATTATTATATGACACTTAGGAATAACAAGTGGTCAATTATGTTTTACATAGCACCATCAGAAAGGAAATTCAATTTACCTACATCTTCTCTCATCATAGTACAAAGGACATTTCCCAACCTCAGTGGCACTTTAATTAGCATGATAGTGGAAAACAGTATTTTCCATCATTAGTAGTATAGGGGCTTTAGCCTGTAAATCATGATTCTCTATTATAGTTGGAATGGCTTAGATAATATTCTTCTTGTGACATAGTGAAGCAGACAAGTATTTCACAAGCTTGAAACATGCCCTGAAACGTGCACTACAGCAGTCACATTTATCCATACTATTTCAACAGAATTTTATATAAAACAGTTTATAATATTGGAATGTAGATGTTCAACATTGAATGTCTCATTTCAAATATGGAGACAGTAATGTTATGGAAAATATATTCACAGAACAGACTGTCCCTGGCTTTTATTTTATTTTATTGTTTATGTTTCTTCTTAATTGTCAAAAGTATACCCTGTTAACAGTTCTTAAAGTTATGCATACAGTCTCATTCAAAATGTATAAAAGAAGATAAACTGCTTTTAGACTTGTTTGACTTTAGACGATCTTTATTGCTTTAGTGCAGGATGAGTACATAGTCTGTAAGACATAGAATACAAGAGTCCAAGATAACGAATGAGAGATGGCAAAACTGAGAAGGTTAGTTAGTGCACAGCCACTACTGTTTATTTCCTAAATTGCTTCGTAAGTTTCAATTGTATAAAAAAATCACTTTGTTTCATCTGAATATACAGACTCACATGTTACTGTATACCTTTCTTCACTGATATTTTTTTGTTGGCCAGAACTTTCCCCAAGAGTAAGAGAACGGTCTAATCTGCCTTTGACATCATATTTCTCTTTATTTCTCTCTTCTCCTGTTCTGCTGGACTATTCTGGTCCCACTAGACATCTTGACCATTTTCTTTGCAGATTGCTTGGATTTTACTAGACATATCTCCAGTCTGCTCTACATCCTTCATTCTTATCTTGCAGGTTTTTCTTGCAAGTTTTACTGCTTGCACTTTCTCCTGATTATTTTTTTTTTAATAGCAATACCATAGATCTTCTTCTACGTATTATTATTATATTTAAGCTAATTAGTACTACAAAATGCAATTAGAGGTATTTCAGATTCACAAACTGCATATACAGTGTTGCTGGGTCTGCTCTTTCACTGTGCTTTTACCTGTGTTCAAGGCAAACAATGTGCTAAGCTTGCTTCTTTTTGTTTGCCTCTGTTTGCCAATAGTTACAGGTTCCTTCAACAAAGAGACAGTGCTTCAACAGAGGCAGTGCAAGCAAAATTTTGTTTTCAAATGGAGTGTTGTGGGTTAATCCAGGGAGCAACTAAAGATCACAGAAAAATGAATTTTAATAAAAATTGGCTACACAGCTACATGCAAATATCGTTCCTTATGATTTTTTGAAAGGTGTATATGCTAGTGCTTTCATTTATGCTCTATGTTAGGTGATATTTAAGAAGCACACTAGGCTCAGATAACCATCTTATTATACTTAATTTATTAGAAAAATGAATAAGAAAAAAACGAACAGTTAATGGACAGGCATTCTAATAAGAAACCATTTTAAAAATTTCATGAGGTATATAAACAATTAAACATCACCCTTTAAAAAGGTTTAATTTTGACAGTCTTTACATCCCTCTCAGCTCAGGACATGGTTAATAAGGCATGAGATCACATGGAAGCTCTGTTTCACTGACTGCCAGGAATATATGCATTGAAGTTACCTTCTATGAAGCTCTGTTACTGTTCTGAATTAGATGATGAATTGGAGAATTTGGATGACCAACCTGGAAATTTGTGCAGCCCATCCATACCCAAAGCTGTGGAAGCTATCCAGAAATATGTTATCTGCATCATACAATCATAAATAAATGGGCAGCAGTATTCCAGTTTTTTTCTTTTATCCTTGATTTCATGCATAAGCATTATTTCTAGTTAAGAAATGGGAACTGAGACATGAGATCAGTTCAGAGCTTTGTTCACAGGCACACAGAAAATTCAGAAGTAAACGGGGGACTGAATCTAGAGCTTTAACTCACCAGCAAAGTGTTGTTAGGACCTTACAGTGTACCCATTTGCTCATTTAGTCATTATTCCTCTTGTAACTGCATTTTCCACATGTATTAAACAGATTAAAACAAACAACAACAACAAAAGAATGGTCACACTGTTCAGAACAAGATCCCATCTAGTAAAATACACTATGTCAACACTGTCTGAGGTGGACACACAGAGAAGAATGAAAAAAGAACAAATATATTACCCCACTCACAGTTCAGCTGGCAACCATTTTCTGTGCAGTAACCCATGCAGTTGATTTCTCTCTCAGGTACTTGCCCAGCTGCCCTTTGAAACAGATAAATTTCTGATTGTCACCCAGCTTGCTGACAGTGAATCTGCTAGCTATATTGCATGGAGAAATACCTGTTAGTTTTGTGCTGGAATCTATGTTTACTTTTCGTACTGGAAAAAACAACAACAACAAAAAACCAAGTAGTTTACACTAATTGTCCCTTCTGACATCCATGATTCTGTAGACCCTTTTAGTCCTCTATTTTCTCAGTGACTATGCTGCACTCTCTCTCTTGCTAGGATGATATAAATTAAAATATAAGAAGTTTGTATTACAAGCTTGTGAAGTATATGGTGCAAAAATCTTCCAAAGGCAACTAGAAACCAGACACTATCTAAACTATAACTTTGCTTATACTAATAGAAACGGAACTAATTTTGTCTTTTTTTCCTCTTCCAGTACTGCCTCAATTTCTCATAATTCAGCAGCTACTTTTCATTTATTTAATTTATTATCTCAGGCTCTTAGGTACCCAAGAGATAATATAATCTGAGCCTGATAAAAAAAAAAAAAGAAGTTTTCACCTGTAACTTCTAATGGATCTTTTATATTTTCTCTGTTAAACATCAGCAGATAGAAAAATAAAATCTGAGGATGACAATAAAAACCCAAAACACATACATGGACTTCAAAATGAATTTGAAACAGCATGGGTGGGGACTGATCTGCATATGGTTGCAATGGTGAATATCATCTGAAAGAAATGAAGCTATGCCAATTTAGCACTAGGTGAGGTTTTCACTATGCCTGTGGGTAGCTGATAAATTCTCTTGCCCTATTTCTTTTCAGCATCATCCCAGCTGTCAGATCAATGGCCACCAGTCCAGTTATACAAGAAACTCAGCTCTATGAAAAGGAATGTATGTGTGTTTTTTTCTGTCTTGACATGAAAACTAGCTCATAACAAATACGGAAGCCCTTAGCAGTTCTTAGAGCTCTTTCATGTTCTCATTTTGTTACTTCTTGAAATTAAATCAAGCCCATTTTAATAACTGCATGAATTATGCTTAGTAAGGATTCTAAGGATTGATCATAAGATGATTTTATCATTCAAATTGCAATTTTCATTGATTTTGCTTTCTAAAAATAAATTGTTTTATATTTCACTTCTCCAGTGAACTGTAATTTACCCTTCATCTAACACTTTGGCTGAGAGGTAGCTTATACCTATAATGAATAGTTGTGATTCACTTCATCAGAAAGTTTATCACTAAAATCAAGCTGCAGCCTAACCAACTGCAGTCTGCAAAAACCCACGTAGTATTGGTATGCACTAAGAACACCCTAGAAAGATCAGTAAACCAAAATGTTTTCAATGGAATTCTCATGACAATCCAAAGCTGGTGTCTTGCCAGCTTATAACAAGCAAATGGAAAAAGCAGAGAAACTCACGTGAAATAGTATTGATCTCACTTGCTGACTGTCTAAACAGGTAGGCATCCATTCCCAATGGATCTCACATATTCTTCCAGAAAATGTGCTGGAAAACTTAATCTTGAGATGAGTGTTTAAAAATAAATGATTTCTAGAGCTGTTAGTTCTCTAGCTAAAAATGAATTTGCATTATTAAAGTAGATCAGTATCTTATTGTTATATTGCTCATGTTAGGATGTGTTGCAGTTACATTTTCAGTTGTGGGCTAGAAGGTGAAAAGAGAGAGCTGGCATGTTAGGCAAAGATTTCCACTTAAACATATCAGTGAAAATACAGCCAAATTAATAAGAAAAGAAAATACAATCAGATGAAATTTTTATAGGTGATGCAAAGTTTTGTTTTAGGTAGCAAGGAAGATAGTGTACGGAGGATCTTTCAAGACTACTATTTTGGTAGGGAAATAGCAGATTAAACTCATGGTAGGTGAATTTCAAGAAGTGAAAATAGAAAATAACCCTGGATTTATACAAAAATGATGAATTCTATGCACAGGAGAATTAAAAGTCTTTGATAGGCATTAGTCTGCTGTTAAAATCTAGAAGTGAGTCTAAGAATTAGCTTCACTGATGTCACAATCAATTTATAGCATCAGATAGTCTTTTTCTCCAAGCAAAATTTGAGTAAAGTAAGAAATTGCTACATAGACATATTTCATTAAATGAAATAGTGATAGGAAATTGAGGACATATTAAAAGCAATGGTAACATTTCATCTTTTTTTTCCCTTCTGAACAGGAAAAATGAACATTTCAACCACACGGAAAGTCAGGCAGACTCAAGATGAGAATGAAAACTCCATGTTTTCATGTGTGTAATGTGTTTACTCCAGTGCCAATGACTTCACATATTTAACTGAAACAACTCAATACCTAAAATATTATAACATACATAACTAAGTATCTCAATACCACTCAAAAGAGATCAGCTCTCTTACAAAGCTTTTACCTTTTCCAAAAATCAAGAACACAGTACTTAGCAGTTCATATTTAAAACTAAGGACAGCAAAATTAAGTAAGACATGTATAAAATGGTGCCCAAACTGAGAGCACCTGGGTTGTTCAAACAATATTTTAATAAGAAATAAATAAGTAAGAGGGTTGCTGTTCCTCTAGTGCAGTAGTAACCATAGAAACCAAACCCTGGGGTTATTTTCATTCACAAACCGTTTTTGCGGTGAAGCAAGGAATTCTCTGAGCAAATTGATGGGTTTGATCCTGCAAAGTGCAGCTGCAGCTCAGTTTGTGCTTGTTCCAAATGCAGTGAGCAGAGCACCTGCCAATGCTGCATGGTTATCAATCAGTCCTTTGAGTTAAAAAAAAAAAAAGGGAAAGGAAAAGGAGTTCCAGGTCTTTCTTTTGCCTTTCTAATAGTCTCAAATGCATCAAATTATATTTTACATGTGGAAAATAAATCCTAATCAAGGACTCAGCACATTTTATGTTTAGACCTAAAGCTGAAACTTAGGCAGAAAAGACGTGGGAAACAGTTTGGATGTAAACTTTTGGTCATGCCATTCTTTAGTTAGAATTACTTGAGCTAGCCATGAATTTAATTAGAATTATACAGTGCCAACTAATTTTAGCATTGAGAAATTCACAATTAATTAGCTGAAAATCTTCTTTTATGAAACATAAATCCTCCTCCTATTCTGTTTTATATTATGAATAAAATATTGTTCTATTCCTTTTTTTTTTGTGATCTCCTGAA
This sequence comes from Callipepla californica brunnescens, assembly GCA_023055505.1. Classification (NCBI taxonomy): domain Eukaryota; kingdom Metazoa; phylum Chordata; class Aves; order Galliformes; family Odontophoridae; genus Callipepla; species Callipepla californica. The sequence continues at coordinate 62,270,878 of JALIRH010000002.1, read as the reverse complement.
AGATGTAAAGTAGTACATTATATCATAAAATATACTGATGAGATTTCTCCTAAAATCTAGAATCCACATTATTATTGATCAAAGCACTGATTGTTCTGTTATACTCCTGTAACACTGTTCAGAATTACAATCCTGTATCTAACAATTTCATCAAACCTCTTTAGTTATTTTAAAAATATTACTTTAAATAAGCCACTTAATGTCACTACTTGTTAATTACTAGAATATATTCTAACAGCAAGTAATTCTATGTATATAATTATTTTAAATAAATATGTCTGCATATAACTTCATAAATCATTTAACAAGCATTTAGATTATTTAACATAACATAAAAGGTAATTAGTTATAACATAACAACTTACGAATTTATAATTAACTCTTAAAAATGAAAAAGACAATTTTTGTTCCGTGTCTATATACAAAGTGATATTTGGTTATCTTATTTATTTATTTACTTATTTATTGCCAAATCTAGTTTACTGGCAGTGATGCACATGTATGCTATTATAATTATTGGCAGTAACTTTCTTTTTCCTTGAAAACTTCTGTTAAATTGCACAAAAATGACTTCTTTAAACAGACAAATATACAAAAATATACCACAATCTCTTATATTGAATGCTTGTGTTTAAATTTTAGAGGAAGTGTTTAGTGGACAGGAGTAATTTGTCAGTCAGAGCACTCTGCACTCTTAAGAGATGGAAAACTGCCAGAAGTATAGGATCAATTATAACAAAATATGTAAAGTCTTCTAGAAAAATGAGATTCAAAGATTTAAGACAGCCTGGAACCTAAACACACAGAAGTCCTTGCCTGTACAGTACTGATGAAAAACAAAACTACCTCCTCAAAACAATCTCTGACAGTGGCTTGGCAAGCTGATAAATCCACATCTAAGGGAGTTGGTAGTATATGAATAAGTTCAATAGTCACATGAAATGAAGGACTGAATCCATTCAAACTCTTTTTACAGCTTCAGATTTCTTAATAATCTTCAGGTACATAACATATTGAATTCTGTGCATTGTGGTTAACATAATTGGATGTGCACACTCACATCTGGTCCATGTTTGGTCTATTGTTCAATGTAGTGTTGTGTCCCACAGATTTGATGTAACTAGTTGTGTAATCAGAGGCAAACAAGTGTAACAACATGCTTCAGTGCCCCTCACTAAGCTGGTCTAGCTTCAATTAAGAAAGCTAACTCCAAGATATTGTGGTAGAGACATAGGATGATGCAACAGTAATAGTAAGTGAGCTACAACATGCAGGCTGTTATAACTCAAATGACATGTTCAGTTTCATGTTAGAACATAACTTTTTTTTGCATAACCTGATGGGATAGTTAAAACTTAAATTTCTACTTAAATCCCAACAGGAATTTTTGCTGCTGAGTTTGACACAAAACTGAACTAAATTCTGAATGAAATAAATAGGTTTATTTATTTTATTTAAATGCTACACTTTGCTATGCCAAACTTAAATGCAGTATAACAAGCCATTCCAGTTTATAATATATATAGTGCTTGCTCAGATGAGATCATAGGCAAAATGCCAAGAGTCTTCTGCAGTACCAGGATTTCATCTGTACTATCCCATAACTTACCCCTTAGCTTAGAGCATTGTTGAAATCTCTAGGGGTAAAACTTTGACTTAGAAAATTTAATGGCAAAGCTCCCATCTATATCAACAAATGTAAGGCCTTATCCTAAAAGTTCAAGCAGAAAATGCTAAGTGAGTCATCACTGAATGGCAGATTAAATCCAGACTTGGATAGATTTTTTTATTATTGGAGAATATAAATGGAGGCTATTAGGAAAAACAACAACAAAACTTCAAATAAGAGATTTCAATAGCATATTAATGGGAAAGATATTTAATTTTTTTTTATTATTATTATTTTTGGTATCATAGCACATGTAATTTTCATAATAGTGTACATTCACTTCTCCTGTAACCAACAGTGTTCTATACATTCATGGAAGGAAAGGTGTACTTAGAATAGTCTGTATGGTATAGTTGTATGCACCATACAACATAATAGAGCATAATAATGAAAAGTAATGTCTATTTGCCACTCATATGAGGTTCCTGTTTGAGAGAAAGCTACTAAACAGATCTCCTACCATCATGAGCCAATATTTTCTCCTGCAGAAAGTAGCTGACTCCTGTTTTCCATTTAATTAAAAAAAAAAAAAATCAGTGGAGAGGCAGGTGGAATAACATACTGAATAGTACAAAGGTAAAAAAGGTAGTTTAAACATTGAGCAAGGCCTACAACATGGTAGGGGTAGTCCTGATCAAGTTGATCAGATTTTTATAACTTCTGTTCCAGTAGAAAACATGGAAAAAGCTACATTATTTTTAGAAAGGCAAAGATTTAAAATCAATCTCTGAGAAGAAAGTAGGACTAAAATTCTCTCTCTTCAAAAGTAACCCAAGAGAATGAGACACAAATACAACCTGGACTTTGCAGTAGATCTGCTATATTTACACAAATCGTAAAGCAAGGGCCACTGTTTTAATCAAGTTCATATATTTGCTGTTAGGGAGGTGAAATATTTTTTGCTTTGAACAGTTTTGTAAGTTAAGCAAATATATAAACTTTCAGAAGATTCATGTTTGCTTGACTTTTCATTGCATCTGCAGTTAACTAGGGTCATCTTGCACTGTCAGTTCAGAACATATTTCACTGTATAATTTCTTCAACGTCTTTGACTTAGACTCAGTTTTTGTAATATATGCTACAGGTGCTGACCCAGCAAAAATTTTTTTCAGGCACTACACACTAGATTTGTGCTTAGCACTATGTATGCCTATTTTTTTTAATGATATATGTTCCAGCAGATCTTATTACAAATGTTTTGGTTTGATTTTATTATTTTTTTCTGCTATGTTTGCTATGTTTGTCCTCACTCCAAGTATTTTTGATTACTTGAAGTACTGAAACAGAAATAAATGACATAAGATTTGGTCCCTACATTTTTAATATTAAAATATATATTTACTGACTTGCATTATATATTTTTATTTTCCACTTTACTAGGAAACTACCGCTTGTCTCAGTTTCCAAGCAGAAACTTAAGGAAATCTTGCTATTTCTGTCATTTAAGCTGCAGTCAGATGAGCAGAGCCCCATATTATTCATACTATTTAATTAGCAAATAACATAACAAAAAACAAACAAACAAACAAACAAACAAACAAAAACCCCAAAAAACTAACTCTTAAAAGTTTGTTCTGAAAAGCATAGAATGTTTCGCTTGTTTTCTGATATGATATTATATTCCCTAGTGGTATTAAACTTTGTAACCTTACAACCTACATTACTTATAAAACAGATGTTTAAACTTCTTGATGCACACAAGTGGATGTAGAGTCACACCATTTTAAATCTAATTAGTACTTAATAAGCCATTGGAAATGTTGTCATTCATCTCTTACAAATTAATCCTGATCTCTTAACACATGCTGCTATTTTGAAACAGTAATTATTCTGAAACAAAAAAAAAGAGGACTGAGTTAGTCTGAATTAACATAAATGGCTCCCATGATTATTTTATGTGCTTTCAGCAGAGTGGTTCATAGAATTATGGAATTGTAGAATAATCTGAGTTATAAGAGAACATTAAAGGTCATCCAGTCTGACTCCCCTGCAATGAAAAGGGACGCCTACAACTAGATCAGGTTGCTCAGAGCCTGTGATCATAATGCCTCCTATGTCTGGAGGAAGAAGGCTTCATCAGCAGGCTGTAGTCATGCAACAAGACTCCTTTGCCTCATTCTCTAACAATAAGCTTGTGAATTTCTTGTGGCCATTTTTCAGACAGCTCTTCACAGTCTATTCCTATCTTGATTTAGAATAATGCCTCCTCCACTTCTTCCTCACCTGTCCCTTCTGAGCAGCTTGTAGCCATCAACAGCTGCATTCCAGTCATGGGAATCATCCCAACAGATGTTGATGACAGCAAATGTGTCATGGTTTTCTAGTAGCACAGTGGCTTCCAGCACCTCCTGTTTAATTCCCAAACTGGCCTAGGAGCACTTCAATTGGGAAGTTAGCCTTGTCACTTTCTTGAAGGATAACTCCTTAATTCCTTTGACGTATTTTCCTGCAGGTTCCCTGTTGCCTTCTTCTGTAGCCTTAGTGGTCCCTGACTTGTTGTCATGTTCGCACACTGTAGTCAGTGAACTAGTGGAGATTCTAGATAATCTTTCAGTCTTTGTTATTAACTTTCATTCAATGTAGTTACATTAGTATTACCTGAGTTAAATTGTATCTTCTCAGTAACTCACTTTTTACTTAAAAAAGGAATCTCTCTGGATTTCTACATAAGAATAGAAAGACATTTCAACATGATAAAAGAAAGACAGTTTACAGAAGAAAAAAGGATAGGCACAGGAATTGCTTTATCTTTTTGCTAAAAGCATTTACTAGTAGCATTGCACATAAAAAAATATTAACAGGTTATGCCACACTTACTAAGAATTAAAACACTCCCATGGAAGCCCTGACCAGTAGAGGACTAAGACATTCTGGTTCTGAACTACCAATGTATTTGCTTTCCCTTTGTACATATGTCAGTCCTGTTTGTTCATTCTACACTACAGAAGGGTTAGTCTCCATCTTGGTCATGCCTTGTTAGTTATGAGGCTTCTATTTGCACAACGATGTCATAGACAGCCTGCAGGCAAACTACTCATGCTAACATGACAAGAATGTTTTGGCACAATGAGTTCTGTGGTCTCTGAGAACTTTGGGCAGATTCAAAACAGCCATTGCAAATGATTGTTACGAAATGAAGTCAAATGTGACTTCAACCCTGTGATTGAACCAGGAGCCCCATTCTCCAATGGCCTATTTATACTTTTTTACTCTCTTATTGTAGTCTTAACTACTAACTTCACCACTTCACTGGATTAAAACTGAATCTAACTGACCACTATTTAAATTCAAGTGGTAAACGAAACAGTGAATACAATTCAGGGATAAAAGGCTCATATCATATAGTTTATCTCTCTCTCTCTCAGTTAGAGGTCTTTTGTGGCCTCTTCTGAAAAGCTGGGTTACTGAAATATGCAGTCTCTGTTTCTCTCCTATTCCCTCATTTCTTGAAATAAAACGCTGTTGTATCAGGAACCAGATGTGAAATGTTAAAAAAAGAAAATATTTTTTAAATATTTGGCAGTAGATATAGAAGCTCATAGTTTTTATTTCTGCTTTGAGGCCCGTTTAAAGCCTCACTCTAACATCTAAAAATCTGCAGAGAACTAAAATGATACTTGCACAGACTGAGCAGCTAAGATGATAAACAGAGGAGGACTCCCTTTTAGGTGAATTGTTCAAGTACAGCTACATTGGTCCAGACTGCATCTCGTCTGTGCAATAAGCAATGGTTTCATTTTATTTCTCAGCAGAGCAGAATAAAAATCTTTGGTTAAATACATATATAAATATAAATAAATATATATATATAGAGAGAGAGAGAGAGGGAAAGAGAGAGAATTATCTGAGCCATATAAAATTCCATGGCATGCTTTTGTATAGTGTTGTCATTCTACATTATGCCAAATATAAGTCACCATTAGCCTAAGCCAAAATGAAGTCACCAAGAAAGTCAATCATTTACTCTTGGTTAGGTATACTGACAAGATTAGTTAGTGAAGGTCAAGTGGCTGTTATCTAGGATTGCGCTATCATGTAATTGTCTCCACATTAATATAAAAACCTACAATAGAATGTCTTTTATGATCAATGAAATTTACTTTAAATACGTGTAAATATCAGCATCTGTTTTCATTATGATTGTCATTACATTCACTCATTCATTGCAGTACTGCTCATAAACATAATTATTTGATGATACCCATTCTGTTTCAAGTGAATGTTCAGTATAGCCCTATACCATGCAGTGCTGGAAGGTGACTAGTTTTGTGATCACATCTGCTGCTGAACCAAAAAAAAAACCAAACAAAAACTTAGAGCTCTTCCTTCAGTAGTTACTACTTACTAGAATTCCCAGATAAAAACAAATTATTTCTCACTGAAGACTGTGAACAGGAACAGTTATAACAAGAGTGATTCATTTATCTAGATCCTAATAGAAATCCTGACATAGAGTTTGGAGCCATGGTTTCAAATTCAACATTGTTTCAGAGGATAGCAGATGTTTGCACCTTATTAAGAAGTCTATTTCCCATAATATACTCTGCTTTGGAGTCATCTATGTTACCAACTTCCCCCCTGATACACCTGATACAGTTAAGGACTTCCACAGTACAATTAAGGACTTCTACATGAGGCTCAGTGTAAACTGAAAACTATTATAAAAGCAGTTGCAGTTGCTGTTTATTGCTACGTGTTGGAAAGTGAAAAAGGAAAAGTGGGGATGTGATAGCAGAAAGAAGAGATGCTTACAGAGAGAAGTAGATTCTAATTAATGCCAGTAAAGTATCGCTTATAGCCAAGCACTAGTTAGTTGATGAAACTGCTATATGAAATATTAAGATAAGGACCATCAGTCTAAAATAATTAATGCTACACTCAGTAAGATTTAGTGACTAATAAGGAAGTATTTGTCAAAGACTTAAAACAAGATTTGGCAAAGGGCCTAGGAAGTTTGGGTACTTCTTGAAGTCTGAAATGGACCTCTTTAGTCTCTCCAATAACTGTTCTTCGTTATTTCATGGACAGACTCCTTTTGCCTTTTGGAAAAGAAAGAAAGAAAGAAACAAAAAGACAAACAAAAACAAGAAGGCTTTCATTGATTCCAGATCTTTAATAAGGAAATGCAAAATTAATCTGAATCATCTCTTTGTAGAAAAAAAAGAATGAACTTACTCAGGTAGGTGTAATTTTGCATGTCTTCACAGTGAAGTAGAGGGAATTTTAGTCATGGCATTCCTTAAAGGTCAGTTTTGAAATTAATCTGATTTAATATTTTCTTCAAAGAGTGATCTACAAAAAGATATGAGTGATGACATTTTTGATATTAAGAGATTTGAGTAACATAGTCCACGCTGTGGAAAATCAGGATATTCATATGAATAACTAGATGACTGTGATGACTCTGAAAAGAAAAATAAGATGAACTTTGTCAGATCAAAGTTCAATATCATGAGATTGAGGGGTAATAAATATACTCTCCAGTATAACTGAGGGACTTGCAGCTAGGAGCAGCTGCAGCAAAGTAAAATGTGTATGTACTCACTGATGAGAGAATGACTGATCCCGCTGTAACTCACCAGCAGAAAGACACAATGCGATAAAATAGAAAGGGAGATTTTCCTAGTAAGAAAATGAACTGGGGAAATGATTTTGCTGTTTTATGAATTGCTGGTGTTTTCACATCTTAAATACTCTGTGCAATTTTCACCAATCCTATAGACAGAATTCAAAACGAAACATTCTTAATAGCTTCAAGGGAACATTGAAGACCCTGTCCAACATCTATACTTGCACTTCACTTACTGGACTTAGCCAGCATACTAAAACAAAAGCCAATTTCACTTATCCAGCAATATATGAGGGTTGAGAAGGCATCTGTCCTAAATTTTCATCAGAATGCTCCTGTCAGAAGAGTGACATCTGGTATACCTTTACAGCAGAATTAGAGGCAAAGCCCCTTAATGACCTGAAAGATAGAAGTTGATCCATTTATGAAAAAGGAGGATTACGTGTCATGGCTGTGTGTGAAAGCAAAGACTTGGATTTGGTGACCCTGGTCTTCCCTAATCCCATGTTCCTATAAATTATAACTCCTGTAATCCTAAATAACTCGTGCACACAGTGGGTAGTGTCTGTGGAAGCATTCAAAGCTGCTTATGTGACTGAGGAAGCCACAGTCAGAAAACTAAGCCCACAGTTAGGATTTCGTTGAAAAGCTCTGTTAGCAATACTGAGCATTAACTTCTTAACAATCTTTTATAAGGTACATCCCCTAACTGAAGAATATATATATATATATATATATATATATATATATATATATATATATATATATACCTTCATCCATTACATTCATCTGCTCAAGTCTTCTTTCTGCAGATAAGCAGAATTGTGAGTGAGGTTACAAAACATTTTGAGCTTCTTGAACTGGTAATTGTTTGCATCCCTCTGGGGATCTTCTTTAAAGCTCTGGTCTTGACAGTGTGAAAGGTACAAGGTGTATTGAGATTTGATAAGCATTTTAAAAGTGAACATTGATCCAGTATTTTAGGCAGTTGTCCCATTAATCTAGAATGACCTACATGTATCTATGGACTGATGGATGACAAGTCATGGCTGTTAACTGATTTGAAAAGAAACAGACAAACAAACAAAAAAAAAACACCTTAAAGAAACGAAAAGAAAATAAAAATAAGGATTATTTGTGAGGAAGTTTTCTTCAACACACTTCTGTTGGCAAGAGAGAGAGGAGAAGCATCTTCAGTTCAGTCCTAGGGTGCATAGTTCATAAGCAGGATTCACTGTCTGTCCATTCCCAAACTATTATACTCTGTAATTAACCTACAGTTTAGTTATCAGAACTTAGCAAATAATTCTCAATGCACAATTTATTTGCTTTTTTCCACAAATTGTATCAGAATGAACGGGGAAGTTTTCCAGTTTTTTGTTTTTGGTTTTTTTTTTTATTCTAGCTTTGACAGAGATCTTTTTTAAATAATTATTGGTTTGTAGTTGTTATTATTTTATTTAAGTTCAGATTATTAATTCTCATAACTTAGATATCTACCTTAGCTGAGTTATTCTTTGTTAATAAACTAAATCACCATGTAGTACCATTTTTACATCCAGCTATAATATTCACAATTCACAATATGCCCTGCCCCAACTAAGTCACTAATTTAGTGAGTAGTAGAAAACTCACAATGGCTAATCAAGAACTCTTAAAATTTCACAAGTCAGTAATCTGAAATTTAAGTCGAAAAAATGTGACTTTGTGGAATAGGAACAATCAAGTAGAGTGCACATATTCTTGGAGAACAGGTGTTGAATCATCATGACAGAAGTTAAACTTGTTTTTCTTTTAAAGTGGTCAAGAATCTGAAGAACTTTTTTTTTGATTCTTCATGTCACTAATGCACTTTACTGCTGCAGGGACGGCCCCTGAGAGCAGAACCTGGCACTGCCCCTTGTCAGACCAGCTCAGCTCCAGCTGCTCCTTACGGGACCCGCCACTGCCACAGCTGCACCGTGAGCGACACTGGATGTGTGCCATGGGGACAGCAGAGCTAAGAAAGGGAAACACTGCTGCAACAACAGCAGTTGGGAGAGGGGAGTGAGAGATGGGAGAGAATCGGCCACGGAGGAGCAAAGGTCAGTGCAGGAGCAGGGTGGGAGCCAGCAGCTCCCTGCAGCACAGGAGAGGTCCATGGAGGAGCGGGAGGCGGTGTTAGAAGAACACTTCTAGTTATTTTGGATTCTCATGTCGAATAGGAATGACAAACATGCAAACTTTGGGATAGTCTGAAAGTTATCAGGTATGTGGCCATGAGAGGCAGATGGGCTACATGAGAAATACATCTGGTCTGCTTTATTAAGGAACCGTAATCTGAGATTTCTGAATCATAATTATGTTTCACTTAATAGTCTTACGATTCAACCCTTTTTGATTGGAGATAGAAGTTCTCTGCAGCATGAGTCATAGAATTTCCTGGCCTATAGGATTTGTCAGTGTTTTCTAGTATAATGCTCTTGCCCTGGAAAAAAAATAAAATAAAAATAAATCTGTAAAATCCATAACTGCAGTGATTGCTAATTATACAGCTCCCATGATCTAACTATGTACGTTTGGGTTTGCCTGTCAAAAGTTTTTCCTTGCAGAAGAAGAGATACTACTGGATGTCCAGAGTCCCAGGAGAAGGACCCCACCATGTACCTACAAGACCAGATTAAATATCATATGTTAGAGGAGCCAAATTTTGCCACATACTCTGCACACAGTGTCACAAAATATCACAGTTCTCCAATTTCCAGTCTCTGCAGTTCCAGTTCAAGCACTTCTATATGTACATATTTCCCAGGACTATGTTAGCAGAAGGTACTGTTTTCCAAAAAGAAAAACTAACATGCTACTTGGCACATATATATTACTTTAGTGTTGTTTTTTTTCAGCACAGATTTTGTTACAGACAGTCCAACATTCTAGAAGTGTTTAATATCCAAACTCCACTTGGATACAGATACATAAATTATAACAATAATGTAATCATAATTGTAACGATAATGATAATAGATTCATAGAATATCCGTGCATATATCTGAAATCTAGAATCATCAAGGCTTTTGCTAGTTGTTTTCCTGGTAACTCCCTGTTATGAACTGATCATGAACTGATATCATTAGTCTTTGGAAAATGGCCTTCTCTCAATTAGTAGCTGTTCTAGATGCTATGACCCAAACCACTCCAAATAATTTGTAGTAAATGGTCAGGAAACACAAGTTTCATTGTGCAACCACTCTGAAATAGCTGCATTCGCTAAATTTTCCTGGTAGTCTCACAACCAGGTGATTATTGTGTTATTTGTTGGATACATTTCTCCCTATTCCTCTCTGCTTATAGGTATCCTTCTGCTTCAAGCGAAAGGTGGTGATCTTTTTCACTTACCTTGAGGTATGTTCCTCCTCATGTCTAGAAGCAGTGTTGTTAGCAGCTAAATGATTAATTTTGCCTTAAGCATGACTGGGTTTCATGCACTAAGGTTATCCACAGGGTGGAAAGCACTATGCATTCCAATGGCCTGTACTATCTTGAGTTTGGTTTCCCTTGTGATAAATGATAGTGATGTTTTATCCAGCAGCTCTGTGATTTGGGAACTCATTAACAATTCACTTCTTTCTATTTTAGCTATCCTTCCTCCTTATTGAGGAATATGGTCCCTGCCAATCTGCCAATAAGTAAGCCTAGGGAGTCTGCTTAGCTCTGTCCCATGATTATGAATTAAAATGTTATAATTAAAGTAGTTTAAAACAATCATTAAACTGTAATAGAGTCAGATTTCCTAAAGAAGATGATTTGATGCCATGTCTCTTACTGCCAGTTAGACACATTTACTATCAAACTATTCAGTAAATATTTTAATTTCCCTGATGTTCCTAGCGAAGAGGGAGAGAGGTAGGCATTGAGATCTAAGGAGTACAAAATTGTGAAACTGTATCTGAGGTAAGTGCTCTTTTGCAGCTTAAAGTAATGTCCCATGCTCTTGTAGATTTTTGATATATCCCTCAATCCAGCTTTCCCTCTACTCATTTAACTGGCTCTCTGTTCAGTGACCCCATTTTAGACCTGCATGTCTTCCCCTCTGTTATGCAGAGAAATGTAATGCAGCTCCAAAGCCTGGGCTCACAGCTTGATGTTTTAAAGATGCAGTGTTCTGTATTGAACTCCTCGGCTTTTGGCAGAACTAACCCAGTGTCTTTGTTTTGTGTCTGTGTAATTAGTCCACAGCAGTTGTTCAGCATTGTATTTTCCCAGTACTGGGGTTTCACATTGCTTTAAAAATGCACTTTTCAGTAGGTGGCTAGTTGCTGGGAGTACTAAATGTGTATCCCCAGTCCAAGCTCACATCCAAAGTCACTTCTGGGACATTAAAATGCCACCGCAGGAATACTTCACTACCTTCTTCATCTCAGAGCCCTAATGAGTTATGTTCTGCATATTGTCATGCATCGTGTCCTAAAATGCAGTCATTTCCAACTTCTGACGTTTAACTACAAGCCACAGGAGCATCTAGCTTAACAATAAAAAAAATCCCAATATAGAGGATGAAAAAACAGGAGAGAGAGGAGAAGAAATTGAAATCTAAATGAAATCAAATATTTTTAAGTATTTTTGCCAAAGCAAGGTCTTATGAAATTGAAATCTTACTAGACTTCAAAGTTCTTGACATGCTTTGGAAGTTACATATGAGATCAAAGCCAAGTTTATCGAAATTAAAATAAAATCTTGATGTAAATGTAAAAAAAATAAAGATAGGTTAATTAATACTAATCATGTTAAATTACATTAATGTGTTTTTTTGGTATCCAATGGTGATGCTTTTATACCTAAGTATTGTCATTAGGATCACTTGCATCTCAGTTTACATTCATCAGGAAAAATCACTAAAGTACATGACACTGCAGAGTGTATTGACTATATTCTTAGTAAAAGTAACCATAGCATCAGGCAATTTTATGAATCCTTTCATCTACCATATCTGACAGAATCAGAAGAAGTCTGAAAACTTGGAGCTTATATCTTTAACAGTAAACTTCTATTTGCAAAAATGTACTACTACTGCCAGAGAATTTGTTGCCTTTTGATTTCAAGCAGAGGTTTTAAAGACATATTGACATCTTGTGAAAGCTTTGAAAATTCAGTTTGGAGAGATACACTGGAAACACGCACATGTGGTTTATGATTTTTTTTCCAGCCGGTTCATGCATATACTGTATTGGGGGTTCTGAAAAGTCACATATACAGTATTGGGGGTTCTGAGAAGTCATTTATATTAATTCTGTGGAGAACTGAGCAGATGCTTAAATATAAATTAATGTTCTGAAAATGGGTGAAAGGTTTACCAAGGGACATTAAGAAATCAGGTGATAAATTGGTTATGAAAATGAATACTTTGGTGGTCTTAAAAAAATAGTCCTCTAATTTTCATGGAAAATATATACAGAATTGGAAAGAAGTTGGTGGAAACTTATTAATAAGGAGGGTATGCAATATGGCTTTATTTGAATTATTCATTATCTCCATTTTGAGACATAGAAGCTATGTTAAAATCTAACCCTATGTGGAAAGCTCTTTTAGATATTTTGATACTGATTGGATTTCATGTAGAAAACTTGATAACACAAAATCATATAAATGGCTCATGTTCTACTTGTCAAATTTCTCTCAATATTTTACATTTCTTCTTGAGTAAATCATATTTAATTTAGCTTGCAGAATAAATTTTTTAACTGAAAAGAAAAATCCTAAAACAATATGATGATTGGTAATAAAACTGCAGAATCACAGAATTGTAGGGGTTGGAAGGAACCTCCAGGGACCATTGAGTCCAACCTCCCCTGCCAAAGCAGATAGGTTTTCAATGTGGCTACAGGTGTCAATAATACATTTTTTTAGTTTAAAGTAGCCTGCCAAATCTCATGTATTGAGGCCTAATATAAGTAATTGAATAGGCACATTAACAGTGAAATCAAAGTTTGTAAGGTCCTAGGTCCAAAGGAAATTATCTGGTTTTGATTAATAGAACTGACTTCATTCATTTACAGAAGAAATTTTTAAGATACCGCCCCCAAGTCCCTGCTGATCTCCATCATTTGGATTGGGAAAAACTCTCTTTCAGTTTCCCATTTCAATCTTAAGGATTCTTGATACAAATATAAACCAGGAACCTTTCTGCTTCAAGCTTTCTGTCCAAATATTGTCCATCTTTTGTTAGATGTAGTGCTCCTACTCGGAATTTAACCAGAAAGTGAATGGGGTATGATTACACCTTTTTCTGCTCGTGTTAATGTGCAATTGCACCACTAGGCTGAGGGGCTGTCCACGCAGTTTACATTTTGTTCCTTTGCATACTGTTAATAGCAATTTGCTCAGTCTTGAAAAGAGTACATACGTTTTTCTGAGAAACTAGAATCAGAGCTGCAGCATGAGTACCAAATGGACGTAATAGGTATTTGTTTAACACTCCCACCAGAAATCTTAGGAATCTTAATTTTTTTGGGTTTTGGGGTTATTAATTAAATTAATGGGTTTGCTGTTCTAATCTTAGGTCAACAAATATTTCTGTGTTGCAGAAAATACGGCAGGATAGCTGTTTTCAACTCCTGAATTTTAATTAATCTTAAGTTGTATGCAAAATGAATAACCATTTCTTATTACTTAAAATGATGTATTTCGAAGTATTTTTCTTCTAGTTCAAGCTATAGATGAATGGAAAAGAGTATTCTTCAAGGATCTATTTGCAATTGATGAAGTTAGGGCAATTTTTTTTTTTCAGGAATACAAGAACAGTGATTTATGCACTGCGTTGTAGAACATTTATAAATAATGACACGAGATGAGAACGACTTAAAAGGAGCAGCTGTTCAAACTCTTTAAGCTGTTAGAATGAATATGCACATAGATCTTGCTTGTAAAAAGGGATTCTGGGAGTTATAATACTAGAGCTGTGTAAGCCTGGGACTACCTGCTCTTGTATCAGGTTCAGGAAACTGACAAGAAATCTGCCAGACTTGTCAAGTGCATTGTGCCTCAAAGGCAGTTAGAAAGTATTTTTTAATTGCTTGCTGAATTACATGGGATTTTGAATTCATTAGGAAAGCAAGTATTCTTGCCTTGCTGAATAAGTGCCACTAAAAAAAATGTGTTCTCTCTTCTCCCTCCCTCCTTCTTGCTGTCTCTCACCTACACATACACAATCATGGAGACAAATAATATATTCAAACCGCAGTGAAAAATGCTGTGGAAAGAAACAAATGAAATGATAAAAATACACTGGTAAATTGTAGTCATCTTAGAAAAATACTAAAATGTATACATACATTATAAATTATTTTCTGTTGTAAATTAATGTTCATTAAAAGTATGTGAGCCAAAAATTCAAATTGCTTTTCCTTGGCTTACTTAGCAAAAGATGGGGCTGCCAGCTTTGTTTTAGAACTAACCTAGGCAGTGGAAAGGTCTCAGAACATCACCTGCACACACTCTACTACAGTGACACCCCTAAATTCTTGTATGTGGAGATAAATAATAATATGATAATATAAATGTTAAATGAATATATTATATAATAAATAAATAAATAAATAAATAAGTTATATCAGTATCCAACACTTCAACTCTGTAAAATGTCACCTACTGGAAGATGGTGAATACCATGTCTCTTTTATCAAAGGCATTATGAAACCACATGTAGTTTTTTTAATATTTCAAATGGCTAGAAATGAATGCATATATTGGTTACTGTGTGGAAACAGAGAAGCAAAATTTAGTTGTCTGAGTGAGTAAGTACACTTGTGTGTACACAACACCAACACATACAAAGTATCTATTAAAAAATTCCTGTGTTTGACAGTCACATACACAACTCAGTTATTTATATCAGTGCTTAGACATGGCTTCAAAGCATATCAGAGTTATGAAAATTTGAACATAAAAATTTAAGTTAATCTCTCAAGGCATTAACCAATTCAAAATTGAAGTTTAAAGACTCATTTTATTATCTTAATTTGTTGAAAAAATTACATCAGAGTGAAGAAATACACGGAAATTCAAACTCCTTTTTGACATACCTCAGCTTTACAGGTAGTATGCGTAAAGTAAGGTGAGTATTACCATTTTTAGATGGATTACTAAAAAAGTTTCTCAAAGTGTTGCTCAATTTATTCGGCAAGTTCTAGAAGTTTGGAAGACTTTACTGAAAACTGTTTCTAAAAATATCATCATGACATCATCAGCCCTATATAATATGTCTTTTGTTACCTGGTGCTCTCATGTGTTTGAATAACATGCCTTTCAGGTTATGCACTAAAAGAGATTGAATAAGGGAGAATTTAAGGGCCTTAGGGCTCTGAAGGGATATTGTTATTTGCAACTGGTTCCACAGTGTTAATAAAGCTAACTTACCTGGCAACTGTTATAACTTTGCTCGGCTTTCAGCTTAGAAAAAAATAATTATCTTGGCCAAAATCTGAAAATTCTATGCTGAAAAAAAGCCAGGTACTCACAGCCATGTAAGTCTTGCCTATAGCATAATTTGTACCATCATTCACCACAGGTAATTTCATAAAGCATAGCAAGAAAAAAACAGCAGTTGTTATAAAATATTATTCTGAGGATATCTATAGTTGCATGTTGTTGATGTAATATGCTGTCCAAAAATCCAGATCTTGACAGATGTACCTTGAATAATGCTTTTCCCAGGTGCCATGCCTATAACTTCTCTGATAGCAATTCCATATATAATATAAATAGAAATATTGATTAGAATAGTGGCATACAGAAATAACATATAAATAACTGTAAACTTGCCCTTTCTGTAATCTCTCCTCCTCATTAGTGTAGAAATATTTTTCATGCTACTGTCATTGCTAGAAGCTATTTCTTATTATGCACCAGCTCTCTCCAGAAATTAGAGCCACAGAAACTTTACATGTTGCTCAGTAGCTTGGAAATTTGTATATTTTTCTCTACTGAAAATTACTTTGTAAGGTAGTTAGCAAACAACCAGTGCTTGAAGGATATAATTGGAGTATCACAAGAATGTTCCCTGAAAATCAAAATCTCTCCTTTTATTTGGCATGATTAGGGAAGGAACAGAACCAGAGTTTTATGAAACAAAAGAAAACTAGGAAAGGTCATCTGAAATATGAAAGCAAAAACAATTTATTTCTGACAGATATTATATCTGAAGAGTTTGCTTGTTTCTATTTGTATATAAAAATACACATTTTTAAATGCAGTTGCAATAGATGTTATTATAATTTCTCCTAAAACATCTGAATCTATATGTTACAAGTTCTTATATTCTGACATGGTTTTAGAATAATGTTTGTTTGTTTGTTTGTTTAATGATTTTATAATACATTATCCTGTATTATATGAAAATTGAGAACAACTTTGAGAGTAGGACTTAGAGTAAATATTAAACCACAGTTTTAATTCATCATTAAAGTTTCAAATAAGGCAGTTAAAAGTCAGAAGTGGGGTTCAGATATGCAAATTTACTACCAGTTTTAAATAATTTTGATATAAATCCAGTGTTATGATTTAAATATTATAATTTATATTGATTTAGTATCTAATTTATCATCAAATTTACCTCAGGAGATTAAATAGTGCATTCCTTACAAGGCTTCACTAAAAACTGCATTAAAAAAAATATAGCATCATCCTTTCTGATTAAAACAAGCTATGGAGATGTGAGATCCTTCTTTGTCAGTAAAACAAATTTTTCTTGATGTATCTGAGACTCTGAATTCCTTGTTCATCCATGGAGTTAGTTACCTACACCTCATTCCTGGTCACAGTGAAAGCAATGAAAGTTTGTTATTCTGACTTGCAGGATTTTGGAGGGAAGGCCAGGATTTATTTTACTTGATATGCACTGAATATATATCCTTTATGTTTTTAATCTTATGGAAAAGGAGACTGGTAGCGCTACAGAAGGGAAAGTAGCATTGAAGCAGATTTAAAAAGCAATCAAACAAGTCATTTAACTGAGATACATTTTGTACAAATTAAAATTAAAAATCCATCAGTGATGCTATCTGTGTAAACTCTTATAGTTTAGTTTCAGTACTCTGATTTTCATTGTACAGACCTCTAGACTGTTTAAACAAGGATAATGTATGATCTTTTCTTAATATGAGAAGATGTAGAAACAGAAGGTGCATCAGTAACTGCTCTGAAATAGATCCACTGGAAATAAGTTTGTAATTTTGTAGCTCAGAGGGACATTTCTTAAGGATATTCCTTCTTTAAACCTACTGAAGCTTTGATCCAGTGAGGATATGCTCCCTACAGGGAGTTTGATTTTCTAGTAATTGAAGTACAAAATGTTTGAAACATCTGTGCTCTGTAGCTTAAGCAAAATCCTACTCACTGTGTATCATTTTTCCAGAGTAAATTGTTTGCCTGCTGGAGCATGGACAGAAAAGGCAAAAAGTCAGGGTATAAAAACACCATAAAGCAAGGAAGGTGAAATTTAAAGTGCTAAGAAACTACTAGAGCAATGTGTGTTCTACTAGAAAATGTATCTTTCATATTGTGAGCTATTCTAGTTTCCTTGATCCTAACTGAAGAACAGTTAACAATTGTTTCACAACTCCCATGTCACTCATAGGATCAGATGTACAGGTTACTTTGAAGGAAGTAATTTCATCTCCAAGAAATAGACATCCTTTGCACTTTAGGTTGAGTTCTGTGATATTACATTCCAAATGTCCTGATTGATAGCATGTTTGCAATTTTCAGGTAGTAGTTTAGTCTCATAAGAACCTTAGGCCTTATGAAAATTGGCTTACTGAAGTCTACAGTAGGGATTTCAAGCGAAAATAAATGTTTTAAGAGCTCCAGTTGTATTCTGTAAGAATATAGTCCCTATGTTCTTTCAAAAATCTGCACATCAAATCTTCAGCATTAGACACTAAAACAATCTGTTGTGATACAAAATAAATTGTAAATTCAAAAAAAAAGAACCACAAAACTTGAAGGAAACTTTAGTAAATGATGTGATTTATTTAATTTTGTTTCTGCTTTATTGTGTTTTAAGTACTATCTATCTGTTTCTAAAGTATCTCCTCACAACACTAAATATTTTTATGATTTTTAAATCTTTTAGGTTCATTTTAAGAAATTACTTTCAACTTAGACTAAAAATAATAAATGTGATTTAATACTAAAGACCAGTTTGAGAAAAGTGTATTCACTGACAGCATATTTATTTTTTTTTTCCTCGGATGAAATCTCAAACCTGTATTAACCACTTTTTGTGGACAGTAGTGTCTTTAATAAGGTGCATACTCCTCACACATCAGATCCAGGGATATAGCTTACAATCATAGAATGGCTTCCTCCCTTGGGCGGGGATAACACCGTATTTTAGGAATGTTCTTGCCCCAAATTTACTGTAACTGTCATTACAACAATATTTTCCAGACAATTTGTTCATAAATTGAGAAAGCAGTTTTTAGGAATATTTAGAAAAGATTTCTGAAATCACTAAACTTTGTGTATATTTATTTTCCATTGAAGTGCTATCTCTAAACAGAATTATTGAGCAATACAGCTAAATGGGAGAATTTGAATCTTAAAAATAAATTCTTTTCAACAGCAGTAGGAATGATGAAAAGAGTGAAAGATCAATACCTCATAGTCTAAAAGAAGACTATAAGCATCAAGCAGGATTAGTTGTTCCCTTTAGGGATAAGAGGTTTCAGTGATAAATACTGTGTAGATGGAAAATTACTTTTAAATACAATTAAACAAATGGATATCCTTTTAAAAAGTTTTGTTGATACTAATATAAAAAGAATTTTTTTTCTTTCTTTTCTGTTTTATCCTCTCAACTATGCACCTTTTCTTTCTTGTGTTATAGATGTTGTTTAAGCTCCAAAGAGCAATTTTTTTTATGAGTATAAACATCACATTCTCTTGTTAAGGAAAAAAAAGAAAAAAGAAAAAAAAGGACTACTTTGAGAAGATAATGACCTGTTAGAGAGTGAAGATTGGGGTAAACATTCTGCACACTAAAGTCAAAAACTCACATGTTACAGAGGTAGATGAATGGAAAATTTTGTTTCTTAAAGTTTTATTCATCTAGGGTGAGAAAATATTAGTCCTGCTGATTTAAAATCTGTCATAGTATAGAGGTGTTGGCAGTGCTGAAGGAACAGTAAGTAATGCTGACATATCCTCTGGAAGTTTAGAGTAGTTATGTAAGAATCACAAACAAATAGTTTCCCTAAGGTAAGAATCCTTCTTACAGCCACTTAGATGTAAAAATTTTTACACAAAAATTAACCAGAAACACATTTTGTAATGATTATTTGTAATGCTGTTTTCAAATCAAACAAAACATCACTTTTGTTATAGGCCTGGTGTTCCCAAGCAACACTCAATTGGGATTCAAATGGAGGCTTACTCAAACAAAAAGCACACGTTGCTGTTTGTGATGCTGAAATTCTAAGCCATCTCCATTCTAAGCCATATGAAGAAACATACAGAAGATCTCATCTATATTTCAAGAGATATTTAAGCTTTGTCTTTATGAGCGAGTAGTAGCAAGCCTCTCACTTCCATTTTATTAGTCAGAGCTTTTTAAAATTTGAGAAACATTCAAACTTTCAAGTTCTGGCATTTGAGTGAGATTTAACCATTGGAGCCTTTTGACAGAGCTCAAACACATTTACCTTCTTTTTATTCCAAAGCAAAATTAAACAATTAAATCTAATCTCTTCTAATACATTGTATGTGATTTGGTACAACTGGATAAGTTTTAAACATCCCCAATGATACATTCCTCATAGTTCTGGATATTGACTTCCTCAGCCCTGTGAACATCTTAATTTTGCAACACTTGGATATATAATTTCACAGGGCTTGGATGGGAGAAAATACTTCTCTGGTTTTCAGTTTCACCCCTGACACCCCTAGTTTGCCTCCTTTTTTGTTTGTTTGTTTGTTTAGCTTTTTACACTTCAGCTAATGGGCTCTTAAATTTTGGGGCAAATTTAATATAATAAATACTTCTACTAAACTAAGGGGATTCTTTATTCTTATCAAGATGATTCCAAAGCCCCATTAGCCAAGTACATTTCTTTCAGACATTTTGGGGAGGAAAAGCAGGTAAAATCTGATACTGATTTCTCTCTGCATTTTCCCATGTCTATACTGTTACCACTTTTGAATACTGTGGGAGCTCTCCAAGTTTTTTCCTACAAAAAACATATAAAATAGATTTTATTTTCCGTCAAGTACCTAATTTACCTTATTTATAACACTGTACAAAGCTGATATTTGCAAATTCCCTTATGCTTCACTGCATAACTTGTGAGTTTAACAACCTCTCTAGTTTTATATACCACACTTATAATTCCATTAACCTTCAAGAATAATAAGTTGTGAATGATATATTGCAAAGAAAAAGATGAATTCAGTACAGAAATTAATTTGATTATATTAAAAGCATTTCTTTGAATGAGAAAGGGTTGGCTGAGGGGATTAATAAAGAGAATGCTCTGAAAGTAATGCCTCCTGTTTTATCATGACGTCAGAGGTGAATGTCAGAGATATGGCAGTAGACACTGAATTTTCCCAACAATATTGCATTACATTTTGTTGCTGTGTGACAAATGGCAACAGACAGGCAGAATGACAAAATGGTGCCTAAAAGCATGGAAGTGTGTGTGAAGTACACGTGCGGCACTGAATTCTCCCCATGCAAAAAAAAAAAATATGGCACCCATACCTGTTCACTGACGCTTGATGAACATGTTCGGAGACCAAATGGTGGGTGTGAGCACAGTAAGGTGGTGGGTAGTGCACCTCAGCAGTGGTGACAGCAGTGTGTATATTCTGGGATGGCCTTTCAAATATTTGCAAGCATGGCATGCATACTCTTGCAAAATGCATTGCTATTTGTGGTGACTGTTGAAAAATAACACTTTATAGCTGAGAATTTGATCTATTAAATAGTATTATTGCTCTTTTTAAATCTATTCTTATTTTCATGGAAATAAGTAGGAGGTATTACTTCTGGAGGGGCCTGCATATTCATTATTTTGTCTCCCCTTCAAATTTTAATTGCATTTATTTTAAAAAAGTATCTTGCTATATGTTATCTTAACCTTTTGAGATTAAGAAGCACTGATCTATTACATTTTTCTACATAGAAGTATAAATACTGTTGTTAAGGAGGAACAAAAAAGAAAAAAAATTCCATAAGTCTGTTATTAAGTAAAGACTCTGACCAAACAACCATTTATTTTGAAACCTATGATCTGTGTTTAAATGTGAATTTTCATGTCCTCTATAACCTTTAAAATGTCTTGTTGTTTTGGATACCTACAATTTAGGAAGATATTTTATACCTTAGCATTTAACCATTAATTTAATAATGTTAGAGAAAACATGCCACAGCAAACATGTCACAGCATAATGCCAGATGCCATAACAAATATTCAACCAACAGCAAAGTTCCTTGATCACCAGAAACATACAGAAAGAATCTAAACAGCCCAGGCTGTCAATTATTACACGATCATCTTGCTGTTTGATATAAGAGTGAAGTGACAATGGTCTTAGAGAGACACTCCCTCTCTGTTTTCCGAGATCCAGTAATTACCTTCACAGCACTCAAGGCTCAACCCTTAACAGAAGAACACACTTTGCTATATTCTGGTGTAAGATACTTGGTCCTTGAAGTACAGTTGAACAGGTGGCTGATATTTCTTATTGGCAATCACAGACAATTTCTATTTAAATCCTCTTATCTTAAATCATTCCTTTGGCTGAATTGGAAGTATAAATGCCATTTAATTTTTTTCTATTATTACTTTTTATTACATTTTATTCTTTTATTTTTATTTTCATTATTTATTTTATTGATCTGTCAAAGCTCAAGTGTATAAAAATTGCTTATTTCAGCATTTGAATCCTCTGAATTTAAAGATGTATAATTTGACCTTAAAATAAACATGAGGTGGAAACAGAATTCAGCCACAAAAGCTGAGCTATACTCATTGTTATAATGCATTGTTATGCTCCTTTGAGTAATATCAGACTATTTCAAGAATTATAAAATGGATAAAATTTTGGCCACAGAAGACCAATAGTAATATTATCCATGATGTCCATGATTATGAATTTTGAATCCAGCCTCAGCTGTAAAAAAAAGCACCCAACACTTGCAGAATGATAGAAGAAGTACAAAGACTATGTAACAATTTGAGGCTGAAATGATGTATTTGACTCAAAAAAATACTGAGAGAATATGAGAGAGAGGTCTGCATTCTAAAACTAGAAGAAAGAAGGAGAAAAGAAAAAAAAAACTGGAATGTCTATAAACAATTTACAAATAAAATAACAACAAAAAAAGTTCTAATCACTGCAGCATCAAGAATTTAAAATAGCTTAAAAACTAATACTTGTGTAAGCAATATTAAGGTTATTCTGATGCTATGTATGGGAAGATTCTTTTTGACTGATTGACTATGATTATACTCCTAGCCCATAGTCTTTGTTCAGCCTCTGCTGCCAAACTCACCTTCTACAAGACAGTTTATTTTCTCAGGGAGGAAAGATCAAGACAAGAAGGAACTGTTTTGACAGTGAAAGTTAGTACAGTACTAATTCAGTTCATGACTTTGAAAAGATACAGCCTGTGTACCCTTACTAAGTTCCAGTTTCTGAGTAGGGTAGAATAATGTTACAAAAGAGGAAGACAACTTTCCATTAAAGGGTTAATGAATCCCAGGTGGAATTAATTTGGATTACATTCAAGTTCCACAAGCTTCCCAGTGTTCCATTATCACAGATGTTCAGTATGGAGTTATGAGGAAATTAAACATTATGTCTAAAATTAATTGTTCCTTGTATGTCCCCCATTATGTACCCTTGTAATCCTTTGCTGAGGTCAAGTTTCAAAGGAGTATCATTAAACAGATCAGATAATTTTTAGCCAGTTTTTGAAAGATAACTATTTGCTGTTGGAACTGAATTTCCTTAAATTGATCTGTTATCTGAAGAATCCGTATTCAAGTGACACCTCATTTCTCCTTATTATCCTTAAAGAAAAAGCAGGCAGTAGTGTGTGGGAGACAGCATTAGATTATGTACTTATATGTGGTGGCATTCTACATTAGGAGAAAAAAAAAAAAAAAACTAAAATCAAGTCTGCCTTGGAGTGGCACAACATAGTAACAAAAATAAGCCACAGCTCAGAAAGTATTTTATATTTTCATTAATACATGTGCAGTGGGAAATAGCTACTGTTTAGACCTGAAGAAGATTTAAAATAGCCATTTAAAGTACATGGATGGAGATGGTTTGCAAGAAGAAAACCAGTAATAGCAAAGTGCATAAATTCTTTTAAATCAGTTTCATAACCAATACATTCTCTATTCAAGTCACAGAATACCTATTAGTACCTGAGACTGCTTTCCATTCTATGTCATGCATTAAATAATACTGTTTGTGAGGCATTCCAGGTTCTAGCATATATAAATAAATAAATAAAGCATTTATAATAAATATAAAAATGGAAGAAGTTTATTCTCTGGCTGCAATCCAAATATATACAAGGATTTTCTTCTGAGAGTTCTAGTGAGAAAACTATTATTAGGGGCAAATGGAGGAAGGAGGGAGGCACTGGAGGAGGGGAGGGAAGAGAGGGCACCTAATGACACTGAATGAGATCAAGAAATTGATCAAAACCCCGTTGCTCCGTCCAATCCTCCCTCTATTCAGTCTGCTTTCAGACATAAGACCTCAACAGTAAATTCATTGCTTGTTTTAATAGATTGGCTGTATTGCTATATTCCCAAATTACAGCTCCAGTAGTAAAGCTGTTTAAATACTTTAGAGATGTTAGCTTATGCCAAAAAGGCAGCACACAACACAGCGAAGTATTAAAGATAAAAGTGGAAATAAATAATCATGTTTAGTTTTAAATATATCAAGTGAGGAAAGTTCTGATTAGACCACTAATGAAAGGCTGAAGTCCACACTATATCATACAATCATAGAATCATAGAATTGCTCAGGTTGGAAAAGACCTTCAGGATCATCAAGTCCACCTGCAACCAAACCATGCTACCCTAACTAACAACCCACTGCTAGATTGTGTCCCTGAGCACCACATCCAGATGGTTTTTAAACACATTCAAGGATGGTGACTCAACCACCTCCCTGGGGAGCCTACTCCAGTGCTTAACAACCTTTTCTGGAAATATGTTTTTCCTTATACCCAAACTCCCCAGGCACAACTTGGGGTCGTTTCCCCTTGTCCTGTTACATGTCACTGGTAAAGCGTCACAAGAAACTATCAAGGAATCCTCTTTTAATTCTGTTTTCAGAACTAACAAGAATTTTTTTACAATAAGGGTGGTGAGACACTGGAACAGATTTCCCAGAGAGGTGACAGAAAACCCAAATTTGGAGACACTCAAGGTCTGGCTGGATGGGGCTCTGATCAGCTTGATCTACCTGTAGGTGCCCCTGTTCTTTGAGGGGATTTGGGCTAGATGACCTTCAAAGTTTCCAACTCAAACAGTTTTGTGTTTCTATGCTTCAATGACTGGATATGAGACTTCAAACTATGAAGAATGAAAATGTCACTTAATGACTGTATTAAGACAGCACTGTACTGCTGAAACTTAGTGGGAAACAAACCCTTCCTATAAGCATCTCATATGCCGAGTGGGCACAGAAAAGGCAGAATAAAACAGAAGCACTGAAAATATAAGTGATTTTCCCAGAAGTCAGAACTGTAGCAGAGGCTTTGGGTGAAACTCCAAGTGCCCATGAGAATCCCCAGATCTGGAACATGATCCCTCTCCCCTCTTCTCACATCTCTAAGCAGATCTCACAGGCAAATTCCAGATCTATTTCTGGACTTCTATGGGCAGAGGTTGCTATCAGCAGTTCACAGATCTTTACTCCTTCATTATTTTTTCCCTGAATTTAGTATTTCTTCTCCCAATGTTTTTATTTCCTTTGACCATTTCTGTACTAGGAGAAGTTAACTGCTTCAGTTGGGAAAAATGAGAAGAATTGAAAAACCCATGCCTCTTGACTGACCTTATAGGCTTCTTTTCAGTAGGGCAATATTTTACTGGACTGGTCCACACTTCTACATTCTTGTAGGAAACAGCTGCTTGGAGATTCATACTCAAAATTCATACTCACACAGGAAGCTAGCCTCAGTTCTCTGGTGTTTGATGGGCCATGTAATTGAAAACAGATTTAGGCTCATACAAGTACATGAGTTGGATGTCTAGGAGTGCGTAGTCGTCATTCTGCATGGCAGTCTCAGGAGAATGTTATTATATGACTACATTAATTTTGTTTTTTTCTTTATTGTTTTTCTACATATATTCTCTACTATCTGCAGAAAGTTACAGCATTTATTGCTGTATCTTCACCAGATTTAGGAGTTCTGTTCACAGCTTTAAGTATTTTATGGGTACACAGCATTTCCTGGTTAATGCACATAATAGGTGTTTGGGACTAACGTGCATTAGCTAAGCATCTACATTCTCAACACTGGTGTTGCAAACATCTGACAAGACTGCTAGACAGTTACAATCAGATTGCTTTGCTCCTTCTCATGGGAGAAGGAATCTAATCTTGAATGTTTCCTTTTCTTTCTCAGATTTTTTTAATGAATTTCCATTTTAATGATTTTCTATTCAGCCTCTGAGTAGCACTGGTAATACTAACTACTAATGCTACTAATACCAACTGGTAGCACTAAGTTACAGAAATCACGGAACATGACAAGTTGGAAACGACTCACAGGAATCACTGAATCAAACTCCAAGCTCCACACAACACACACAACATTCAAATTAAAACCCTATCTATATCTGAGAACCAAAGCTCCTTGAGCTCCAGCAACTCAGGGTTGTGCTTTTGTATTTCTCATCTTTCACAACTTTTTCTTGCAAGTTAATACAATTTTTTTTTTTTGGACTCTGTGCAAGATCCCACTCATCTAATTTTAGCCATCTAAGCTCAAAGATCGCTTGGATGGGGGGAGAGGACACCTTCTGAAATGAATTAATCTTTCCTTGTGATAGTTTTCCAAGTGAGGTGGTGTGAATCTAGTTAGAGAGCTTGTGTTTTGACCAAAAAAAATTGTGTGCTTTGCAGATGGGAGGAGGAGAGCTGAAAATGATTATCACCTTATATGATCAAAAAGGTTTTGTTGTAATGATACAGAAATGGGGTTCCAGGAAATTGCAGGCAGCTACAAAACTAGCTGTGATCACTTGAAAGGGCACAACATAGGAGAGCTTTTATATGAAATCACCAAGAAGCCTGCTTTCAGTTTAATCTGAGTATATATTTTTTCCCCTTTTTTCTTTTGTCTAGGGTTCTGCCCTTTTTAAAAGACTTATCAGAAATAATGAGCAAGTGTCTTGCTTAATCTATACTCATTTATATAGGTTCAGGAGAATGTAGGGCAATAATTTCTCAATATAAAAGTGGATGACAAAGTGACAACACAGGAAGAATTAAATCAACAGACTGAAAAGCGTTTGGATGCCATTTTGTTTACACCAAAGAGCTAACTAAATTAAAAGAACCAGTACAAACACTTTAAAAGTTTTTCAATAGCTTTTATTTAAAATTAAGGATTAATTCAGTGAATTCAATTAGAAAGACTCCTTTGCAAGTAGATGTCATTCACTTCTTAAAATTGGATTTATTTGCAGGTGATGGCTAATTAAAAGTAAAGAATGGCTTTTTGCACTGCAGGCCAAAAAAAAAAAAGGAAAAAAAAAGAAAAAAAATCCTCTAATCCATATTCAAAACTAAATTACTTATGACAACAGTGCAGAGAGTTAAATCACTACGTGGTACTGCTGCAGTATGCCCTGCCCTATAGAGACCTGAGTTCAAGATCAAACAGGAATTTTGCTTTGTAGATTGATGAAGGCTGGGAGACTGTTGAAATCTAATGAAAATATTTTCCTCTGGGAGTTTTCTGTTCATATGCAGGTATCTAAGACCCACTGTGAGTTAATTCAGAGTGACATGAAGCAGTAACTTCATGTACACAGAGGCTTTCTGCTTTTTGGTGAGCAATGGTGGCGAAGCAATGTAAAGGAGGTATCACATCATATTATGGTATGTAACAAAAGGTTTTTTAAGAAAGAGCATAATTGCATATAACTGTGATCTAAAGAAAAACAAACAAACATACAAAGAAAAAACATGGAAAGAATTTAGATGGCCCAAAAATCCCCACTTAGCACAATAATACATAAGTCTCATTCTCAGGAGATCTGGAAAGTACCTACAATGGTAATAGAATTATAGATTATTCTGAGTTGAAGGGATCCTCAAGGATAAACAAGTCCAGCTCTTGCCTCCATGCACCACCACCCAACATTTAAACCCTATCTGAGATCATTCTCCAAATGCTTCCTGAGCTCTGACAGGCTTGGTACGATGATCTTTTGTTTGGGGAGCCTGTTTCAGTGCTCAGTTACCTTCTGGTGAAAAACCTCTTTGTAATAGACAATCTTACTCTCCCTGTCACAGCTGCATGCCATTCCTTTCGGTGCTGTCACTGTCACAAGAGAGAAGACATCAGTACCTGGTTCTCTGCTACCCTTGTGAGAAAGCTGTAGGAGGTCATGAAGTCTCCCCTCAGTCTCTTCTCTGAGGTAAACAGACCAAGTAACTTCAGCTGTTCGCTGTGTGTCTTCTCCTCAGGACCTTTCACCGTCTTAGTAGCACTCCTGATCCTCCTTGATTGCTTTATGTTTTTATACTGTGGTGCCCAAAAGTGTACCCAGTGCTTGAGATGAGGCCACAAAGCACAGACAAGAGAAGGACAATCCCTTTTTTCTCCTGACTGCACTGAGACTGATGCATCCCAGGGTATAGTTGGACTTTTAGGCTGCTGGGGCACATTATTAAGTCATATTCAACTTGCCATCAACTAGAACCTCAAAGCACTTTTCCATCAGGCTGCTTTCTAGCCTGTGACACCCAGTCTGTAAACACATCAAGGACTTCTCGATCATGGTGCAGAATCCATCATTTGCTCATGTTAATCTTCACGTATTTGGTGATTGTCCAGCCCTCCAATTTGTCAAGATCTCACTGAAGAGCCTCTCTACCCTTGATGGAGTCAGTGGCTCCTCCCAGGTTAGTGCTATCCACAAATCTACTTGGTATACTTTCCAGTGGAGGCCTAAAGTGGAGCCCTGTGGAACCCTACTAGTGACTGGCCACCACCCTAATGTAACCCCATTTACTATAACACTTTGCAATGCATCTGTCAATCAGTTGTTCAACCATGATGGTTTTTTTTCGATCTTTTTGAACATCATGTCAGAAGGATACTGTGAGAAACAGTGTCTAAAGCTTTTCTGAAA
Organism: Callipepla californica brunnescens; assembly: GCA_023055505.1. Lineage (NCBI taxonomy): Eukaryota > Metazoa > Chordata > Aves > Galliformes > Odontophoridae > Callipepla > Callipepla californica. The sequence goes on along the minus strand of JALIRH010000002.1, from coordinate 62,242,260 downwards.
TTCATAAACATTTCATCAACTGTCTTTTTTTTTTGTTGAGTTGATGGGTAGTCTTGTCATAAAAGCAGATTAAGTTCATTAAACAGGACTTTCCTCCCATGAACCTGTGTTTGCTGTTATTAATGACAGCATTGTCTTTCAGGTATTTCTCAATAGCTAGGAATGAGCCCTAACTCGTACAGTGTGCTCTTATTTCAGAAGCAGCTGAACTGGGAGTTGATGTAGTAGACCCCAATTCAGCTCTTTAATTAAAAGGTAAATTTTAAAGATGACGGCTATTGAGCACAACAACTAAGAAGGAGGCAGGATTCTAGGCTGGACTCTTGGATTTTGACTGGTTATACCATTAAAGCTTTCTGGCTTCTAGTGAAAAATGTTTATAAAAAATAGAAAGACATCATTTTTATATGTCTTCTGTGTATTTCTCGGTTTCATTTCCATAATACTCACAAGAAACATGTTCTGATAGAAACATTATGTAGTAGGGATAATTCATTTCCTCTGTGTCATATGGAAAAATTGAATTCTCTTTCAAGATATAATTTCAAAGTTTTGGTTTATGTGCTGTATTTTTCAGCGCCAGAATTGCCATGAAGCTGCAAGCAACTTTGGCAATGTCCTTGGAAAACACTTTGTTAGAGTTCAAGAGATCAATCTTCAGTTTCCAGTACAGTTGCCGGTTTGTTGGACAAATCTGATCCAAGGCATTTAACCTCTTTCTGTGTCCTACTTCCACAACTGTGAAACAAACACTCTACCTCATCTGTTTAACAGTCTGAGACCAATGAATCATGTTTATTAAGATTAATACCTTATGTTATTTGATAAGATACATAAAAAATACTACTTCATTGAGTTGTGATAAAACTCTTTAATAAGACAGAAAAGGAGAGTAAAAAAAATAGTAATGATAATTACATATATATATATGTACACACTACACTCTCTACCATTTTTCATGTTTCCTTCTTTTTCCATGATGTCATCATTCCTTTGGCCAGTTTAGGTTAAAAAAAAAAAAAAGGAAGTGAGAGATACACTAAACAAGAATGCTAAACAAAGTAGTTATGAAGTAAGTAGATTTACCTTGTTTTTTTTACTACATCTGTCAAAACTGTCGCACACAGGCTTACGGTATTGTCAATGATTAGGTAGATAGTTAATTAACTGTAAGAATATTCTGAAGTTGTTGAAGGGGTTGTTGTTCACAGATTTCAACAATACAGTGTACATTTTCAAAAATCTGTTTATGGAAATAGTTACACATTTCCCTTTGTAGCCATGTTGAGCTACCTGAGAAAAGAAAAAAAATGAAATATTGTGTAATAGCCAAATTCCACTCAGTCATGCATCATAATAGCGCAAATCTGTGTAAATCTGTGCAAATATGTATAAATAAAATCAGGTTCAATCTCTCCTCTTAGTCAGTGGATGACACAACTGTAATAGAAAGGGAGAATTAAGAATACAGTTTCTATTGCTTAGTTTATTTCACAGTGGCTTAGAATTTCAGAAAGGGCAGAAAAAAACATATTCATCCCCTGAAGTAATACAAATCCAACATATTTATAATAAGTTTTAAAAAGATATATTTTTTGAATAATCCTGTTGATTTCTACATTAATGGAATAAAACAGAAGTGATGATTATGACATATTTATATAATTCAGAAGCCAGATTTTTCCAGAGTTTCTAGGTAGAAGAAATGTAATTAGGTCATGATGAAGGGTCTTAGTTCTCAGAGACAGTCAGATTTCTGAAAGTCAATTGTTTTATCTTGAAAGACTTTTTTTGTGTATTTAGAATGCAAATAGTGGTTTGGAAATAAGAACTAAATATCAACTAAAACAAATGTCTGCAAAATACTGAAAAAACAATACATTTGAGACATCTAAGCTTCCTTACTCCTCTAAGAAGAGGTCTAATTTGTGAAAATGCATATGTTGCTTCAAATGTATCACTGGTTGTCATGGAATTGCTTCTCTTCTCCAGAGACTGCGTACATTCTTAACTAATTATCATTCTACTCTAGGATCCAAAAGAGAGGAAATAGTGTTTACAGAAAATATATAAATCTTTCCTCTTTACCCTGTTGTATTCAGCAGTGTGGTTATATAGCACTTAAACAAGATATAGGAAATGTGAGTAGACCGTATCCTTGGCAGTCCATATGTAAAGAAAAAAAAAGAAAAAAAAGGATAAATATGCATTTTCTCATTATGGAGAAAAAAAACAACAACAACAACACAAAAACTAGATAAAAAGATAAAATGTAACCTGAGAGGCTTGGATTACATCTTAGCTTGAATAAATGATTGCCCTGCAGCTATACATACAACCTGGAATAAAACATTTTAGTACCTGTTATCCATTTTTGCAAATTTCTTATCTACTTCAAGTAAATAGACTTTTATTCACAATCTAGAATTCTGCTGTTGACAAAATCTTAAGAATTATTTCCCTGTAGTATTTTCTTTTCATAAACTTTGCCTGAGTTCCCTAGCAATGTTGTGTGAGAAAGTCTGGGACCTGGCTAAGATACTGCAGAAATATTTGGTATGGGGGTAACTCCTTTTCCTTAACATGAATAAAACATTTTGGTGAGTTATAGCAGACAGTTTGGTCTAATATTAAGAATCTGTTATGGCAAATAACCTTGTACACTGAAATTTTTAGACACAAGCCTTCAATCATGCTAAGTCCGATGAATATTGCTACCGAAATCAGTGAGACTAGCAAAATACATCAAGTAAACCATGGAATTAAATATTATTCTGTAGAAGTGGCAAGGTGACTGATCAGAATATGCAGTGAGATATTCATTCTGTGTATTCATTTCAATAGTTTTTTAATACTTTTCTGTGAAAAACAAGAAAGGATAGTTAACACAAGCCAATACCAGTTACTGATTTCCTCTTGGTGAGATTCTGCTTGTCCTGATGTAACATGGTTCTTTCTCTTGAGTCACATCCACATTTTTACTAGGCTTTAGTGAGTTCTAACAAACTTGGTACTATGACCACTGCCCTGGGGAGCCTGTTTCAGTACCTGACCACACTCTGGTGAAAAACCTTTCCCTGATATCCAACCTTACCCTCCCCTGATGCAGCTCAGTGCCATTCTTTCAAGTTCTGTCACTGTCACCAGAGAGCAGAGATCAGTGCTACCCTTTCTTTCCCCAGTGAGGAGCTGTAGGCCACCATGAAGTCTCCCCTGAGTCTCTTCCTCTCTGAACTGATCACAGAGTTCACCAGTTTCTTTGAAAAAGAAATCTCATCATAGCAGTACCTATGTCTATTGTGTTTATCATGATTACTTTACTAATTCAAACGCTTATAGGACATTCATGTTAAAAGAAACAATCAAAGAAGAAAACAAATGAGTATTTGTAACTTCAAGAACTGCATGACCTTGAAAATAAAAGATCACAAAGGATCTGAAAATATGGTGCAACATAGAAATGATTTAAAATACTCTTAAAAGAAACAGCTGTAGCAAGATGAGAAGAAAACAGATAATTGACACCAGATGTCCCTCTCAGACAGTGATGAAAGAGTAATTACAGAGGGAAAGATAGCATCCTGCAGGGAGCAGATGAGCTTTACCAGCAGCTCTACAAGGATGCATAGAGACAAACATGACAAGTTTCACCAACTCCTATGACATAAAAAGTGACGTGAAGAAATAATCTTGCCTTATGCATGATAGAGAAAGTCATGAAGACTTTAAGAGGAAAAATACCTGGGACAGATGGCATCACTAGTGATATCATAAAAATTGGAGGGAACCCAGTAATCCAACCAGAAAAGCTAATTAGCTTGAACTACAGTGACAAAAAAAGTGTCAAAGGACTGGAATTATACTATAATCACTGTTCTGCACTGTAAAAAATCCCACAGGCCCGAAGAGATGTACAGTCTTCTTATAGACTTTCAGCCATTTCTTGTGTTGTTGGCACATTAGCCAAGCATTTAACTACCCCAAAATAGATAAAAATATTTCATAAAATGTGTTAAAAGTTGACGTAGTAAACTACTAAAAGCACCACATCTACATCTATTTGCCTTTGTTATTAAGTAGCAATGTATTAAAAATAAACCCCCCACAACCAAACACTAAAATTCTACACTCCTCATGCACTCCCTGGGGAGAGGATGAGAGTGATCATAAACTACGTATGACAGATGTTATGACTAACATCTGAGTCAGAGTGCTTAAATCTCTACTGAAAAGCAATTACATTACAGCGATGAGGGTACCTCAAGAATCTGCACAGAAGAGAAAATTATAAGCAAAAAGTAACCTCTGAATATATCTACACTTCCTTTCTGAATAAATGTTAATACTTATATGTACGCTTTCAATATGTAATTGACAAATGTATTTAATAATTTCTTTAGTATTTTTAAAGGGATGCTACACACTAATCAGATTAGTTCAGAAGTTAAGATACTGAATTTCTATTCACTTAATAATATAGATCTCTAATAAGCTAATATGTATTTAGGAAACGTTGAACAATATTATTCTCCATGATTATATGTTTTTATCTTGTATTATACTGAAGAAACTAGCTTTCAGATGACCTTTTAAGTTTGTTTTGCTTTTGCTTTGTTTTCTAATTTCATTCTCATTTGTTAATGATTTATTAGTCCAATAAACAAACAAAAAAAAATTAGTTTTGAAGACGATTTTTGTGACAATAGAGCACCGTGGGAGTTTCCTCAGGAATGTTTTAATTAATTTTAAATTTTTTTAGTCATCTAATCTGGGCTTCAGCACAGTATCAAAATAATTCCTAAGGAACTCTAATTAGATATCTCTTCATTTACATTATTTTCTAAGGTAGTCTTTGGTAAGAATATTCATTCATAGAACAATGAGTGAAGAACTTAAATAAAACTTCTTGTTAACTTTCTATTCGGTTAGAAATTTTCCTCAAAAAGCAATGGATATGTTACTAAGTGACTTGACTAAATGTTTCAATTTCTACTAATACTGCATTTAGGGTTCCATATGAAAGTGTTGGATTTGGAAATAAATCTTCATGGGTTGAAGAGAGTCTTACCAGTATAGATAGTATCCTTTTTGATTGATCAAGGTATAATAAAAATTATACCTATTCAGTGAGCTGTGGGTCAAAGCTCTGGTGAAGTGCATTGTCTTTTGTTATCTATAATTTCTATAAGAATGGTAAAGCAATGTGGATGTTAGTATAATGTTTATGCTTTCTTGAAAAATATGGATAAAAACACATTTGTTCACTCAAAAAGAGGCTTATAATATGCATGTATTTATGGCTTCCAGCAGTAGAATATTCAGAGGAAAGATTAAAAACCTTAAAAAAATGTTTGAAATGATGGCATGAATGTTTCAGATAGGGTGCTCATGCTCTTCAATTTGCTCTAGACATGGATTTTAAATAAGCAGGTTTCCACTCTTGAATAGCTCCATTGAGTGTACTCCATCAAGACAACTGGCAGTCCAAACAAAGGACATTATCAAACATGTGAGATGGTAATTATGCAACCATCATTAGTCAAATCAGCAGCTGTTAGAAGAAAACTAAGTGACAGATGGAAACATTCTTTTTCCTTCCTCCTCTTCTATTTCCCTCCTTCCCTCTGCATAGATGAGACCCTTTTTTAAAATTGGAACTGCCTGAGACAGTAGGGTATTAAAAATAAAGATGAATCAGTTTCTTGTAACTTGAGTTCAGCTTTGAAAATGTGTTCAAAATAGGTAAAGTAGTGAACAACATTGCCCTCTGATGGACTCCGTTTCATTCTGTCAGGATTAAATATGCACAAAGTAATTTCATTTCTGGTTTTGTGAGGAGAAAGACAAAACTACTTGAAGAAGTAGATCTGAGCTGAATCTTTCAAAACAAATTTACTTGAAAGGTGTTGAAGCCTGTCTGAAGTAAAAGCTCCTCTTAAGTAACTGCTTGATGGATTCCACTGTATATTTCTTTTTAAGCATGCAACTTATGCCTTTATGAAGCCTTAATATTTCAATGAGACCAATGGAATTTAAGAAAACCTTTAAATATTATGCCTGACCTGGCCTCATAATAACATTAACTTTCTCCTAGTTATCATGGCGGTTGTGTGAATTATGAGTGCTGACCAAATCAATGGCAGAAAATGACTAAAAAATTAAAGCCAACCTTTTCAAAATTTGTTCTCTCTAAAAGGCCTGAAACAGAACTACAAAAATAGACTAACAATTGCTGTTGGTATACTATTGACCAATCAAAACTGGGAAATATCAGATTTCCAAGAATCCAAAGGAATGTAATGAAGTTCAGAACAGTTTAGAAACTTGGTAACGTGTGCTCTCTTATTCAAAGCTAGTAATCTGCATGTGAGTTTTGAAAGTAAACTATACCAAAACTAAAAGCTCAAACTGTTAATAATCATCATTGAATCCCAGCATTCAAACTTAAGGTTCCCCCTATTATAAAAATTAGTATCAACAGTATTTGTCAGTATGAAACAGATTTCTCTCTTTCTTCCACATCTGTGTAACCACTCATAAAGCAGGGACATAAAATTAAGAGATATATTAATGTGCTTTTCTATTATTCATAAGGTGATAAAACTACAATCACAGAAAGAAAGAAATGATTCTCAACAGAAATACAAAATAGCTGAGTAAATAAGACTTTGATGAAAATGATACTGCCAACACATTTTACTTTTTGATTCAAAGGGTACTGATAATTGATTTACATGCAGCATATTGAATCAGAATAGGGTGATCAAGAGAACTTACCTTTGAAGTCATCTTTGCCATTTCCAGCATTACTAAATCTGACTCAGTGAATGAAGTTGGCAGTGAATCCCAGCCTCACTCAAGTTCATGAAAAAATCTCCATTGGTTTAGTACATAAATATTTCTTTATGCCATGTTCTCATGTCTTGAGATGTTGAGGTCCCAAGTAAATCCCATTCCTATGCCTCTATCATAACCACTATCTTTTTTCTTCTTCTTTTTAATGTCCAACACATATTGCAATCTAACAAGCCAAAGACTCTGGAAGTAAATACGTATATACATTGTTTGTATCATACTCACATGGGAAAATTATGAGCTACACAGAGAAGAGATGAAATGCATGAGAAAGTTAAAGTAGATTCAATTCACCATGCTGGTGATCTGTGGAAATGCTTACACATAGAGCTATTTTCAAGGGTCTCATCATGAATTTCATTTGGTTTATCAATTTTATTATATATATATCCTTATTCGCAAAAGTTGGATTTCCATGATAGTAATTCTTTGCAGAAAAATGCATCATAAAGTCTCTACACAGCCTAGCTCTTTATGTATCTCCTGTGGGTAGATGTATTCACAAGACCACAAATACAGTGACTGAATGTTGAAAAGGAAGTGTAAATTTTGACTGTTTCTGGTCTGTAGCATGATTGAAGTAATAACTATATATTTACATTTCCCTTCCCCACTGAGAAAAATATGTGTGTGTGCGTGTACAGTCTGGAATACTAGTAACAGTAACACGAAATGGAAATTTTCTTATTCTTTTTTCAATCTTATCAAGTTTTGTGGAAGAGTAATATTAATGTTTATTTAACCTTAATTTAAATATCTGAAGCATGAAATATTTTCATATTGCAATATCTTGCAATATGAGACTCTCTAAAGAGTCTTGTATGTTGCTGCTGTTTGGAAATTCTGTCTTTTTTAAGGATCAGAAATGATCTAATGGACATAATGAGTGCTGGACATAATGAGTGCACTTTTTTAGATGTACAAATGTAATGACAAATCAAAAATTTTGAATAGTCTTATTCGACAAATTTTTGAGAAAAAAAGTCAGTAAATTACCAACTTTGAGGATAAAAAAGCAATGTATTCCTTTTTAAATGATATCAATAGCTTCATAGTTTTACTGATTTTTAAGCATGCTTGTAGCAAAGCAAATATGTCTCGTAAGATATCTCTTAATATTAGATCAACTACTGTTTCAGGAAAGATCGTTGATCTGTTTCCCTGCATCATGCAGTTTAATTTATGTTCACAAACTAATGAAAGAGGAGTAGACAAGTTGCCTGAATATTTGGCTGATTTGATTTGTGGATGTCAAGAGGTGATTTTATTGATCTTGTTTATAATTTCAACCTCAAAGAATTGCTCAAGTCTGCATAAGATCTCAATGTGTCAGGATAGAAACTAGAAGTGACAAAGCAATCTATCTGGTACCTTCATTTACCTTCACAATTTTTTGAATAGTCAGAGAAATATAAATCATTTTTATTTGTATTATTTCTGTTAGATTCTTAATTATATGAAACCTCAGCATGGTTTTACTGTTAGTTTATTGCCAAAGATTATTTTTTTCAGAGGAGTATTAAATATCAGTAAGCATCTAAGTGAAGATGTACTTGTCAGTGAATCAGCTCAGTAATTCATTTCTATGTAATAAGATTATATTTCAAGATTTTAAAAGCTCTGCTTTCAATTTATTTGGAAGTCAAGTCAGATATCTTATACAGCAGAGCTCTTTATGTTAGATTTATATTTAGTTCCTTTGATAACTGAGGTGTAGGATGCCTAGTAAACCTAAAACATGAGAAGTGATTTAGGTCACGGTTTCACTGCAAAAAATACTCTTTGAATCATCTTTGACAGTTTTATAAGATGTCTTATATCAAAGCCATCAATGAAACACAGCTCATTAACTGAAAGAACATCTAATTGCCCTTCCTCGACAAGCCTCAAAGTTAGTGTTCAGATTTTTCCGTCTTGCAATGGCATGGAAGTGCTTGTCTTTCTAACATGTGATGTGCAAAAAGCAAATGATTCATTCCTTTCCATAAGGGAACTAGGAAGACAGCAAGATCAGGTCCACACTCTTTAAATATCTAAGGAAGATATTCCAGAGACTTTAAAATGCCTGCTCTTTCTTCAGTCTCATTAAACTAAGCAATTACAGAAATAAAAAAGGAAGTAGCATTTCCTTATTTTGTTTGAACAAGCCTAACCTATGTGTGTTGACACTTCCTATTAGTGTACAACTTATTGCTTCTTCCACAGAGCATTGAAAACTTTGTTTATCAAGAGTCCCTTTCAAGTACATGCATTTTTAGTCCTATAGTCGAACTGTAACTGAAAGCAACTTATGCAAGACATGTAGTTCTTGAAAATGTATGCTTTAAGAAGTTTTAAACGAGTATATAAGTTAAAAATCAATTCTATTTAGGAAATGAAATAGCCAGATTTCTCAGTAGTGAATGTGGATGGTGTTCTTAAGAAAATGTTAAGAATAAGAGGAAATGTACTATGTTGTTTTTCATTATATTAAGTTGTGTTATAAATATAGTATGAATGGGATTCAAAAAACCGAGTAGGAAAAAAAAAAGTAGAAGATACTCTTTATTTAACATGGAAATGTAGTATAAACTCAGAGGAATGGTTGGTATGCATCTTTTTCAATTCTACAGAATTCTACTTTTTCCTATGAGTAAAAGTGGATAGTATAGAAATTGTGACAGTAGTAATTCCTGAATTTCTATATTCGTAGAGTACTTGAGCTTTATAAATCCGGTGGCACTCTGAACATACAATGTATGTTATCTTCCAATAAGTAAAAATTCAGTAATTTTGTCTAGACTTATCCTTTACCAATAGTTGTCAGTATGAATAGACTGAAAAACTGAAAATATTTATTAGAATTGAAAAACATAGGGAAAATCTGCCATTTATTTATAATGAGTCAAACTGATTATGCTGCTTTTTTTTTTTTTTTTTTTTTTTAATCTTGCATTACAGACAGAAGGTAAGAGATAGGATTTTTGCCTTCAGCAAAACTATATACAACAAATCCCACATCTCAGGGCAATATAATTGAAATGAGGCTTTGTACATATAAACATAGTACAGACATTAACATTTTCAGTGGAAGTGAAAAAGATTCAAGTCTGATTAAAAGCAAAAGTCCTCTAAGTATTACAGAATAAATGTGAGAAAAAAAAATATTTAACGCTAAAGTAAGTGAAAAAAATATCAAAAAAAACTGAAAAAAACAAACCAGAATGCTAAGATTATGGGGGGGGGGGAAGAAAAAAAAGAAAACCACAACAACATCAACAACAAAAAGCAAATTATTTCATGAAACATTTTTTTTTTTCTATTAATGTCCTCCAATAAGAAAGTATATATATAAGATACTGTTATATATATAACATACTGTTCATACTTCAATAAAATGACCAGCTGGCAGAAGACAAACCTACTGCTTCATCACAGAATTAAGAATTTATTGGATCCAGCTCACATACTTTCAATAAAAGAATATGAACATGAAGGTGGCATGTGAAGAAGGCTCTTATCATTGTACAATGTACTATGAACATTCTGAAGAAACTCAAAAGCAGTTCTTTGCAGGACGCATTGCTTGAACTCTGATAACTTCATCTCTGTTATGATGTACTTGCCAAATCTATAAAAACAAGAATTTCAGGGAAGACATTCCTTTGACCCATTATGTACCTGAAAATCTATTCAGTTATAGTTGCAGAAAGAAGTGGGACAAGTAGTTCTGCACAAGCAATGAATGCTGGCTTGATCTTGTCACGAGGTCTTACTTAGAGCTGAAAAACAGCTTGCAGCTGAGGAAGTTTTTCATGAAATACTCCCATATGTTATGATGATGATCCAAAGAAAACAAACAACAAAACCACAACAGAATATTGCTAAAAATAAAGAGCTAGTATCATTCTGAATGTTGATTTTTCTCTCACCATCTAATACTCACTTCCAAGGTTTCATATGTTAAGCAGTATCCAATTTGCACTGTCATTCTGGCTTACCCCAGCATCTTAACTCATTTAATGCATGTCATGGAAGTCTACAGTTTTAAGAGATTTGATGGAAGGAACAGATGCTTTCAAGTGACAATGCATTTTGTATCATCATAAGGAACATTAAATACAGTTGGTTTTTTTTAAATAAATATGTATAATATTAATTCAGGGATATATTTTACACATCAAATATCTCCCAGATTTGAACTTACTGATGGAAGGGCAGGATAGATCTACAAATCTGTAAGAGAATGTCCTTGAGTTTTATGGTTTAGGTGCTTCACAATTACTTGGCACAACACATTCATAATAAATAAGCAAAACAGAATCAAGGAGGAAAGTGCTGTTCTACATTCACTTAGAAACGTGCTTTACAGACTTGTCTTGGAAAAAACACGAGATAAAAGTATTGATCAGCTAACAAATTCTCCCTTGATACTGTAATTACCATACTGCAGCTTTCAGCTTGATTTTATAAAGACTTTTGGAATATCTGCAGGTGAACTTTCCACGAATAATTCAAAGTGAAGGTGATAGTGTATGTATACACTGAAATGTATTCAGATAAAAAATACATCTGAGAGACCAGGATCTGGACATGTTGCATAAGCACAAGAAAGACTAACTCCAAGGAATATTGGATTCCTTGTACCTTATTCCCTCAATCAATGTGAAGTAGTGTTGCAACAAACATTGTACCAATTATCCTGCAAGCCACTGAAGGTACTTAAGGAAGGTAGTATACTATGTCTGATTTTGATTTTGATTGCTTAAAATTTCTGAGAAACTCATGAGCAGATATTAACCAAGTAATATCTGGTACAAGTAACTTTTAAGAAAAGAAGACATAATGTATTTTATTTCCTTGATATTTTTTTCCTGCTTCTTCTGTAACTCCTAAGAAGAATCTTAATATTTGTCTTAGTTTCATCTGGTAAAGAATTGTTTTCTTCAGAGTGTCTAGTCTGTACTATGTTTTGATTCTAGGAGAAAAACAATATTGATAACGCACCAATGTTTCTAGTTTCTGCTAATTTGTGTTGTACAGAGACAAGGCCATTTCCAGCAAAGGGCTCAAGGAGCTGGGAGGGAACAGAATTAGGACAGCTGACTTAAACTGGCCAAAGGGATATTCTATATCATGTGACATCATGCAGAAAGAGTTTTGAAGTAGATGGAAGTTCTTCTCAATCTCTTCTACTGCTTGGGGGCTTCCTGGGCATCAACTGAGGGATGGTGAGCAATTGCTTGTGCTCCAGTTGTTATATACATTTATATATATATATGTGTATTACCCTTTTCCTCTTGTCTATCTTAGTAAAAAGTTTTATAACAACCCACAAGTTCTGCTTTTTTTTTTTTTTTTTTGTTCTTTCCCCCATCCCTCTGGGAAGAGGGGGAGTGAGTGAATAACTGTGTGATGCTGGTCACCTGCCAGGTTAAACCAAAACAGTATTACGCAGGTAGCCAAAAATACCAAAAGGAAGGGAGAATGCTGGAAAATAATTTAGCCAAAAGTTATATTTTCAGTTCTTCTCTTTCAGGAAACAATGAATGATTTGAATTTGCTAGATAAAATTCACATAAACCTTACTGAAGAGATTAAATTTTTCTGCCATTTCCACCACCCTATATGTAACTACATTTTGTAATGTTAATAATAATAATTCTAATTCTGGAACTGATCAAACTGGGATATTTTATTTCTGATAGAATATCCTACGCTTTTCATGAGAATTAATATTCATAAACAATATGTCAACCACACTCCACGTTTGTTTGCAGGAAATGTCTTTCTATTGTTATATTGCAGTTCACTGCGTGGCTGAAAATGTCTGTTGTGAAGTAATATAGATGGAGCTTGTTCTGCTGCCAATGAATGTCTCTCCCATTATTATTAACATAAAAGCTTATCTGATGATTACATCTTTTGAATATCTGCATGAATCATTCTAGCTTTCAAATGACACTTACAGGAAAGGAGAATCACTCCTTGTTTCATTGCTGTAACTGGAAACCTTCAATTTCATAAGATTCCACAGCAAAATGGGATCAGTAATTTGTAAACTGCTGTTTCCTATCTCCTACAGCTCCTTCAGATGCAACAGCATCCAGATCTATGAATGCCATAGTGATGACAGAAACAATTAGGAGATGTCAAAGTAGTCATTCTTTCTTTGATGTGCCGTAGCTCTTGAAATCTGTTTTTTCAGATAAATTGAGTTTATATGACAACACAAATCTGTCTTGGTCACGTAAGCACATTATCCAAAGCTTTAGTCATACAATATACAGAATGTAAAACTACGTAATTAGACAGTCCAATGAAGAAGATTTTACTTTGGTGCAGAGCTCAGACTCAGTTTGGGCTAGGTTCAGCAGTTCTGCATGAAAACATTTAATCAAATAGAAGTCACTGATGCAGACAGTAGCTAATTTCTGGTCCTAGTGGAACCATGGTATTTAGGATGTTTGGTATTTTGTGGTACAAAGGAATTTATTTCCAGATTATGTAAAAAGAGAATATTTAAATGTAATTATTTATTTAGTTACTAGCACTATCAACTTTATATAATTCTGAAAGTTACAAGCCAATAGCTAAAATAGCTAAACAAAAGTTAGATTAATGACCATTCAAAAGTGTTGTTATTTGTGTGGTATTTCTGCTGCACTCTTTTTCTTAAATGTGGCTAGAAAACTAAATATCTAAAATTTCTATATTTACGAACTCTATCACTCCAGTCTTCTTGAGTTGGTGGAGTTTTCTGTTCATGTTTTACATTTGCTGCAAATCTTAAAAGACCTCTTCTGATAGTATGTTTAATTTTTAAAGATAGTGATGTGGCTTAACGGTGATAAGTTGAGTATTCACTCTCTGATCTAAGATTTAATCCTCAAGGGAGTTTCACATCCTTCCTTTTCTGTAGCACTGTACTGTCTTTTCCATGCCTGTATCTGAAGGTGACTTAATTTTCTTTTTCCAGATATTCCTGGAATTTACACTGACATTATATCACAAACCCTCTATCTGGGGTCACTCATCCAGTGAGACATTGTGTGTTCTCAGGATCAGTTAAAAAACAAAGAGTAAACAAGGGATAAGAAAATGCTCAGTGAAACAGTGAAAAGGACAGATGATGTGTCATGAAAATGTCTGCACCGATTGCTTAACAACTCTCCGAGAAGTTTTCAATATTGCAAGAGAGAGAAAAGAAAAAAAATAATATATATTCATATGCTCTCCAGACTGGAACTTGAACACAGAAATTCAAATACATTCTCTTCTGAGAAACAGAGGAAGAGGAAAAGTGGTTGAAAGTGTTCTAGATATTTTCTGTCAGTAATGGTCTATGCCCTTTTTGCTAACCTGTCTTGCCCTAGTACTTAATTCTGTTCTTCCTCAATTTGCAACATATAAACTTGCAGAAAATAAATGTACCCAGGTCGTGATCTCTGGAGGGCTCTCTCTCAACGTGATGACTGTGCTGATTCAGGAACGTGAAAGCTATTTCCTCTCGCAACCTGCATTTTTCTTTCACTCAGACCTTCTTCTACATCTTCCCCATTCTTTGTGTGCAGAACTACAGCTGTCAGTGCAGTCTGTGGGCGGAACTGACACTGCAAACACTGAAAACTGTGATCTAGGCACCCCCTTACAAAAACATATATAGTAAAGGGATTAAATCAAATTTGAGTTCCTTTTAATGGTTTTCCAGCAGTTAGATTTTCAGAATAGACCTGGGTAACTTTTTTATTTACAGAAAGTGATGCTTTAGGAAAAAGCTTTCTACAGTATTTATGAATTACACTTTAATGATTTGCTCCTTTCAATGTAAATACCTATGACATTTTTGTTGTTAGACCTGGTGAGTTGAACTGTTTCACTGGAATATTTAAGTAAGAATCCTATTTTAACAGCCCAGTCGTTCTCAGTGCAGCTGGAGTCTCCGCAGTTGTGGTGGTTTCATCACATTCCCAGAGATGGCAAGGGAAGATCCCAGGCACCCACACAGGCAGCATTAGGATGAGTCACAAATGGGTGTAGCAAGGTAATTCTAGGTTACATTCCACCTTTTTTTGGTAAAGTACTGGTGGGTTCCTTCTGCCATGTTCCCTGATGCTACTTGTGTGACTGTGGTTTAAACTGAAGAACAAATTAGTTTTATTCCACCAAAAGCCTGGCATTGTTCCAGTGATACACCATGCTCTCAGAAAAGAATTTTTTTCATTATATCTAATCTAAATATACTGTACTATTACTGCTTTTCCTGTCACTGCACTCCCTGATAAATGCTGGAAAGTTGCTATAGGATGCCCCGGCACCTTCTTGTCTCAGGACTGTATTGTCACAGTTCTCTCATGAATGCAACCATCCAGTAAATTCCTTATCCACCAAGTATCCATTCATCAAATCCATATCTCTCCAGTTTGGAGATGAGAATGTATTGCAAGACAGTCTTAAGTGTTTTGTACAAAACCAGGTAGTAATTCAAAAGTAGTAAATCCAGAAGTAATTTGAGGTCAAGTTCATTTTTCTCCTGGGATTTATATGTTTCTGAGTCTTATATTTAATATGTTCCAGACAAAATGATCCTCAAATGTTGCATAGCAAAAGCAAATAGTGATCTCAGACTTATGTTTTTAAAATTTTGTTTTGTTTTGTTTTGTTTTGTTTTTCCAGGATGTCTTCTCTTCATTCCATTTTCCTGTATAACTTCTTCACCACCTGTTATGCTTTTCTGTCCCTCATATATATCTTACTTATACAGAATCAATTTATTGCTGTAGCAGAACTATTAATCAGGATTATTATGACAGCACCTCCCCTGTGGTAGTCTGTGTACTTACTAAGCAAGAAGCAATTAATACCTCATTCAGTTTGCTATCAAGCTTGAGAACAGTGCAATGTAGAATGAAATGCTACTTCTTTGGGGGCATATTCCAGATTTTTGTTGAGAAAAGAATAGTTCAATGAGAGTAGAGCTGAGAAAGAAGGAAAGGAGTTGCAGAAGCAGAGAAAAAATTATTGTATGGAAGAAGTTGAAGACAGGAGAAAGATGAGTATAATAGTAGGAAGAGAGTACAAAAAGGGCAAAAAATAGTTAAGAGAAGAAGAAACAGGAGAGGTCAGGAGAGAATAGAAGCCAGCTCAAGGCAAACAACAACAACAACAACAAACAAACAAACAAACAAACAAAGCAAAAACAAATAAAAAAGAAGAACAAAGAAACAAACAAAAAACAACTGAATAGTTAAAACTGTAAATTTCCTTAACACGTTTGCATCGTTTTTTTGTTTACTTATGTCACTCATTGGGATCTGATGGAGCTTTTCCTTACCACATCCTGCACTGCTTGGTCCACAGAGTCAAACTAACCTTTAAATTAACCTTTCTGTATTCAACAGATTAAACACTACTCCATCTCCCAGCTGCCATATGTTAACTTCTCCTGATTTGGCTTACAAGCAAACTACTATTTCCAGTAAAGGGAATCCAATTGCATCATGTAAGCGAAAAGCCATCGTTAGGCCAGTCAAGTGATGAATGCTGGACACTGACAAAACTAAGAGAAAGCTGTGTTTCTTGCACAATATTCTTAAAATTGGTTCTGACACTGACTAAGTGCATAGTAGGAAAAAGGTAAGACCAGTAATCTAACAGACATGGTCTTTCTACATTTCCTTGCAATTCATCAGGAACAAATGTTTTAGGAAGGTAACTCGGTGAAAAGAACGAATTTCTCAAACATTTTTATTTAACTATTTAGATTACACTGAAAAATACCTTGCTGCACTCCAGCAAATACTATTTTGCAAGAAGTTTAGAGAAGTTAGGCCTTAATTACCCAAGCGAAGGTTATTTGGATTTGGATTTTATTAAATCTTTTTTATTGAATGACATGTAAGAAGTCACAGCTTTGCACACTTCCAGAAGTAATGAATATCCTACAGCACTGTCCAATCAAGCCTTACTTGCAAATGTTGTAATACTTTGCTTAGCTCATCTGCCCCTGATGCTCTTAGTAGTTTGGACAGTGCCAAATTTATTCTTCTGAATTACATTTCTTTTACAGTAGCCAATCAAGACTGAACTGGGAATACTGTAATAAAATGGAACAGATGCTTTTTGTGACGTATGAAATATAAATTTAAGCAGTCTCTCTCACTGCAGAGTAGCAATGACTGCAATTTGATTTGAGTGTTCTCTGTAATAAAAAATATTTTGTGGATTACTCAATGAATAATATATGCCACTGAGCATAGTCTAGAGTTCTGAGTTCATCTTCAGAACCATATAAAATTCAGACACTCAATTACTTGTAAATTATATGTCCATCTTATTTACAGTCATTCTAAATATTGAAAGCTTAATATTAAAGAAAGATTAAAAGTTAAAAGACATTTTTTTAACAGTTTTCAATGTTCGAATTTAACATAACATTGAAAGATTTTCATACTATTACTTGCGATCCACATTGTAAATAAGAATGTGGAGAGAAAAATAGAAAAGGATGAGGTAATTCTGGACAGAGGGACATCACTTGTGTCATTCTCTAGAATAAATTTTCTGGCAATCAGTGGATACAGTGGTAAGACAGATAAGAAAAATGCTTAATCTTATGAATTTGCTCGAAATGACCCTTCTAAGAGATATGTAAGTAAGACATGGCTAACATTGTATTTCCTCTTTAAAAGCAGTTTAGGGGAAACACCATCCTCAGACTGAAGTATGAACTTTGACCAACACAACTAATCTAGTATGCCATGTATGGTATTCCAAGTATGTCATTTAAAAAAGATTCATAGTCTGAAGAAAAGGAGAGAAAGCTTCCTGGAGAAAGATCCTCTACAAATCACATTCACTGCTCAGGGATTAGATAATTGTACTGCAATACTTTATTAAGCCTCACACAACTACTAGAAAAATTTTGGAGAGGCTTTCCTAATTCAAGCAGCAGATGTACAAATAAGTTGTAGAGAACATGGAGAGGATTAATCTCTGCTGTCACAAGAAGGAGCCATTTCAGGGAGGAATAGATTTAGAGAGACTATACTAGAAAACAAGAAAAAAGGCACTATAACTGTATGTGTACAATGAGCATGGAATAGGATTTTTAAATATTTACTCTTCTTTACCTAGAGGAAGAAAAGCCTTTTGGTTGTGAAAAATTGTTATCTAATTTGTCAGTTCATGACAGAAAACCTCCAGAGACTGGGAGCCTGTTGATTCTGCTTATGCTTGCTTGCTTCTTTGAAAAAAAAATAAATAAATAAGTGATGCAAATCTATCTCAAGATTGACCAAATACAAATTTCACAGTACTCAACATTTTAAAGCAAATGGGCTTGGAATACAATTTTAAACAAGAAATGTAGATATAAAACTTAGAAATCTAGGTTTTATATGTATGAAGTGTATATTCTGAAGCATCCATTGTATATTCTGAAGCATCCATATTATGTGAATCACAGACTCACAGAATGACAGAATGATAATTAAAAAATCATAGAGAGGTTGGAAAGGACTTTTGGGTATCACTGAATCCACCCATTCCGCTACAGCAGACTCCCTACAGTGGGTTGCAAAGGAAAACGTCCGTATGGGTTTTGATTATCTCCAGATTAGGATACCCCACAACCTGTCTGGGGAGCCTGTTGCAGTGTTCTGTCACCCTCAAAGTAAAGAAGATTTTTCTCATGCTTGTATGAAATTTCCTGTGTTCTAGTTCATGCTCACCACTCCTTGCCCTGATGCTGATCACAATGGAAAAGGGCCTGGCCCCATTTTCTTCACACCTGCTCTTTAGATATTTAGAAGTGTTAATAAGGTCTCCATTCAGCCTTCTATTCTCCAGGCTGAATAGTCCTAGCTCTCTCAGCCTTTCCTCATAAGGAAGATGCTCCAGGCCCCTCCTCATCTTTGTAGACATTCACTGGACTCTGTCTAGTAGTTTCCTGTTTTGATACTTCTTCATGAAATTACAAAATTGGCTGAATTTTTTTTTTTATGTAGTTCAGAATAGTTATGCAGAAGTGGGACGAGGCAGTCTGGCACTGGAATGGGCTGCCCAGGGAGATGGTGGAATCACTGACCCTGGAGAGTTCAAGAAGCATTTAGATGTTGTAATGAGGGACGTAGTGTACTGGGAAATATTGGTGGTAGGTAAACAGTTGGATTAGATGATCTTGGAGATCTTTTTCAACCTAGGTGATTCTATGATTCTTTGAATATGATAGAGAGCTTCCTAGATGGTTTCCAAAGGAATGCAAAAAAATTGAGAGCTGTATATAAATATACTCATATAACTGAGATATTTTATAGCATACTTAAAAATGATCTAAGAATTTCAATATTAAATAAAAAGTATATCTGCTGTACTAAGAAGAACCATTGATGAAAGTTGATAAGTCATGCAAACACAGTAAAAGAAAAAACTGATGAATGAAGGGTCAATGCCTACGAGCATACCAATTAATAGCATTTTTTTGTGTGTGTGTAAATTTAAGAAAACAGAACTAATAATGAACTTAAAAAAATGATTTTTATGTAAGTAGTGTCCAGTCACATGAGGACAAAAATCCAAATGGATTTTTTAGATGAAAGAAAAATTATCCTAGATGAGATACAGAGACTAACATAATAGAATTCTTTTTACTTATATAAAAGTGAACAACACTATTCTAATAAGACTATATTGTAGATTTTATAAAACAAA
The DNA here is from genome assembly GCA_023055505.1 of Callipepla californica brunnescens. Lineage (NCBI taxonomy): Eukaryota > Metazoa > Chordata > Aves > Galliformes > Odontophoridae > Callipepla > Callipepla californica. The sequence continues at coordinate 62,222,715 of JALIRH010000002.1, read as the reverse complement.
TTTTCAATACCATAGGAAAATAAATCAGGCAGATTTTTTATCTTTTTTTCTTATTCAGAGTCTGAAGCAAAAGATAAAAACTTGAACTCTACTTTGAAATCCCTTAATTAAATAATGTAGTGAGTATATTTCAAAGAAGCAGCATGGAAAAAAAAGTTAGTATCATAATCTATCAGGCATAATTGCCATTGCACAATTTATAATGAATTCTTGTGCTTATATTTATTCATTTTTTAAAAAGTTTTCTTTTCACCATGACTCAACAAATATTTAGGAAATAAGCATTTGCAGTATTCAAATGTTAGCTTAGCAGCATGATTTATGGTAAGACAGAGACAAACTTTTGATGGTACAAAAAAAACCAAAACACCTTGATATAAAAGTAAAGTGTTTCTCAACTCCTGTGTTCTCACAGTAAGTGTAATTGGCATAGGATGCATTAGTAATGATGCTTAGGCTCCTTGGACTATTTCTGCTAGCTTGACTATTTTTTTTCTTATTCTTACGAAAAATAGCCATGTGAAACTGTTTTAGATATAATGTGCTATTATGTTTTATTTATCTTACTGAATATCTAGGGCACTAACAGAGTGTGTTTGTGTATAAATATTTATGTGTAGGTATGTATGAGATGAGCATCATCAGGTGAAATCAAACATTCAATATGTTCTCATTCACACTAGCATGAACTTTTAAGTTCCAAGTACCACCCAAAATCACACCATATAACTACCTTAAAACTTATTTATTTTTAAATCAAGTTAATGACTGATATTTCAAGTGCATCTGCAGTCTTTTATATTTCTGCAGTTACATTCATGTTCATAAGGGAACATTCTCAGTTTTTTCCTTTTCAGCTGTTAAAGGCACTCTTCAGTGTACCCTTTGAAGAGCAAGAAATAAAAGCATCAATCTCTGAAAAGAATGTAGAAATTCTTTGCATTTTTTACCTGAAAGCCAGGAAACAGGATGAGATCTAAATTGCACTGTGCATGAAACTGCAGGATGTCACTGATCCTCAGCACTGATCACTGTGATCTGAGTCCCCTTCAAAGCTCCAAAATTATATTTCGTCCTTGGAAAAAAAAAAAAACAAAATATAACTTGCACTAAGATGGCGCACGAATGTATTATCTTGTATGAAGATTGATGTGAGCATCTGTCCTGGGGAAGGATTAGAAAGGTTTTTATTCCCCAAAGAAATTGCAGAAGTTGAGGAATAAAGGCTAGTCTGCACTTTGAAGAACAGGAAGAAACAACAGGGAAGAGGCAGGTACAAGGATGGTCATCGTCATCTCGCCGTTCTCAGGAAATGAAACAAGGTTGCATTATATATTAATTATGTAAAACATGATGTAATTTGTGTAACATATACGCATTTTTACAGTTTTTAGAACTTACATCAGTGTATATTGTAATATTTGAGTCCCTGATGGAAACAAAAAACACACTGCTGCTATTTTTTTGGAGTGCAGTTTACTTTTTCTTTCTTTTCTTTTTTCTTTCCTTTTTTTTTTTTTTGCATTTGATTTCATCACTATTACTCTATGCTATAAGGAGTGTTTTTGTTTTTTTTCATTTAATGGGAAAGAGCTTTAAATAAAAGAGCAAGTGCACATATAGTATGGCGTATTTAAATAAAATCAGCTGATAAATAAATAACTGTCTTGTATTAAAATAAGACAGAAATTGTCTGCCTGACCCTCTCTGTTATGTGACATTTCTAGGTAGAAACATACTTTCTAAAAATAAATTCTTTTTATGTTCAGTGATCTGAAAATTTCTCACTAGCTCTCTTTCCAATTGTACTTCTAGGATAACGTTGCTTCTAACACAGTCATTTTCATTTAAAGCACAGTTAAAAGCTATTATCATATGCAGGCATAGATCACTGTTTTCAGATCTTCAGACCTTGATAAAAACATTTTCTCCCTAAAACAAGACTTTGGACTATAATTCAGTGAGATTTATGTCTGTGACAAATTTCACCTGCCAGACTACACACAGAAGTTCCAGATAATCATGAATGGTTATAAATATTGGGTTATTTCTTTAATTTATCTTCATTTTTGTTAAATTCTGAATCATGTGTTGACATTCTCAGAGGGAAAAAAATGTAGGAAATTTCAGCCCAATTAACTGAAGTCCTCTGCAAGGTTAAAAATATCGGAGGGGAGATTTTAATGACAAATTTTACAGACAATATTGTGTCAGTGAGGAAAAATTCCTGGAATTTACTCATAATCCTTGTGTTTTTCCTGGGATTACATCTCTTAATTTCTGAGGACAGTCCACAGCATTACTACCATGGCACTGGCAGTGTGATCTGCAACTGATAATGTTACATGGCACTTGACTCTACAACAAACAATCTATTTGCTGGAGATTATAATCTAAACATAATGAACACAGGTGTATAACTTCACTATCATTTTATAATCTCTAAGAAGGAGCTTACTTGCATAGAGATTAATTTTTGGTTGGAGATGAATTACTACATTTCTGAAGTATTAATATGGTGCTTGCACTTCACACAGGGAAACCTTCCAATACTAAAAATCATTAACACACTAGCTTCACCCCAAGGTCTTACTCCTGCTTTGGACATCTAAGGAAATATGATGTTTTTTAATGATGGTGGTGTAAGAGATATCTGCTCTTTCTATTCTAGAGGTTTTATTTATTTCAGGGCCTTCTCTGAAACATTTTGGTTTACTCTGTCCAGAAGCCAAATGTTCATCTCTTCTATGAAATAGATGATATGGAAGAAAAGATTACGGAGGTGAGAAAACCTTTGCATCAATGTCGAAGCATTTGACACTGTCCCGCATGACATCCAAGTCACCAAATTTGAGAAAAATGAATTTGATGAATGGACCACTCACTGGATAAGGAATTGGCTGGATGGTTACACTCAGAGAGTAGTTCAAATGGAAATCGGTGATGAGCGGCACTTCTCAGGGATCAATGTTGAGACCAGTGTTATTTAACATCTTTGTAGGCAATGTGGAGAGTGTGATTGATGACACCAAGCTGAATGGTGCAGTTGACACACTAGAAGGAAGGAATGCCATCTAGAGGGACCTGGACAGGCTTGAGAGGTGGGCCCATACCAATCTCATGAAGTTCAACAAGGCCGAGAGCAAAGTCCTGGACTTGGGTTGGGTCAATCTCAAGCACAGATGCAGGTTGGGTGGAGAACAGCTTGAGAGAAGCATTGAGGAGAAGGATTTGGAGGGGTCAGTTGATGAAAGACTCAACATGATCCAGTAATGTGTTCTTACAGCCCAGAAGGTCAACTGTATCCTGTGTTGCATCAAGAGAAGTGTGGCAATCAAGTAGGATAAAGTATGTTTTAGTCTAGGTGACATTTAAAGAAGCTTTGCACTGGATTTTTCATAGCATCTTATTCATTCTTAAGGCCATGGTCTAGCCTGGAGAACTGATGTGTGATTATAATTAGAGATCACAAGAAACAGTTGGAAGTCTGTAATTGTTTGCTTTGTGTGTTTCTTATTCTGCAGCTTTAATTTTCAGAAGCTGTGTATTTCCAGTGACTGTTACACTTAGCTAAAATTACATAGGTGGAAGAGCGGCACACTATCACTGCTCCTTGAAGAGAAATCTGCCTGGTGTGGGTTCACAATGTATTATCTTACAGTGCCACAGTCAGTCAATCTCCTTTTGGCACATTAGTATCAGCTGCAGAACAGAAGACTTGTGCCAATCTTGGTAATCTTAATTGATTGTATAAAAACACATAAGATTGCAGGAGTAGTCTGACATTACTTAACATAGGTTATACTCATATGTATCTACTCAGCTGAGAAGATCCATTCACTTCAAGAAATCAGTACACTGTGATATTAGCAAAAGATTCACTATCTGGTCCCTTAAGTCTTAGTTTGTTCTGAAATGCATGGTGGGTCATAAAATGGAAATTTTACCTCTATTCTTTCAGAATATTAAGCATTTATTAGTGCAGAACTATAAATTACTGACAAATGTAATTATAAGAGATTTACCTCTTATTAAAAAAAATAGTGATTGAATGAATCATACGCAATTTAAATTACCGTGAAACATAGAGTAATATTTATTAAAGTCTGTTTTCAGCTCAGTGTACAAGTGACTGTATTTGAACCATTATATATTTCACAGCAAAATAAGGAGGGGTATTGTCAGCAGATACTTAGCTGTGAAAATCACTCAACAGTCGACTATTAATTCCCATGAAATGAAGGCAATAAAATATAGAGCGGAAATAGATTCTGTATCTGCAAATAAATTGATAGGGTAAAAAAATAGTGATAGAAAAATGACTTCCACTGCTTTTTTCATTTCTGGAACAGGCAGAAGCAACAAATGAACTGCATCTTGGAGAGTCTCAGCTTCATCTTTGCTCTCTGGTTTTGAATGGTTTCACTTTTACATGCACAAAAAGGAGAATCTTTAGGGGAGCCAGTAGCCAGCTATTATAGTCTCTAGGATGAATGCTCAAATCTTCAAAGAATTATTAAATTGGATCTATGGAATGGAATATATTTTCAAAAGCATTTAGCAGTAGGTTTTATTTGATTGCTAGTTAATCACTGGAAGAATATATAATTCTTTCTTTCCAGTTGTGTTCTTGTCATGGTTAGGCCTGGTTCAACCTGGTTCCATAACAGGGAGTGAAGGGACACACAAACTCATGTCCTGAGAAAAATAAGAATTAAATCAGTGAGGTAAAAGTGTTAATTATTTGTGTTTTTTTTTTTTTTTTGTTTGTTTGTTTAATATTCTCTTAAATGCATAAGTGATGGTGGTCTTTTAATTATGTATTTTATTCTTTCTTGCATCATATATACAGAGCTAGGAAGAAAATGTTTTTGTCAACTATGAATCACTTGCAAGAGCTATAAAGAATGGTACATATCACTTGTGGGGTAGAGATGTGGTGTGGCTAATTTTCTTCACAGAATCTTGTATGATACTGTGTTTTGGATCTGCTGGTAAAAATAGTAGTGCTAACAGACGGATGATCTAGTTGTTGCAGAGCAGTGTTCACACTAAGTCAATCTCATGAAGGCCTTGCTGTGAGGGGAAACACCAGAACTGAAGAAGGGACACACCCAGGATGACTGACCCACACTGGTCAAAGCATGATCACATGCCATGCTCAGCAATAAAATCTGGGGATAAGAAAGAGGAAGGGAGGGGAGATGCCAGCAGTAACAACATTAGTCTTAAACAAAAAAAAAGGAAAAAAAATCAGTTATGTATTCTGAGCTGTGCTTTCATGGAAGAAGCTGAATATCATCCTGATGACAAGAAAGAGTGAATGATTTCACTCTTGTTTTGCTAATGCACATTACTTTGTGCTTTACCTACTAAACTATATTTACTTCAAACATGGGTTCTAACACTTTCATATTTCCATTTCTCCCCCCATCCCACCTATGAAAAGTGAGTGAACAGATGTGTGGTGCAGAGCTCCTTGTCAGTTTAAACCAGGATCAGGAGCATCAGAGAATGAACAGGACAGAAAAGACCCACCAGAAAAGATATGAATGTAACCTAGAATTGCCTTCCTACACCCATTTGTGACTCATCCTAATGCTGCCTGTGTGGGTGCATGGGATATTCCCTCGCAATCTTTGGCAATGTGATGAAACCACAACTACGGAGGCTGCACTGAGGACGACTGGGCTGTTAAAATAGGATTCTTACTTAAATATTCCAGTGAAACAGTTCAACTCACCAGGTCTAACAACAAAAATGTCATAGGTATTACATTGAAAGGAGCAAATCATTAAAGTGTAATTCATAAATACTGTAGAAAGCCTTTTCCTAAAGCATCACTTTCTGTAAATAAAAAAGTTACCCAGGTCTATTCTGAAAATCTAACTGCTGGAAAACCATTAAAAGGAACTCAAATTTGATTTAATCCCTTTACTATATATGTTTTTGTAAGGGGGTGCCTAGATCACAGTTTTCAGTGTTTGCAGTGTCAGTTCCGCCCACAGACTGCACTGACAGCTGTAGTTCTGCACACAAAGAATGGGGAAGATGTAGAAGAAGGTCTGAGTGAAAGAAAAATGCAGGTTGCGAGAGGAAATAGCTTTCACGTTCCTGAATCAGCACAGTCATCACGTTGAGAGAGAGCCCTCCAAAGATCACGACCTGGGTACATTTATTTTCTGCAAGTTTATATGTTGCAAATTGAGGAAGAACAGAATTAAGTACTAGGGCAAGACAGGTTAGCAAAAAGGGCATAGACCATTACTGACAGAAAATATCTAGAACACTTTCAACCACTTTCAACCACTCTGTTTCTCAGAAGAGAATGTATTTGAATTTCTGTGTTCAAGTTCCAGCCTGGAGAGCATATGAATATAAATTATTTTTTTTTTCTTTTCTTTCTCTTGCAATATTGAAAACTTCTCTGAGAGTTGTTAAGCAATCAGTGCAGACATTTTCATGACACATCATCTGTCCTTTTCACTGTTTCACTGAGCATTTTCTTATCCCTTGTTTACTCTTTGTTTTTTAACTGATCCTGAGAACACACAATATCTCACTGGATGAGTGACCCCAGATAGAGGTCTGTGATATAATGTCAGTGTAAATTCCAGGAATATCTGGAAAAATGGTTGTTCTTCATTTTTGTTTGTTTGTTTATTCTTTTTTCTTCTTTTTTTTTTTTTTTGTCCAAGAAATAATAGAAGGGAGGAAACAGGAATGAATTACATAGTGTCAGGTAAGGAATTATATTTGGATGTAGGATTTTTACTTAATGTGATGATTTCATATCCAACAGATAATTACTTACAAAAATTAAAATGGAAGAAAAGTGAAGAATGAGCTGATTTGTCTAGATCTGTGTGAGACTTTATATTATTATTCTTTCCATATATTAATTAAAACAAATTTTTAATAACTTCAAAACAATGCATAGGAATAGAATAGATAAGATGCCTATACTATAAGCTGTTTTCTATTTCAAACTGTCCAGCTGGAGTCTGGTCCAGATCTCCACCCCTATTCTTCTCCTCTCAAGAACATTAAGTCTTTAACTCCCAACATGATATTCTGATGTGGAATACCAGCAGCAAAACCACAACACAAACTTATTCAGCCTCTTGAGACCACGATGAACTTTACATCCAGAAAAAAAAAAAATACCCCTGCTCCTTTTAGGTTAATTTTATATATTTTTGGTAGTCTACTTGAAAACTGATAAATTTAAATACTTAGAAATTCATGGAAATTTAAGTCGTTAAATATCGGCTTTTATTTGTGGCTTAAGTGTTATTGCTGTCATCACAGGTCTCCCTTAGCTCCCTGCACATACACTATTTTTATTTTATCCAAATTTTCTCAGTGGAATAGTTATTGTTATACCCTACAATGCACAGTCTGTACTACAAAATGGACCACAGAAAGGGCTATGCAATGATTATCAGCAGTGATACAGCAGCAAACGATCATTTGTTTTCCAGGCTTTACTCAGCATTACTCAGAAGTGTTTGGATATACCTTGCTAAAAATAGTAATATTGCACTCTTTTCCTCCTTGGTTTATCATCATTTTCCAGTTATTTGCTCTCTAATATTTGACAGAGAATCATCCTTTCACTGAGTTTTGTTGCCATCTCCTTGATTTTTGTCTATGACATTATTGGTACTGTTCTAGACAGCAATGCTTCATTGTAGAACCAGATAGTGTAATGTCAATACTTTTTGTGATTGGGAACATATTCTCAAAACAAAATTGAAGGAATTGGGGTTATATCTGAAATTTTAATTTTCTCCTAATTTCTGTCCTCCAGTAAGTTTTCTTAGAGAAACAGACCATATGGCACCAAGTAAAACTTAATTCATATCTACTTACTGAACAATGTAAAAGAAACAGTAAATTCTATTCTAATTTCTGAGACCCTACTGGTAAGAATGTTATTATGCAAAACTGTTTGAAAGTCATTAGAGTCCTCGCAGGGGGTCTATCTACAGCCTTAACTTGAGATGTGAGATTTTATGTATCAGTTTACTGCCTTCCAAAACATCTTCGGATAAAACAAAATGTTTTGCACAAAGAATAAGTTGTGATATACACAGGTCACTCCAAAAGTAATGCCTCCTATTTATTTCCATGGAAACTACAACAGAAGCAAAAAGCACAATTATGTTATTTGGTCGAGACACTCTTCATTTCAGTGACAGCTGTGTATGTCAATACAGAGTATGACTTGTCTTTCACATTGCTGTTAGGGGTGCTGAAATGCACCACCCACTGCCTCACTGTGCTCACATCCACTGTTTGGCCTCCATTAACATTCAACCAGTATTGATGAATGTGACTAGGGTCATTTTTTGTGTATGGAGGATGCAGAATGTTCAGTGACACATCTTTGCTTCATACTCACTTCCATGTCAGACACCATTTGTCAGATTGCCACTCTGCTACCATCTTTTGCACAGCAACAGAATATAATGGAATACTGGTGGGAAGGTTCAACTACTGACATGCCATCAGCATCCACTTCTGATGTTATGGGCCAACATTATAACATAGGAGCCATTACTTTCAGAGTAGCCTGGGGTAATCTGGGGGATGATTGCTTAATGATGTTAAGGATTTTGTTCTATGGGGATTATTAGTATGACTACCTTTTATTAGTTCCAGATTATGCTGCTAAAACGTTACTGAAAAATTAACTGATGTTTATTTGTCTTTTAGAATGGTTGATGTTTTTCTTTCACAATCTGATTGAAGACAGAACTTTGAGTTTTGACAGCAGAAACAAATTTAAAATATTTTCTCACAAATCCTCAGCATAGTTGAACAATTTTTATCCATGAGATCTTTTTTCCTCACAAATATTCTTCTCTCCTTGTAGTCTGAATTTCAACAAACAAACAACTAAATAACACATTATTCTGTTTGGTCCTCTCCTGTAAGTAAAGACATGATACACACACTACTGCTATTTGTATTATGATGGTACTGAGTGGACAATTCAATCAGGTTTGTTTTAATTCAGAATAGATCAAGTTCTCCTTGAAATAGCTCACGAAGTTAAGAAGTGGAAGAAAAAAGGGAGAAAGCAGTATAGCCTGCAAAGATTTTTTTCAAACATTTTCACAGTGATTTTAAAGGTGGAGAATGTATCCATACAAATATTTATCAGATATGAAGGGAGACAAAAACAGAAAAAATGAAACTTGAGCATACATATGTCTGTAATTCGTGGTATAATGGGAAAGTGTATAACAATTTACTTGGGTTTCTGTTGCAACTAAAAAAGTAGAAAATCCATCCTGAAATAAGTTTCTTAGGCATGTGATTTCTAAATAAACATCCAAAGAAACATGTTTCCAGGTGGTTTTCTCTGACACTGACACCTAAATGCATCCGAAGAATGTTTCTGTTTTTCTTCCTTTTTTTTTTTACCCAGTCTCATCAACTTCTATACATGTCTAAGTGAATTTATCAAGGAGGATTCCTGTCATTCTGGTTTTAGACGGTGGAAATAATTGAGTATTCAAGTTCAAACAGATAGCCATAGTCTTCAATATTGATCACTTTTCCCTTTAGAAATGCTGATTGAATCATCACCCAAAGAAGAAAACAAGACTTAGTTTCTGTGGGTACCTCGAAATGGAGCCATATCCTATGTCTGAATATTTCAGGGAACTGCTATAACTTTGCTAAGGATGATATTCATTATTTGTGTTCCAGTAACACCAGGCCTTGACCAGACTTGATTGAAGACCTTTGTTTTCGTTCCCATAGGATTAGCCTACATATGTAATGAAATGCATACAAGGACTCGCCTGTTCCTCCTCATCATGTGATACTCTTTACTCTACTATTCTCTGTCTGTCTCTAGCCATATGAGTACTGTTGGTTGCATTTCTGAAGTAATATTCATGTTCAAGTGTCAAAATAAGTTGATAATCTGTCTCATTTTCTACATTTAGTGGATTATGCACTATACACTTAGATGCCAGGATAGTGCTCAGTGCAGAGAACTTAAGCTGAGGCATCCAAAGTAGAGAATCCTAATCCTTCCCCTACACAGTTCTACACTTTTTAAATAAGAATAATTTCCAAAGTATTTTGAGGAATGTGATTCTCAAGCACAGAACAGAACATTTGTTCTTTCCCTCTTGGTCACCTCTTTGGTGGTAGCAGATTTTCTTTTTATTTTTTTTCTCCTTTTTTTGTGCAAAACCTCGAAGTTCCAGTAACAGAGCAAGGAGAAGCTGCAGACAGGTAGAAGTTAACAAAATTATTTGTCTTTGAAAACAATACTGAATACAGTGAGATCTCCTTCTATTTTTTTTCTGCCATTTTTAAAATGACAGTGTTAAAAACCTTGCCAGACAGCAGGGAATACTGGAAAGAATACCAATTAAAAAGAAAAATACAGTGTTAGAGTAAGTTGCCAGGTAGAAATATACAATTTTAATTACTTTGTCTCGTTCTTAAAAAAAATAGTAAAAAAATTAATGATACTACTTAAGTCTTCCTTTTTTTCCTTGTGTAGTTACCTTAGCAAAGTCTTCTACAAATGTGCTCATTCTTTATTGAAACAAGATTTTATCCAAAAACATAGCTGCATGCCATGAACTAACTATAGTAACTATAATAAGCAAAGCTTGGAGTTGTTGTTGTTATTTTCAAGGAATTGATTTTTTTCCCCTTTTGCAATATGCAATAATGAAAGTAATTTTGGTTACGGTAACTCATGTACACTCTTCTCACATTAATTCAATATTAAATTTTGATATATGCATAGTGATAGTACAGGAATTTATTTACTGTATCATCCACAGAAATATATATTTTTTTCTAATCTTAAGTCAGTACAATTAATGCAAGACTTAAATTGCCATGATAAATCAGAATATGACAAAGAACTAAAACATATTCTTTTCAAAACTGATACTTCAGAAGAACTTTCCCTGAAGCATACTTCCTAATAAAAATGACCATTTCTCAATTAAGATGACAGCAGATTATGAAGTTTAATTATGCAAAATGTGGACTTTTTTTTTTTTTAATCCTGTGTAAGTGACAAAGAAACCTCTCAAGAACAATTTACACACTAAAACAAAGGACTTAAGGAGATTGTCTGGCATTAATTATAAAAAGGTTGGTCAATGATAAAAACTAAAATACTTTTACAAGATAATACCATTAATCATTTTTTTTCTCACTGGAATCAGAGTAGTCCAGAGCCTACAGACTCTATATATTCTTTTTAGTGATACTATCAAGACTCATTATCGTCTGAGATGAAGTTATTTTTTTTTTTCAAATACAAGTCTTACTAGGCTGTAAAAAAAAAGAAACAAATCCAAAGCAAAGTTATAGAGCTATCCCAAGAAAAAATATAAATATTTAGTCATCATACAACATATCAAAACCACAGATGTCTCTCCAGATATTTCGTATTTTTTAGACATCATCACATATTGCAATCAACAAGTTCATAGTAGAAATTTTCCCCCAAAAATCTCACTTTGTTTACTTACTGATTGCAATTAAAATATAGGAATTTGTATTAATTTTTAACCTTTGTATTTAGCATAGAAGAATTTAAAGTTTACAGTATTTTTATTTTTGTATATGTAAACTGTCCAATACAACAGTCAGAGAGGTAGGTTCTCCATAGACTTCCCAACCTTTTGTTCCTTTTTAATGTGCTTTGAACAAAACACATAACAGGAGCATTATCTTGCTTCTTGCCTGTGTTAATGTTGACTGTTTACTTCTTGTAATGTTCTGAAGTCTTCTGAGGTAAGGCTGGAAGACTTATTTGTTTTTGTTTCATACCCCAGGTTTTAACATTGCAGTGATGTTTGTAAGAATGTGAAGTTGTCATAACTCTATGGCGTGTCTCATAGCTTGTTATGCTCAGCATGCTTTCTGTAAGGGGAAACTATGACTGACAGATTGATCCATTACAAAAAACAATATTTTTAAACTATATGTGTTCAAGTTTGTTAATACATTTTCTATTTTTCCCATGCCACAGTAAAGTTGTAAATAAAACAGACTTTACAATTTGTAATTTTACATTTTGACTTTTGGAGAAGCAGCTGAGTTTTCATTTTTCTTCCTTTCCTCCTCCCAAGACTATAATTTGGTAAGACTGTATTTCCCAGTGGATAGATAAATAGATGGTTACCATCTATCATGGTTACAGTACAGTACCAGTGTCAGCCAGAAGTGCTATGAAGTGGCAAATATTTATCTAAATTGGAAGGAAAGTATTGGCCTTATCTTAATATTTGACCGAATAATTTCCTGAGTTTTTTTTTTTTTTTAATATATTTGTCAGACATGGATATTTAAGAAGAAATAAATTTACTTCTTTATTGACTTGCTTCTGCAAATCACAGATTAGACTTCCATCAACACGAAATGTTTGGTTAATGACTATTATTTTACTGAGGAGGATTAAATGATTTATACTATTTCCTAAAACCAATAAAGGTATGTTTAATCAGATTAACCTAATACTTCTTACCAAACTTTATCAGCTTACTACTATTGGCATGTATTGTTTTCAAAATTGCAGGCTATGTCAATGCAACCTTTCATTTAGCTTTTAAAATGAAATTCATATCTGTGATTACACAATCCTATTTTGGCATTATGCAATGGTATTGTCTCTAGAGTGATATAAACTCCGAAATATAAACCTATCTATGAGGTCTTTCAGAGAAATCCAGAAAGAACACAGTAACCTTATATGCTCTAATATATTCTGGAGAGGAGGTGGCAACTTGAATAAATTGCCATTCTGTATCTGTTTTTAAATGTATTTAAGCATATTTCCCATTAAAAAAAAAATAAATTGGTTTCTCAAGAGTATGGATAAGTGAAAATCACATTGTTATGATGCAAGACCATGAGTTTTCCAAATAAAAGTATGTCTGTCACTGGTACATCTTCTACATCTCTAATTGCCCTCATAACCTTTATGACTAGGGTAACAGGTTGAGACCTAAATCTTTTAAAGAACTGCAATTTAAAAGATCACACATAGATACAGACAGTAGTCTCAGATCTCTGTGTATGACTATTCCCCCGCCACTGTTTTTGGAACTGCCTTTGAAGCATTAGAGAACAAATACAGTAAATGATAAGTGGACAGGACCCCTCAGCTGTGCCATCATGGCTTTAACCATTCAGGGATCATACTTTAAGACCCTAATACGGAAATTAAAATTTAGGAGAAGGCAGAGGTTGCCTGTGCTGAGTGTTATTTCTTTTTTCCATGTTGTTAGCAGCAGAAACAGTAGAGTTTCTTTGCCTCTGGAACTATCCTGAAGTTAAAAGCCTATATTACCCATCTCCCCACTGTATCTTTTACTGTTATCTATATCTATTCCTGCCTTGGGAGATTTGCAAGCACTAATGGACCTTCAAAGAGTAATTACATCTGGCTGTCTCATATCCTGAATGAAGGAATATAACGACCTCAGTTATTGTAGGAAGAAAAAAATAATAATAAAAAACATATTATCTTCATTTTCTAAAGAGTCGATTTAGGAAATAAAAAGAAAAAACAATAGTTATTTCTGCCAGAGCCCTTATGTGAGGACCAGGAATAGAACTCCTCAGAAAGTTTTGCTTGGTTCTTTTTCAGGTGTATATACTCTCAAAACAGACAGATATAAAGAGCTCAGTCCTCAGAGATTAATCCCTTTTTGCTTTCCTGACTAAGATGCAACTCTTCGGATAGCTATAGCATGTGATCATTATCTTCAAACATAGTGTGCCCAGACACACATTCAAGAGTTAAGCATTGCAGTACTTTATAACTAAGGCTCTCAGCATTCAAAATTTAACGTGCCCCTCTTGCAGTCCTACTAGGTTGAATCCTAAGCCACAGACCCTTGGCCTTGATGTGTACCAGTGGGGTAGAAATTACATGCTGACACCGTTCACTGCTTTCAGATTCTTTTTGAGATGACTGATCAAGGGTACAGGGACAGGTTCAACACTGGGTTTGCACTTCTGTGATCAAGAGAGCCAATGGCAACATACTAAAAAATGAGCTTGTTCTTGAAGTTCAAGGATGAATTTGTTTGTTTGTTTAGGCATATCTTTTCTGAAGATATTTCATTAAAATATTCATTAGGGAGACAGATGATCAAAGCTCATTCTGTGTTGTCCTTGAGAGTTTATCTTCTTTTATTCCCAAAGTAATTCAGAAAATGCATTGCAACCTTATTATCCTGGACCTCATAAGCGCAAGTTTCAGATAGCTGAAACCTCATCTAATCAGCTGCTGATTCTGCTACCCCCGCTGTTTGCTACTTGCAGTAATTATAAAATCATAGACACACAGAATGGCTTGGATTGGAAGGGACCTCAAGGATCATCAAGTTCTGAAGTTTTTATAACGTTCTTCCATTATTGTGGTTTTTCTGTAGTATTGAAGATACCGAGCTTGAAAGTATTAACAACTGATGATTAATTTTATGTTGCTAGTAATTCATGACATTTCTGTCACATAATTACAGGATAGCTGAACAGCCCTAGCTATTTCAGCCTCTCCTATGAGGAGAGGTTCTCCAGTCCCTTCAGCATTTTTCTTGCACTTTAATGGAGTTTCTCCAGTCTGCTCTTGTACTTTCAGGGAACAGAACTGGGTGTGGCAGAACAGGTGTAGCTTTGTCAGTACTGAGTAGAGGTTTGAGATTGTCTCCTGATGTCTGGTGGCAATACTTTACCTAATGTATACCAAGTTACTGCTATTCTTCTATACATTGTCAGCTCATATATTTTGGTGCCCTTTAGGCCCCCAGGTCTTTTTCTGCCAAGTTGCTTTCCATCTGAGTGGCCCTCAGCCTGTACTGGCTCTGGGATTTGTCCCTTTCCAGTTGCAGAACTTTGCAATTCTCTTTGCTGAACTTCATGATGTTTCTGTCAGTCAATTTCCCAGGTTGTCAAGGTCCCATTGGATAGCAGCCAACCACTCTGGTGTATCTTCCACTCCTCTCAGTTTTGTTTCAGCAGAAAACTTTCTGAGAATACACTGTCCCATCATCCAGATCATTAGCGAATACACTGAACAGAATTGGACCCAGAAGTATACTATTAGTTACTGACCTTTAGTTAGGCATTATGCCATTGCCATGACCCCCTGGGCCCACCTACTTAGAGAGATATCATTCCACTTCCCTATCTTCTCATCCACCCTACATTTCATCAGTTTTTATGGGATATAGCACCAAACTCCTTACTGATGCCCAGTGACGATGATGACAATATTCAATGCTACTCTCTCACCTACTAGGCCAGTGATTTTATCATAGGAGTTTATCGCATTTTCAAGAGTGACCTCCCTTTTGTAAAATGCTTGTCCTTAATGTGAGTGGAGGTGATTTTGAAGGCTAGATGCTCCATTATCTTCCCAGGGACTGACATGATGCTGACTGGCCTTGACTTTCCTGGGTCATCCTTCTTGCCCTTCTTGAAGATAGGAGAGATATTTGCTTTCCTTCAGTCCTTAGGTACCTCTCCCCATCAACACATTTACACAACAATTATTGAGACTGACCTTGCAATGAAATCAACCAGCTCCTTCAGCACTTATGGAACAACAAACTTTTATCCAGTTTGTCTGTTTTATCTTAATGATGTGAAATTAACAGTTTTTCATTGTTTCTTCACATACCATTGTACCCTAATACATTATTTATACCTTGAAAATTTACCTTTTTTCCTGATCACTGTTGTCTGTTTTCAATTTAGAATGGAAGTTACTCTCTCTGAAAACCACCAAACAAAAACAAAAACAAAACAAAACAAAATAAAAAACCCTCACTCCATTATTTGTTAAAGAGATAGACATTAAATAAAATTATGTAAGGTAGTCTTTTAAAAATGCAATACAATATTAAATTATAGATTCTACCAGGCATCCATTTTAGTTAATCTCTTAAGGTATTTCAGTGTGAATTTGGATGTTTCAAGAAGTGATATTGTAGTACCTTCTTTAAATAAAAAAACATCTGCCACACCCACACATTCATTAAAATAAATAATTTAATTAATAAAGAAATTAATAAAAATAAAATAAAGTCTCTGAAGTATAAAGAGAAAAAAGGAGAGAGATCACATTATAGCTTTCCAATGCAATTTTGGGAATGTACATAATTTTGAATGTAATATACAGTAAATTGAATCACTAAGAACTAGGCTATGTGACTGCTCTCTAAATGATTTGTATTTTGTTGCTATTAATGTCAAGGAGTAATGACTTCTTTTGCATTTTGTCTATAGTTGCTGACAAGATGTGCTCAGCTAATATCCCATAAATTGAGTGAAGCTTATTGAGAGTGAGCAGTGTTCACCTATATGAACACAGTCACAGACCATCATGGTTAGTAATTAAGGAATTGCTATATATTATTATTTTGTCCTTTTGAACTTTATCCTTTAATTTGGGATTTGCCTTTCTGCGTGCATGCATGTTTCATTTATTTCTTCATATTTGCAGTTCACATCCCTTGCATGCTAAGCAGTCAGCACTCTCATTCAGTTATTTTCCTACTAGCTATGTATCTTTATATGCAGAAACACTATGTGAAATATCAACCTTAAAAGCAATTGGAAAAAGAGACTTCAACTGTGTTAATTAGTAGGAATAAATCACCTAGGAATCTTCAGTAGACTTGCACCAGCATTGATTTTTCAGTATAAAGGTGAACATTTTTAAGGTCTCCAACAGGTCCTTCCTAAATCACTAATATCATCTGCCAGAATTGCAACATTGTAATGTAAATCTCCCATATAAACCCTGTTCATGTTGAGAACAAGACAGAAAAAGGCCACCCACTGTGCTTTAATAATTCTTTCTGGAAAAAGTTTCTTCCCAAACCTAGCACAGTGATCCACGGCACATCTTGTGATAAGCAAGGATGCCAAAAAGAGGAGACAAAAAGACTGACCCAGAAATGAATCTACGCCTCTAATAAGCTCTCTAGAGTTAAAGAGGACTCAGTCACAGAAATCAGAATCAGCCATGCTTATTTTCTCATATTGGCACAGCTGTGTATGCTGAGAACTTGGGTCTCACCCATGGATAACATTCATCATAAGGCAGAGGAGGACAGCAGAAGCCTAAGACAGTGCTTTTATTTTCTGTCTTTACTGACCTTTTCCAGTATTTTTTTCCAAAGATTCTTCATCCAATGAAGTTCCTCTATCTCCGGCTCATCAGGCACTTCTCAGAAGCTTTTTCTACTGTTTTGGAAGATGTGAAGAGGAAATCTTTTAGTGTCTTAAGAAAGACTCAAATAGTTCCAAGGAGGACCTCCCTTATCAATTTAGATTCTTTTCCCTTTTTTACATTCTTTATCTCTGTATTACACAGTATTACATATTCATTGTATGATAAACTTTGAGCTCATAAAAAAAGCAGTAGAATGATGAGAATATTTTGGAATTCTTCCAAATACTCAACTCTTAATGTCTTTTGAGGTGTGTACTACAGGAAAAATACAAGACCAGACTTTTCTGTGCTGACATTCCTGCTCCCTGTCAGCCGAAACATTTCAGGAAGAGACCAACCAGCCGCTCAGCGTTGCTTATGGAGCTGTAATAATTGTACAGGTGACATCTTAGAGAAGCCCTAAGCTGTTCTAATACTGCATTTGTAAACTGAAAACTGAAAATGCTCAATATAACGTATGACTTTAAAGAAAATAGAATCCTAGCCATCAGATTTATAGGCTGCTAAATATCTTTATGATTAGCAACAGGAAATTTTGAAAACCACTCCTTCTGCAAAATGCAGGAAAACAGAATAAATATAGTTTGCTTAGAAACACAATACTTATTGCTTTCTTATCAGGATGCTAAGAATGTTTTCACTTCTAATTAAGTTGCCTAAAAAATAAAATGTATTGTTTTTTATTCTAAAGGACATGTATATGAAAATCCATCAATTTTTTCATATGGAATCACATCAAATAAGAAGGTTGTTCTTTTGCTTTAATTCCCTGCTTTGTTACTTCTAATCACTGGGGAAATAAGTTGAATCTGCTCATCTCATCCTTCAAGTTTACATTTCTTCTCAACCAAAAAAGTAATTGTGTTTTCTATGCATTTATTTTATTTTCACTCAGATTAGGTTTTATGTTTCCTGTCTGGCTTTTGAATAATCATATAGCTAAGGTAGCAAACCAAAACAACAGCAATAAAACACAAAACAAAGCCTCTTCATGTAAGTGGTACTTCAAAGAGAAACTGTGAGCTTGAAAATCAGAAAAGTTCTTCCTCCCTATAAATTAATTTAGACAGGTTTACACTTTATTCCACAGAAAATAAAATTTTGTTATATCACATTGGATGTGATGAATTGTAAGTACTCACATACAAAAAGAACCTGTCACAATAAAACAGAGAAAAAATGATATTTAGAGCATCAGCATTCCATACAGCTGAATACTGAAAAAGCTGAATCTTAATACTGCATTCATCATTTTGCTACCTATAGCATTTGAGAACCTCTGAGCTGATTTTATTTATTGTTTTCTTCTTTGGAAAGTAAGACAATGAAGGCATATGAAAGAAAAATCCTTTATTCCCCAAAGTATTGCTTAGTAGTTTCAAATATAGCAGTATGTCTTTGATGCTGAATAGAGATTTCCTAAGATTTTATTTCCTTTCCATTGGAAGGGCCATAATAGCTCATCAAAGTTGTGGACTCACTTACAGACAGTTTTAAAAGCTATTGGTCCTCCTATTCGTGGTGCAGTCCTGAACTTTCTCCAGGTGTACAGACTCTGTGCACTCTTCCCACTTTACGACATATGTTTTGCAATCTGTTCTGGAATTCCTGTTCCCTCTGCTGTCTGGTCTTTAATAAACCCACAACTGTGGGCTATTCTTATACTAGTACTGGCTCTCTTAGGCTCTCAGAGCATCATTTAGTGATTCAGGTTATGAGTCTTCTATCCTACTTTATGATCCAGAGAGGATTCTTATTCATTTCCAAAAATCTCAATTTCATGTACTTACCTTGGCAGTGTAAGGTAACTTGTAATAGCAATGAGAGGATAATCCAACCTCCTCTTCTTGCAGAATAACTGCAGTTCTCTCTCTTGTGCAGAATCACTTATAGGAAAGAAGAAACTTCTTTCCAGTTGAATTACTACCCTGGGTCATATCAAACGGCTGAACCAAGTATCACAACACTCTCTGCTACTCTGTTTATCCAAGTGAACCTACATTATCAAGGTTTTCTTTATAATTGAATAAAGTCCTTTTCATCTACTAAAGGTTTAGAGTTTTATTTTAATTTTTGGTTTTGCTTGGGTGCTTTTTTCACTTAAGTTTCCTTGGGCATACACTATTAGTACAGTGGCTGTTTGTTACCTCAGTGTCTATAAAGTTTGCGTTTAACAGACTTAAAACTCATAACCTCAGAAGGGAATGAATACAGTGATTGCATTAAAAACTGCTGTGTTTCTTCCTTTACAAATTGATTCTCAGGAAACTATTGCCTTTTCATGACATGATCCACTCAATTCAATCAAGGATTTTTGGTATGAATGAAGCTTTTCTGATTAACCTTATTAACAAGTTTTGCATCAATTTCTGCTTTTCAGTAATTCATCTTCTCTGAGTTCACCTCTTCATCCCAATATTTGCTCCACAGTTTACCATTTTTCCTCCAAATTTCCATGCTTTCCATTATAAAATATACAGTTAGAAAAAGGATTTCAGGATGTCCCTATTTCTTTTAATCCTTTTAAGCAAAATAAGTAAATCATTGACTGCAACTGAATTTTGGAATTACATTTTTGGTGTCTTTTATTATTTACTGGGCTGCTTTCAGTCCATACTTCAATTTTTAATTGTATTACACTTTGATAAATAATTATAACTGGATCAATAGTACAGGAAATTAATTTTTTTTAATCTAATTCTTCAGATGAAGAAAAGAAAAAAAAGTTTGACTCAGATACTGGGAGGTAGAGCAGCTACAGCATAAACTTTCAAAATTGTCATGGTCATTTCGAGGATCAAACATATTCATATTTTTTACTATGTACTATGAAATACGTTAATAATCAGTGATGAAGGTTTGTTATTTGTGAAAGTTTAGATTAAAATCTTTTCCTATAAGTAACAGATAATTGTGGTTTTTCATATGTTTAGACAAAGATGATAACAATTATCTACTGGTAATATCTTAAATAAAAATAGAAGTCATCCAATTTTAATCTGGATATCTTCCATCAACAGATTTTTTTTTCAGTTGGTAAGCCAGAGAACTTTGCCTGTTTATGCTACCCAGAATTGTTATTTCATTGTTCTTATGCATCTTTAGGGATGCTGTTAATGTAGAGCTATACATTTTCTAAATTTAATCAATGCAACAATTAGAAAAAACAAAAGAAAGCAATCAAACAAAACCAATCTATGAATAAATTATAAAAAAAAAAGGAAAGATAGAAGACTTTTCAGATGCATACATCTACACAAGACATTTTTTACTTATTATCAGAACTATACCATTTCTTACTTCATAAGTGGTATGACACCAATGTTTTCTTATCACATAAACTATATGCTGCTACCTTATCCATTCATATAAAGCAGTGCTCTTAATTCTTATAATTCAGATTTACAAATTAATCTGACTTTAACACATACGATTAAATGGAATACTCCCATGAATACAGACTCACTTTCTCATGCTAAATCCTTTCTTGCACAATCTGTGTGTATGACATGCAATACTGCATCATGATAGATATTGGATTTTTCTGCCCAATCATAAAGATGACAGGATATTTAGAGCTGTGTTATTGTTTATGGACACTGAAGCAAAACACTTTCTGAGTCCAGTGATCACAGATTGACTCTCATGTCTGTCCCTTATCTATCACCAGGCCATGAGATGGGAGTAAGTCCAGGCTGAGCATAAAGGAGTCTACTCCATCCACTGCTAATGAAATGGTTTGCTAGATTCCTCAGCGCAAGCTGTGCATCAGAAAGCAATTGTGCATACAGTTGATTTATGACTGTGGCATCCAGCTGATTTGTCAAATTCATCTCTGCGCAGTCATCCATCCAAACATAGATTTGATTGAGAAACTCCTGTCCTGGAGAGTAGTGATTAAAGACAATGTGTAGTCCATAGCTGTCTTTGGGAAAGCTGTGTGGCATAACATTCAAGTGGTAAAGTGGTATCTAACACATATGGTACCAGAGATCTTCAGAGGATCCTCCACTGTTCTCACTCTTTGACAATGAAGGTTTTTGGGTGATGCAGTTGCCATAGTCACTGATGATAAGAGCCTGCAAAATGTGAGTTAACAGAAACCTAAGAGAAAACACTCTGAATCTCACCACATGCTTAGAAGGACTGCTCTGAACAGAAGTTCCCGTAACAAAGAGTTGATGATGTATGTTACATGGATAGGCAGATTGGCTGTAGGCTTCAATAGCCTCCAGCATGATCCTACAAGCTGTAGACTTACTGATAGAAGCTGATTGCCCACAGACTACCATGAGTGCAAGACACATAGCACGGTGTCAAGGAGCAATTACAAGCCACCAGAATCAGCTTGAAGGGAGTACTAGGTGGTTTTCTACCAGCTGCACTCAGGGAGCTACTAAGGTGGTCATTTAAATGCTGAAGCATTCTCTGATTATCCTTGCATGTAAGCGACACACTATTATCCTAGTAGTGACTGCATGCCTTCTAAATCTCAAAATATTTTATATTTTGATGAGGAATGTGTCGCAGGCAAGGCTGAGAGTCTTTATCTCACTCACTGCTATTGATGAAGACTGTGTGGGGGAATGGATAATATTGGCAATAGGGGGCAGTCCAATAATGATTTGGCCCCTATTACAAGACTATGTAATTACTGTCATGACACATTGTCCCCTGTCTCCATAAAGGAAGGAAGAAGTGGTTCGAAGCCAGTTTATGTCCATTGCTATCTTCTGAATTCTTTTATTAATTTAATTTTCATACTCTATGTTGGGCTGAACCACACATAACTGCTTCTCCCCTCCATGTTTATTTGTATGACACTCTTCTAATAAACTCTGGGAGAAACTTTTCCACTACAGGATCTTGCACTCAGCTCTCATAGCTATTTCTCTAAAAAAAAAGCCACTCTCTCTGGTCCCTTTTTTCATGAGGTAAAGTCAGCTTTGCTACAGCTGTGATCAGTCACTCCCTACAATATTTCCTGAATTTCAGGGGCACATTGTCCTTGCCAATACCTTCTGAACATTTTTTCTGTATTATATCTGTCACACTTAGAAAAGAGAAGGCTTCAGGGATATTATCAACACCTGATGGGAAAGTGCAAATAGGATGGAGCCGAACTCTTTTCAGTGGTGTCCAGAGTAAGGACAAGCAGCAGTGAGCCCAAACAGAAACAAAGAATGCTTCATTAGGCACTACTTCTTTACTCTCTGAGTGACAACACACAGTCAAAGATTGCCCAGAGAGTTTGGAAGTCTTCCTCCTTAGGAATCTTCAAAAGCCATCAATGTCCCTGGGGAAGTGCCTATAGATGTCTCTGCTTGTGCAGGGGGATCAGATGGATCTGGAGGTCCCTTGCAACCTCAACAATTCTGTGATTGAGTGATTCCTCATGTAACACTATATAGCAAAAGCACTTGTTTGACTGCAAGTCTGAACCCTTGCTGAATGATTGCGTGAGTGATGCTAGCCAGAAGGAACAAAGTTCTCCATTTACATGCTAGGACTTGAAAGGAATTAAGGGTTTCCTGGCAGCTGTGCAAACAGCTGGATGGGGAGTGTGAGCAATCTGCGTCACAGCTACATAAGTGATTAGCACCATGATTAGCCTAGTGTTCAGCCGAGATTGTTCATGTCCTAGACACTGGTAATGCTGCAGAGTGATTATGTCTTATGTGCCCAGAAGATAAAAAGGATGTATGAGGAGTCAGAGGAGCATGGGGGTTAGTGGGCCTTTAAAAACTAACATACTAGTTCCAGAATAAGGACCATGTGATTTGGTGGGTAGGAATTTTACATCTTTGAATTTGAACTTTGCTGTAGAAGAGACCCAAATTACAGAGGCCCTTTCCAGTCATATGTAGAATATTGGTACAGATTTGTCACTCCATTTGTTAGCTTACAATCACAACTAGGTGTTCAGACAGCTTCATAGCAGCTTTTAGTAATTTCACTCTAGATTTATAATGTTATAACTTAAACCTCTGGAAAATTGAACATCTCATCTAAGGCGCCATCTAGTCACAGTTCTCTTCGGTCAATGAGTAAGCAAGCTCTCCAAAATGTAAGTTATCCCACTGTTTCCAGTACCCTGGCTAAAATTATGTGAATCTCTCATCAGTGGTGACAGAAGGAGCCCTTGTATCAGGTTTAGGTTAGCTGTCAAATTTAAAGCTTTTAAAGAAGTTTAGGCAAGATAAATCTCACCCTTAGGATCAGAAAATCTCTACTCCACACACTACAGTCAGAAAAAAAATTTTGTTTGCCCCAACAAGCTTGAAGACCTTTAGAACAAAAGACCAAACACATAAAAAACATCATAAATATGCTATTAGAAGAGAGCAGGGGAGATCAGACACAGACAGTCTCATAAATATTAGAGAAGCAGGAATTGTGCCTGGTGAACATGTCCACAGTATCTTAAGAAGTCATGGAAATTGTACTGAATAACCCAGCTGATGCTATTTTTTCTCCAGATTCTTTAGTTCTTCCAGACGAATAACAAATGTTTCCCCTTTTGATGACTCTGTGAAGTTTGGTTTCTTAGAAACTTAGACTGTCAACTCCTTGTTTTATCAGTCCACTTTTATATTTCCTTATACATAATTTTTCTCTTTACAAATTTGCCTTGTGGTTTGCCTTTGTGTCTGAAAGTCTTGTTTAGTAAATATGAAATTATTTTCAGTGTTTCTTTCTCATCTTTGTCTGCAGGTTATATCCACCATTTTGTGGTTTAAGAGTGCCTTATATGTATTGAGAAGTTTGCTATTTGTGTACCTAAGCATTTTGTTTAATTAAGATGACATATGGACTTATTTCCATCTAGAGGAGTGTGACTGGAGTAAACAGCTTTCAGTCAACAAAGTATTTCCACATGTACTATCAATGAACCTTATTTCCTCCTTTTCCAGAAAAGCTTTCATATACCCCCTTTTCAACTGAGGATAGCTGAGATATAAAGAGATGGAGCTGCTTGTGTTTTATTAAACTGAAATTCATTGCAAAGCTAAGTGGATACAAAGTCAAATCTGTTGGGTCCAAAGCTTTTGGGTCCAATAATTCTTGATTGTCAGTAGACATGCGTACTGGTAGTCTCTTACTGAAAAAAATACATAAAGACTGGAAAATGTTTTAATAGTTCACATTTCTGCTCAGAAACAATGTGATCTCTTGTTTGGACATTGTCTTGAGGCTATGGCTAACATCTTCCACAAGAAATCATTACAATAAAAAAAACTTTCTGTTTTTTTTTTCCTTAATATATTAATGAAATTGTTAAACATGCATAATCTAGTGCTCCTAGCAACTTTAACTATGAATTGTCATGACACATTTCATAACCATAATAGTTTTAAAAAAACAACACCAAACCACCAGATTTCTGATTTTTAAACATCAGTTTTCTCAGATAACCTAGGGTCAAAAACACTAAAAGCCTAACTCATAAATTTATGGCTATTGTGTGCCCTGCCTGCAGAATGTATTTTTCTTCTTCCTTATTACATACAATCTACTTAAATGATCTTTCTTTTATTTCCTTTGGGCAATATTTAACTTTAACTCAAAAACTTGAATGTTTCAGAAAGGTATATACATGTGAAACAATAGCTTTATAATGAACACATTATTGCAGCTTTACTATAATAAGTGGTATCATTTCTCTGCTAAAATATTTTAGTAAGAGTGTGAAAACACGAAGCTGAATTTAAAACATTTTGTATAAAAATATATCTCCTTTTGGAGATATTGTGAAATTTTTTCTTAATAACAGTAATAGGTCACTCCAAAAGTAATGTCTTATTTTGATAATTAATACCCATTTGACATCTCCCTGGTGAAAGAGTTCTGTCTTTCAGTCTCTTCTCATCTGAAATGATCCAGTCCCTTATTATCTTAGCTGACCAGTTCTGGACTCAATGAAGCCCCTATCCTTGCACCAGAAGCCTGGAACTGTCTTGAGCGTTTCACCAGTTTTGAGGTGAGACTCCTGATCTACTTATGGTGCTATTTCTAACACAACCCAGGATGCTACTGGATCCATCTGTGGCAAGGGCACGTTGATGACTCATGTTCTGATTATTCTCAGTGCTGACATCCTGTTCCTTGTCCCTCCAGCATGT
The DNA here is from genome assembly GCA_023055505.1 of Callipepla californica brunnescens. Classification (NCBI taxonomy): domain Eukaryota; kingdom Metazoa; phylum Chordata; class Aves; order Galliformes; family Odontophoridae; genus Callipepla; species Callipepla californica. The sequence goes on along the minus strand of JALIRH010000002.1, from coordinate 62,197,347 downwards.
ACTGATGCCTGGGGTTACTCCTCTCAGTTTGTTTTCTTTTTATCAAGCTTTATGAGATTCCTTTCTGCATATTTCTCTGAACTGTCCAAGTCTTTGAATTTCATCACATACATTTTCCATGGCTTAGGCACTAACTGAAAAAGATCTGTAGTACTGATGGAGTGATTAAGATAAGTCTATTCTTATTCTCTTTTTCTAGTTTCGTAATGGCAACATACTTTAAGAAACAGTAGGAACATCAGGGGAAGTACTATATGTCTCAGCTAATAAGTAAAAGGACCACAAAATAAAGGCATGAAGACTACAAAATATTATTTTTGTAAATTAAATAGCATTAACCTCTGCTTCATGTGTGGACAGATGTTTCTTCTTTGCCAGGAAAACAAAAATTCAGTAGTAGATTTCAGTGCACTGACTTATCAGGTACTTGCATTTGTTCACGCACAAAAAATAGATGTAGCTGCTCAATCATCATTTTAGGCAACAATGTTTTAAAATGTCAATATTTTGAGTTTTCTTTTCCTAGTTTGTCCAGATTTTTTTCAGTGAGGATACTGGGATATGATCAGTTGAGTAATGCATATTGAGAGGAGTAAGTTGAAGAAAAAAATCATTCCGAGTAGCATTCATGTCATCTTTACCTAATTATCCATCAAGTTCATGATAGTACTTTCTTGTGCATCACTGAGATTTTTTGTTTGAGCAAAAAGCAATAAGAAAAAGTAAGTATGCAAGAGTCTGAATATTGCTTTTAATAATAAAAATATATATAGAGATTAATACACTAATGAATTCTCTGATGATCCCACTGTGCACGTTTTTTTGATTCATCTTACATAGCTTAGAAATTTGAAAGAAACACCATTCCAAAGCTACTTTTGTATAAACTGGACTTCTTGAACAACACATCTGTTATAAATTTTCTCTTACAGGACCACTGCATATTACACAGAATTGGTTTTCATACTCTCCTGTCCTTTATTACATTATGTAGGAACAAAACTTCCCTGCAGACAACTCATGTAAAACTTTTATTATTCAAAGGTCAGACTGATTTTTCACTATGAATGAAATAACTCTGAATCAGTTTATGACATTTGCTTTGGTTCATTATTTATTTATCTTTTGTTTTTATTTTATTATGGCAGTACTTTAAAACCAGAACAATTGAGTGGCAAAGGAGTGGACTTGGTACCGTAAATCAGAGTGGCATGAAAATCAAAAGAGTGCATGTAAATAAAAAAAATCACTAGGTACTTGTTTTTTATTAGATTTTTTTTTTCTCAGTCTCAGAGAAAAAGTAAAACGTCTGTATCTGCCTGCCCTGTTATTCAGAGTACAGAAAACCAGAGTCAAGCCATCTTCCACAAGATGCCTTTAATCAATTTGGGATGCATGTAGCAGATGACTTCTATCTGTACAAAACAAGGAAGATGAAAGGTCTATTTACAGCACTAACTGTTCTCATAAACTCAGTTTTAGATCACCCAATTGAACTACTGGTACCAGAAGTTTTGTATCCTAATAATTCCACAGAATCTCATTAGGCTTTTTTGTTCAGACATTTCTATCTTTCAAATTCATGAGCTCATTCAATCAGAAATATAGTTCTACCTGCCCTAAGGCTGATTGTGCTCTTGACCAAAAATGAGCAATCAGTGAAAGCATTGTATAGAGACTTTTCAGGGTGGATGTACTTCAATTTGGCCAATGGGCCATGCTGGAGCACCGCTTTTATATCTAGAAACCTTTATGACTACAGCTAGAGAAATCATGGCTTCAAGGCTTCACTGAGTTAATCTAAAACATCAATCCATACTAAAGGAAAAGGATAAGGAGAAGTAAGCCCTAGGTAGATCTTTACGCAGGAACAACTTTGCGTCTTTCTCAGTTGGAGCATCTGTGTCACCTAGTAACCACTCACACTTCCAAAACAGGCACCTGAATTTCATAAATTGAAATTTAAAATTAATAAAGGATATTACTTAAGATGTTTAATAAGTTCACCACAGAAAAATAATCAGCAATCTCATCTGAAGCTGGAGTATACAAAACTAATAACTTCAAGATGGTTACTCTTATTTTTAGGTTGAAAGTACTCTTTCAATACATACTGGCTATTATTAAAGCACCAGCTCCAAACACTTTTTAACAAACCTGATTTCAATCTATGACAAGGTGACCCACTTAGTGGATGAAGGAAAGACTGTTATTTGATCTACCTGGACTTCAGGAAAGCCTTTGACTCTGTCCCCTAGAACATCCTCTTGGAGAAGCTGCCTTCCCATTGTTTGGATGGGCCTCCGCTCTGCTGGTCAGCTGGGCCCGAAGAGCTAAATCCAGTTGTCATCCAGTCATGAGTTGTATCCCCCAGGGCTCAGAACTGGGGCCACTTCTTTTTAACATCTTTATCAATGATCTTGATGAGGGGATCGAGTGCAACCTCAGTAAGTTGGCAGAGGACTCCAAACTGGGAGGGAATGTTGATCTACCAGAGGGAAGAAGGTTGCTACAGAGGGACCTGGATAGGTAGGATCGATGTGTTAAGGTAAATTGTATGAATTTTAATAGGACCAAGTGATGGGTACTTGGTTTTGTCTACTACACTATGGAACACTACAGGCTTGGGAAGGAGTGGCTAGAAAGCTGCCTGACAGAAAAGGACCTTGGTATGCTGATGGACAGTCAGCTGAATATGAGTCAGCATCATGTCCAGGTGGCCAAGAAGGCCAATGGCATCCCGGCCTCTATCAGAAATGGTGTGGTGAAAAGGACTTGGGAAGTAATCCTCTCCCTTTACTTAGCACTGGTGAGGCCAGTCTCACTCCAATTAATAGGAGAGAGAGGAGGTTCATTTTGATATACATGTACCTGACAGTGAGATTAGACACAATGGGTCAAATGTTAGCCTGATCAGTTTATTACAAATTCTAGTTGCTTAGGGAGATGGGGAAAGGAAGACAGGTGATTGAGATAGGAAATAAAAGCAAGAAGTCTTTGTAGAAAGCAAGAAAGAGATAGTCACCACAGGTATTCCAATGTAGCTTGTCAGACGCTGATCTCTAGTAGCAACGGGTCGTCAGGACATTGGAGGTTGTGTTGTTCAGTTGACAATGGCTTCTTTCCAAGCTTCTTAAAGACAGTACAAACTTATTTATAAGTCCAAAGTGGCTGAGTCCACTCTTTTTTGGAGTGATAGCTCCTGACTTTTGGATCTCAGCAGGAATTTGTTTGTTCCCATCTACCAGGGCTAGTCAGCAGATAACAGGGAGCAGTGAGATGACAAATTGTATCCTGCTTTCACAGGTTACAATGGTATCATCCCCCAATCTCCTGTACCAGTTATTTGGTCACAGGCCAGATCTTCTGCCAGTAAACACTCCAGAGCACTCCCTTTTGAAGGCAAACACCTCCAAATAAATGCTTTCATATGTAAAACTATCCACAAAGTGATGCTGGCCACATGACACTCATCAATTGCCTACTAGATAAGTGCGAGTCTTATCGCAAAAAATGGCTCAGAAAGTGAGAATTTGAGCCATGAGAAAAAGCTATTATTGTCTTTTACAAGGCCCCACCCCAAGTACTGTGTACAGTTTTGGGCACCTCAACAAAGAAAGAACATTGATGTGCTGAAGCAGGTTCAAAGAAGGGCAATAAGGCTTGTGAAGGGCGTGGAGAATGTATCCTAGGAGAAGCAACTGTAGGAGCTAGGCTGATTAATCTCAGGAAGAGGAGGCTGAGGGAAGACCTTATTGCTCTCTTAAAATAAAGGAAAGGTAATTGCAGTGAGACTGGGGCTGGTGCCTTCTTACTGATGACAGGTGGCAGGACAAGGGGAAATGGCCTCAAGTTCCACCAGGGGCGATTAAATTTGGATATAAGGAAAAACTTCTCTACAGAAAGTGTTGTTAAGCACTGGAATAGGCTCCCCAGGAAGGTGTTTGAGTCACCATCCCTGAATGTATTTAAAAACCATCTGGATGTGGTGCTCAGAGACATAATTTAGCAGTGGGTTGTTAGAGTTAGGCTAGTATGGTTAAGTTGTGCTTGGACTCAATGATCTTGAAAGTCTTTTCCAACCTGAGCAGTTCTAATCTCTAATTTAAACTGGTCCACACTGAGTGGCTTACACATTTGATACTCTCAGAAAAGCACTGTGATGCATTTTGAAATTTGAAATCTCACCTTGCTGATATTCAAAGGGTTTTGTTTGTTTTTGTAGTGTTTTTCAAGTTTGTTGTTGTTATACAGCATAATCTTTTCTGAAGAATTTGAATAACCAAGGAGTACAGAATTATTCAGTGTTAAAAATATATTCATTTACTTTTTCTTGGTGGGTAGTTTCAGAATCATACCATTTAATTCCCAATCTGTTGTGGAAAGTTACCACATCATCACTTCTGATTCAGAAGCCTTGTATAACTGAGTATGTTCACCCAGCATTTACACAAACAAACATGTGACTCACTGTTGCTAGAGGAAATATCAATGGATTATTAATGTTATAGAAATGCCAAGAACAGTCCCAGAATTGGATTGCGAATGTTGAAAATGAATTGCTGACAGCAGAGAATACTTCAGGAAGACATAATACTGAAGATGGACAAAAATAGCAATTATTCTTGCTGAACTTTATTGACTATCAGGAAGGAAGGTTTACCCTGACTAAGGAAAAAGAGACAATCTAGTGTGTGTCACCAAAAAATAACAGCTGCAGGAAAAAAACCTTTTAGAATGCAGGAAATAAGCTTACTTATATAGTACTCATTTAGAGAAAGTGTAGCCATAGCTCAGAGGAGGAAGAACTATTTTTAGATATAAAAATTACATTTTAACTGCCTAATTCTACAAAGCAAATTTATAGCTTTTTTATATGCTGTCCTAGTTCCAGGTAGTTTACAATTATTTTCAGGACAACTGATCTAAACTGGCCAAAGGGATGTTCCCTACTATATCACATCATACACAACCATGTAAAGGGGCAGATGACTGTGTTGAGGGGGCTGCTCAATATATTTGCCAGCCACATGCATCGAATTTGATAAATCAGAAAATATCTCCTACAGATATATATATATTCTGTAAGCAATTACTGATACATCCCCAAAATTAATCTATGTCAATTTCTGGTGATACGAGCATACTGTCCAGAAGGAAGACCAGAAATCCTTTAGAGTATTTGCATTGATTCTTCAGAGAACTTACAGATATTCCACTGTAAACTGCTGGCTTCTTGAGAGAGAAACCTATGGTGCATAGTTGGCTTACTCTTACAAAATAGTAGAAAAGATTGAAAAGGAGTTTATCTTCCTTATGAAACACTGCTAGTTTGAATAGATGATCTTGATCAAAATCATCCTGTATAAAATGGGACTAGAAAAGAGAGTCCTGTGTTTTTCAGGACTTTTCTTAGAGAGTGGGTGCAGTTACAAGGGATTTTGTAGTCTCCATGTCCATTATACATACCAAGTAGAACAGAGACATCCCACACACCATGGAGAGAGCAGCCATAGTCAGTCATTCAAAGACGAATCTGCTCTTCTATGACTTCATGAGAAAAAATATAGGGTGGTTTTAAGGTCAAGCAATTATAGAATCATAGAATTGTTTGGGTTAGAAGGGGTCTTAAAGACCAACTAGTTCCAATCTCCCTGCTATAAGCAGGGACAACTCTCACTAGAACAGCTACTTTTTGATCAAGAAATTACATAGTTTTCCTTTGTAAATCGCTCAAAAGCGATTTATTTGTATAGCATGTCCGTGACATATAGTTGAAGACAAGGTTTATAAACTGACATGTCTAATAGTTAAAAGCTTTAAACAGAAGTTTAACTCCTCTAGTATTTCACTATATCTTGAGATTTAGAAGATTATTTTAACTTGGTATTCTATACTTAAAATATAACTGAATCTGCTGATAGACCCATATTTCCCTCATTAATAAACACAAAGTTGTAAGAAATAGATTTTTTTAACAAAGAAACCATACAGATGTACAATTCCCTCTTCACACTGTTGTCACAGGTAATCTTACCTGTAATCAGCTGGAATTTCTAAGTCACCTTTACTTACTCTGGGATTAAGTTCTCAGTAAACAGTGTCTACTTGGGTATCTGAAGTGGAAATTCAGAAACGGTTCCTTTGTGAAAAAGGTAGGCATGCTTCACTGAGTTCCTCAACAACATATGTTGAAAACAGCAAAATTTTCTGTGTGTTAGCAGCTAGTTTGAAATGTCTGATATAGGTTTACTCTGATTTATTTAAGATAGCATGATATTATTCCAAGCTGAAGATTTTTTAGTCATTTTTATTCAAAGAATATATGCTGTTTTCACACTACAAGTTGCCTCCAACTTGATCTTCTTTCTTTTTTTCATCTTTTTTTGGTTGACTATATACTCAACAAACATTCTTTGCTTCATGTGGTGATACAGGCATTGCCAGTTCACAAATGTGTGCAGATACAACTCACTAGCTGTCATGAGTTAACTGTGTAAATTTGTACTGTATTCTGAACAAACAGTGTTAAAGATAACGTTAATCCAAGAAAGAGACATGCTTTTTAGTTTGATTTTCTCTTATAGTATCTAATCTGTAACTAATTATAGTAAAACATTTTTTTCTTCATTTCTTTGCACATATCTCAGTTTACTCTCTAAAGATTAATGTTTTTATTAGGAGTAGTAGAGAAATGCAAAGAGCCAAGTAGTCTTTTAAAAGAGATTGTAAATTAGAACAAAGAAACTGACCTATCTCTCCATGTTTCTTTTCTGTTGATCTTTTCTATTTTTTTCCTCCACATTTTTGAAGTCATCTTGTTGAAAGACATAAATATAATTTTCTCTTCTTTTTATTACAAAAGGACTCTATAACAAGTTTAGTTATCATAGCTTGTTGAAGCAATAACTCAAGGATTCTTATTCTGAAATGTGGCCACTAAAAGTCTTACTGACCATCTTATTTATTTCTCCAAACTCTGGTTACATTGTACCTCCGAAACAAAACAAGCAACTAAACAGCAACATAAAAGAAACAGAGAAAACCCTTATGTTATTCCAACTTCTTGAACGATTCTCTTCCTTAGTTTGTTCTCTAGGCTTACATTTGCTTTTCCTTTTTTCATTCCCTGCCTCTAATGTTCCACATACAAACAGGAATGTGAAAGAATGAGGGTGAAGGATGATGTCTGAATTAATGGCATTGTTGATGACTTTTCCTTAAGAACTCTGTGAAAGAGACTTTCTCAGATGATGAAATACAGGTCCTAGAAGATGGATTTAAGTGACAGACTATGATTTGTATGGAGATGAATAGTCACCTTAGCCTTTCATATAATGAAAGGATCTTTTATGAGATCAATGTTAAAAATAAAAGGCACCATCTTCAGACATTTTCCTAATTAAGCCATCCAATCCAGAAAGTTGGTAAGATTTCCTACTCCGCAGTAAGTTGAAAGGTATGTTGAATAAAGGTAAGTCAGTGACTTACTTTAAATCTAACTTGTGCAAATTCTGTTGTTTTTGTTTTTTTTTCTCTAAAAACAATTTTTGACCATATAAAATTTGTGTGACTGAGGATGTCATGCATCCAAGAAACAGCACCCCAGCACAGGCCTTTCTTTAGCTTCATCTCACAACAATGCTAAAGACAGCAAAGATTATATACAACAGATTGCACTTGAAATTACCTAACCTGTAGTAATAAGATAAGGGCAACTTGCTGTTATCAGACCTCAAGTTTTACATGTGGTGCTAAAATGAATATCACTCTTCTCACATCCGTGGAACATAGCGCTGGTAAATGGAAGCACTTTTTCTTCAAAGACACCTGGAGTAACCAAAGTAATTGCTGTTTAAAAATCTAGGTGTAAAGCAAGTTTGCTTATGGGTGTCTTTTCCCATAGGAAACAAATGCAAGATCTTACTAAATTTATGACTCCATTTGGCTTGGTTGCTAATCAAGTCTACAATATTATTTGATATATCAACATCAATTTTTCAATCTGATGTCTTTTTTTTTTCTAACTATATGAAAAGTGACATTTAATATTATGAAATCCTAGTAAGACAAAGAAACAAATCAAAAACTTGAAAATAAATATATACATGAAATAAAAGCCTTTCTGATAGGCAGAAAAGGACTCAAGATGGTCAGAAAAATCTTCCTCTACATATTCTTCTGATAATTAAAAATTCCTGACATGTCTTCAAGCTTCTTTCCCTACATCTTCATTCCAAGATGGTGTTAATTTGTTTGATTAATGTTACAAGTTGTCAGTATAAAGCTATTGGTAATCACAGGAGGAAACAAATTTGGCTATAAGAATCCAACCACTGGTAGCTCTATCTTTTATGTACACTATGTTATAATTGAGTTAAACATCTTCTTTTACATATTTCTAAGGAAGATATATAAAACATGTTTGCGAACTGAAACTTTTGTCTCCCCAAAAACAATATGTCATTTATTACTGATGGCTTAACAAAAACTTTGAATTTTTATATAAAGTGGAACAATGGCAAGTGACACTATCCAAAAAACCATAAAAAATGACACTAAAAAAAAAAAAAAGAGATTAGTATCTACATCTAAATCCACATAAATACTTCCAGATTTTTACCACACAATTTTATGGTACAGTAACCTCTCATATTTTGGCATTCTGATTTTCATAATGCAGTAGTTCTGACCAGCATGTTAAACTGGAACATATTTACCCTAAAATACTATATTCTGAGTGAAGAATGCATGTTTTCTTTGATCATTATTGCATTTTCTAAAAATATTTTACTACACAGAATATATTATTTCTACATGCCAAGCCTTCACTGATAATCTCAAGAGACAAATGTGCTTAGAAGCAAGCTTAGGGTAATTAAAACAGTAATTTATATATCTGTGGGACAAATTTGTCTCATTGGTCAGGTAGGCAGTTGGCAGAAAAAAATTCATGTGAAAATGAAGACATGTCTAAGGACAAGCAACTTCACAAGAAACAGCAGAGGAACATGTCATCTACGCATATGCTGCCTGCCAATAATCAGTTTTGCTTTGGTGATTTTTTGAATCATGGCAATGAACTGCTTTGCACTCAGGATATTTTAGATTTACAGTTCTAGCTGAGTTCCTATCTTAGGTTTAATGAAGTCTTTGGGATCCTTTGCCCATCGCTGACTTCAGGAGGTGAGCACTTCATCTTTCAACTGACAAGAAGCCTATTTTATTGCAGACTAGGAAGATTTAAAGACTGGTGTGAAGGATTCATATTTTGGAAACATTTGAGGCCCAAACAAGAATCAGAAGACAACAAGGAAAATTATACACAGTATATCACCTGATTTGGATGCCAGGTAATCTAACCTTGAATATGCTGTTGAGGGCTGCAGGAAAGGAGGGAAAAGAATAATTTGCTCTTGCAGAAGCATTTGTCTTCCTTTTTTGTGAATATGTGTCATAGGTATTGAGACAATGCATTTCATTACTGAAACTGAAATCAAATAAGTCCTTTAAGGATCGTACACTTCAAGTATTCATAAACCCCTGTATTCTATAGAAGCAAGAGGAACAAGTATCTTTTTATTAACTACTTATTTTATTTACTATTTACTGTTTACTATTCTTGTTATTTTTTTCTCCATTCAATCAAAACCCTTGCAAGTGTTTTGTGGGGTATCATCATACTTATCATAATTAGATAGAACTCTTTTTTTTTAACTGTTGAGTAAAATTTGTCTGCATGTTTTACTCATGTGAGTATCTCAGAAGAATATAATCTGACTTTACTGATGTCTTTACAAGGCAGAAGGTGCTATTGCTGTTAAAACATTATTATTGCCTAGTAAATAAGAAATACAAAAGTAAAATAATTAATAGACAAATGCAATAAAAGCCTATTCTTCACACTAATTTATTAGAATAGCTGACTAAAATATATCTCCTAGGGTTATAGTATAAAATCTTTTTTTGATTATTTCTTAAGATCGTTGTCCACCCAGGCAAACAGCTACACAATCTAATTCATAGAATCACAGAATCGCCTGGGTTGAAAAGGACCTCAAATATCACTTGGTTTCAACTCTCCTGCTGTGGGCAGGGTCGCCAACCACTTGACCAGGCTGCCCACATTGAGATTTGCTTTGAATGCCTCCAGGGATGGGGCATCCACAACCCCCAAGGGCAACCTGTTCCAGTGCATTACCACCCTCTTAGAGCAAAACTTCCTCCTTATATCTAACCTAAATCTTCCCTGTCTTAGTTTAAATCAATAGTTTGTTTTTATGATTTACATAGTGAAAAGTGTTATAAAATTTAATGTAGTTAAAATATATTTAATATGACAAATGAAATAAGGCAGAAAATTTTCTTTCACGACTCAGTCAACTCTTAGCTGTCATAAAGGCCAGGAAAAAGACTGAAAGACAGCTCCTAGTGCTAATAGTAGAGACTCTGCTGGTTAGGAGCACTCTGCCTACAAAGAAAAACTGATTACCTTTTGCAAATGGAGGCCTGCTGAAGTCCTCACTTTTTTCCTTAGAGGAGTGGTTGAGCTTAGTCCAAGAGGGTGTGCCTCTAAGTTTTAAGCAAATAGTAGTAGTAGCCACTCTGTTCTTTAACAGATCTTTTTATACGACTAGGAAGATGCCAGATACTCTTTCCTTCACATTTTCTTTCATCCATGGATGTAGCTTAAAAACTTCCCTCTGACCACGAGGTTTTCATACACACATCCTGAAAAAGCTGGTATCAAAATTGTCTTTTGAAAGTCTTAACAGATCATCACCTGCAAATAAAAAAAAAAAAAAAAAAAAAAAAAAAAAAAAAAGAAAGAAAGAAAGAAAGAAAAAGTTGGTATTTGAACTAGAGAAAATGTTCCTAAACTTCACAACAGAAGTATCTGATTGTTACAAATGCTCCACTTCAAAGTTTCACCTGAGTTTCTGTTTGTTCTAGAGATCACTAAAACTGCTAGGTCTGTTTATTCTAGTGCCACAAAGTAAAGCCAGGTACACCTACTACAGCTTTATCTCCTGACTCCTAAATAGGCTTTATAAGCCAGGTAGCCCTCAAGCTGATTTTTTTTCTTCCTTTTACAAGCAGTCTGTTCAGATGATCAATATAAGCTTCCACACATTGATCCACTAAAGATCTTAAAGCAACCTTGGTGGATGAATTTTAGAAAGCTTAAACTATGTTTCTTGCACCATCTCTTTTGTACAGATAAATAAAGGAATTTCTAACAGCAGTTTTCTAATATTCTTATGCTAAATCTCTTACAAGAAGGGGAAAAAAAAAAGGCCTTTTACTTTTAAAAGGATGAAAAGTTGTTTTAAGGTGCTGAAGGCTTATTACTCACTGCAGTGTCCTGTAATCCATAGAGTTTCTTATCTCAAAAAGATTTATATCCCATGATTTCGAAGATGGATTGCTTTTTGCAGGTGCTACTGCAGTTGGAAAGACAGGAATGGTAATGTTTCACCACATCTGTAAAAGAGAGATAACTTGTTTGCTAAGTATTTTTATGTGCAAATTAATGGATGATATTAATCACTTCCAGGCTCAAGTAGAGATTTAAAAGGATTTGCACCAAGTATATATCATCAGCTTTACTACATCATAGAGAAGGAAGTCATAGAGTAAAATGATATCTTGTGTATATTTCTGTTTGTTCACAAATTCATATTAATGTGTGGATTTGGAGGCAAAGGACAGGAGAAAGAGGAAAGTAACTACATTCTGTCTTAGCATTTCGACTTTCTCAAGGGAAATGTTTTCCCACTCACTGCTGTCTGAAAATACTAGGTCAACATATTGCAAGCAGCTCTCCTATTTATCTACATGCTTGGCATCAGGCCTTGGGAATAATGTAGTTATTAAGAAATCCTTCCTTTCAGTACTATGCAAGCTTTTTGTTATTTTTTTTTTTTCTGAAGATGGTATTTCTAGATTTAAGTAAATTGTCCTTCAATAGTAATGACATGATTATGCCCTTGTGATTCTGAAGGGTTTAACACTGATGTGTTTGTAAAAAACTTTCTTTTTAGGGGAAAAACATCTTTGTGTAATTACTTGTGGAGCCTGCATAAAGTTTGAAAAAAGTTGATTGATATATTGTAATTGAAGCCTTAATTCTGATACTGATGGTTTCTGCTGATTTTTTTTTTTTTTTAGCATAGTTGATTCTATTCTAAGAAATACTGCATCAGTCTCTCTTAACAGTTTTAAATAGCTAACAGTGTGGAAGGCAAGAGGATGCCACAGTGGAGATAAGCCAGCCACAGTGAAAATGAAAATTTGTGATTTGTAGTTAAAACCACAACACAGATGTCTGGGATAGAGATTGGTCAGATAGTAGGTCAGAGGTTTTTTGACACGAAAAGCATAGATGTTCTTGCAGGAGGGCTGTGCACTGTTTAAATGCTGATCAGCTCTTGCAGAGCCCCCTACCATATAAAACTTTTGCCCATGGGATAGCTCCAAGTAGGTCCTGGAAGAGATCGAAGTCAGCTGTCTTGAAGTTCAGGGTAGCAATCTTACTTTTTGCTTCGCTTCTTCCACATAAGATCTTCAACTCCACCATCTCCTGATCGCTACATCCCAACCTTCAAAAAATATTATCAGCTTCATTAAGAACCTAGCAAATGTAGTAAGAAGTGATATGCCATTTCATTTTGCTGCTGCAAAACTGTTCTTCTCCTGGTTCCTGTTCCACATTTGTACTAGCCAGGGATATGAAAATCATGCTGTGTAAACTGTGTCCTGTGGCTTGCTTTTCTCATGCATTAATATTGTATAAAGAATGCTTCCTCTCTACCTGCTCCTCAATTACTTTTTCTATCCAACCTCTCCAAAAATCATTCAGTTTTGTTGTAACCAAATAATTGTCTTCATCCACGATTGAACAGTGTTCTTTAAATAATGAGATTTTTACTTCCTTTCTGGTTTCTCTTTTTCATTATTTAAGCAGTGCACACTAATATTCTGCTGTGGTTTTGTGGGTTTTTTTTTTTTTTTTTTTGCTACTGGTATTTCACATCAGAACATCATATTGGGAGTTAAAGAGTTAATGCTCTGGCAGAAGAGGGGTGGAGCTCAGGACTGGACACCAGCCTTTCTCTCTGGTGTGGAGATCAAGCACGTGTGCTTCCCCTGAAGTTTTACTAACATAAGATCTCAGATCTTGGTTTTCTCTCCCAGTTTGTTCGATGTTATTACATCATACAAATAGGTGCATCAACACTGAATTATTCAAATTTTCTTCACGTTATTTTTCATATGGAAAAACAGAAGTTCAGTTTTATCTTCTTGCGTCTGTAGAACACCTGTGAAATGTTATGCACAATCTTAATCATCCCTGCAATTGAGTGAATCACCATTTCCTCCAGCCAACACATAAGACCTAACCTAGTAAATAAAAGATCTTTTTCTTTCCTTCCGTAGTTCTTTATTGGCCTTTTCTGAAAAGTCAGAAGAAGTTCTCACACCTGGGACATTTTTAAGAAGGAAAGTATTTCTGTTTCTATGTTTCTCATATACTATATTCTGAAGTTCTAACATAAGCCTCTACTGAGTTCTTATGCTTGCAAATTCTTTTCTGCCTAATAGAAAAAATGTAATCTATAAAAACGATTATTGAAAAATCAAAACTTATAGCAAGTCTGCTTAGTCAGAAAGTACTATACAGATATATAGCAACAGCACAGAAAAGCAAAACAAGACAAAATTTTAATGAGCAGAATAAATGATACATATGTATACATCAGGCTCGGTGCATTGTGCTTGTGATCTTTAGGCATACCTCTGATCCTGGTGATCCTGTGCCATTGAGCCATTTTTCTGGTTTGTTGGTACAATTGCACTTGCTTTTAATTTTCTTCAGTGTGACCAAAAGTGAGCTATCTGAAAAAACTGTAGACGAGGTGCAGGTAGAAGTTCAACCAGAATTCATTCAGACTTTCCTGGAATAGCACCTCATCTTTCAAAAGGACCCCTCTGTTTCTTGAAACATGATGAAATGTAGAGTGTCTTGACTAACTCATCCACACAATCTGGTTGATTAAAACTGGCTGAATGTTGGCTTCTGTGCATTCAAAATGATGGTGTCAAATTTGGAATACTGCAAATTCTGTGCTACGTGGGTCCCACTATTGCTCACACAGGAACACTGTATGCAAGTTGGTCAGGATCTGTTGAACCAATACAAGGCCAAAGGTGATGATTTCCCTGATTGAATCTTTACCAGTAATGAGACATGGTGTCACCAGAATGAGCTGGAATAGAAACTGAAGTTCACAGGATGGGGACGTGAATTGCCCATTGAAGTAAAAGTTCATGGTGCAGCCCTAAATGGGTAAAGTGATATGTCCTGTCATTTGGGATATAAAGGAGTGATCCTTCTGGATTTTCTGGAGCCCTGAAAAACTATCAACTCTTTCCATTACATCCTGGCATTGACTAAGCTGAAGACTCAAACTTCCAGAATTAGGCCAGAGAAGAAGACAACCTTTCACTTGGAACATGATAATGCCAGGCCCCATACCATTTCAAAGACTGTGAAGCACATTGCAAGCCTTGGCTGGACTGTCCTACCACATCTACTCCAGAGTCTGGTTTTGGTGCCTTCCGATTTCTTTCTGTTTCAACCAGTAAATGATGGGCTGCAAGAGCAACAGTTTCCTAGCAATAATGCTGTCACAGCAGCTGTGAAACAGTGGGTCACTTCCTCTGGTGCAGATTTCTATGAGTGCAGCATGCAGGTACTTTTCTGGTGAAAATGCATAGCTCCTGGTGGCAACTGTGTTGAAAAAAGTGTTCTCTAGCTGAGTATTTAATCTTTCAAGTAGTATTATTGTGCTCTTTGTATCTATTGTAGTTTCCATGGAAATATGTAGGAGATATTAACTTCAGAGCAACCTACAGAAATAATTTGCTCAGCTTTGCTATTTTTTGATACTCCAAGACCTCTCAAAAACATGATATTTGCAGCAGTAAAAAAAGAAAAGTTTACAGTATGTAATAAATAAAAATTAAATCTTCATCTGCATTTGCTGTTGATGTTGCCTATGAAATCCTTCTGTGTCACTAGAGATTTCATTAAGTGTCACAGACACTGAGAGCCTTCTGAACAGTTTTGTAGTGAAAGCGGTCAGTGCTCTTTGATCTTGGCTGTGTCAACTATTTAAATAAATGTGCATTAGTAATAATAATTGTCTACTCATTTCACCTTGACAAATGTCATTTGATTTCTGGTTTTGAACTCTGTTTCTCAAAGTAAAGAATTTTAACTTAATGCTTCCTAGGGGAAAAAAAATGATCTATTCTTTGTTTGGCCTCCATGATAGAAGCAAAGCATTTGTCTTTGCTGTGGTAACATTAAGTCTGCCTGAGTTGTGTGATAAAAAGCAGAGATTATCTATTCCTGTCTATCACTTTTGGCAAACAGGTGAACTTTTCATAAAAATTGAAAGATAAATCACAGGAGTTATTATTGTCTTTGTCTTAATCTTTCTAATGGATCAGTGTAATTTCTGATGTTCTCTAGTAGGTTAGGGAGGTCATCACTGTAGGAAAACAGCC
This sequence comes from Callipepla californica brunnescens, assembly GCA_023055505.1. NCBI lineage: Eukaryota > Metazoa > Chordata > Aves > Galliformes > Odontophoridae > Callipepla > Callipepla californica. The sequence goes on along the minus strand of JALIRH010000002.1, from coordinate 62,181,771 downwards.
TTGATTACTTACTGAATGCTAAATTCCAGTCTCCCATCCATTTTCAGAAAAAGAATTTGCATGAGGGATTAAACTACTGATGAATCATATGAGTCTTAGTGACCTGTTGCTAACAGTTTTGTCACGTCAAAAACCCTCTATAGTGGAGATTGAGATGAATGGATCTATATAGCTTATAGAGAGTGTTCCCATCTCTAATTATAAATGATTTTACATGAATTTACAAATGTTTAATTGAAAAAGCAGTATGCAACCATCTTAATACTGCCTGTCATTTTGGATCAATATAGACTGGAGAATTCAGTGATAAAACAAAAAAATTACTGCAAACAACAGCATCAGATATGATAATATAGGAAATAGAAATTAATCATTAATTACTGCGTAAGAAGAATAGAAAGCTATTCCTGTCTGACCATACAGACTAACTAAATAGGTTTAAATCAACCACCCTAATGTTGAAATTTAAGTTCTTGGGTAATTGGATGTTATTTCAGTTTAATTAAATTATAATAAAAGAGAATATACAGCTTGTGATCAGTAATGTGTTTCTTTGTTGTTATTGTTGTTGTTTTATTTTGAACTCTTTGCAAGTCCATTGGATCTTGGAAGGACAAACTTAACATTGTAAATTTTATACTATTTATAATATATACTGTTTGTCTACACTATTAAGTTAAAAAAAAATTCATTCAGAATTCTGAATTCAAAAGTCAGCAATGAGGTCCATAATGAGAACAGGAAATTTACCTACCTCTAATTGTAGGGTTGATAATTTATCCTTCTTTTTTACTGGAAACTGCACACCTGGCAAATATCTGAAAGACTCAACTTGAAAAACAAGAAAGTAATTTGCAACATGGACCAAAATACATCAGATAAAATGAAGGACTGCAAATAGCATCTTAATCAAGGTCTCTCAAGTCCTGGAATTGCAAGCTAACCTCCTTTATAAAGTATTTCTACTTTATAAAAAAACTATTCAATACCTTCAGCTGTGTATCTGTAGGAATTTTTATCTATTTTTTCTCCTTTTTGATTATCATCTACAATTAATGAGTATGCTTTCCAAGACAGGAACAGTGTTCATATCTAGTTTTGTATCAATTTACTCAATATAGAGAAAAAGCAGTATTCATTATTTGTCAAATTTCCAGTTTATATTAGTCTTAAAATCTGCAATAAAATGCAAATCTGAAATATGAAGCAGAAAGCTATTGAAAAATAAAAAACAGATTCAAAAATTTCACCAGTTGTATTCCAATACTGATGGACTGATTACTTCACCTGGAGGCAGAACCATGACTAAGCATGGATATTAAAATTAAAGTGAAGTAGTTAAAGGACAACTTTGCATCTCTGTATCTACTCTGTCATCAAGCACATGCAAATCTAGTACTTCTGTGTGCAGTGAACATTTACAATCTAGTAGCCCTACTGAGCTTACAGGCTAATAGCTGAATAATACACTGTCCTGTCCCTTTGCACTGAGCAGCTGGGTAATTTTTGTTCTCTTTCATTATTGTTGTATGTTCTCTATCTCTCAAATGAGCTAACCAAACTACAGTACATTTTCCAGGGTCAAGTTTCTCCAGGGCAATTTCTTCTTATTCTCACTAGATTTCTCTGCCTCTTGTTAGATGAGTAGGTAAAAGAGCCTGCTGTAGTCCTTTGACTTTTCAGCTGTGTCCTGATTTATTAAATTAATACTTTAAATAAAACTTAAAACAACAAAATCTGCAGCTGATCTTTCTCTTTTCCATGTTCTGATTCCTAGGACAGACGTAACAGGGAAGCTGGCATTCTCTAATGGTTTTCCCTTTTCCATTAAAAAAGGTATATTGAGGTGGGCAGTTTGGGAAGCAATGAGGACAGCTTTTCTACCATACTTGTGGCATGCTCATATTGCATGTGAAAGATATTCTATACAGTATGCTATAACCAGAGAAAAGTTCATATGGTCAAATCATCATCAAAAAATTCATTTATAACGTGGCCACAGCATGTTTGAAATATTTTAATATAAATAATATTTGAAGTCCAGCCAAAGTGGAAGAACTGATGCTTGTGTTTTGCTTTGGTCATATCTCATTTTTGTCATTTTTTTGGATTAGTCAAATTTAAGTGGATCAGAGATGTTTTAGTAGTATAGCAAGCTTAATGTGTTTTTTCCTGTAAAACAAGCAAATCTTTGTTTTCATGCCCTAGAAAGCAGAACGACATAAAAAAATAGCAAACTATATTTGACTGACTTAATTGCAAAGTAACAAAATGTAATGGAATATTTGTGGTAAGGTTCAGCCTCTACTACCATATCGCTAACAGCTATTTTTGACATCATGGGCCGACATGACACAGAGGGCATTACTTTTGGAGCAACCGGTGTACTTTCTGCAATTCTAAGAACTCAGATAACTTCCATGAGGATCTGGAAATCTACATTTGAGATTTGTTGCACAAAAATCTCTTGGATTACTTCTAAAATTCAGAATGACTGAAAGAATAGATTGCAGGTGAAAGACAGAAGGAACGAGAATTTCTATACATTTTTTTCTTATCTAAAATGAAAGTGAAAATACAGAACAGCTGAGAACTGTGTTTGAACATGGTTCTATAAAAAGGTTTAAATATTTTGTTTTCTAGACTTGAAGTAGATTTGTAAAGCATTACTGGTCATACTTACACTTTTTAAAAACCAACTACTTATCAGCCATGCTTTCCTTCATTTTCCAGTTGTGTGTGTGAAAGGAACATAGCACAATACCAAAAATGTTGCTGATACCAAAGATATACTAGGCATTCGAACAAATGTACTGTTCTTCCCCATTTAATTTCAAAGGAATCTGATTTCAGTCCTAATCTTGTTCCACAAAGTTGGTGTGGGCTGAAGTGTGTTAGTTTTTTTTTGTTTGTTTGTTTGTTTTGTGATCCTGCTGAGCTCATCCTTTCAAGACTGCTTTTTTTAATCTATGGTTATCTTGACATTTAGTTTGAAAAACAGCTGCCACCAAGAAGGTTACAAAAGGGTAATTTATCATGAGAATAACAGAGTTCACTTCTAGAAGAAATTTGCTCTAAGTTTGTTTTTGTTTGCTCTGTCTTCCATATTTTAAATGAATTTAAAATACTAAATAAATAAATAAATAAAGGAAGAAGCCAGCGTACGGAACCTAATTCTCCGTATCATCTTAGTCTACTTTCAAATTTATTCTACATTTTCATGTCGATTTCCATTCTTTATTCAAATCTTCTGATTCTTGAAAGAATCAGGAAAAGATAGTAAGAAAAATATACATATTGAACCTCTACTATTTGAAGTATGAAGGAATGAGTTACAGACTAATGAAAACTAGGGCAAAAATGCATTATAATGTCAGACACATGCCTTAAATCCATGGCATTCACTCAGTATCATGATTTAAACTTTCTCCCTCCTATCTAATGTGAATCAAAAATGATGCCCTGAAAATGAAGCCTTCTATTTTATTATACCGGTCAACAACATCAGAGGTGAATGTTGGTGGTACAGCAGTAGGGACTGAATTTTTGTGGCAATATACCATTACATTTTGTCACTGTGAGAATTGGCAGCAGTGGGGCAGTCTGACCAGATGGCATCTGATGAGGAAGAGTATAATGCAAAGGGGGGGGAACTGAATTCTTCAACGTTATTGTGCTCTTAGTATCTGTAATTGTTTTCATGGAAATAAATAGGAGTTACTTACTTTCTGAGTTACATCCATAAGGTAAGGATAATGCTTGTACATATACTGATTATAAGTAAAATTTGAATTAAAGGAAATAAATTGATGTACTGTAAAATTTAACTAAATTATGTTTTGTGTCTTCTATTACCCCAAGAATGCTCCAATTTGCAGAGTAATACTTTTTATTATTACTCTTAAAAAATAGTCAACATCCTCTTTCCTTAAAACTAGCCACTAAATAGAACTTCTGACAAATTATTCATGGGCAATATACTTCTTACTCAACAGAAAAAATATTTTATCAAATTTCACACAGAAGACAATATCAGATCCACCCCTTCACTTGTTTAAAAGATTGTATAGAGGTACTTTTCCACAGTCATCCTGTTTCCATTCTTTCTATTCTATTTTCTTCTATTCAATGAGTGTATGCCATTAAAAATGAAGCTGTGAAAAAATCAGTCCAAACAATGACAGAAATAACATGATTTGTTTAGAAGTAAATCCTCACAGTAATCAAGGAGAGGAGTAAAGATTTGAGCAGAACTTCTTTGAATGCAAACTCAAAGTCATTCCTAATTTCACTGTTAGTAGAAGCAGGAAAATTTTTCACTGACTTCAGGATTGCATAGCTGTTGCAGGTATTTTGGAGAACTTCTAATGGCAAATGTTTAGTTCATGAAGAGGAAGAGGAAGTCTTATTTATTATATCTGCATTTAAAGAATATATAGTGTATCTTTATGTGCATGTGTGTATAGACTTTTCTGATTATACAGACAATAAATATCTCAAATAATTTAATTTTAAGCACAAAATTAATCTTGATCTTTGAAATACTGCTGTTTTACATAAGAAAAAAGCCCTCAAGACACAGATATCTAATATTAAAACTTCTTTGGTATTGTTTTCCTCTGCAGTCAATAAATTTGTATTAAATATTGTTTGTCTGAAAAGTATTGTTACTTTTAATGAAGTTACTCTTCAAAGCTGAACCCAACAATAGTTTCCCTTTTCCTCACTCTTCAGAGCTTTCAACGGATTTTCTGATGCAGAAAGAAAAAGAATCAACTACAACAGCAGCTGAGCTACCGTTCTAGCATTCAGATGTCTGTAAAGGCTCCTCTGTCTGGAAATTAATGCTTTTAAACACATCTACAGCACATGTTTCTTTCCTTATAAATAAACAGTGTAAAGCCACTTAGAACTCAGCTGGAATGAAATATAGGTGTTTGAAAGATGAAGAAAACATAATAAACAATGCAAACCATGCTGATTCATTTTCATATAGCCCACCCTCTTTACTCACAAATATAAGGAAATTTTTTTTTTCCAAAAAATTTGCTTTCTTATTTTACCTGATGTTAAAATAAAAACTTTACTTGTGACATGTAGTCCTTTTTACACTGATAATTTTTTTCCAATTCCATGGCTCATTTATACAGCTATAAACTAAAGGCACTGTAGAAATTTATGCATAGGTGAACTCCGCAATATTAAAAGCAATTAATAGTTCAGCCTTTAACTATTGCTAAAATAATGAAATAAAATCTCATTTTTCTCAAAAAACTTCAAAACGTGGATGTTATATGCTTGGCTGCATTATGCCATGTTTCCCTTTGGAAATTAAAATAAAAAAGAATAAAGCCATTAAAAAGAAAGTCCTGCTGCTTAAATTACAGTTTAAAGTCTTGTGTTGGCATCAAGAATACAATAATAATAATTGGGAAAAAATGATACAAAAATGGGTATTTGTCTATGTGATTATACATTCAGTAAATACAAGTGTTTCTGCTTCCGTATATCCAAAGATGTATTTTACTGTGTTTTAATTTCCCACTTCCACCACTAGTATTAGGACTGCTCTCCATCTGAGATCTTTATTCTTTACCCCAACCTTCAGTGACACACTGCAAGCTAACTAAGCAAACTCAAACCTGAATATCAACATCAACCTGTGTTTCTATCATTCTTGCAGGTGCAAATTAGGAGGAGATTTTGAAAATGAAAGTCAATATGCGTATAAATCTCTTAACCTTACGCAGATATTTTAAGATCCCTTATTTCGGTGTTCTTTTCAATATTTTCTATCCACAATTGAGTGTTTCAGTTATTTATTCCCAAGTTTGTGGGTTTTTTGTTTGTTTTGTTTTCTTTGTGGATTCTTAATTTTTTTATATATGTTTAATGATTCTACTTTTCAATTTTTTTTCAACTCTGTGGGTTCAAAAGTGCTAGAAGCAATCATGTGTTACTAACTTGTAATACTTATACTCAATATGCAGAATTGCATTGCATCAGACATCTGTTCTAAGGTACTTCATAGACGTTTCTTTTTCATCTACATGAAATGATATTTTTCAATGTTATCATATTATTGGCTATCTGCCTTTATAGTTCTGTAAGAAATCTCTTAAATCTTGATTGTCTAAGGGTATGAATAGACTAACTTACAAACTTACCATACATTTTGTTTTTGTAATTTACTTACAATCAACATTTTTTACTCAGGAAATTTTATGTCCTTTCAGTTTCCAGAACACTTGTTTATTTTGAATATTATCTCCAATTTTTATCATCTCCCTCAGTAAGCTCACACATACTGATAGGAATATCATAGAATTTGTAAAGCATTTTAAATTCCATTTTCTTAAAAGGTAGATGTAATAATTTGGCATACAAAAACATACATGCAAAATTTCTCACAGTCAGGATGGCTTTGTGTTAAATTCTCTCCCAAATTTTTTGCAGGGTTTCTTTGTATCAAAATGTAAGACTTTTTCTTTCCCGGAAAAATGATTTAGTAAGTCTGCTCCATAACTGCTTTTTTTCTAAGTCCTAATATTCTCACTGATACTATTATCTTGGATCTGAACGCCAGACAGATTTTAAAGCAGACTGGGAAGCATACATTCAGGGATATAATAAACCTACAGATAATAACTATTTCTAGTTAAATTTTGGCCTGCTCCTCCTTGGCAATCTTGGAGATATTTTTGTTTGGGGATCTATTGCGCTTTGTTTGATACTTCTTAAGATAGAAAGCGAGAACACAGATAAGAAGACTTTATGCATCTTATACTAATGCATTCATTTTTTCAGTTACTTCTAAGTTCATAACTGTACTTTCAACATCTTACCTACATTGCCTCTTCTTAATTGCCTTATGTGAAAATGGCTATTTTCAAGTATGTGTATACACACCTGATTTAGATTCTTCTTAATGCAAAAATACCTCACTTGAGAGAACACAAAATAAATATATTCGGATGTACAGTATGGTTGTATATACAATATAATAACGTTTTTATGGACCATTGGTTTTTAACTGTCCTAAGTGGTTCATTAATCTTTAAATTGCCATTAGTGCAATTCACAAAGGTAAAGGAAATACCAAAATATAATTTCGAGCTGGCTTTCCTCTTAAGTGGTGCAACCTGAACAAATGAATTATTCAAACTGTAAAACTACCTCTGCTAACAACAGATACTAAGATATCATGACTACTAAGTTCATAATAAGATTACTAGGGTACTTACCAAGTGTTTAACAGATTAACAATCAGACCTTGAATATCTATACCTTGTAATTTTTATAATACAGATAACATCTATTAAATCAATATATTTTTGTTTCAAAAATAGTGCACAGCTAAGTAATACCTAAAAAACATCACTTGCTCTTTTGTTTATTCTTCTGCATTCTCATAACAGAAGCCAGACAGAGAAGTGTGATGTGCTCTGAATATGCTTGCAGAGAGAATTGACAACAGTAGTTAAATTAGAAAATAGACATTCCAAATAATCAGTGGACTAACTTACAAATGTATTTTGGAATAAAAACAATATGGAAAACAAAATTGTATTTATAAAACTCAAAGAGGATTGATTTAAAAACAAAAACAATAAAATATATATAAAACAAAAGATTAATACTTTATAGTATGGAGACATGTGTAAGAGAAGAACATTTCTATTCCTCCAATATGCCTCCCACATTTCTTTTAGTCTATCAGATTTCCATGATATAAGAAAATTCACAAGCAATTCAAGTCTTATTCCAAAGTGAGAGAAAGGCAGTTTCTTAGATATGGGCCTTTCAGAAATGTTTCAACAATTCCATTTCAAGTATTCTCTTCTTCTCAACTTTATGAAGCTTGTATCTACAACAATATATCAGAGTACAGTATGTTCTGCATGATATTACTGCAAACCTAATTCTTTAATGTCAGTTTTGTAAAATATATTAGAATACAACATCTGTAGGTAAACAGAGCATTTTCACTTTATCCTTTATCCTGAGTGCTTTAATTAATTTGCATTAGCAGTATTATTAGACAAGAGGGAAAAGTAATTCTTCAACTACTGTTCTGAGGCTATGGCTGAGTATGTCCTGGGTATCAGTGTTATCGTTTGAACACGGAACTTGTGTACATAAGAGGAACAGAGATGATTAGTATTTCTGATCACTGCTTTAATGAAGCACATTTTCAAGGCCTACACTGTCTACCTTTCTGGATTGGGTTTGCAGTAAAACTTAGTTGAGTGTATATCCTAGGATGACCTGGAGAATCACTCTGTTAATGCAAAAAGATAATGATAAAAAAAAAATCAATAAGATTTAGCTGAGGTTACTAGAAGAAACAAACACTTTGGGGTAGAAAACTTGGTTGTACAATTAGTAAACAAGCTGAAGGATATTTCACTTGAGAGTGAAATTGCAACACTGAAGATGTTGCTGTGCATTTGTGTCACTGTTACTGTACTACAAAATGTTTTTCAACCCTTGGTTTAGAATAGGTAGGCAGAAGGGAAAGAGAGAGCAAATTTCAGCAATGTAAACTCCTTATTTCAGGAAATCTCATGTTACGATCTTCTGCATTTCTAACAGGACTTCCAGAATTGCATCCAGACTACCATGGCTGACTGAAGATGGAAATCAAAGCAATCATTAGCTGCTCTAAATCCATCACTTGGAAAGGTGATACATGAGGTGCTCTATACCTGGATTTATATTTGACAAGCAAGGTATTTGCTGCTGTTCTCCTGAAATAAGTTGTCATACTGACAAGCATACTTGTCATTGATTTTTATTTCAGAAAGAAACATCGTCTTGGCCTCCACGTGTGTAAAGCCATGAAATCACAGTCACAAGGCTGTGCAGAATTTTAATATCATATATAGAAATTAGCTTATTTTTTATATCACTATGCATACAGATTAAATTAACGCACAGCTTAAAATAATGTATGTGCATCAATCATCTGCAGTACTATAAAATCCCTTATCTGCTAGGAGATAAGATATTCAGTTACTTCACAGAAGTTTTTATGCTTGACTACTGATTCTGAATAAAAACTTACACTGAAACACATGAAAAACCATTTCTATCCATGACACCAACCCAGTTTTTACCATGATCCAAGTGGTAGCAGTTATTATATTCAATGCATTTGAATCACCTTAACGGAATCATACATTACATGATTTATTAAAATAAATAAATAAATAATACTGTGAGGAAATTAAGTATGTAATGTTTTGAGAATTGTGAGCCACAGGAAGTTCCATCACTTCTAACCCCTCAGGCTGATGAGAGGTACAAATTTACACTAAGGTCACATAGAGATGGAGCAGCATTTACTTATCCCTGGATCATCTTCTGGTGTATGAGACAGAATGCGGAGACTGAGGAAACCAATTGCAGCAGTATGAAAAATTCTGATGAGATATTAAAAAGAAAAGTATCATGAAAATCTTCAAAGGCTGTGGAAAGTTGTCCAGAGATGTCATGGAATCTCTTTGAAGATATTCAGAACTCAGCTGAATACAAAACGATCTAAACAGACCATATTTTGAGCATATCCTAACTCTGTTGCCCATAGAGCACGAAGTCTACACATGTGAAACTTCGTAGCCACTTAGATACCAAGTCTATGTGATATTCACCAAGCCATAAACTCAACCAGCCTGCTTTGGAGGAAAGTAGGGTGAAAGGGATCTTCTAAATGTGAGTTCTAGACACCTCTTTGACCTTAGTAGTGAAGCATAGTTTATTAATCAGTATATGCCAAGCCAAAGCTTCCTTTGCTGGAAATAGTAGACACGAACAAAGGCATCATATGTAAGGAATAATTTTAGTTAATATGAATTATTTTGGGGACAAGGTACTTCTCTGAATTTTGCAAAAAACAGTTAAAGACCTAGCAAGCATTAGATGAGAGAAAATTACATAAAATTGTACTGTAATGGTTAGGAGGTTCAAGGGGAATCCTTAAATCAATCTCCTTATCAGAGGTTATTCAGAACTTTTACACAAAAGTTACGTTAGACATATGGTTCAGGAAGTGGTCATATAATACCATGTAATTCTCACTGCAGTCATGTCTTCTCCAAGCCTGATTTAACAGTAAAAACTCCTTGCTTCCAGCATCAGAAAAATCAAAAACAAGAGCAAAAACAAAACAAGAAAAATGGAAGTACTGACAGAACAAAACCATCAGCAGCACTATTTTAGTGAAATGTGAAGTCATTTTCTGGTGATGTTTGTCAATACCTTGAAAGTCAGAGGGATTAAGGCATGTTGAGATAAATGCTCCCTGTAGGCTAATTGTAAGCAGCTAATTGTTCAGAATTCAGGCTTTTCTGATTTTTATTCTGAGGTGACTGACCATTGTTTGTACTTTAAAGAGAGCTTAGCTGCCTTATTCAAAGCTACCAGAACAATCATATGATCCAAGCGTCTACTTAATGGATAGAAACTTATGTCCTATATCTAGGTATCAGCTTTATCAGTTTCTATCTATTCTGTGTCTTTTTAACAGTGATAAACTAACTTTTCCTTTATGTATTCTTCTTAATGGCTAAGAAAAAAATGCTTATGAAATATTTCTGATATTTAAGAACATTTGCTTACATCAAGTTTCAAGTTATAAACTTCAGATTTCATTCAAGTAAATTTCTTTTAAATATCCTTATGTTCTTAATTGTAAATGACACAATCTGTGGTGGTGCTACAATGTTCCTAGACTGTTCAGTTTTCTCTGCTTCCCTGTTTCCTTCAGAATTCATCTTGGAGTGGAATTTAAATATATATATTTATATACACATTTAATGTTTTTTGTTTTTTTGTTTTTTTTACTGAGGTGATTATTTTAGTGAAGTTGTCTTTCATGTGGATAACATAATGGGAACTTTTGACATTTCATAAAATATTCTTAAACAATTCCTAATCACCATTTATGTACTTAAGTTTCAGCATTTCTGCCCACTTAACTTTGCATGTAACTGTTTTCAACTCTGTGAAATTGCCCTTTTCAAAGAACCAGGTCTATGTTCTAACTGTTCAGAATATTACTTTGCTACTATTCATTTTCAGTCTGAACTCACTCTACTGTCTCAGAAAAATTGCCCTTTAGCAGAAATTGGAGCTGTAGAAAATGAGCTAGTGCTCTTTAGAATGATGTAATGTGCCATATTTTATATGCTGTGATCATAGTGCATGTCACTTCTGAGGAACTTGTTTCTCCAGTCATCACAGAAGAGCATTGCACTCAATTGTAAGTTAACAATTTTTTGGGGACAAGTATAAAAGTAGATTTTGAACACATATTATAAATTTATATAATACCTAGTTCAAAGTATGCAGACCTTTCTGTATTTAAATTAACTGATGTTTAACTCATGGGCTTTACTTGTGTTGACAGTGTGGAACTCATCATTAGGGTTTTCTTTTAAGTACAGAGTCCTTAGGCTTAGGAGAACCTGTGAAGTGAGAAATGTCCATGAGACAAATAACAACAAAAACAACTATAACAACAAAAACAACTCATCCATTCAAATATTTAAATTTCCTTGCATAACATTTTGTTTACTTTAGAATCTCACCTAACAGTTTATTATACAGTTTAAATAAGAAATAATTTAGGGACTTGACCTCCACTATCTCCATGCTCCTGATTCTCTTTTGGTTCTTGAATGATTTTGATGCAATAAGTTTAATGTCCAAGAGTCTGCAACCTGCACTCTTCTTCTATTTTTTCCTCCATTTCAGTACTTGAAAAATTCAAACTTTCCTGAACTTATTCAGCATTTCATTCTTAGTCCTAGTGTGTGGAAGATCTTAATTGCAGCCCTATATATATATATATAAAATATATATATTTTTTTTTTTTGGCTTATAGGCCTCCTCCAACATTGGCAGGGTAATTTCCCCAGATGTGGAGGTGTGCTAAGAGTACTGGGCATACTGTTAAAGGGAGTTCTTCACAAGAATTGTTCTGGACTCATTTATTTATGGACATAATCTTATCTCAATCTTATGGAATATTTTTAATACAGCATGTGATCTATCTAGAAATAAGCCTTTTGTGCTATGAATTACAAAATATTTTGTCATCAACTTATTGTTTCACTTATACAAAACAAAATCAGATTATTACAAGACTTGCTATCACAATTTATTTTCACATTGTAAAAATAGTTTCACAGGATTTAGTGTTTCAAATCATTCTTAAGATGAATGCTATAAGATAATTATACTATTATACTAATATGTAATTATATATACTATACTATTATAATTGTTGGTAGGCATAAATTAACCTACAACTTGAATTTATGTTCTGTATTATAAATCTTTTTTTTTTTATAAAAATGTTTAAGTTGGACCAAGTTTGTGACTGAAAGTTCTAATACTTGAGCACACCAGTTTCAAGAAAAAAAAACTTTATTATGCAAGTAGAAAGCATTACTTTATAGTTTTTATTGTATACAAAAAGAAAGAGGTTGCTGAATAATGTTTTCTTGTTGCCTGAGAGAGATCAAGACCAAAGTAGGATACCTTTGAAGACTTGTCCACTAACAGGGTGTCAGTATCACTGACTCTTGCAATCTCTCCATTAAGCCTCTGAAGTGTTCTTGTCAATTTATGCATACATAAGGAATAGGAGTTACTTTTTCAAAAACGCACAGAACTTAGATTTTCTTTCCTATTCTGTGATAAAGCATTTGGGCAATTGAACTTTTAAATAGTAACTTAAAACTTTCTACCTCAAAAAGTCAAAAATCCTTTACAAGGATAAACGGAATATGTATTCCAAAGATACAATAGTAAGAAGATTGATATGAATAATTTCAATCAAAGGAAAATATCCATCACAGAAATCAGAATGATTACAAATATGTCTTACTATATGGTAGTGACTAAAACGAAAAGACAGAAAGAGAAAGGGTAGGAAAAAATTGTTTCTCAAAAGCTGAACCCAGCTGAATTTATAGAAACAGATTTTTATATGAAGGTATTACTGTGAGAGAACTCTACTGAACTGCATAGGAAATGACATAATTAAATAATCACTTTGCCTGTTAGAATGGCGATTAAAATGTTACTGCAGTCATATGTAGGTTATGCTTCATTAATGTGATATCTTCATAATATCTTCTATATAAATGAAAAAAAAACAAAAGCCAATGCCAAAATCTGCACCTAGAATTCTTTAAGACTATTTTTAGCTGATTCAACTCACCAATAGGATCTAAATCAACAAACGTTGGCAGCGCATGATCTGGTAAAGAATACAGTTCATTTTCTCTCTCATGAGGTACTAAAAGATGATGAAAGCAATAAATGAATGTTTTTAACACTAAAGCAGTACAGCAGAATATACATATATGAATAGCTTAATTGACTAGAAAAATTTCATGTTATATAGTCAAAACTTGGGAGTTCATTTCACATTTCATTATTTTTAAATCAAAGTTTTTTACAGTAACTTATTAACAAGTATAGAGAATCATAGTTTGTGTTCCTTTGTGGATTATTAGCATTTATTGTAAGTGTATGAAGTGTTCTATTGGAAAAATAATCCATCCTCTCCCATCCCAAGAAGTCTGTACATCTTTCCATGTTTCTGATATGTCTCTATTCCACATTTGAAAGTCATGTATGATGATAAATAACTATTCTCATACTTGGAATAGCACAGGATATGGGAGATAGTTCTTTGGTTAGACATAATAGCACTTAAGATGGAGCTGACATTCTGGTATCCTACCTTGAGTTAAGACAGAAATGTATATCACTTGAAAAAAAATATTCTATGTTCTTCTCAATATTCTCTAGAAAAATGATTAGTCTACAAGAAAAATAATATGTTAGCATATGAAATAGTCATACATGCAAGTTATATTAAAAAATACATATATAGACAAATTATTAGTTCCTGCTGTAAGTTTCTTGTATTTTTGTGGGCTTTTTTTTTTTTTTTTAAGAGAAATTCAGACCTGTACAGAAGGTCTTATTAGAGCTGAAGAGATAACAGGAAAAAAGAATTTCAGATAATCATTATTTTTGTGGTTACTGCTTTAAACACAGAACAATAAAAGGCACTACAAAGACAAAGTGTAATCCTAATGAGACTTGGGAAATTTCTTTCAAAGAATTCATACTCTGAATGCCCTTAATAACACAAACATTAAAATATGTGGTTCTCTATTTTGCACCTGTTCTTCAGTCATGCATAAGGCTGGACGCTTACCAAAAATATATAGACTACTGAATTCATTCTTCTCTTGAGATCTGCCTCAAATATTCTGTCTGAAATAAAAGCAATGATGAAACATTGGTTCTCTTTTAATTTACCTTCTACCTTTATTTTTTTTCTGTTTATTTCCTTTATGCCTATACATTACAGGTTACTTGCTCTATCTGCAAGGCTCACTTACCCTCTGGGTTGAATTTTCTCCCTTTCTCTCTTTTCTCTTCCATCAAAAAAGCAGTATGATATACTGAGTTTGAGCCAGGCAGTATGAACTTTTCTCATAATAATAATGTAGTAGAACAATATAATATGCATTGGCATTGTAATATCCATTTCATCATGTGATTATTCCAAAGGGATTTATTAAATGAAAGTTTAGTCTCATTTAAATTTTCTTTCAAATAACTGCGACTACAGAAAAGACTAATAATTTGTCCTTTTGCATTTACTTGTGATTTTAATATGTAACACGCACACCACCTCCACCAGTGCAAATTTTTGTGAGTGAGGCATGCAGTTTCTTTTCTCACTGGTGAGAAAGCATAACTAATGGTGGTACCTATTTGAAAAATAGTGTTTTATAGCTAAGAATTTTCTCTATCAAATAATGTTATCATGCTCTTTTTATCTATTATGGTTTCCATGAAAATCAATATTACTTGAGGAGTAATCTAGATAGTTACAAAAGAAAAACACACATAGCACTTTCCTCCATAGTATAATTTGTTTGCTAGATATTTAATGTCTCTGAAGCATGGATTCATTTTTTTTGTTTGCCAGACTTTGCCTCTGTGCGTTGAAGAACTACAACTTAACTTTTTCTTTCTTTCTAAAGAAATGAGAAAATGATGCTACTTTTAATTTAAGGTGTTCAGTTATACGCTGCAGGCAGTCACAGGAGAGGGTGGTGAAAGATTCACAAACAGGTGCTGCAGTTCACAGTGTTTATAGACTTTGATTTAAACACTGAAATAAAATAGGTGTACCACGTTTGGCTACGAAACAACAGTGCATAATTTCTTTTCACTAATAAAAGTCTATTTTCTGTTTGAAAGACTGTTGGTAACCCAAATCACCAAAAGTGCTACTGCCAGTATGGAAAGGACTGGAAAATTATTAGCTCTATTAGAAGTTCTTCAATTTTATTATTTTAACTTTCCATACTGATGAGATGTTTTCAAAATCATTCATAATATAGGCCAAAATATTTTTTTTCTAGAAGACCAGCACTCTAGAGAGTGAGTACATAAGCTTATTTTTCCTATGAAGGTGCATCTATTATTTATTACTTTCTCAAAACCTTCATTGTAGGCCACCAGTAGTTTCTGTCCTCATTTCCTTTTCTTGAACCTTTAGTTAGCTCAGCTTTTCTTGCCACCAGTGCAATTTTAAGTGTAGAAGTATTGTGGCTTCTATGGCAGATGTTCACTCTTGAGCTCTTTACTTCTATCACAATAGAATACTGGTTCTGCTTATATGTATGCTATCCAATAATAACTTATTTGCTAGTTCCATATTTTTGAAGGAGTTACGAGAAATTACTTGAAAACTGTTATATGAGCAATCACAAAAACTGTTAAAACTAAACAATATTCTGATTAGTGAACTGAATTACAAATATTTTTAATGAAAAAATGTTACTAATTGTATGGTTTACTTGAAGGACAAAGAAAGGGAAATCAAGTATTGCTGAGGAAATCAAGTATTGCTGACCCATTTTGCATGCAGAATAGTTCTGCCTCAGGCTAAAGAAAACTATGTGATCTGAAGACCAACACCAAATTTAAGACAATTTATCTCCTACATGAATATCTTTCCAAACTCAGTTTAGGAGAATGGAATTGATTTCAGTGGAACTGAGATAACCTTCTTCTTTTAAATAATTATTGAAATGCCAGAGAACTACTTTATCAGTCAGAACAATATTACAACTGGAAAAAAACTAAAGTTTTTAAATAATTTAATTCTTCAACATCATTCTTCATTTTCTTCTTTTGTAATTAAAAGTGATCGGACAACAACACACTAATCTGATGTATACCAAGGAGTGTTAGAAATAAAAGAAAATTTTTACTGATTAATTCTTCAAAGTGAAAAACAAAGATGTTTTCTGCCATTCTGATGCCAGTGCTGTTCTTTTTTTCACTCCTTGTAGCTTGTCAAAGGCACCAGGCAGAATCAATTTAATGCAAATTATTGTGTATTATTTAAAACTGAAAGTAACATTTGACCTAGAATCTTTGGGTTAAGGAAGCCTGAATATACATAAAATCCGAAGTCTTCAGAAAAATTGTTAGACGTGAAATAATTTTGAGGGCATAGAGCTATTAGATAGGTATTTTCAATTTACTGCTGTCATGGTTTTATGTTTTTTGTTATTGGTATTCCTCATCATAACATCATGTAGTGCATTGGGAGTTAAAGAGTTAATGTTCCAGTTCTGTCATCTGGGTATTTTGTTGACATATAACAATAAATACGTCTATATACATATATATATATATATATATAAAGGGACAAGCTCTTTTTTCCCAGGTTGAAGCAGTTTCTGATCTTCACTGCAGTTTTTGATCCACAGTATTATTTGTGTAACACTAGTCCCTAATACCAGCAATCCCCTATCCAGTTTTTTGTTGCCTCTCTGCTAGTCCTGTTCATGAAAATTCTGCTTCAGTCCTATGCTGAACTTACATTTCAAAAACACTTAGGTTTCACAGTCGCTGCTTCAAGCAAGCTGAAAGCAGTCAGCAAGTGGGGAGAGATACAGCCTACTGTTGGTCCATGATACAGCTGGCAAATTTCTCCTTAACAGCAGAGATACAGTGATTCTTCTCCCCCAGCAGTGAGACGGCATTTCTATACATTCTCTGCTCCATAACCTGACCTTGCAGTGTTTGATTAAATGGTGATAGAGAAGACTGGGCTGCATTCATTAATGCCTCCCAGTCTGTGAAGCTTCAGGGCATGGGAGTGTGAAAGAAGCCAGTGTCTGAAAGGAAAGAGAGCCTGTGAGCCATAAGGTGCTTGTCCATCTCCACCCTGTCATCAAGCAGCCATTAATTTCACATCATAATGCGCTGTCTTCATCTGTTCTTCCTCTGACCCATTAGATATTACTGCCACCCTCCATCTCCAAGTGAAAAAGAAGTTTCTTCTCCATCCCTCCCTATTATCTATCCTGACTTTTGAGATGACCTAAAACTCTGGCCTGGAGATATTACCCACATGGTAAAGTTCTTTTCAATGGTTCCCACCATACTCAAAGAACAGATTTGTTATAGTCCTCGATATCACGATTTCTGTTTCTTTGTGCAATAGCATAGGAGTTCATTCAATGAAAAATGACAATTGGATTTGTCCATTTGCTTTAAATTAGAAATCCTGACCCCCATTCACAGTCACTGCTAAAAGCTTGTGGCTGTGATAGCAGAGAGTTGAGCACTGTAAATAAATACTTCTCAGTTTAAGAAATAAAACATATATAGATATTAGTTTATGTATTTATTCATGTCTTACTTTCTTCCCCTGCTAAGCTTATACTGTGTCTTCACGTTCTGATGGTATCTGCATGTGATTGTTCTTCCAGCTATATGCTGGTCACCAAAGAAATGTGATTAGCACATCTTAGATTTTTTTTTTTTTAGGGTAATGAAAAATGGACATAGTAAGTGTACATTATGAGTGAATAAAGGTAAGGAAAGAAAGAGGTATTGCAGAATTGAAAAGATCTAACAAGTTGCAAAAACTGCTTGTTTTCAGGAAATATAGCTAATTCAGGCAGTATATCTAGATTCTATCTTAAGAGCATTAACAATTTATATATTTTGCTTCATGCCTCAAAATTGTAAGATTTATGGATGTATGATTAGATATTGTTTCTTCAAGCCCCATAGCTTCTTGTGAAATTTTATTTATTCTCTTATCTTTTTACACTTTTTCCTCATAAACATAGTGCCAAATTCAGTTTCCTGTTAATGAGGCAGCCTTTCAGTCCCTAGCCACAAATTGCACACTGTACCCTGAAAAATCTTTCATTTGCCAGCAAGAAGATTATAATCAATGCATCAATTAGAGCATGAACTCACAATTCCTCAGCAGACATAGAGAGGATTTTCATCCTGAATTAATGGAGCAAAAAAAAATTAAAAAAAAAAAGGAAATTAAAAGCAACACATTAAAATGTAGTAAGTTGTGATAGAGAAAGGAAAAACTTATGAAAACTTTAAATATCTTCAAATGTACATGATTGATTTATATACTTCCAAAAAAAGAAAAAAAGAACAAAACTCCACAGATTTTTCTTCCTAGTTTTTCATTATTTCCTGAAATCCAAAATTCAAGATAAACCTTACTACCTTTCATACATCAATGTCTTCACACAGTGAAATGCTTCTTTTCAACTCCACCAAATGCTCAAATCCTCTGTATGAATAAGTAGCTCTCCAAAAACAAAATGTAAAAAGTTTTACCACTCTGAGATTCTTATCACTAAGGAGAGGCATAGGCTAAGAGACCTGAGGAAAGAGAAAACCTGTATCATGGGAGCAATGTACAAGGTACTGAGGTAAATCAAATTATTTTCTGCATCTTGAGTTATGCTTCTGAGAGTATGTATAATAAGTACTGCAACTGAAGGAAAGAAAACTCAAGATTTTTGACATATCCTATCCTAACAAGGAACTTGCTGCAAATAGTAGAAAGAATTGGGCTGTTTTTAAATGGTCTGTATTTGCTTTCTTCTGACATTTTAACTTTCCCTCTACTAATTTCAAATAGTCATTTCTGAATCATTACTGTTAATGTTCTGAGCAATAGTTACCTATACTGCTTTGGAAATAAAATAATCCCCAACTTTAACTGCACATAAAATAATTCTTCCCATGGAGATTGATTATTTATGTAAGTGCCATTATCTCACAAATGAGTTATTGGTATGTCAGTAATCTCTGAGACCTCAGAGCCTTTTGTGGCAATAACGATTTTTCAGACAACCAATGGTAACCCCAGTGTTCTAAACTGAGAACCCCAGATATGTATTCGGCATAGTAGTGTATTTAACTGAAATTTGAAAAAAAAACAAAGTTCAGAATCATCCTAAAAGTTAGTATAATTAACATATAGTTGAATATGATAATTTGATTGTTCCCTTATATAAAATACTTCCCATAATTTCTCATGTTTACTTTGACAAACAATTCAGTGAGCACAACATGTAGTGCAGATAACCCCCAAGAATAGCATCCAAAAGAAATAGTGCAGAAGATGATATATTCTAGAAGATTAAGAAGATGGTATACAGACAATTAGTAAGAAGAGAGTGGCTCACCTTTGAAGATGATCAAGGCTTACTGATAACCCCACCAGAGAGGAATCTCCAACAAGAGAACCTTCCCTGATGGTGGTCAGCCCTTAAATGGGGTCTGGGAGAGGTGGAGCCAGACTCCACCCCTTCCAATCACACAGGTACATTACCTTCACCTGTGCCACTGTGGCTGACTCAGTACTCGCCTCAGGTGATCAATCAGTGGTTCATGCTGTGGTTCGACAGTTCCCATACAACAATGTAATGTAGAGATATCTGAAATTGGAAAAAAAAGAAAGTTTAAATATACAAAAATTTGCTGTGTAAATTTAAAAAAAATAGTCTAATTCTGATGTCACATTTGAAGGTAAAAATGTGGGAATTGATGATCTAGCAGGAAGCATTCAAGGTGTGATATCCTGTCGCAGAATCCCCTCACATAACCTTACTACATTTCTCTGGGAGTCTGAAATAACAATATATCTGAAGATGGCTTGGCAGATCTTGATGATGGTGTCTAAACTCTCCTAGAGTAAAAGCTGTCACTACATCATTTGATGATAAAGATAAAAAGTACTTGTTCAAAAATACAGGTAATCATAAATTGCTGAGATTGCTTTAGCTTTATAGATGATGATGAAACACAGTCAGACATGGAAGCTTCAAAGACCTTTTAATGAGGTCCTCCATGTGTGTCTGAGGTTATGTTTGTCATACAAATAGAATGACACGTCTGTCTTTTAGCTGCTCTAATTCAAGGCTATACATTTTGAACTGAAAATAGCTTTTTCTCAAAAGTGGTTTTTCCTGCAGTGGTTGGTCCTTGAAATCTAGTATCATTAGCACTGCACAGAGATACTTGCTTTTGACTATGTGATTAGTGAGGAAACTTTCTGCAATGTGTATAAGTGCAAGTGTACAAGAGGCCATCCTTTATTCTCAAATTATTTTATGCTTATTAGTGTTCATCCTCCTTGAACTTCAATGTTTTGAGCTTAGTTTCTCATTCAGTTAAATCAGGTAAATCTACTTAGTTGCAGCTGACTGAATTCAAAATAGTTGCAATTACTTTTTTTATACAGTGGTTATCTAAAGGTACCTGTTTCATAAAAATGGGAATTGTGATATGTATCATTAGAGAGAGCATACTTTTTCATCCCTAGTCCTTACTGCACCATATACAACAAAATATGAACTACTCTTTATTTTCCCGAGTCATTCTGTAGGTAATATCTTTAAGGTCTGTTAAGGCAGTGAAGACTTACACAACATCTTAATGTCTGAAATTCCACTGCAAAAAAATTGTCATAAACTTGAAGGAAAGAAGTAATTTTGTGAAATAGAGGAGACATTTTATCACTGACTTTTCTCAAGTCTGGACAGAGTATTTAAGTTGTCAGTGTTTGTTCTGGTATGTAATTTGATAAAAGATTCCCATGAAATAAAACAAGTCTGCAGGCTTAAAGTCTGACCCAAGGTTTCCCAAGTTCACGTGCTCAAGGTTAACCTGACAAGTAAAGAGGCAGAAAGGCAACTGAATACTTGCTTGAGAGGAGTACCGTTGGTCCACCTGAATCCCAGTGTCTGTTGCATAGCAAAAAGGTCCAGAAAGGGATAAGCTGGATGCAGGGCACAGCAGTAACATCTCAGTTGTCTGTGGAAGCTGAGGTGGTGCAGAACAGCGCTGAGACCACACACTGAGTGATAGGAAGAGTCTGCTGGTCTCTAAAGCTTACTAGTCCCTGTCAGGATGGTCCTCTGCCAAAGGACCTGTACACCAAATTAATGTCACTGAATTTTAGCCCTTTCAGTCTCTTGAAGAGACAGTTAAGTAGCTTTGAAATTGAACACAATCTGTTTAGAGAATATACTGAATTACTCTATTTTTTGTCATGGTTTTACGATTTTTGTCATTCCTCATCATAACACCATGCAGTGCACTGGAAGTTAAAGAATTAATGCTCCAGTTCCATGGATCATCCATAGTTCTGGGTATATCTGTCTAGAAGAGAAGAACAACTATGTACCCCAGAGCACTTTGCGTTGATTTGCATTTTTCCATTTTCTGCTCAGAGGGAAAGATAAAAACTGTTCACATGGAGTGAGGCACAGGCTTTTTTCCCTGTTGGATCAACCCAGCAGTGAGTGCTTGCTAGCCATCTTGCCTTCAGCGTTAGCATAAGGCCTTCAGTTTTCAGACACTCTCTCATTTTACTTTATTTATTAGCTTCAGTTCCAATTATTATATTGTGTTATTTTGCATTCCAATATCTTACTTAGTAAACTAGATTTTCTCCTCAGATCATTGCCACTGTTTTGTTTTTAGGTCCATCTCTCTTTTCCTTTTCTCCCTTCCCCTTTCCTAGGATGTGGGTCCATGGGTTGCCCTGCCCCAGTTGTCACAGAACTGGGCCAAACCAGCACATAAACTGTTGGCAATTTTACCAATGCCTATTTTCTTTCATAATTCTTGGCATTACATGTAAAGAGAAAAGCCTTACATAAGTATGTCTTCCACTTGCTGTTTGTTCCTATACAACATGTCATAGTGTTGAAGCTTTTTTTCTGAACTTTAAGCATCATAAAATATTATATTTATCTCTACAACATTCTGTGAAACTTTTCTAGAAGCCAGAAAATTATCCATTATTCTCGTTTGGTGCAAATAAATAAAAATACAAATTGAAGATATACTGGGAAAAAAATACCAGTGGCTTCAGTTTCACAGTTCTGTGTATTCTAGAATTCAGTGTGCTACAATAGCTAGAGTTTAGCTGAACATATGAACTGGGTTTTCACAATTGACAGCAGTAATTGTTGTTACCTGATTTAATTATAAGCGTTGTTTCAAGCTCTGCAAAACAATAATACTGAAAAGAAAACAAGTCTGAATTCTCCTTTCTTTTTGTGCCAGAAGCATTACATAATGAGATAAACATTGGTAATTGTGTTCAGTTCAGTAAGACTTTTAATTATAATTGAGATCTCCTTTAAACTGTATGGATTTTACTGATGCAAAGTAAACAGCTGAGAGACAAAGAAAGGCAGTCTCAGATTTCTACTGTCTGGTTAAAGCACAGAAAAACTGCTTAACCAATTCAGAAATTTAATGGGGGGAAGTGGGGAAGCTGGGGAGAAATGTGCTTAAGTATTGGATATACATATTAGTTATTGCAGAATCTCAGGTAATAAATTTTCTTTGACAAAGGAAGATATCTATTTTCTGAAAATGTAACCTCTTCTTCTTTTTAAATATGGTCTACAATACTCATACATACAAAGATTGATAAGCAATGGCAAAATGACCACAACTCATTTGGCCCTGAGTCAGCAATGTATTAGTTCACATTTCTAAACCTTAGTCATAACAGCAGTTCTATGAAGATGAAAAAATCTACTTGCAGACGTTTTGTTGAATTACATTTAAATTTCTGATGACCAATTTGCTGAAGTGAGGAAGAGTTTTCATCCTAATTGTGACATTTCATATGTCTTCCTTGTTATGGTGAAGAGACCCTGTGGCAGTCTGTATATGGAAACATCATTCCTGGGACATACGTCTAATGTACCGAACAGGTATTCAATGCTTATATAATCATTATGAACATTCTACAGAAGGGGAAGAGTAATATCCAAGGTATTTGTAACTATGATAGATATTCACAAAAACACTCTTTGAATTCTAAACAAGTAATTATTGCTTTTAGCAAGTAAGAAATTTCATATTTGATGCCATATGATTTGTCTTACTAGCCACCATTGTGTGATGGTAACAAAGAGCAACTTCTTCCCTAGCCC
Organism: Callipepla californica brunnescens; assembly: GCA_023055505.1. Lineage (NCBI taxonomy): Eukaryota > Metazoa > Chordata > Aves > Galliformes > Odontophoridae > Callipepla > Callipepla californica. Next base: position 62,158,426 of record JALIRH010000002.1, on the reverse strand, counting down.
ATTTATGATTTACAGAGCAAACTGCTAAGTAGTTTCTAATTCACACAAGGTTGGATTTGAGAGTATTCACTGTTTTTAAGAACAGGAAAAGACCTTTATCTCAGGAAAGACATTGATGAAAGAGAAATGACAGTGACCAAATATCTCTGACCATTCAGAAAACCAAAAACCATCAATTTCAGGAGAAATAAGGGTGCAAAATCTAAATCAGTTGTTCTGACTGTAATTCTATTGCAGTAATTCTGCTTCTTAAGTGGCTTTGATACTTTTCTAGGTTCCTCTATTCAGTATGCTGTCAGAGGGTAGAATCAAGAATGGAGTCAATATTTATCATAGGCAAACACTTTAAAATTTGTGTTCCCAAAAACCTATCAGAATAAGCATTAGTGATTAGTGATAATTAGTGGTTAATAATCCTAAATTAATTAGTAACCCTAAATGTGAACGTTGTACTCTGTTGAATCAAATCTCAGAACAAAACATGGGCTGGTGTGAGGAGTTTTAATTCTGCATCCTTACATAAGAAAAAAATTAGTCTTTTTAAACTGGAGAGGTATATTGGTATCATATTTCAAAGTAGAAAAAAATCTTGGTGGACACTATTACAAAATAAATAAATAAATACATGCTTTTTTCCAGACTTTCATGCTTGCTTTAGCCTTTTTTAATACGGCATGTACAAGTGAGGAAAATTTTCTCTCTGGATTATGGCATTATTACATTAACTGAAAATTACTGTAGATATGCCTGCAGCAGGGTTTCTGAAAACAAACAGACCCATAATAATCTTCTCTCCTTAAAAATGGAACTAAGGTATTTTCTGTACTCCTATAATCACAACTAGTATATTCTTTTCCTTCTCTTTAAAGGACTAGGGTTTTCTTTTGTGATTTCCTGTGCCCTAACCACAACAGGACAATGAAAATTATAGGTAGAAAGGCTTGCACAATAGTAAAGTATATGCAGAAGCTAGAAATTAAAAGAAATACCAAGCATGGCAATGTGAAAAAAAATCCCAGACAGGGTGTTTCCCTTGTCTACTAAGCCTTTTTGGTTCATGATTCCAATGCTGTTGTAGAAAAGACCAGTCAGATTATTTAGCTAAAATTCTAAGGACTACTTTCAAACTGGTGAAATGTCTTAAGAGGGAAAACACACTTGATTTTTGAAGGAGATAAAAAAGTTATACACATATTTCAAATAAACCTCTGTTACCCACTTTAGTAGCAGAACAAATAGAGATATTATGCAACACATACAGAGAGCCTCTATTGGACATTCTTTATTAAGTATGCATTTTAGCTTTTTTTTTTTTTTTTTTTTTTTTTTTGCCCTCATCTTTAATAAAAGGACAAAATAAAAATTTAAATTACAGTAATAAGCTGGAAACTTTGAAATATTGTGAAAGCTATTGAGCTGCAGGAGGGAAAATCCTGGAAGAATCATGCTGTGTGGAGATAATGATGGCATTCATCAAATCCTGGATAGGGTGAAGCTAACATTCATAAATTCATGGTGCTGGTTCTCACTTCCCTTAGCTTTAATTCCAATAAAGTCATCTGATGGTGCTGCTAGCACCTTCTCCCCCTGGCTCAGCTTCCACCTACAGCATCCTAGTGCAATGACTGATGGGCATCAAAGGTTAAGCAATTAAATGCCATCAAACAGGAATGTCTGAGTGCACAGTTCAGCTCAGGAGAACTATGCCAGTTCTCATGATTTATTGTTGTTAGCTACTCCGTTAGTACTCTGTGTCTAACCCAGCAACTTTGTCTGGTTCAAATCCCATTGCTGTCTCCAGCTGCTCCATACTGTTTCAGGTCTTGGACTTGGCAGGGTGCAAACTGTCTGGTTCCAGACTGCAATGAAGCAGGTGTCCTGCTCTCACTGTGAATACTTTCTAATGGGGACATGCTGTGTTCAACCCACAGGTGGCTTCTTTCAATAACAGTGATTAAAGACCATCTCCTTCCACCTTTTTCTAGTAGTCTCAGCAGATATTTATCTTACAGACTGTACTTTATACTTTTTCTTCTTGATGCCTCTTCTGATTTCAGTTTGTGTCTCATCTCAAGCATTGTGAGCTATAGTTCTAAAATTCAATTTTACTGTGCTATGAATGTACCCCAGTCCAAAACTGAATGGCTAAAGACACATCTCTGTTACTATTTTGTGATGTCTGCTCAGGGCTGTATGCTAGTATAACATGTGAGTGAGGTTTGAGGACAGAAGGAAGAGCAAAGGGACTAATCTATAAGCAGAAAAACTATTTGTCTTTTCAAATATGTCAGTGTACTTATTGACAAATGATTTCAGAATATATCCACATGCAAGAATGTTATAGGACACCATATAAATGGTCTTACAGAAGTCCAGGAGGATTGCTCTTCCATTATTCACTTATGAGTTACACCACTGTAAATGGCCACTAATTTAGTCATATGTGATTTTCCTTTGGAAGCCACATTGAATTACTCAAATCACCTGCTTTTCAACCATATGCTTCAGTATAGCTTATGAGATGACCTGTTTCATGATCTTACCAGTCAGTGAGATGAGGATGACTTGTTGATAGTTCTTGGATTCCTCCTTATGACGCTTTTAAAAAATAAGTGTGATATTACTTTTTGTTGTTGTTGTTGTTGTTGTTACATTCACTGGGGAATCTGCCTGACTGCCAAGACTTTCAAATACGATATTGAGTGGCTTGGCAACTATGTCTGCCAATTTCCTCAGGTCTCCAAGATGCATCTCATCAAAACTCATGGATTCATGTATTTTCAGGTTCCTCAGATGGTCTTGAACCTGATCGTTTGTGAAGGATCTTGACTTTGATAATGGAAGTAGTCTTCATTAAGACTGTAAGATTATTGTAGCAGGTGCTTTTTCTTACAGCTATCCTAGATCTGGTTCTGGAACACAGAGTTATACAGTTTCTCATTTCAGTAGCAGAGCCAAATGCTTCAATCTGCTTGCTTTCCTGTAGATACTTATTCTCTAAATTCAGCAGACATAGGTGAAACAAAGTAGCACCCCAATATCTCACTGACAGGATTAACAGGAAGAGTGCTGGTTGAGAACAGCTAGGCACTGTGACTGCTTCAGGAAAGAGAAAGGTGGTCTCAGCATAGCATCCAGGTGGTTGTATGCTCACATTAGTGTTACTACACCATCTAGCAATTTTTTTTCCTTACAACTTCATATTTGCAAAGTGATCACAACATTGTAACACCCCTCTCCCTAGCCTGTAACTTCTCTCTCTGGATATGCTTTGATTCCTCTTCTCATTTCTATTGGTACATAAGGGCCAAAGATGAACCTGAGACATGCATCACAGGAAGAATTCACCCCTGCTCATTGTAGTCATGTGTGTCCTGTGCTGATGTAAATCACTGCAGCAGCATAATTAGTTCTTGTAGGACAAAGGAGCGAGAGCCTGTTGTTATATAATGGTTATCCAGAAGGAAACAAGAAGTTGCCAGCAGCTAAAGGTAGGTATCTGCTTCCTTGGTATAGTAATTATACATAGTCAGTATATATATATATATATATATATATATATATATATATATTTCTCATTTTTCACTCAGGGATAAAAGATCTACTGCAGACTTAGGGAAATGAACTGCTGCTGACTGCTGCTGACTGTTGCTCTCTAACAGTTGGCAGTCCTCTTTGACTTCTTTTACAGCCCACAGTTTGAGAAAAAATGATCTATAGGACATAACTAATGGTTGTCAAAGAGTAGTTAATGACAAAGGAAGAGGGTACATTTAAGTCTACTTTATTTAACTCAGTTCAAGACTGAATTGCGATGAATAATCACATAATACCTAAGTTAAACAGCAGCACTTATTTATAAGTCTGATTCAAATAGGATTTCCAGTGACTTTGTTTCTGATAATGGACAAAAATTTTGAGCATTACAGAGAGAAACTGTGGCTATTAAACATTCTTGGAGTTTTCTATTTTCCTTGCAGAAGACATAGAAATTAAGATAATAGCTTCTTATTTTTGTGTCTAATGATACACTGTGTCCCACTTCTCAGGACACTTTCCAAAGGAATATAAACAATTTAGAAAAAAAAAATCAAACACCGAAAAACCAGTTTACATATCTTTACCTCCTCCACTCCACCCCATCCCACTCTCTCCTGATTACTAAAAATCTACTCATGCTAAAGCACCATGACTATCAAAATAAGATACTGTGATTCTTGATTCTTTCTGTATTTATGATGGAGATCTATTTCACTGAAATGGCTAGGCACTTTTTTCATTGTTAACATCTTCACCTTTGAAAGTTCTTCCAACTTCAAAATACACAGATCATAGTATTTCTATAACTATATCCCTTTTGTTGAGAAAATGGGCTTAGTGGTATAAGTTCATCTGTTACTAAAGTACAGTATGCAGTAGAGTACATGGAAAGAATGCATGAAATTTATCAACAATCGATTTCTCTAAGGCATTAATGAACACTTAAATTGGGATTGCTGAGGATATGTCTGAAAAAACTAATCAGTGTAATAGATAATTTTGGGTAAAGACCACCTGTATTTAGGGGAATTGAGTTGTTTTCGAACTCTGATGACAAACTACCTGATTCCAAACATTCCATTAATTTTTAATATTCATTTACTTCTGTGTTAGCAGATCACTGCTGCTAAAATTTTGAGATAAGCACAGCTTATACATTTCACTTAAATTTTGAACAAACTCTCAAGTTGGTAAATTTCAAAACAAAACTCTTGTCGGGTGCTATTTCCTTTTTTCCTACCTTATTACAAACTTGATATGAAACCCACAAATGATGAAGTTTTTGATTTTTTCTTCCCTAATTACAGAATATTTTTAATGTTTAATTTATTACCTGAATTTGCTAGTAGGCTAAATTGTTTTCACACCCAGGCCAGAATATTTCTTCAGATTTTCTAATTTGTGGTTTTGCTGCATAAAATTTATTAATTTCTCCTTATATGTCAGAAGCTGTATGACACTTATTCCAATAGTTCTTTAGTTCTTTAGTAGATCTGCTTCAGATTGACTTGCCTTGAAGGCCAGTAAATCATCAGTGTTTCCTGCAATTAAACACAAGCAGATTTGTTCTCTGGAATCTTGGCATTTGTGCTTTTATTTATTTATTTATTTATCTTTAATATTTCACAGTTATCTCATACTAATCCTATAAACAGATAACACACAGTCTTTTTGCCAATTTTTTTCCAGATTAAAAAGTTCTCCATTTGTATCATTGCTATGAATCCTAACCTGAAATTTATATTGTTTACACAGGGAAGAGTGATAAATTTTTAAGAAGTACTGAAGTGCAATTTCCACCATATCTGTCAGTGTGCATCTTAACTTCTAACTTTTATTTACTTACGATGTATGAAAACTTTGTATTGCTATCTGTCAAAGGATATACTCATTTTGCAAAGGTTTTTGGCAGAGGCAGTCAGGGAGGTAAACATGTGGAAATCAATTAGAACCTTCTGGGGTCTTCTTATTGGTTTTGGTAGGGTTTATTTTATAACAAACTTAAGTATAATGAAATTTTTAACAGTTTAGTGTAAACATGGGAGACAGTGCTTATGCTAATGGAGTAACAAAAGGAATTAGCTTTTTTGAGTACTAAGTTGTTAGTCTAAAATATTTGTATATAGATATTTTCAGCATATATATTGCACAGAACATACACAACACAAAAGTGAAGACACACTGTGCTAGCATGAAACATTTTAAGATACATGCAAGTATAAATTTTCTGAAGATAATTTATTGTGTTAAACTAATGCTCCAGTGTCCCAAAGTGATTTGTACACAGTGTTAGCCAATGCACTAAATTATCTCCATTACAGACTATAGGAAAAGTGAGTATCACATATTTCAGATTACTTTGAATGCAAAGATATCTTGTTTTATAAGCTACTAGCAGAAAGCCACCAAATGCAAAGAGAATTTATCAAGCATGTTATGAGCTTCAGAAAGCAGAAGCCAGACTTCTGAGAAAATGGATGGAGCCAAACTCTACCTGCTGTGCTGCACCTTTTTCAGAAAGCTGAGGAAAAAGCAGCTCTTATTCTCAGAGTTTAAACTCCTGTCAGGCACCTGGGGGAAGAAATCCCTTCTTGGTATTGAAAGAAGTGAAGCGAAGAACAATAGCTTTCTGGGGCCAGAGAAAGAACAGTGTAGGGGAAAGTGAGACAAATCTTTCACAGTAATCAACCTATTCTGGTTAATAATTGCCTGCATTTTTCTGGTCTGGTGTGCTTTGCTTGAAGTTGTGGAAATCTTGTCTTTCTATGATTTACTGCTCATTTCTGAATGTCTGATATTGCAGTCCTTTTGGAACAGTAAATGTGATAACCTTATAAAAGGCTGATGAAACACTATTGGGAAAGAAGTAACGAACTGTTCCTAGAGAGACTCCAGGATATCTCCCCTTTCTCTGTGGCTTATTTACAATTCTTAAGGCATGGAACTAAGGAGAAATCACCCCCGTGCACTTCTCCCTCTGCCTTGAGTTTCCAATGGCTGCACAGAGGGAAGCTCCCAAATGGCCTGGAAAGACCAACTACTGATTTTGCTCTCTGCTACCAGAGCACTCTGGAAGGAATTTGCATGTGTGATGAGCAGTCAACATCAGGTGCCCTTGCTGTGAACCCAGGCACATCACAGTTCCTCTCACATTTCTGAATGCAAACTCACAAAGACCCTCAGCAGCTAGTTCATCCCAGTCTTTGAATCAGGCTAAATTCCATTGTCAGCGCTTTACAACACTGTTACAACAATTGTTATGCTATGAGACTACGATGACCATGCAATACAGACAAGGACACTAGGAACTCTTGCTTGTAATCAAATAATTCATTTTAGTTTCTATGTACAAACGGGTGACTCATGACAAGCCTTATCATGATGAGTGTACCTGGCAAGACAATGAAATTATCTTAGCTTTAGGTCATGTTTCATATCAAGGTTTCCCTATCAATAGCAATTTTGTTCCACTAAGATACATAAAAATCCTACAAATCAGAAGAAAATACTTTGCAGCTGTAGCATTCAGTAAAAGGAAAATTTCAAAGTATATGCTGTAAATGAATAAAGAATGAAGATTTCATCCAGGTAGCCCATGAAGAAGTATGAACTTACATTCATAAGTATGAAGAATAGCTTTGTCATACGATTTTGATATTACAGTGTTACAGAATTTAGAGTGAGAACATAATAGAAATGGTACACAGTTGTTTTTTGTTTGTTTTGTTTTTGTTTTTGTTTTTTGTAGAAGCAGTAAAATGCTTCTGCATTGTTCTCTATGCAGAATGCAAGTTATTGGTATTTACAATATCAGCTTAAGTGATTTCTATTTACTTCTGGGAGCCACAAGTCATATAGAAATTTTGATGAGACCTGCATGCTCTCCAGGACAGAAAAGATGAATGGTTACTGCTTGGTTCCTATCTCAAAACAGTATTCTCCTATATGCTGATCAGAAGCAGCTAGAAAAGTCAGAAGGCACCACACTAGGGCAAAACAATCCCTTGTTTCCCTTTACAAATGTAAAAGGTGAAGCAAAAAAGATGATGGTACATATAGTACAAATTGCAGGTGCTCCAGTAGCTGCGAAAGTTTCACCTTGCAGACACTCTCACTGTCTAAAAAGACAGCCATTCACTTTGTTAACAGCTGAAGCTAACTTCTGTGTCTTTCTTCTTCATTTGGTGAAGCTACTAGACAAACACGAAGTGTTACGTCATGATGACAGAGGGAGATTTTATGTGAGAGATGTGAGGAATATATCCTTCAGTCTGTCATCATCACTGTTATCATGAATGAGACCTGAGTCTTGATGGGGACAGAGGAATAACTCCATATGAGCAATTTTCCAAAGGAAAATCTCAAAGCGTACCGAAAGCAGTACAGTGATCCTAAAACCACACAAATCCTCTGCTGTGAATCAGAAGCAGGATGTCAGGTAACAGGTTTGTACCAGAACAGCAGGATGCTTCTTCTCTGAGGTCAGAGAGATAAGTGTCTCTTCTGAGACCAGAAGAAGATGGAAGCCATCAGTCCAGCCTCAAGCACTGCTGGATAAAAGGCACAAGAAATCTAATCACTGCCTCTGTGCTGCTTATGGTGGAGAGGGACTGTAAGCTGAACATGGTCAGTTCAAACAGTTAAGTTGATAGGGGAACAGCAGGCTATAAATGAATGTGTAGAGTCTGTGGCAATAGGTCAGCCAATGAAGCTGAATGCTGTGAAGAAAAATGCACAAGGAGAAAGTGCAAAGTGCTTGCTAATAAAATGTGGAGCCGCAGCACTAGTCATACTGAGAGAAAGGATCTCAGGAATATTATTAAACAGCTACAAGAGACATATTTATCAAATACGAATTTTCTAGTTGAATTTTCTAGTAAAACCTATGATTCTCTAAGAGGAAAGTGTGACGAAAGTTTATGGCATCTTGGGTGCTGTGGCTGCTAGAAGAAGATAGTGGAGAGATGACAATTTGCTGCTGAAGTACTCTAAAACTCCAGTCAGGGTAGAATAATAACTCCTTTACAGAGTGAAAAGGCAAAGGGCTGAAATTGCCTGAGGTATCCAGGCAAAATGGGGTATACAGCAATTTTTAGGACTAGCACGGAGACTCAGATCTGTTAATAAACCTGATTCCTGTGGGAAATGAGGTGATTAACTTCCTTCACATTGTCAGGCTCCCAGTTTCCATATAAAATGAGTCCTGTGGTCAGCCAGTAATCAATGGACTCAGTAAATCTCCCTCAGTGGTCCATGAGGCTTTGCATGACAGCAGAGCAGAATCTCCAGAGGGTAGGAGTAGAAATCCGGAAAATGGCTACAGATAAGGTGGGGAGTGGAAGATTTTTGTGTGACTCGGTGTACTTCAAGGATGATCTTTGGAAAAAGGACTTACTGACAGCCCTGGGGGCTTCAGTTGACTGCTTGCTAGTAGATTTCCTCACCCCAAATTGATTAGCTACTGATTGGAAGATTCGGCATATCTGCACAAAATAAGGCTGCAGAGCATAATTATTATGGTACTCATGGCAGACTCAGGTGCCCAGAACATGAGCTGCTGATGACAGTGGGAGAATATTAACTCTTGGCAGAGTTGTCTGGATGTTGGTGCTCCACTTCAGAAAAATTGGTGCTCACATCTGTTTATAGCAGGACCATACGACAGTGTGGTCCTACAGGATGTTGCCATCTGCAGTCCAGAGCAGTCTATTTGCCTGCTACATTCCATAACCCCAGCACAGGTGGAGAAGGTGATATGTTCTAGAGATTGAAGTTCTGGTGAACTGAAATTTCTGAGAATAATTTTGCATAAGAACTGTGCTTGGTGGACACACTGTCTCTCAAGGGAGACTCTGTTCAATAATGAATTAGTAGACTGCATGCAGTAATGGAATCCAGAAACAAAGAAATTGATTCAGCTGGAAAAAATTATATACATATAAAACACAACCCCCCCCTCCCCAACCATTTATAATGAAGCTCTGCATCTTTATTCCTAGGCATTTTTATTTATGAATTATTCATTAAAGAAAAAAAGGGGTAAGTATTGGTTTGGTGACATGGGAGTTTTGCTTATTTATGTCGATAACATTTATTAATGTTTTATTGGTTTTGCTATCACACTTCTCAAGAGTGCAAACCATATAATCACTGAAACACTCTCGTCAGTCCCCCAGCTCACTCACTGCAATCATACATGATTAAAGACAGAGGAATACTTTACAAGATGTAAAGACCATGATTGCACCAGAGCACATGCAAGCTAACCGTTTGATCTGAATGTATTATGTGTGTGTGTGTGTGTTTTCACACACTATGAAGGACATTTACTGCTTAGAACTGTACACAGACAATAAAAGGAAAAGTTTAACTAATCTTATTTGCAAAAGGAAGTCTAAATAATCAATTGTGGTCTTCAAATGTGAGACAAATGTGTTCTGCAAGGTAGCCACACCTTGCTTTTCACACAGGACTTCCAGGCTGAAGGTTCCAGAGCAAGGACTGTTTAGTTCCTAATGAGGCAATGAAATCCAAGTGTTTCCAAGTCCTTTGTTCCATATAAGAAGTAAATACTACAAACCTGTCATTGAAATAATGGTATTTGTTAGTAGTACAAAATCATAAGAATCCAGTTAAATACATCTTGCTGATGTCCTGTGTCTAGCCAAATTCTTAATCAAAACATAATAACTTTTTAATCTCTGCGGCTAGCTATTTCTAAAACCTAGGGAAATAAGTGAAGTATTCTTTTATTTTTTTATTTTTTTATTTTTCATTTTTATTTTTTTTAATTTTTTTGCTGGCATTATGAATATGAGAAGAGTAATCCACCTACCCTCGGGAATTTTTCAGAACCATAATTGAGATGATTTTGATGAGGACTTTTCCTACTGTAATTCTATCCTCAATACTGGAACTGAAGAACATATGAAGATTTTCTAGAATTTACATGAATATCTGGAAGAATGGGGACTACACACTTCCCTTGAATACACTTATAATCTATTTCTTCTGTGCCACTTATCTGAAACAAATCGTATATAAAACCTCTTATTTCCCTTATGCACTGATTTAATGCATTTCCCGACTGATACTAACCTGTCAGTGTGAGTGAAATAAATCGAAGTTATAAGTATGGAACAAAAGAGCAGGGGAAAACTATGGATGGATGAGAAAAGGTATCATATAGAAGAGGAAGAAAGCTCAGCTGAGACAAATTGTTATGAAGGCTTCACATATGAAGTTCATGGAGTGTAAGAATACAATACATGCACTCTGCCTACTCACTGAAGCCTAGCAAGCATGAGAGATAGCAGAACACAGGTGTGAGAGAGTCGCATCAGATAAGTGCCACTCATGAATGGCAACTTCTTATTTCCTGAAAAAGTACACTCGTGTACAAAAGTGCCTTGTTTGTTGAAAGAGTTCCACCTGCGAAAAAAAGTCAATAATGCAACCTTTAAAGGCCTCAGTAGCAGCAAACAAGGATTTTGAATGGGTTCTGGCCTGAGAGAACCTAACATTTCCAGGAAAGGGAGCCAATACGTCATTCTCTTGAACTGACCGTGGCCGTTGCTTGAATGAGGGTGTCACTGTGAATAAAATCTCTAGATCACCAAGTGCTGACAGGACATGATACAAAAGTCCCCACAAGTAAGCAATGTATTCAAGCATGGGAGTTTAACCTTTTGGTTGCCTGGGCCACAATGAGACAAGAGGAATTGCCTTGGGCTGCTTATAAAATATATAATACATAGGTTGCTTCAAAAGTAATTCCTCCTATTTTTTTCCATGGAAACTACGACAGAAAAAGTGCATAATAATGCTATTTGATACAGCAAATTCTCAGCTACAAAACATTGTTTTTCAGCATAGTCACCACCATTAGCTGCACATTTTAACCAGCGATGAACACAAGCCTGCATGCTGCATTTGTGAAAACCTGCATGACAATCTGGAACGTCGCTTGTATTCATGTCTCTGTTGCCACTGCTGAAAAACATTACCCACCACTTCACTGTGCTCATGTCCACTCTTTGGTCTCCATAAACATTCAACAAAGGTCAATTAATGTCAGTGAGTGCCGTTTTTTCCACATTGGATAAGTCACTGTCTCTTTTATGTCAGATGCCATTTTGTCAGACTGCCCTTCAGCAGTCTTCACATGGCAACAAAATGCAATGGAATGCCAGTGGGAATTTCAGTCTTTACCACCATACTATCAACATCCAGAGCTTGTGAGATAACATAAAAAAACGGAAGTACTACTTTTGGAGTAGTCTCCATATACTTGATATATATAAGAAACAAAACTTATTTATACATATATATGTATATTACTAAAACATAAAAAATAGAAGGCAACAAAAACATAAAACTAGTCGTTTGGATATATATGTTTTAAAGTGTGCAACCATGTGAGCTCTTTTGGAATGTGGCCAAACACTTGAGTCATCAAGACCTAGAGGTGTACTTGGGAATTCAGGTGGATAGTATCCAGAGCAGTGTTAGAGTGAGATTAAAATGATGTAAATAGTAAAGTTGCATCTTAATGGTCTAAATCAGATAATTTACATTGGTTGGGATGCAGTAATGCAGAGATAAAGAAATTTAGGAAACAGTGTTGGTATAACTCCACTGGAAAAAAAAAGTCCTTTTTGCCAACTGTATTTTGCTTGTATGTAAAATAAGCTGCATTTTACTTGTTCATGCCTGCAAAATATCCTATTTGCAATTTATCTTAGTGACACAAAAAAAAAAAAAAAAAAAAAAAAAGAAACTATGCAAGACATCATTTAAGTCAACAAATTAATCAAGGAGCCTACCTTCTGAGATATCTCTATCTTATAATGGTTCTCAGCAGCAATTCATATAACCTCAGCCCTTTTCAGATGACTTTGAGATGAAATAATTATGAAATTAAGTCTGTTGTATTTGCTTTTTGATTTTCATTTTTCTTCAAATTCATAACATCATGTGTAATAAAAATGTGCTTATTCTTGCAAACTTCATTTTGTTGTAATAATTCCAAAGGAAAGTTTGTGATATTGTTTGCCTACAGTGTGGAAGAAGTGAAAGTTCTTTTATTCAACTATCATTTTGCATAGGTTCAATGAGTCTTTCTATACATGTATTAAAATAAAGTACACAAGTAACGCAAAGTACACACAGAAATGATTTTGAGTACATAGCATAGAAATACTGTGTTTATAGCAATAAAAATATCTCTGGGTAGGTAGTTTTCTAATTCATTTTATTGCATTTTTCTTTTGGATTTTTGTTTATTCTTCAAGAGATAACTATGGAGTACTGAAAAAAAAATCAGTGTAATTTAATCTAGGCAATAAATCATAATGCATTCTTGGTGACAGAGAATGGATTTGTTGAACAGTGCCATACATACAACAACAGTAACTGTATTCAGTATTCTTTGATTCTAACAAATACTATAAAGCAGAAAAACTACAGATTACACTGAGGACTTTGACCATGATAAAACACTGTTGTAAGGAAGTCTCACTGAAATTGTTCTGTGTATTGGATAAACATGTCTCAAATCTCAGCATGGACAAGGTAAACAAGGAGAAAAGAGGAAAAAAAAAACAGGTTTGCATGCACACACACAGACACACGCACATAGAACATCCAAAGAGAGGGTGTTTAAAGTTTTATAGAAAAACTTTTCTTTATGGAAAAACTACTGCTCTTGATTGTAAGTTTGAAGTTAAAGTGTATGTAAAGTATATTTTTCATCACTGTAACAAAAACTACTTGCTTCTTTTAAAAAACATTCAGTCAACACCAGGTTGACCCAAAAGAGAGAAGAGAATTAGAGCTTTAATTACTGTTGCTTTAGTAAATACTGTTAGTGAAGCATTCGCTTTTAACATCACAGATACTTTCAAGCTGCACTTATATCATGGAGAGCTGCAATAGCATAGAAAATTACTTTCTGTAGAATATTGATAATAATTACCATGAATTTCCAAATACTACTTCTCTCTTTTGACACCATGTTAGCAGGTGCATACTTGTGGAAATTTTTCTGGTTTGCCTAAAAGCACATTCAGTTTTTACTTTCAGCTTGAGTAAAGGCAGCTATTTCCTCAGGAAGTACAAATTTTATATACTGTTTAACATACAAGTTCTTCACTGAAACAAACAAACAAACAACACAAAAAAAGACACCAAACTATAAAATGACAAAGTTACAGTGCATGTAGAAGACAGAATACCACAAGCTATTTCACTAAATCAAATGTATCAAGAACCTTGTAACCTCTTTAAATGTTAACATAGCCAACAGGGAAACTCTGAATAATGACACAAACATTAATGTAAGAGAATAATATCTGTAATTGGAAGAGGATATAAAGGCAACTTTGTTGTTTCTGCTGCAAAATAAAACTCCTACCTCTCATACTTCTCAGATTCCTCAGGCTTGTTTTCTTTTCCTCTAGAAAATACTGTGCTTCTCAGCTGTCTATGTCTAGACACATACTGTAACATATGATTATGTCATTTCATGTACTATTGGTGTTGTAAGAATATGTATAGGAAAGCACAAGTGCATTCCAGTGTCTTATTTCTGTATAAGAAAGTAACATGAAGCTCAGAATTTAAATCCCTCCCTTCTTCAGACAGCATCATTTTCAAATGACATTTGAGTCTTTTTAAAATTAGGTCTATGACAGGAACCAGGAAGCTCATGGTCTTGTTTTCTGACTCAGAAGTGCACAGATGTTTTCAGAGTGGAAAGCTAAAATTAAGCCTCTTTTCTGCATTAGGCAGTATCATTATGTAACGAATAGAGGATTCCTTTATCCATGAAAAAGGAAGGGACCCGCTATCACTTGGTTCCTCTAGTCAAGTCCAAATAGCCTGAAGTAAGGTTCTGACCACTTGGGGAGAATGTAAGTATGTTGTCAGGACCTGCAGGGCTGTGACAAGGAAGGTCAAAGCCAACCTGGGCTACAAAGATGATAAAGGGCCTGGAACACCTCCCTTATGAGGAGAGGTTGAGAGACCTGGTCGGTTCAGCCTTGAAAAAAGAAGACTCATAGGGAATCTGATCCACATCTATCTAAGGCGTGGGAGGCAAAGGGATAAGGCTGGACTCTTCTCAGCAGTGTGTGGTGATAGGACAAGGGGAAATGGCCACAAACTGATGCATAGGAAGTTCTGCACAAATGTGTGTGGGAACTTCTTCACAGTGAGAATGATGGAGCACTCGAATAAACTGCCTAGAGGCTGTGGAGTCTCCTTCTTTCAAGGTATTCAAGACCCTCCTGGACGCCTACCTCTGCAACCTAGGGAGTTCAGTCTAGGGAGCTGCTTTGGCAGGGGGTTTGGACTAGATGATTTCTAGAGGTCCCTTACAAACCCTACAGTTCTGTGATTCTGCGATTCTGTGAAGTGACTGAGCACTTTATTTAAAAGGCAAAATAAGTCAGTGTATGGTTCAACAGGATTGACATAAAAAACATCTGTAAAAACTTTTGCAATTAATCACTATTCCTCATTCCTCTGTTTTTCTGAGAAAGGCAGAGATGCTCACATCATTTTGATATGGAAGACGTTGTTAGAAAACCCAATCTGTTTTCTTTGCCTTCATCGTGTGCAGATCTGCTCAAAAGTTATTCTCACACAACTGCAGTCACATTCTCTGTGCCAGCTTACATTCTTCTATTTCCCTTAAATTCTTTCCTTTTCCCCACTTAACATCCCATGCCTCGCACGCCTGTTTAGTCTTTCTCCATTGTCCTAACCTTCGCTAATATTATTTGATATTTCCTGTGTGATTGCCCCAGAATTTTTTGAGTGCGTTAGCCACCAATTCCATTGAGTAACTTCCTTTTCTTCTTCATAATGTTTTCCATTTTTGATTTATGAGTACAGCCACCCATCAACTCTAGACCATTTCAAGCAGCATATATTTGTTCTTATCAGTGACAGCAGCAATGATCTTAATGAAGAAAAGGAAATTATTGTAATGGCTAGAGACAGACAGAAATATTGGAATTGCTGTAACTATACTTCACAAGTAATTTTTGAACTCTTCAGAAACAGTGAAGGTGTCATATTTAAACTGGTGGAATATTGAAAAGGGCATTAAGGAAAGAAAGTGGCAATATGAACTTACAGGATTAAAAGTTTTTAAAAATTAAGAGGAATACCTCACCTCTAAGATAATTTTATTATCATCATCATCATCATCATCATCATCATCATCATCATCATCATCATCATCATCATCATCATCATCATATCATTCATAATCTTTGCACTTCAAGAAATCTCCAATAATTACGTGATGGTGTTGCAAAAACAAAAGAGTGGAATCTTCCCAAAATAAGCCAACTACTTTTCTGAGTCAATTTGCAAATTCCAAGATATGTAGCATTTACAAAAAAAAAAAAAAAAAAAAAAAATCTGCTTTATAATCATACATTTCACACTAAAAATATTGCCTGAGAAATGGAAATTAGAGGTTTCAATCAGGCCTAAAACTAATTCAACTTTAAAAACTGTTTTATGTGGATGTCATCAAATAACTACTGCAGGCTCTTTTAGATCAAAGCACACTTAAATCATTAACCAGTGCAAGTTGTGTTCAGAAAAGAGCAAAAAATTTTCACCTGGATTCTAATTATTGCACAGAATATTAGTTTGATCTTCACTGTTACATGGAAATGTCTGAGTCTGTTGGTTGGTTGGTTGATTTTCTGGGTTTTTGTTTGTTTGTTTGTTTGTTTGTTTAATATATAGTATAATTCATATTAATTAATATAGTATAATTCACAGTTTATTTTTTTTCTTCTTTTCCTCTTGTTCTTTTCCTTTTTATTTTTTATTTTTTTTTATTTTTATTTTTTTGTGAAACATGATTTTTTAGGCATTATGTGACAGGTTGTAAGTTGAGGAGGTGTTCCAGATGTCAACAGTTCCTTACACTGGAATATTTGAGAAGTGATATTTTAGCCCCACAACACATATCACAGACATTTGAAACTTTTGTGTTCACATCGGATCTTCAAACTCCAAAGAATTTCTGATTCATATAATCAACGGTACGTGATCAATTATCAGAATGGACTAGGAATTTTCTGCATTTTTCCCGTAATGCTGCTAAATGCTGTTCTCAGTACTCATTAATGCAATTTGCAATGCATTTGTTGGAATCTTTTTCTGAAATCTGTGGGTAAAATCCTTACTGGAGTTCTCAAACCAATCATGTTGCTGATAATCAAAATACATAAAACTCAATGTTTGTTCAGTCCTTTGACTGCAGAGTTACTTGTTATTGATAGAAAAATATGCCAACCTTTTTTTGTACAGAATACTGAGACAGTATATGTAGCATAACCGCACTATCAGAATTTGTGCTGTAATCAGTACGTACCTCTCCAGTGCCTGGCAGGACTACAACAGTATCCTCCGCAATTAACATGCTCTTTGCTTCCTTCCCAGGAGGATCAATCTGTATATCTGTATCAGCAGTCTGACTCCTTTGATTGAGTCCCAATCATATTCAGTTGTCTCATACTGATTCAGGTCTCAGCAATTCTACTTCAGACAGTTCAGTTCCTTTACAGGAAGAGAAATCTGAAGTATCAGTGCTAATACATTCCCCTTAGGGCAAAACTTCATGTAAGGTTGCTGTACCAGAATCCTTTTGTTTGGCACATAGTATGTCTGCTCAAACCATTTGAAAGTTATGCAATAAACAGGAGATACTAGAGTAAGCCTGTGAAAGAAAACAATTGTTTATTCTCATGTCTCAAAACTTCCAATCTGAGGCATTTTTGCAATAGGACTCTGACTTCTCTAGCAGGTGAGTGGTGGGTGTCACATGGCGGGCACCGTTTGTGGACGGTGTTACATCTGAAAGCACTTCTGTGGAGGTGCTTCAAAAGGGAGTGCTCAGGAGTGCTATACGGGCAGAAGATCTGGCTTGTGACCAAATAACTGGTACTGGAGATTGGGGGATGATAACCTTGTATCCTGTGAAGACAAGATACAATTTGGCATCTCCCTGCTCTCTCTTGCTGGCTGGCAAGACCTGGAAGATGTAAACAAAGGAGTTCCAGCTGAGATCTAAAAGACAGGAGCTGTCTCTCCAAAAAGAGCTGACTTGACCACTTTGGACTTATTTATGTTGGTACTGTCATTAAAAAAACTGAAAAGAGGAAGTCTTTGTCAACCATACACCAGAATCTCCAATGAAGCATTGGTACTGGAGATCAACATCCAAGCTACGAGGTACTTCAGAATCCCAGTGGTGATTATCTCACTCTTGCTTTCTACAAAGACTTCTTGCTGTTATTTCCTATCTCTGCTCTATCACCCGTCTTCCTTCCTCATCTCCCTAAGCTGTTAGAATTTGTAATAAACTGGTAGAGCTAACATTTGACCCATTGTGTCTTAATCTCATTGTCAGGTACACATAGAAGAACCTCCTCTCCCTCCTATTAATTGGAGCGAGATGAAACCTGTAAGCTGATTTGTGCCTATAAAGGCGAACAAATGCTGTGAGTAACATTCTTTTTGTCCTTCAGTGCAAAACTTCTACTAGCTTGCTTTTTTTTTTTCCCCCCATATATTATCTTTCCTTCATATTTCACTTTTCCTTTCTTACTACCAAGTCCCAGCTATAAGCAAGCAAAATAAAGAGAATGTGAAAGATGGTTTCAAGATTTGAAATATAGCTTTATCCATACAGAACTTCCCATTTCAAAATTAAATGAAATTATTTCAGGTTAATGCAAAATAACAGAAAGATGTTACTTAGATTTCTTAGTTGTCCTTTTTATTTCCTACTCTGTCTGGCCACAGCTATTAAATGAAAATATTAGGACTAGCTTGGGAAGCTTGATGAACACTTCAGCAATACTTTGAATTAAAATTTTAAAATTATTCATGTCCAGACTCTCATAAATTTCGTTTTTCTTGCATTTAACTTAGAAAATCATTCTTTTCACAGTTTGTTGTCTATAGCACATTCTTTTTCTGTTATCCAAAACCAAATAATTTACATGTATTTAAATAAAAAATAGCTCAATATTTAGCCAACAGGCTTTTTAAAGATTTTATCTGTAAACAGCACTGCAGGTTTTCTAGTTCTTTTATGTCAAAAATGTTTTTAATATAACTAGACAGAAGTATTTTTTTTACTTCTGTCATTTGCATCACTTACTTAGAAGCAGGTCTTTTTATTGTCTTTCAAAAGTGTTTCAACGATGTCTAGCTGAGACCTATAATTCCTCATATATATTTGTCAAAGAAAATCCTGTAATCAACCATATAGTACAGAATTAATATTGGAGAATAATACATTGTTTTACTAACCTTACTGGCTTTGCATAAAATAGAGTATGCATGTCATTGATAAGTTTTTTGCTTTTAAATCTACAACTTTTGGTTCCTGCATTCTCCAAGTAAGAATTTTAATGACCAGTATACATTAGTGATCTCAGAAGAATGTAAACATCATCAAGTGTATTGTAAGTACTCCCCATTATAATCCAAAGAATTTGAATTTTTTTATATAATGGTTTTGTATATATGTAGTAATGAAGATTTATTTTAATTAGAATACACTGTTGAACAGATACAGTGGTGATTAGATCATGTTGTTAAACTCTCAGACATCAGTTAGTTATACAAATAGACATGGAGACCTAAATAAGATATTTTCTTATTATCTTGTAGGTAGGAACAAAATTGAGATCATCTGCTCAGTAGTCACACAACCTGAAAGCAGCCTAATCACATGTTCTAAATGTGATATGTTTATATCATATGTTTACCAAGACTAATGTATTGAAATAGGTTCAGAGAGACTTGGTTTTTGTTTTAGATCAAATTCACGTACACTGAACAAAGGGTTTGATCTGCTTATAGTTTCCTAACATCTGTTCCAAGACAAACTGTCTCACAGAACAGTCTCTGTAGATGATGGGTCCAACCTGTGACCCATGGGCCACATGCGTCTCTGGACGTTTACAACTGTGTATTCGTAAACTGTAAAAGCTCAACATTATGGTGTGATTTTTAGCAGTGTTTTTAATGAGTCAGCTGTGTGTAACACAAGTGTGAACTGCACAGGTGACAACAGAATGCTGTAGGGGGGAATTTGCAGTATAGTGTTAAGTCCTCCTCTCACATTTGCCACACACACAGTCAAATGTAAACCTACTTTAATTTTATGTTACATATTCCTGTGCCACTTGGTGAGTAAAATACAGTGATGATCAATAATAGTATTTCAAACTACATACAAGTGTGTGTGTGCCTGTGAAAACATGCATTTTTTGTTATTTTGCAGACATCTGTTTTTTCTTATATAATTATTTACGATGTACATTATACATGCATGTATTCACTACTGCTCAGAATTTGTAGATTTGCCAAAATGTGTATTTAGCAGTCACTTTTTTCACATTAAAGTAACTCTGTAAGTTAAAGTTTATGATAGAATCCATAACACAGGTATAAGGACAAGAAAAGAGAGAAAATGTTTCAAAATATTAGAATTACTATCTACTTCAAAATGAGAAATAATTTCAGAGCATTTTCATGTCTGTCTGCCTTTATAGTTGTAAAAGGAGTAGCTAATATAAAACTGCCAAAAGATAACTGTCTTGATTTTAAGATTTTCTGCATACCCAAGAGGACTTTGTCTTTGTATTTTTCTCTTTTCTCTTCAGAAAGAAAGATAAAAATGTTGTCAAGATATCCCTCTTTTCCCTATCAGATAATCCCAGCAGAGTGTGTGCTCCTTAGCCATCTCACCTTCACTGCTAGAGTTAGGTCTTCAGTTTTCAGATACTCTCTCTCTAATTTTATTTGATTTGTTAACTTCAATTCCAATTACATTGTATAATACTGTGTTATATTCCACTGCAATATCTTATTTAGTGAATTAGCATTCCTCATCAGACCTACATTTTGACACAGAAAAAACAGTCTTGCAAGAAACTCACATGAAAAGATTTCTCATTTATTTTAAACTTTTATAAGCTCTTACTGGAGAAAAATATCCCTCACTCCACAACCACACCTCATTCATGCCACTGCTTTTTTCTTTTTTTTTTTTTTTTCCAGTATGTACATTTGTGAATAAATATTTTGTATGACAAAACATGGGAAGAGTAAGATTTCATCAAAAATCTCTAACACCTTGTGAACTCATTAAGAATTTCACTTTCTTTCAACCAAACTGTTATGCAAAAAACAAGGTCTAATATCCCATCAGTTTTATGTTTTTTGTTGCCCTCTTTTAAAATGTTTTATTAAAAAAGTCCGAATTGTATTTAAAAAAATATTAATAATGTAAAAATTATATAAAAATTATAATATATAATATAAAATATTTATTAATACACTAATAGACTATATTAAATATTTCATGGCATTATTGTAATTTCATTATACTATTATAATATTTCATATACTATATTTTTATATCTTATTATTATATTATATATTATTTATATTTTATATACGAACCTGGACAATTCCTCTTTACTAGTGTGGCCTAGGCAAGCCAAAATATTAGACACCCATGCAACAGATCTTCATGTAGAAACTAGTTTGAATTCAATTATGCTTTATATTAGTGGACAGTACAAACTCAGCTCTCTCTCTCTTCCTAAGCATTCTTTAAACTCATGCATGGCTATAAGCAGAGAGAAAGGACTTTCTGCATATTTTCTATTTATTTTTCTCACTAACACATTAATAATGTTTTCCTACTTTTCACAATCTGTACTAGCAATCTTTTCTCTCATGTAAACATTCAGATATTTCTGTTCAATTTTTTATTCTGAGTTTTTGAATACTTGTACTGGAATAAATATTTCTGAACTGAAAATTTTGCCTCGACGTACTTTTTACAATTAACGTGCCACAATAACTGTTGCACCAGTTCATATACCTGTGTATACCCAAATATTCACCATAATGGGTTTAAAACAGCTCTGAAGATGGAATATACAAAGTTAATGAGTATTTTCCAGTATCGCTTCCTTGCAATTACCTAAACAGAACTTTTCCTTCTATTGTTGACAATTTGAATAACATTTTCAAGTGGCTACCACACAGTCTCTTATACAGTGCATTTCACATCCTTTAAAATGAAGCAAACCCTTTTAAATCCCAGTGAGAAGAAAAGTTTCTTCTTTGTTATTCCAACTACTGATAAACATAACATTATAAAACACAATTGGAATCTGAAGCACTACTACATACAACAGAGGGAAAAGATGTTTATTTGCCTGTGCAGTTGAAGTAATGGGAGACTGATCAACAGACCAAATAGAAAAAATACCTATCGTTTATCAAAGATAAAATTAAAAGCAAAAAAAACAGAGTAATAATGCGCAAAAGAAGGATAATACATGCCATAAGCAAGCACTTAAATACAGATAAACTAGTTGGCTACCTGAGATAAATGAGTGGATTTTAGATGCCAATCAAAAACAAAACAGAACAAAGAAACAAGAAAAACCAACCCAATTAAAACTCAAAACTAATTGCACATATATAACAAAGGAGGCATACCTTAAACTCATGAAAATTCAAAACACATCATAAAATCATAAATCATAGAATCACAGGATCATAGAACCATAGAATGTCCTGGTTGAAAAAGGATCTTAAAGGCCATCTAGTTTTAAACTCCCTGCTGTGAGCAGGGTTGCTAACCACTAGATCAGGCTGCCCAGAGCTACATCCAGCATTGCTTTTAATACCTCCACAGATGGGGCATCTACAACCTCTCTGGGCAACCTGTTCCAGTGTGTCACCACCCTCTGAATGCAAAATTTCCTCCTAATATCTAGATTAATTCACCCATCGTAGTTTAAAAGAACCTTGTTCCTTAGTTTTACCTTAAGCATTAGCTTAGAAGACATTCCATCTATTTAGTTAATACTAAAATATATTTTGTGTATTTCATATTTACCTTTTTGTGTTTTTGTATGTTTCAGTTCAGTAAAGCAGAGAAAAGATTTAACTCAAATAAGGATTATCAAAACTAACACTTTTTTTTTTTTTCCAGCTGTCCAGTCCATATATTTCTTGTCAGTTACCAATAAAATCAACAGTTTCTCCTAGAAAGTGGACTAACTTACATAGTGTTAGAAAGCATAGCAAAGAAAGAGAACACTCCTTTTTATGTGCAAGAAAGTATACTGATCTTCATAGTTTCATTGTGAAAAATAACAGGACATGTAAATCCTTCATTCTCTAGAATAGTGCTGGGTATAGAAATCGTTTCTAAAGGATTGCATTCTAAAGCAATCTAAAGGATTCTAAGCTTCTAAAGGAAGCTTAAATTTCAGGTTGGTGGCTTGAAAGTCAGCAGTTTTGCAAAATGATCTCAAATTCTTTTCATACTTACAGAGCAAAATGAATTTTCTTACTGCTTTTCTCCCTTCTTTTATGTCTCAGGTAATGCTTAGACCAAAGATGAAGACATAATGCATCACCTTAGCATTTTACCCACACTCTAATAGCTTAATAATACAACATCTCTAGTTCTAATTTTTTCTCCCCTGTGATCCCCTGATTTCCTTTCATTTTTCTGACATGAAGGGATAGAAGAGACTCCACAAAAAATAAACAAAAAGAAAATCTATGTAATTGGCTGAGATCTAAGTACAAAGTGCAATCTCTAAACTCCATCACTGTTTCCTAACATTGCCTGGCGAAAACAGCATTGCCTATCCATGGCCAAACATGGATGCATGGAATATTGCCTAGAGCAATTATTTTTCCAGTGATCCAAGTCAATCCTTTGTATGATTTTGAATGCATATTGTTAAGTCTCGCAGAATTACATAGGATCTTGGAAGTGTTAAGTAACTGATGCACTTTTCTGAAATCATTTGCAAATGAGGAATGTGCATTAGAGAGAAGTCAAATATAGAAAAAAATTGTTTGGAAGAAAGACTAGGTCTTTCTAAGCATATACTCAGGAACACAGTAACAGTGAAAACTATTTGCATGAGGTGTTTTTTAACACAGATTTCGCAGTATGTGCATTAATTTCTCATAACTAGAAGAATTGAATTAGCTAGCAGTTGCAGTTGCTGAATGTTGATTATATGGCTTTGTTGATGTTTTGAATGAAGTTAAAATGAAAGATCCTTGCTTGGAAGTATTAATCTGTAACATTTCTATGTATGTCTATTAAGTTAAAATTTTCTTACTGGTTATTTATGCAGGGCATTATACATTTATGATGAACATAAAGAATGGTAAAACAATGCACATGCTTAATCAAATCATATAAATATTTCATCTATTGGATGAAAAGAACAACTTTGGGATTTGGTATCAAATGAAAAGAAGGAAGCTTCAATTGTCAGTGTGATTCTGCAGTACCTGCTCAAAATCTGCATTTTAAAGATTATGGACAATGTAAATATGAAATATTCCAGCTAGTGAAGGAAATCAAGAGGAAAAAAAAAAAAAAAGGAAAAAAGAAGAAAATCAGATACAAAGAAGGAAGCCAAAGTAATAGTATTATTTTATGTTAATAATATCCACTCCTATTTCACATTTATGCTGTTCTTTTTGAACTCATACTGGACTCATTTTTGGGTGATATCAGTATAGGACTTTCATCTCTAGGAACTACCATAGGAAAAGGCATAGAAAACAGCTGGAGAAACACAGTATCCTAAGTAGTTTTCAGGTTTCAAGGGAAATTATATTCCAGACAGAGTGGAATTTCAGTATTTTTTCTAGAGAAAACTAACCATCACATAAGTTACCAAAGCAAGCTCCCTAAACCAGGTTGCACAGGTAGGCATCCAGGAAGGTCTTGAATGTCTCCAGAGAAGAAGACTCCAAAACCTCTCTGGGTAGCCTGTGCCAGTGCTCCATCACTTCACTGTGAAGAAGTTCCCACACACATTTGTACAGAACTTCCTATGCATCAGTTTGTGGCCATTTCCCTTCATCTTATCACCACACACTGCTGAGAAGAGTCCAACCTAATCCCTTTGCCTCCCACACCTTAGATATTTATAGATGTAGATCAGATGCCCTCTGAGTCTCCTTCTTTCAAGGCTGAAAAGACCCAGGTCTCTCCGCCTTTCCACAAGAGGGGTGTTCCAGGCCCTTTATCATCTTTGTAGCCCTCTGACTGGACTCTTTTGAGGAGATCCTGGTCTTTTTTGTACCAGGGAGCCTAGAACTGGACACAATGCTCCAGGTGAGGCCTGACCAGGGCAAAGTAGAGGGAGAGGATCACCTCCCTTGACCTGCTGGCCACACCCTTTTTAATGCACCCCAGGATGACATTGACCTTCTTGGCAAACATGGCACACTGCTGGCTCATGGCCAATCTACCAGGGCACCCAGGTCCCTTCCATCAGAGCTCCTCTTTAGCAGGTCATACCCCAACCTGTTCCAGTGCATGTGGTTATTTCTCCCTAGGTGCAAGACTATACACTTGCTCTTGTTACACCTCATCTGATTCCTTTCTATTTAACTCCCCAGCCTGCCCAAGTCTCTCTGAATGGCAGCTAAGCCTTCCAGCGTGTCAGCCATTCCTCCCAGCTTTGTATCATCAGCAAACCTGCTGAGGGTGGACTCTATCCCCTCACTAAGGTCATTGATGAAGATGTTGAACAGGACTGGACCCAGCACTGACCCCTGAGGAACTCCACTAAGTGCAGGCCTCCAACTGGAGAGAACACCCCCCTCATGTAATAGGGGACCCACATTTTCCCTACTCTTTCTTGGCAAAATACAGCATAGCCAAATTTATGCTGTTCTATATTTATTTGTTGTCACTAGTATTCCAGGCATAATTTGGGCTTTCTTTTGTTGTTTTATTGTATAGTCAGTATTAAATATGCTCAGAACTTTTGTTCATACCATGGAATGATACTCATCTACAGATTGCATGCATGTGTGGGTGTGTGGTAAAATTGGCTTTTAAAATAGGTCATTGTCACTGAAATACCCTTCAACTTGAAATACATTTATGCTTTTAATACCAAGATTTCAACTACTGATTCTTGTGTTTTTCAATGTGCTATCTGTTGACAACATTTCTTAGAGATGTCCTTGCCTTTCAGCCTTGATAATATCATATTGCCAGTGGATTTTTTATTTTTTTTTTTGTTTACAAGAATAGTTGGCCGGACTCTGTTTATTGCTTTATCTCATGGCTCTCAATAGAGAATATTAACTGTTTTTGGTTTTTTTTTTCTGCATTATTTTTTTTCTACAGCTATTCTCTCTGTGCAGGAAATCTTTTTTTGTTATTTGTGTTTGTGTGCATAGTATTTTCTTTTTCCCATATGGCTTAATTTCAAATTCTGCTGCTGAATATCTGCATTTGCCTTCGTAAGCATGGAAAATACAAGGGAAATTAACTTTTGTTTTCAAACAGAAACCTGCTCTTCTCCCCTTGCATTCACTCCTAATATAATTTGCAGGGTTCATTATGAAAATAATATAGTATACAGAAATTCAAACAAGATTGATACTATTTCAACCTGTATACTTTTTAATGTTTATACACAGACATAAATCCTCACTGAGTTAGAAACTCCCTGAAAATGCTTTAAAGAGCAAATAATTTTCTTTCTAAGCTTTCACAAAAAGATGAAAAAAATCCATGATTTTGTTTTAAATACTTGCTTTCTTATTAGACTTGTCAGACAGTAGTTTTGAGGGAAGTAATGGACCTTAATTATGCTAGCCATTCTCACCTAGGACCCTATCTCACTCCCTGTGCCCATTAGGCTAGGTACTCTATTTAAGATATGATCTGGGCTTTCCTAATTCTTTATCAGGCCCAATGTAGGTAGCATTACTTCTTGCTGATCTTGATCCCTAGCTATCCCATGGATCTGATTCATTGCTTGCCAGATAAATTCTGTAAAACAGTGAGTGAATATGTGTTTTCTTGAAATATTTAATAGAAAATTATACATGGCAATTTATATTACTTGCTCTGGTTTGTTGTGTTTCTCTAAATTTTTATGTTCAGAATTGCTGGATAGAAATGTCATTTTCTCACAGTTGCCTCTGACAGCCTGCAGAACTTTAAAAGTCGTAGCAACTTCGCATTTCTCATTTTTTAAATCTCTGACAGACATGATTAACAATACAAAATTTATTAAATATTTTCTTTTCTAAAAATCTATGGAAGTTTATAGCCATATATGTCTTCCACTGTCAGGTGAATCACCTGGGAAGAATACTCCTTGTACTGCTCCAAATTATCTTGTGCTTTTGAGTAGTAGGATACATAATACCAGTTGGTAGTGAGTATTTTTGGCAAGTCCTTAACCTGACCAAATTAGTTTTATCTGCAAAGTTGTCCCTTTAAAAAGTGAGTTCACAGGAATCCTTAGTGGAACATAACACCTCACAAGGCACTATGCCTATGATGACATTAAAGAGGCTTTCTGTCAATATGGCACCCCCAAGTTATTCTAGACAGTGTCAAAAAAGGAAAAAGTAGCCAATCCACTATGCTTTTTTGTGCTCTGCATGCCTCTGTCCTCAAAGTATATTCCCTGTAAAGAGTCTCATGGGGTCAGCAGGAGATGCATTTTTCTGTCTAGTTAGTATTCCTGCTGCTTGATGGAGCATTACGTTGCGATTTACATGTGCCTAATGGGTGTTTTCAGAGAGAGTTTGTACTCCTACTATTTATAAATTGTATTTAAATGCTGATAGATAATGGTGTACTTAAAACTGAAACAACATAACTTCAAAACAACATGGCATACTAGAATTCTATGATTCCATAACATACATGATATTCCAAATAATAGCTTACATTGTTTTTCATTTAAAATGTCTCCATTATGTTGTATGTTTTATGAAGGTATATTGTATATAGTCACTAGTTAACCCTGAAATGGTTAATTATTCACAAGACTGATTAAATGCCACTAATTAGTGGCATATTTCTTCCACTCACATGTTTGTACCAGATAAGTCTATGTAAAGATTGTCATTGCTTCAGAATAAGGGGGGTTTGATGCAGTAGTACACACATGTAAAAGACAGAGGGGGAGAACTAAGGTGAGAAGAAGTGTAATCAGCATATTATTAGTTTCATACAGGCAGCCCAGCCTCTGAGGTCAACCCTTTGCTCCTTACCAAAAGGAAGGCCTTTTCCTGTTTTGTGCTCAAGGCAATTGCAGGTGGTTGCAGCATATTTACTATGGCTGGTGCCAGTGCTTTGCAGTGCTTCGAGGAGCTCTTATGTCCTGTAATTCCAGTCTGGCTGAAGCTAATATGAAGCCTATTTGCATTTGGTGCATAGTCTGATGAGATCACCCACCTCTTTTACTTGATGATTCTGCTTACTTCCTGCCAAGTAGTCTCAAGCCCTTCAATAAAAACTTCTCCTTTCTCCCAGAAATCTTCTGTTATCTGAGCTGCACACCACATTCAAATGTCCATCTCAAATGATGACAGAGCACTATCATGCTACAAGTCTAGGCTAAACCTCAGTAACCAAGGAAGATCCGTATTTCCTATTGTAATGAGAACTGCAGCTGCCAAGGATAAAAGGGAAAGAGATTACAAGGTAGGACAACTACAATTGAAATTGTACAAAATTATGTTTTTATGGCCCAGTGTTGGTTTATTTTTCTGCACAGGTAAGTACAAATATAGTAACTTCAGTACTGTTAACTTCAGTACTGTTCTGGGTATTTTCACAAAAAGGTATGTAGGGACTTGCTTATTTCTCAGACTTAAAGACTAATAGGAAAATTCTACACTGAGCTGACCGGAGTCCTGGAGCAACAGAGACTGTGATTAACCAGCCCCAGAACTGTGAAAATATTGTGTACATGTCTGCGCTGTACTGTATATACTGTAGTGTACACTGTACTAAATTTTGTAAGATGTCTGTTGAATATACTCAGTGTTGTGCGGCTTTACTTGGAGTACTGCATCTGGTTCTGGATCCTCTACTGTGAAAGACATGATATGTGGGTGATGGAATGCTAGCAAGAATTGCCCAGAGAGGCTGTGGATTCTCCTCCCTGGAGATCTTCAAAAGCTCCCTGTATGTGATTCTGGTGTCTCTGCTTGAGCTGGGATAGAAGTAGAGACCTCCAGAGATCCCTTATAACCTAAACAGTCCTTTAATTCTGTGAAAATAGCCTTATATTGCTTTCTGATGGTATTTCTATTTGACATTTGCATCTGCTATTTTCTCTCATTAGCGTGAAAACATTGCTTCAGTATAGGTTTGTCCATCTCTTAGAACAAAAAGGAATGTTTTAAAACTAAAAAAGCAGAGATTTAGATTAGATATTAGGAGGAAATTCTTTGATCAGAGGGAGGAGAGGGACTGGAACATATTGCCCATAGAAATTCTGCCTCATCCCTTGAGGTATTCAAGACCAGGATGGCTGGGGCCATGGGTAGAATGATCTAGTGGATGCCAACACTGCTCATGACAAGTGGTTTGGAACTAAATGATCTTTAAGGTCTCTTCCAATCTAAGCAATTATATGTTTGACTTAGCTGTTTCAAAAGATAAAATAACATGGTGCAGTCAACAGTGGATCCCTTGGTGCTGTGTTCTCATCTTTAACCAAATCTGTCAAAAAGAGTGAAAGTGACTATTTTCTCTGCAGGATTTTGTATAGTTATATTTTAGTTTTTATCTTCTATCTTTGAGTTACTTACACTTGGAGAGGTCATATGCATTAATTTTGGGCTGTTTACTTCAGTTCTTTTCTCAATAGGGAGCATCTGTGACAAACATGACAATGTAGGGCAATTTTGTGTGATTTGAGAAGAGTTTAGATATAAACTGCTTTAGAATATACTGAAGTGGGTAAGGGAATGCATTTTTGTGTGTGTTTTTGCTGTTTATTTCACCATACCATAAATGTCTGGAAGAAAGCGAATTTTTCTTGTTGAAGGAGATCAAGTAGCCTGGGACTTACATTAAATCTGTTTCCATTGGAAACAGTTGTCATGCACATAACCACTAACTGTGGAGCCGAGGAAAGAAATGATACTTTTCCATTAACAGCAGAAACAAATTGTTTTCTATATGACCTCTCAAAGACCAAATCCATAGTAGTCACAATTAATACAAAATTAGGTTTCCTGCTCCTTAAGATAAATGTCTACTGATTCTCTAACATTTTGAAAATTCAGTCTTTTTCAAGAACTGCATGAACTTGAACTATCTGAATTATAACAGGCACTAATTAGATAATATTCACTGTGCTCTTCTTCATTCAGGGTCCAAATTCTCTAATGTTTTAAAACTTTATAGTTAACCTAACATAGCATGCTTTTAATAATGAACAGTTTCTAATTGAGAGAGTTATTATCACAGTTCATATTCAGAAAACTCAATGTTTTTGTTCCCCGCTGTTTTCAATTTTCTTTATATTGTATTCTCAGCTGGCTACTTTACTGCTTAATATTTTATTCCAGATACGTTGTCTTCCTTCTTGAAATTATTTGAAAACCTTAAACCACGAACTCAAATTCAATTTAACTTGATAAGAGTTTGAAAAATTTTATGCTCATGCACAGAACCTTCATACTTTGTGGATAGTGATAGCTGCCACAAGTGAAGAAGAAAGACAGTAGTTGGTTACTACTTTATCTGTTTTTATTTTAACATGAGTCAGTGAGAAACCAAATTCAAATCATTGTCGTTATATGGTGCCTGCTCAAAATAGAGGAAATCTGTCATTTGTTCAGCACAGTAATCACAGAAGCCTGTGAGTTTCTATTGGGATATAATGGGAATAAAAAACTTGCATTTATGATTGTCAGAAAGGGGGGCATGCAGATTGCAGGACCTACTTCCTCCTCCAGCAAGGAGGAGTAATGAGTTAAAGGTGTGTGAACTTGGATTAAAGCAGAGAAAACAGAAAAGGAAGATTATGATACAGAAAACATAGAATAGATGTCAGTAGAGCCTCTGAAAACTACCTAATTCTAGGGAAATCTGTGTCTTGGTTTTGGCTGGACTTGAGTTAATTATCTTCCTAGGAGCTGGT
Source organism: Callipepla californica brunnescens (assembly GCA_023055505.1). Taxonomy (NCBI): domain Eukaryota; kingdom Metazoa; phylum Chordata; class Aves; order Galliformes; family Odontophoridae; genus Callipepla; species Callipepla californica. Next base: position 62,127,857 of record JALIRH010000002.1, on the reverse strand, counting down.
ACAGTGCTGTATTGTATTTAGGATGAGAATAATCTTGATAGCATGCCATTTTTTAATTCTTGTTAAACAATACTTACACAGAGTATGGGATTTTTTAGCTTATAATATTGACTTGTCAGTGTAGAGGTTGGAGATGGGATGGGACAGAACTAGAACAACTGGCCCAAAGAGGCCAGAGGGATGTCCCATACAATATGATGTTGTGCTAAACAATAAAAGCTGTGATATGCTGCCTGGGGAACCTATGATTGTTCAAGGACTGGCTGAACATCAGTCAGCGGAAGGTGAACAGGTGAACAGTTCTGTGGTTTATCACTTAATTTCTTACCCACTCCTCCCTTTTCTTTTTCCTTTATTCTTTTTTCCTTTTTTCTTTTTTCTTTTTTCTCTTTTCCTTTTTCCTTTTTTTTTTTCTTTTTTCTTTTTTTTTTCTTTTTTCTATTATGAAACTGTCCTTAGCTGAACCCATGAGTTCTTGTTTACTTTTTTCTTCTTTTTTTTTTCCTTTTTCAATTTTCTTCCCCATCCAGTGGGTAACAGGGCTTAACAGCCTGCCAGATTAAACCACAATAACCTGTTATTTCTTCATGTAACGTTTAGTTTAGAAAGAATGCCTTTTGTAGCACTAGAGAACTAAAACTGAAAAATGGTATTGCAGTCAGTTTTCAACAGATATATACTGCTTTTATTCTACCTTGGGTTAGATAACTTTCTTGTTAAACTCTGTCCTCTTCCTGAGTTGAAAGTGTACACAAGTTTGCTAAATGTTTTTGTTCTGAAAACAACTTCCACTTTCAGTGCTGTCTTTTGCTGCAAGTATAGGATTGCAAGAACTTAAACTATCTGACCAGATGCCTGACTAATTCATTTTAAATGGGAAGTCTTTAGTCTAGAAAACTTCAGCAATGCTACCAAACTATGAAAGAACAAAACTCTTCAGCTGTCTGATAGTGACAGCTATTGTGCAATTATGTGCAAATATGTGCAGTTCTCCTCATCTGATGACAAAAATGGAGCAACATTCAAAATATTCAAAATATGCAACTTAAATATCAAGCTGCAAAAACAAGAAAATAATAATAATAATAAGGGTTTTTTAAATTCTTTCTGCAGATTTTTCATGATAAACATCTGAACGAAATAGATGTTTTTGCAATAACAAATTAGGTGAAACACTATTTTAATATGAGGACAAATGTCTTGTCTTAATGTCAAAATGTCTTGTCCATTTCCTGATCTTGATAAAGTTCTGCCAAGCAGACTAAATAATACATCAGTTGTCTCAAAATTCTCACCCCTTAATTGATTCAGGAAAACATGTATGATATATTTAAACATCTGGCTACTGCTTGTTGCAGCTGAATTTAAAAACTGTTATCCTACAGTTCACAGAATTGGTTAATCGTAGGCATCTGAAATAGTATCTAGGTTTTTGGAAATCATATGGAACAGACTATGTTTCTTTTGAGTACATTTCTGTCTGAAATCTGTTTTAACAAGTTTACATTGACAAACATGTTTTCTCTGTAGCTCAATTCTTCTTCCTGCATTTGAACAGTTTTTTCCTCTTGGAAAAAACTGCCTTTGGAACAGTGTTAGACTTAAAAATGATATGTTATGGCAGCTTATGACCACCTGCTGTCAGACTGCGTTTTACTAACTACAGCTTCTCATTTCCTGTCATGGTTATTTGCATTTGTTTTCTTCACATTTTGGATGCTGATATGGCTCTGCATCATGAAATATATACTAATGTGGTCAGCTCTGCCCCGTATGATCCTCTTTGTTAAAAGGAGACAACATGTAATTTCGGAACTGCAGAAATTCTCTAAATTTCCTACTGTGAAAGGCTGTTCTTTGTTACTTTTCCACTTCACCTTCAATTTCACTTTAAAATATTGAAAAACACTCATGTTCTTTTTTACAGACCTTGACACATATCAATCTGTCTGCAAATAAAATGAGAAATATATTCTAATTTGAGAATTTTGCCTATCTTAAACAAATGAGATAAACTCTCTATACCCATAAGAAAAAGTATAGTAGAAGAACAAATGCTCTTGATTTTAACAGCTTTGATAACAATAATGATAATAAATGATATATTTCATTCAGTACAGTACCTTAATTCCCTTCACACTTGAAATATATACTTAGATAAGCACAACTCTTCAGAAGAGCTTTGTTTAAGCAATAACTTTTTAAAGAGGAATAAGAACAAAACTAATACACTAATAATAATACCAATAGAGGAAAAATTACAAACAATAAATACAAAAAAGGACATTCCAGCCACTGTCAGTAGTAATAGCTAAAAACTGATATAACTTGCTAAAATCCGTAAGCATTTCCTAGATTAATGTGATGAAAAAAAGCATTCCCTGGACATTGATCTCTTATTTCACTATACACCTTATTTGAAAATAAATTAAATTTAAATATTGTTTCATTTAATTGCATAGAAATGTTAATATCTTTATCCTTACTATGTACTATAGCTATTTTATGGTATTTTTACTCCTGTAGTTGCATGTATAATTTAACTCCTTGTTAAGAAGTAAAAAGCAGCTCTCTTATGCACCTTATGAGGGTAGCCAATCTAGAGTAGCATTAACTAATTAATTAATAATATTAATTAATAATGCTAGAGCATTAACCAGATGGCTAGACTTTAACTTATATTTGAAAAAAATGTATTCCCTGTGTCACTGTAGTATCTAGAATTAGTCAGGGATTTAAACCCTATTACAACAGCAGCAACTGTACAAACATTAGAATTAAGAGCGTATCTTTGTCTTCTACAATTCCTAACAAAACAATACAGTCTGAATTTCAAAATATATACTGTATCATGAAATGCTGCTAATACAGTGCATCAGCACAAAAATCTTTGTTGAGGAGTTTAAATGACATGACCCTCAGTGTTTCATTCTTTAATAAATTTGATGATTTAGAAAAGACTATTCCCCATGTGGCTCCAGTCAATCTTTATTCTTAATAAAGATATATATTAATAGCTTGAATCTGTTGCCTAAGCATTATTATATTTAAGTAATAACCAGGGTTCATGGGCAGAATGCTAGATCAAGCATTCTTACTTGGTTTTCCTTTTAATATTAGATAATCTTAAAATGAATTATCAGAGTTATAGGATACAAGTATGAATAGATCTACATTCATATAAATGCAATTAATTTGTTTTCTATCTTTGTGCTTACATATTCATTTGGAGGTATTTGGAAGATAAGTGTTAGAAGCAGTCTTCAACATATATATTTGTATACTTTTACAATTCTATGTATGTTATAATTATGTGACTGCTGGGAACGGCTAAAATAGAAGGTGCCTCGGTTTCCTTAACTTTCCAGATGTATAGTTTTTTTCTAATTTTTTTTGTCTTTCTCAATGTTCTCAGAATTCATCTTTCTAACACTGTATCTAATGGATTCATCAGCACAACTATGCTATGAATACATCCTTAATATGTCCTAAAACCATTTTATTTTCAGGTTGCACTTTTAATTGATTAATAAGTGTCTGCATACTCAAACTTTCATACCTACAACAGACATAGAATGAAACTCATTATCTTATCTTGTGCACGTAAGATTTCAGTACTTTAAGGTTTACAGATATTCTTTGCATTTTCAACCTGATGTGTGTTCATAATCTCCTTCTGGACACAGATGTTTTCATACAAGCTAGTTCCTGCTTAATGTGTCCAAATCTTATTTCATGAAGAAAAGCAGTTTGTTATTGTTCAGTGTGCCCTAGTCCTTATGATGAAGCCGTGGGATTTTACTTCAGAGACTTGAAAAGGTAGGAGAAAAAGCATCAGACTGAAAGGGGTGAAGTAGGATTTCATTTGATGCTTCCTTCCCTCCACTTGATACTATATGCCCATGAATATGACCTGAATGATTTACATTTTTCCAACCTTGACTGACCCTGAAATCTTAAAATTGTCTCATTCTTTCATTCTGAATCCTCGTGACTTTCAGAAGGATTTTTGAACTACTAGATTTAATATTGTAAGGGATTCAATCCACCAATATTGCCTTAAGATTTACGGTTGCTCTTGATCCTATGAGCTTAAAGGGGGAAATCCCATTAATATCCTACATAGTCTGTCCTCCAGGAAGCAGAAAATTTGTTCGTGCTACTTTTCTTTAACGTTAATGTCTTACAACTGTATAAGAGGTTTTCTTAGACTTATTACAGCCAGTTCTTGTCTGTTCTCAATCTGTTTTGTTACTGTTACTCGAAGAGTGGGTTTTGTGTGAAGTCCCTTGGTGGTTTTATGTTAATAAAAGAAATGAGATATGATGGGATCTCCCAATAGTCATTTCTAATTCTCTTTCCTGCTTTAGAATGTGCTAAAATAATGCTTCAGAAATTTTATTCCAGTCTTTCTCTATCTTGAGGGAAACCTTTTATTCACACATTCTGTTTTCTTTCTCGGTTCAATTCCTCTGCAAGGTCTCTCTCTCCTCCCTCTCCTGACCTAAGCAGTTTAATTTTATTATGTCTGAGTTCCTAATACCACTCTTTTGTACACGTCTGTTTCCAGGTCAATCATTCTGCTCCCAAATTCTTCAAAGCCTGCCTTAATTTCACGAATCTTTTTATCCATGAAAATTTTAATTGTAATTTGGATAGATATAATATTTTTAAAAGATACCTCTCTATTTTGTTTTCAGCCGTTTACACAGTGAGTTCTTAGGTTTCATGAATCTAATTTTATTACTTTAATAAAATTGATTTTCTTTATTTTTATTGTTGCTACTGCAAGAAATATTCATGTATCAGGTGCATATTCCAGGGGTAAGGCAAACTCTAGGGTTGGCAATCCAAATTATGTCAATGATCCTGAAGCTCTGATGGCCAGACTTGTTGTTCTGATTTTGAAAAATAACTCCTTTCTGCTCCTCTCTACCCACTATTGTTACTGAAATTTTGTCAGAGAAATGCTAGAGCTATCCTTCCTACCAAGGGAGTGTTTAGTTTACTTCTTTAAAACAATTGTTTTCTATAATGTTAAGTAATTTTTCATGAAATTCAATGTAATTCATAACCTATTCTTTTTGTTACTGGTAGTATTCAGATCATTTTAATTGAGAGGTCCTCAGAAAAAAAATGGCTAATTTTTTTTTTATTCTCCTACTACATCAAAGGTCTTAGGAAAATGAACCTTTATTTTTTGAATCATTGCAGTGTGAAAGACAAAAACTGTTTTTGTCTCAAAGCTTGCTTTGGAAGGTCCTTCTGGTGATAAGACTCTAAGTGACAACTACAAATTATCTAGGGTGTGTCACTGTGACACAGTGTGTCTGCTTATGGCTGTAAAGATAAGCAGAAGTAGGGGCAAGCAGTCTTTTTTGGGGTATGGCTTGGAGAAGCTGATTGCTGCAAAAGGCAATGATGCTTGTTCATGGCAACGAAGGCACCACTACCTGCTAGCTTATCGGCTGGGCCATATATGTCACACAGACAGAGAGAAAAGAAAAAAAAAAAAAACAGAAATGGGGGATAAACGGCCTTCCCTAAAATGAGGACTTCGGAGAACTCCCAAAGAAAAAAGAACATTTGATGGGGAATTCCCTGAGGGAAAAACCTTTTTGGAAGAACCCGCTGAGGCCTACTTCATGAGAAGCTTCCTGACTTTCTCCTATCCCTTGTGGTGACCAGACAAGCTCCTGAGAACAACGGACTTGCTACAAACCTCACTGGATCCATGATGGTGATTATAGCTCTCTTGCTTTCTACCAAGAGTTTTCTATCTCTTTTTCTATCATTCACCTTCCCTTCCCCATATCCCTAAGGAACTAGGATTTGTAATAAACTGATTGGGCTAACATGTGACCCGTTATGTCTTAATCTCACCACCGGATATACTTATATTAAAAAGAACTTCTTCTCCCTCCTACAAATTGGATTCGGACATACAGTGAGCTCAACAGACACTGGAAAATAAAAAACTATATCAGTCCATGCAATGTAGAATTCCATTCACTGAAATTCTTGTACAGGTCATCTCAAAAGAAAATCTTTATAGAAGTAACTCTTTCCCAGAATAACTGCACATGAAAAAGTAAAATGACTGGGAAAGTTTCAGGCCATAACTTTACTGACATTAAATAGACTTCTATAAAAAACATTTTTTTTGTAATTTTTGTTTTAACACATGTTCCGTAACAAAAGAAAATCATAATTTACTAAGTGTAAACGCAGGATTAACCAGAAGTAAATGTTGTAAAAAATGATTATTTTTTTAGTAAATATTTACAGTTTATGTGCTGGTTTGACCTAAAACTACTATTTCAGTTCATATATTATATTTACATTATGAAGTGGCGACCTGAAATTTCTAGGTGTTCATGGGATGTGAAAGTTATAATATCTAAGGAATCAAACACCAGATTTTTTTTTATTATTATTTTATCTTTTTTTTTTTTTTTTTTTTTTTGTTATATGTTGGTAATTTCCAACAAAGTGACTTTTGCTCAAGGAAACTTTTGTGAAAATAGATGACAAGAGTTGAGCAATGCAAGGTCACTTGTGTAAAATGAAAATGTTTCTATGAGGCTTATTAACTTACAAAACAGGGAAGCATGTAAACCTTAGACAGAGATCCTACAAATTTTGAGAAATTCTATTTATTGTAAGTTTTGTTTTTTGTTCTTGTTCTTGTTTTTTTTTTTTTTTTTTTTTTTTTTTTTAACACAGCATTCATTATATGTATTCAGATAAACATCTGATGAGTTTGGTAAGAAGTACATAGAATTTATTTCTTGTCAGTGTATTCCTCTTTTCCTCAAAATCTGGGCTCCTTGGCAGTTCAGGAAAACTGTGTGTGGAAGGCCTGCTGCAGCACTATTAAGAAAGAATGGAGAGTGAACTGAGTAGATGTGATAACAAGAATTGAGATTTTTTTTCTCCTGCTGAAAGCCCTGGTCTTCCATAGGGATTTTGAGTTCAAATGTAGAATATCAGTATGACATTCTTTCACCCAGCCTCTCCTCCACAGGTTTCTTAGCTTCTCCTAGGGATATCTCCTGTCATTTCTGAGGCAGCCAGCTGAAATTTGGGAAAATACAGAGAGCTGTTGGAACTACTGGTCCTGTCATCAGCCCCCAAAAATTTGAAAGTCCAAATTTAAAATCGTCTTCTGCCACTGTTTTGTCGGTACATTGCTAATGCAGGGCATCATCAGGTTACCATTTTTATTTCTGTCTGTTAGTAGTACAATTTCTGAATCTTTTGGACAACTGGCTAACTCATGAGGAATGTGAAATTTCAAATGAATCATGCAAAATTCATGACAACAAGGTAGTTGGTAATTGATGTGTTCAATCTCATTCCTGCTACCATCAACTAATCAGAATACTAATAAGAATATGTAAGACCATCTTATGTGAGACATCCTAACAGGTATGTTTTCATAGTAAATGCCTGCCTTTGAAATGAATAATTTATAGATTAGAGTACTTGAAATGTGGTGCTTCTTTCAACGTTCTCTTTCCCTGAATAGTCCTGTTCCACTACTTAGAGATGTTACCTAATCAGTTATCATGGTTTTATGATTTTTGTTATCGGTATTCCAATCATAACATCATGTGAGGCACTGGGAGTTAAAGAGTTAATGCTCCAAGTTTGCGGACTGCCAGATTTCTGGGCATCTGTCTCTCAGAAGAAAACTACATATCCCTGAGGAATTTGAATTCCTGTTTTCCACGCAGAGGGAAAGACAGAACTGCATGCAAGTCTCAGTACTTCCTCTTTTTTGCTGTTCATCTTAGCAGTGGGAGCTTACTAGTCACCTCACTTTCAGCTTTAGAGTAAGGCCTTTGTTTTCAGACACTCTCTCTCATTTTATTTCTTAGCTTCAATTTCAATTCTATTGTATTATTATTTTGCATTCTGATATCATACTTAGGAAATTAGTTTCCTACTCAGATCGTTGCCACTGTTTTGTTTCCAGGCCTGGCTCCCTATCCTGTCCTTTTCCCCTTCCCCTTTCCTGGAGCATGGGTCCATTGGTCCCCCCCCCCCCATTAGTCACAGAATTGTGTTGAACCAGCCCATAAAGCGTTGACACCTGTATGTCCATAACCTGAACCACTATACATATATTTCTGGGGAAGATTTGCCACTGACCTAGCATAGACTTTCCTTCCTCATGGCACTGACAAAGGAGCTCATATCTAACTAAGTTTTACCTTGCACTTCATGAGGCTTCAGCAGAAATGTTGTTTTCTGCATGCACAGAAGTCCAGTTCCCTCTACACCCAGGGTTGCAGGCTGGACACTGGCTCTGACTTTACCCTTGTACTTTGGCTGAGTGAAATGTCTGGGGAAAAGATGAAGATTTAAGGGGGATGTCCTAGCAGGACAAAAAGACAGTGCAAAAGTCAGCTTCCTGGCTACAGAGAAATGAAAGATGTTTTTAGGACTCATTAGCTTTTAAACTAAAGAGTTCCAATACCTAGTGTGTATGTGTAGGATAGCTACAATTTATTTAAGACCAGGTAAGACTTGGATCGTGTTTTCAGCTATATCCTTAAAAAGTTTATCAACTTAATTATTGTAATGGAAAAAAAAATTTGCAGAAGAAGAATGTACTGGTTGCACTAAATACTATAATGTGTAGTCCTCCTCCTTTGCATTGTCATTCACTCCTCAGCTGTCACATTAATGTTATGAGCGCATTGCAAAAGAAAGCCCTAGTTAAGAGCTTATAGTTGGATTAAGTATGCAAAAGTAAATATATAGAATCATAGAATCATAAAATCACTCAGGTTGGAAAAGACCTGAAAGATCATCAAGTCATGTTTGCCTATAGATTATATGAAATAATTCCTTTTGTCGGTAATTTTGTTTACTGCACAATGCACTGTATATAAACCGATTATAATTAATCACGCATAATTAGCAGAAGGTAAAAGATCTTCAAGGAAATTGTTTGTAGCCACTATAAATAGCTTTGGGAAAGTCCCCACAAATAAAGCGAGTGTCACAGCTATCCTTGTTTTAAAACTTCTAACTGATTCAAACACCTGACTACTATCACATAGTGTTTTATTTCTTGAAATTCTTCTCTTGTAGGCATCCGTTTAAACAGAATTCTGTCAACATTTCCAATCATTTTATTTAAGCTAGCTTTACTTCTGTCTTTCTCATGACTTATGTACTTATTGGCATAACTAGAAGGTAGAGAAATTCTGAACATATCCTGTGACTGAAATTCTGGCAGTGAGTGTAATCCTGCTTAGACTCTAGCGGATATCACAATCCTTGCTTATTTGGAAAGTTTTTTTTTCTATGGCTACTCTATATACTTGCTATTTTGCAGTTTTTAAATGATTGTTTTTTGTGTTCTGTTAGATGTGTGTGGCTCTGATTGGGCAGTATATTTATCAGTAATAGTATTTTTATCGTTCCATGAAGCAATTACAATTGTACTTCTTTGTAAAGAAACACTCCTATTTTTCTGAAATCCTCATATAGTCTGACAATTTCCATGCAGTTGATTCTGGAAAGTGGGAACAATAGCAGTGCATGCTTTATAATTTTAAGCTGAAATGAAATCATCATGGATGAGAAAAGTAATGGAATTCAGTCCTTTCATGGTCATTTGTGAGTACTTCTTCCTTCTGAGGATATAAAGCTTCTTTTGAATATTAATACCCAGATGATTTCTGTTGTGCGGTTTCAGATTCTGGTCCCTGAAATAACTTAATAAGTCAGATAAGAAAACCCTATGAAAGGTATATTTCAGGTATAATAAGTAAGCTTGAGGAAGCAACAAGTTTTTCACTCCGTAGTTCCAACTCCTTATCATAGTTACAAAGTTTAGATAAAATAATATATTAATCTCCTTGGTTGGAAATTTTTCATTTCCTGACCATTCTGCTTCTCACCAGATGCAGTCTTGATGCTCCTCACAGTATTCTCTGAAACAAACAGAGAATTAACATACATAATGATCTTGCTTATTTTTCTAGTACTCTTTACTTCTAAGATGCTGTTTATTAATATAGATGCATTTATTTCTGTGGTCCTTATTTCATGTAAGGATGTCATTCCATTGTGGTTAATTTTGAGTCTCACCTCTGTAAAATCAGAATCAGGCTCACTTTTTAATCATAAGCAACATTTCTAAATGATTTATCATGAAAACACTTTTTCCTTATGTGGCATTTCTACCTTTTCTTGGGCGTGAACTAATGCATGCATTACATGGTTGTCTGCTCTTAAATATTATTAATAGCTGTTTATCAACTGCTAAAAGCTGCATGCTGAGCTATAAATAAAATCCTGACATACTATTACTGCTGTAAAGAAATAAGCAACTGGAAGTCATAAGCTAAATGCTTATGGAGGATAATAACTGTTTACTGATTTACTGTATATTACTTCAGAAAGCTCCATGTAGTTTTATTCATTTGAAGATAAACACCACATTCCGAGAAAAACTAAGGTTTAGAAGATACAAATGATTTCTCTTTCTGGAAAGTTATTTCCAGCTGCTACTTTGCACTATTTTCTATTGAATGGTTTTATGGAAAGGTTTCATAGGGTAGTTTATCCTTGTATGTTGAATGATTCAGGTGTAAAAAATCTCTCTTCATTATTTTGGTCAGCAAAATAAAGGTGTCAGTTTACAGAGGTGTAATTTCCTATAAGCAAAAGAGTAAAGAAATACAGTATTGAAAAAGGGATAAAACTCCTCTCCTTTCTCCCTTCCTTGCAGATAAAACCTATGCACTGACCATGCAAAGGTAGGGTGAGGAAGGATCCAGAAGTGTGAAATACTCTATTGCATCTTACTTGTCGAATGGAGGAAGGATATGCCCTTATCAGAGCTACTAAACCCTTTGACATCTTGTGTCATGTGGAGAAAGCACTTTTCTGGGTTTTTTTCCTTGAACTTTCTACTAGAAAAGTCTAACCAATCTTGATTCTTATTTATGAAATAGATATATACTCTATGAGGGCTGCTCTGAAAGAAATGCCTCCTATTTTATTGCACTGGCCCAGAGTGTCAGAGACCAGTGTCTTAATCAGTCGTTCCATGCAGATTGGTGTATTATGATCAGTAGACTGTGTACAGAGCTGAATATTGGCTTCTATACATTGGAATCAGTACTGACAATGTTGGAATATTGTAAAGTTTGCATCCAGTGGGTCCCATGAATGCTCACACGTGAATGGAAAATAAATAAATAAATAAATGCAAATGCACTATTCAATATATGCTTGAAGGTGACAGTTTTCTGGATGGCCCCATTACTGATGATGAGACACTGCTGACACTACTAACTGAAGTAAAAATGGCAGTCTATGGAGTGGTGACATGTGAATTCCCCACTTAGGAAAAAATTCAAGACAGAGCCCTAGCTGGGTGAAGTGATGTGCACTGTCATTTGGGGTTAGAAAGAGATTATCCTTCTGGGTTTCCTGGAACCGAGACAAACCATCAGCTCTGAGTGTTACATCACCATACTGGCTACAGTGAAGGCTGGAACTTTCAGAGTCAGGTCAGTTTGAAGAATGTGGAGCCCATTGCCAAGCTTGTCTGGACTGTCATACCGCACCTACTGGTTTTGACACCTGATTTTAATCTATTTTGGACAATGAAAGATGTAGCAAGGGACACAATTTTCTGAGTAATGATGTTGTCCTAGCAGCGGTGAAACGGGGGATCATCTCTGCTGTTGCAGATTTTTATGAGAATGGCATTCAGGCTCTTGTTCATTGTTGGCAAAAAATATATAGCTGGTGGTAGTGACTATGCTGAAAAACCTTGTTTTGTAGCTGAGAATTTTCTCTGTCAAATAGTGTTATTGTGCTTTTTCTATCTGACAAATTTTCTGTGAATGTAAATAAGAGACATTAATTTCTCAACAATCTATGTAGAAAAAATATCTCAGTGATATCATTTAATGCTCTAAAATGAGAAAAGTATCAGGGTAGAGAACTGAGATCTCATCTGACCTTGTTAATGAAAGATCAAGTTCTAAAAAATAATGTTTAAATTATATTACAATAATAAGTATTTAAGTACAATGCTATGTATAGATCAGTCCTCAAGGTTGAATAAATTTTCTTATAAGTTTTTTAGCAACATTCACTGTTTACTACCATTTTTCGTTGCACTGTCTCTCATTCTGATGAAAATCCAACAAAATATGTGAGCTGTCTATGACAAACAATTGGGTAAACCTTTTGTTGCTAATACCATAAGCCAATACAAAAAAAAAAGTAAGAAGAGCTGAGAAGATTAATAAGCATTTTCTAAGCTTTGTTATGCCATTCATGTACAATGATTTTTTTCCAAAAGGCATCAGAAATACTGCACTTCATAACAGTTGCTGCTAATGTTGGTTGTTAACACTACTATCTCTCATACCGACATTTTGCAAAAATAATAAGATATTTTCTATTAAAAATGATAAATAAACTCATGTACAGAATATTGTCGCCTTTATGACTTTCTAATAATCCACTCATTGTTCTTGAATTTACTGGTAATTTAAATGGAGGAATTAATATGAAAGCACATGGTTTAAAGTATGGCCAGATTACTAAACATGGCAAAGCACTGAAAGAGAATATTGACTTTAGAGAATTGCCTGACACTAGAAAATGGATAGTCAAGAAGTTCTGAGTGTAATCCAAAGTGAAATGCATTTAATTTCTTAGAAAAGCTAATAAGAGTTATCTCTCACCAGTGAAACATGAACAAAAATTAAAGCTAAATGGGAAATAATAAGAGATTAAAACATATTAATATATTAAAAAAAACCACCTACTCATGTTTAAAAGTATGACAAATCTTTAAAAGGAAAATTAGTAGGTTGATATTTTTCAAAGGAAAGAACTTTAGAGCAGTTAGGAATTTTAGAAAGGTTCATACACTTCTTATGTGATGATATTCAACATCACATTTAAAAAATGTAAAATTTCCATATTCAGTCAAGTTTCTGGATGCAAACTTGTTGATCTAGTGTCTTTACAGACTAGTGATATATGTGTTTGTACCATGGTTATTCCGTGTGTATTGCCTATGTTGTTTCTTAGTCTGCACAAGCTTCTTACAAATTGTTTCGCTTTCTTACAGCAACATGCATTTCATCCGTGATATAGCAGTGAGCCTCTCACAAGCACCAGCCCAGATGGCTTAAAGAGAAGCAATTTCAAATGTCAGTTTTCTGAATGAAAGTAAGGCTGAAAACACATCTCATCAAGAGAGCTGATGGTTCATTGCTCTCTGCAATCTTTTTCCCATTCCTCTTACCCCTTTTAAGTTCTGACTGACAAACTATAAGTTGTAATGGTCAAATAACTTCAACCATACTTTATGAAAGGTTTTGTCTTAACTATTTCTGTAGGCAGCACATCACTATCTACATTTACTGTCTCTCCTGTGTTAATTTGGTTCAGGCCACTACCTAAACAAGAAATAAAAGAAGTTATTTTCTAGCTAGGACACATAAGGTACGTATGATCTTCTTGATTAGTAAAGTATTAACTGGATTTTCACCCTCATGTTAAGATCTTTCTGTGTCTTATTAGGACATCAAAAATGTTCTTTCTAGAAATGGTGGCAGCTGAGGGTCCAGAGAAAAAAGATTAGTCTCCATTACTTCCAGGAACAGATTTAAGCATTAGTAAAAAAATCATCCACCAAATCTAATGGTGTACACAGGCTGACATGCTATTTTCTTTTTTTTTTTTTCCATTTTAGATTTTATAATTATTCATGTAGGTGTTTTTTGTTGTTTTTTTTTTTTCCCTTGAATTTTAACTTACTAGCAATCTTCAGCTTCACAGTTCTACCTGCATAGCTCTACTCTACATCATTTTCCCAAAGTCTGAGCTTCTTTGCCAGCCTGAGCCAAGAGCATATACTTGGACTACATCCCAGGTGGATCATTAGAGCACAAACAGCTGATCTCTAGTGGGAAGAAAGTAAGGGAGAGTGTTACAATCACAAAGATGGAGACCGACCCCGCTTGTCCTTCAATATCTAAAAATTAAACCTCCAAATCTGAGTTAACAATCCTACTTTGCTTTTATAGTTAATGGACTCAAATATCTATTGTAAGAGGGTGAGTCATCTATAAAAATAGTATCAAAAATATATCAAATGACTCAACTCTGCATGTTGAGTCCCATTTCTCTCAACTGACTGACAGGAAGTGCTGAGTGTCCAGTTTGAAGCCAGGTACCTTACTTTTTAGTAACTAAACTGAAATAATTTTATTTCATAATTTTCCTTATAAGAATGGGCAAAAAAGGTATTCAAGCTATATGGAGAAGGTTTATACTGCAGAATGCTCTCCCATTTCCATAGTCCAGTGTCTCTATTTAGCAGCAGTCATTAGTAGCTCCATTCAGTTTATGTTACAGTTCAAAGACTTAAAATAACATTTCACTTTGAACTCATTTAAGCAGTATAAGACCAAAAAAAACTGAAGAGAATTCAGATTGTATATATTAGAAGCTGGTTCACCTGTCCTCATTTTTAAAATCACACTTTTGAAACATTTTCATGGAGTCCTATGTATAGGAGTCCTATGTATATACATAGGATATCCATTTTCTTGGATATCCTATGTATAAAAGGTTTGAGAACAAAAAATAACCATGGCTTGACTCTGAAATTCCAGTTTAGATTTTAGCTTTTTTAAATAGAAAGAAATAAAGAGACATGTATGATTTCAAAGTTTTCAAATAACATATTTTTAAATCTTAAAGAGACTTTTCTAATACAGGAGATACTAGTACTGTTATGATAATGAAAAATAAGTTGGAGAAATTGTCTAATTACTTCATGTCATGGTCTACTGACATTAAGCAAAGAGAATACTTAACTTTTAAGATGCAGACTAACAATGACAAGGATTCAAATGAAATTAATGCAAAATATACTCAATCCATTAGTCTATAGGAATCATAATTCTGTCAGTGTATTAATTAGTGATTTTTTATATCACATTTCCAAGTGATAATGTTCCCTTTTGAAAAAAATAGTTGAAATTACTTTGAAGTGCTTGTATATAGTAAATGAACATTCTGAAAATGTAAATAATATGTCAGGTTTTCACAAAACTGTCAAAAAATACATTGTCACTGTATGCATTGTCAGTTCATAGTGATTCTACTAAGAATATGAAGTGATCCTCTGAAGTTTTACCCTGCTATGAAGTGTCATATGAGAACTATGCTTTGAAGTATGAAAATACTACATCCCAGAATGTAGTTCTCTTGTAAAAAATGCTCATGCAGTAGCATTCTAATATAGGTCTTCTGCTTTTTGTGTGTCTCATCATGTGATCTGATAAACTTTTCCTAGCAAGAGTACGCAGATGTTTCTTTTTTATTAGTTTCCTAGTTTTACTTAAGGTCTGACTTCATACTGAATAATACTATTGACTTCTGCTGATTAATTCCTTGTTTCACACATAAAAAAATATATATATTTTTTATTTAACAGACATGAAACATGCCTGATGTTCTAATAATGAGGTAGAAAAATTGCTTACCCAACTCATAGTACAATTGTGTTACTCTGTAACTGGATGCACATGTGGGTGCAATATGAATAACAATATATTTATGTCATTATTTTGAGATTTACTTAAGTTTACATTCATATTATGTATTTAAGTATAGTTATACTATATTACTGGAGGCTGCTTTAAAGTTAAACTTTAAATGTTTACATATAATCTTTTGAAGATGAAATCTAAGGTCTGCTCCTTTTCTTTCTCTTGCAAAAGCAAATCTGGTATGTTATTGCAAGCACAATTATTCTGTTTAAATTCATTTCCATATGTTAAAACATGTCATTTTTTTAGTACGCCTTGGTGATCATTCAGATGCAGTTGGATTTTAATATATTTTTCTCTGCATGTGTATTTAGATTAGCAACATTTATTGCTGTTATTAATATATTTTACTTCTGCATTTTCATTCAGCATGGTTAGAACTCTATTGCCATAAGCATGGTACAAATTTTGTATGTGAAGATTAATGTAATTTATTAAATCTTACATGGTCCCCAAACTTTAAATTGCAAAGGAAAACCAGAAAGGGAAAGCATGTGCACATGGAATGAAGAGCTCAAGAAGCCATTAAAATCTTTGCATTTTACATTGTCTTTCTGAATATATATAAATTTATCATTTTAATCTCACAGAAAAAATTCAGAGTGTAATGAAAAGATCATAGTGATCCCAATCTGGAACTGGAGTAATGATTTTGTTGGAAACCTCCTAAAATAGTCTGGTCTTTATATCTCTACTCTAATATTAAAATACCTAATTGTTTGATTTATAAATCAAAATTCATTTTCTCAGGTGATGGTGGAGTTAGGGGAAGCGTGTTCATGAGAACTCTTTTGATGCTGAATATTTTATCTCCTAATTCAATCATTTTTCTTCATGAACAAGACCCATGCAGTTCTCTTATGTTATGCATTCTCTCTAGAATTCAAAGTGGGACAAAACAGCAAACTCAAAGACTGAAAGTAAAATGTTCAAAAAGCTTGTTCTGACTTTTATTCAGAGGTTGGGATGTTGGATAAAACTACTGCAATTCTCAGAAAGGTAGTTGTTTCCAAAACTACTATTACTATCTATAAAATGAAACCTTTGCCCTTTGATACCAGGAACTGCAGTAGTTTGATAAAAAGAAAACAACGAAAGAAAAAATCCACCATGGTATCTGACAAGCTGTTCTTTTCTCTTCTAATAAAGAGAAATGCTTTAGTCTCTGGTACCACCAAGGGTAAACATAAAGGCCAGGCATTTGAACAGCTCTGAAAAAGTCAGTACACAACTGAGTTAATTACATAGGTACTTAGATATTTTGTTAAAATATTCAGCATGTTCTATTCAAAATCGAGCTTGTGCATGTCATCACAAAGACTTATTGCCCAAATGCTGGATAAAACAGATCTTAGAAAATTATTGTTTTTTGGTTATGAGGCTTTTGTTTTGAAAATAAATGGAGAATGAGTTAAACATAGAACTGAAGTGGCAACAATTATAAACATAATGTTAAGATCTACTTAGCAATTGTTTCTACTCTAGTGGAAATCTTCATGAGGATTTCTATTTTTATTAGACCCATTAATTGAGCTCCAGCTTTGTTCTTATCCTTTCTTTACTGTACCAGATACTGCTATAATTATTTATAGTATATAGATAGATAGATTCAAAAAGATACCTGTCTATATCACAGTTCCACACAGAGATCTTCTAACTTCACTTGTCAATATGTAAATACTCAGACTGTCTTGAATCAGTTACAGATAAACTTATCTTTGATTTTAGCATTGCATTATCAGTGTGGTCCAATTTGCATGTCATGGGGAGGGTATCTTTTTTATTATTATTGTTTTATTGTCCATAGTAAAATATATACTGCTCATTTTAATTACATTAATATCAGAGTAATTAATTTCACTGGAATGAAAAAATGTATGTGGGTGTACCAAGACAATGACTGTTCTTTCTTTACAGTGGTTGCTGTTAGAAGTGCTGTAAGTTCATTCTCTAATGAGCCTGGTTCAATTAATATCACCACCTCTATTAAAAAAAGAGGCAGGAGATATGAGTGCACTAAATATCGGAAATGTTATTCAGGAGCTCTGGATCTTCCTTCCTATAGCTTAGATTCAACTCATTAGATTTTGTCCAAACCTCAACAGGCAGCTATTGCTGTATCTAAAATTTAAAACCCTTGAATACTTCTATGAATATGATGTCATTCAGAGTAGGACAAGAAAGAGATTTAAAATAAGCTCTAAATTAGAAACATTATATGGTTGAAGTAGATTCAGACAATTTATTTCAAACACTATAAATCAACACATCTGGGAGGAAATATTATGTAAATGGAATATTGACATCTGTCTCCTTAATGTCTCCAAGGACATCAACCAAGCTTCTGTAACTTCTGTTTACCATGTAAATACCCTGTAAAATGAGCTGGTTAGAAACTACTCTTCACAGACAGAGCATTTTGATCTAGTTTACATTCGTAATTCCCTTCAGCTCATTGCACAGTTTGTGAAATCAATTTTCAGAGAAAAAAAAAAGGAAAAAAAAGAAGACTAATTCTCAAAATGCTGCAAATTTAAAAAGCTTTTTTATCACTCAAAATGCATTATATACAAAAATATTCTAAAAGTGAACAGAAAGCTTAATTTCAAAGCTAGCCTTATTACTGTCTTCAGCTTGTGTTGCTATTGCGGCACATACAATGGTCATGGTAATCCATTAAGTATTGCTCTCATGTCTACCAAACAAACAGGAGCTGATCATTTCAATAGTCATGTTACAGCATTCTATAAATTATTAATCTTTTTCATATGGACTTCAGATATCCCAGACCCATTTTAGACCCATTTTTATTTAATATGTGCTCAGCTATCTAAATTGTAATAACACCTTCTATTTCACTGCCTGTTGCTGTAGCTGCCGTCATTTTCCTTTCCTTTTTATTTCCTTTCACTGATACTACAGATGTTTGTTTATTCCCAGATCCTTTCTCCTACTGACATATTCAATTTTTAGAGAGAGGCACATTCAGAAATCACCGTCTGGCTTAGGACGAGAGACAAAAACCATCAACTTTTTGCAAAATATCTTACAGACCAGCCTACTATGAGAGGAGACACTTGCACTCTTCCCACATTCATGTTAACATACGACCCAGAGGCAAAAAAATAAAACTGGCTTTGATTGATTGATTGATTCATTCATTCATTCATTCAGAATCTCCGTTCTTTTTAGGCCCTTTACCAGCTTTCCCATTTCTCTAAGAAGCGAATTTGTTGTAAGGTGCTAGCCTTTGCTTTGTAGAAAATCTGATACACGTGAGGCAAATATGCACTTCATATTCAAGTTTCATTTGGTTTCACCTCCCCACTGCAATTTATTCTAAATTAGCATAGAATATAAGCATCTGGAGATTTGTGTGTGATGACAGTGGAAACTGCTGGTTGTGAAGACCAATGAAACAACGGTTTGCTCATGTGAAGGACAGAAACTGCTTTTTACTTTTGTTGTCTCAAAGCTTACTTCACGAGGCCTTTCTGGCGATAAGACTCTAATTGACAACTGCAAATCATCTAGATGGTTGTCGCGGCACCTCAGTGTTTCTGTTTGTGGTTGTAAAGATAATCAGAAATAGGGGCAAGTAGTCTTTTTTGGGGTATGGCTTGGAGAAGCTGATCACCTCAAAGGACGATAATACTTGTACATGGCACTGAAGGTGCTACTCCCTTGTTGATTTATCTGTTGGGCCAGATGTGTTGGGTGGGCATAAATCAAACTAATACAAGAACATGGTGGCAGCTAAACTTGTTGATAAGAAAGGAGGACAGACATCCTGTTGTCCCAACAAGATAACCAAACAGATGTCTCTCTTAAACAAAACACCCACAGGAATGGTGAGGAGCCCTCCCCCTTCAAGGTTTGAAAATTTACAGCAAAATTGACCCTTAGGTTTAATCCCCTTGATAACCAGAGTTTGGAATGTGATTAATATGCATGTGCTATACCTTTAAATATGTATTTGTTTCTCTCTTTGCTGTGCATGTTTGGTGGAGCGATCCCCTATGTACCCAGCACTGTAACGGGGGGTAATAGCTGCTTGACATAACTCATTGATGTGACGAGTTGCTCAGTTGGTTGTCTTGGCACCACTAAACCAAAGACTTTGAAGAAGAGACTTTCCTGAGGGAAAAACCTCTTTGGAAGAACCCCCCCACACGGTGCCTGCTTGCTGCCAAACTTCCCAGCTTTCTCTCATTCCCCGCGGAGATCAGCAGACTACGGACCTCGCTGCATCTTGCTTTCTGACAAGTCTCCTTGCTTTTTCAACTCTTTTCTATCGCCCACCTTCCCTTCCCCATATCCCTAAGCAGCTAGTAATTGTAATAAACTGGTTGGGCTAACATTTGACCCACTGTGTCGTAATTTCACCATCCGGTATACACATACATATAAAGAACCTCATCTCCCTCCTTTATATTGGAGCATGACAGCTCATCACTATAGTTGTTAATGCTGAGACATTGCACATGTCCTGTGAAGTGTTGACATAGGCTCCAAGTAGCAATCATGTTTAACATGGAGTTAACATGCACACAGAAAGCACATGAGTCCATGAAGCCTTTTCAGTGGTTGAGTCCAATGAGTTTCTTATGTAATCTTTCCTGGTGAATGTAAGGTCTATTTAGCCATAATCATTTTATTTCCTGTATAATCTCTAGTCTCATAAGACTAAAGGTTTTTTTTTTTTTTTTTTTATAAAGCTTTTCAGTAATTTTTTTTTTTTTTCAGGAATTGTAACATTTTTTCCCTCTTAAATGCCGTTCTATATATGACTCTAAGCATTAAATGTGAGAAAGGTATTGATATTTTAATAGTTGGAGATGGTCAATATTGCCATTGCTGAGAGAAATTAAGGGACCAGCCAAGGGAGTAATGTTCTCTCAGGTAACTGAGCTTCTACCTCTCAGCCATTTGAAGGCAATTAAATTAAATCAAATTAGGATTATTGCAGGCAGTACAGCTAGAATAGAGATCTACTTAAATGCGAAAATTAAAAAAAAATAAAAACCTACATTTTGTTTCTGAATATTATTGGCATTTTGTAATATTACAAACAAACAAACAAAACAAAACAAAACAAAAAAACAAACAGCCTAAACAAACAAACAAACCTACCATGATTAAAAAAAAAAAAAAAAAGGTCTGTAAAGATATTTATTAATTTGTAGATTGGACAGATCAAGGATTAAGAAAAGAAGCTCCCTTATGTTTAGGAAAAAGGTTCTTCCAGATGCTTATTTTTATTAATTAATAAATCCTATGTCTCTCATGGTACATTTATAACATAATAATTTTTTGTTGCTGTTGCTTTAGTTAATTAATCAGTTAAAGACACTTAACACGTACTCACATACTCTTTAATTTGCAAAATTTATACAGCAGAAACTAGCCTGTTTGTGGAGCTATAATCATTGGTACAAATTTAGAAGAACTGCTATTTTTACTATTCAATTTGGAAAAATTTGGAAGGTGTGAAAGTACTGAGCATCTGTGTTCCATGGCAAGGCATGATGGTTTCTTGGAAGATTCAGAATGGAATTAATTACTTCTTGTATTTTCTCAGTTAGAGTTGAAGTTTATATATATTCTTTGCTAATGAGCCTTACCGTGAACTTGGAGATGTAGAAATGGAACATATTTCATTAAAAAAAAAGTAAATATTTAGTAATTCATTTGTATTAATTTCTATATTAAGGAAAAAGAACTGCAGTAGTATCTTATTTATAAAATCTATAATTTTACCTGAAAAAAAAAAAATACAGATAGATATGAAGTAGACCAAGAAGATTTATGAAAAAAGGATTTAAGTTCAATCTAGAATTTAGGAATTAAAATGAATTGTATAGTCCTGTTTAAGGTATATATATAACATTGGTCTTCTAGTTTAAGAACTTTTAATAAGGTTTATTTAATTATTTTAAAAATAAGAGATAAAATATTTTCTCAGTTTTACTGTGACATTTCATTGTGACATTACTGCTGGAAAGAGCAGAATTTGTTGCTGAGTTTGAGGATTTTCTTGAAGGGGGGAAGGGAGGGCGTTTTTTTTTTCTTTTTTGAATACACATAAATAGTCTCCATCAAAGTTATAAGCTAGAAAGTATTCAGTTGTCAAAAATTTTGACTGGAAAATCAACACAAATAGCACACAGCTTCAAGTAACAATATGGAATAAATTGGCAGTTGGTCTTAAATATTTATTTTCTAGTAAAGTTTTGAAAACTTAGGCTTGGAAATGTGGATTTCCTCTAAATAACATTCTGATTGTCATACAGTGAATGCTTACTAATGAGCAAGAATAATTCCTCAAGGATTTCCTTCAGAATTATTGCCATAGATATATGAATGCTGCACACACATTCTTAGTTTCCTAGTCATCCCCTTAACTGCAAGATGAATCAGATATTCTATGCAAGCTTAGAAATCTATTCTCTTATACGTGTCATTATACTGAAGAGAGATGACGTTCAGTTTTACTTTGAAATGGAGACTAAAGCAATCTCCGGTTTTGTGCATGATTAATTATTTATAAAGCCAATTTAAAATACTGGAAAATGACTTAATTTGGGTTGTGCAACAGACCTTGTTGTACATATATGCATTAAACTAATATTATGTTACTAATTCTTATGAATTTATATAGTATCAATTATTAATGGGGATATTACTCCAAGAGTAAATCACGAGCCATGAAATGACTTTAACTGGTGATTTGAAAGCATTGCCATGTCAATGGGAATTTTTACTATGTGAGCATGAAAAGAGAGACAAAAGAAAAGGTCATGTTACTTCAAACTAGGACTCAGTAAGTCTTTCAAAAAACCAATTAAAAGAGGGATCTGACAGTATGGGAAATAGAATTTCATATAGATGTACAAACAGATCCACTGTTATATTTTTTATTTATTCATTGCCAGCAATTTTTTTATACCGATTTTAGAAATCATGGTGAAGGAAGGTTTAACATACTCTAGTCAAACAACTAAAGTACATGAAAGAAAGACAAAGTGGAAGCTGAGACATTTTTCTTCTACAGCTGATGAATATTTTAAATCTCACTGAAGTGGAGCATCATAAAATCATTAATGATCGTAAGGAATTAATGACCAATTAATTGATACTCACCCACACAATAACCTTCTAACACTGAACTACTGGGAAAACTGTTTGACATCAATTGTAACTAATTTTTAATGTCTCACAGTATTTAGAGTTGAAGAGGATGGTACATATAGGGAAAACATCAACTGGAGGGTTTTTAGTATTCACTAATAAAGCAGCTTCAACTGTTACTGTATTTTTTCCGAGTCAAGCTTTTATGTTAAATTCTGGCTGAAAAAATGCTGATTTTAAAAAAGGAACAATCTCATTTGTCAAGGAAACACACTGAAGTCTAATTATAGAAGCTATATTGAAATATAATGGATCAATACTCAAATGGCAGTAATAAAAATATAAATAAATAGATTCTAAGTACACTCAAAATACAACTGTGTTCTCAAAATACAATTGAATATTAGGAGTAGAGGCACAAATGTGCTTAAATGTAATTTAATAAGTGCCATCACTTGATTGAAAAAAGAAAAAAAATCAAATTAAGTATGATAGAATCATAGAATTACCAAGGTTGGAAAAGATGTTCAGAATCATCTAGTCAAACTGACCATCTACCACTAGTATTTCCCCACTAAACCATGTCCCTCAGTACAGAATCTAAACAATTCTTGAACACCTCCGGGGATGCTGACTCATCCACCTCCCTGGGTAGCCTGTTTCAGTGCTTGACCACTCCTTCAGAGAAGAAATTTTCCTAATATTCTATTGGAACTTAGGGATAAAACAATGACCATTTTATGTTGCTTTATTTTTGACTTTTGGAAAGAATTATCAACAAATTATTAACTTCAGGAAAAGCAAAAAGGATCTCCAGTGAAATTATACGTTTTTTGAAAGTGGGGGTACTTAGAAAAGTGTGCACTGTCTTTTCTCTTACATCAAATCTTTTCTGAAATATTTAAAGAAGGTTTTTTAATACTGAACTATCAAGATGGTCAGTTGTCTGTAAGAATAATAAGAACAATAAACCAACTAAGGAAAGAAGAATGATTTCAGTACAATTTTAATTGCTTTGGTCACAGTGTGAATGCAAAACCTCTGCCAAAGTATTGTGAAATTAGACATTGGCTCATTTTAAGACAAATTTTAAATATAAATGTAAAAGGCTGTTCACATATTTATGTACATGCATCCATTAATCTATGTATACCAATGTATTTATACTGAAAATTTACATATATGTGAAATTTGAGCAAGAAATGCTCTCAAATAATGAGCTAAACTATCTTCATAGTTTTCATTTATATAGTTCTCATTCTCATGCTCTGTGTGAGCATATTTTTATTGTTTTATACACATACACGTGCATGTCAGAAGATTTCTGAAGAAGGAAACATGTTTGTATATGTTTACATGTGTATTTCAATATATGTACTGATATAAAAATATGTTAAAGTGATACCACTATGAATTTATCATAAGAAGGCGTTATTTTTAAGCAAGCAATATTGAAATGTTTGAGCAAACCTCAGGTTTTTATTCTGCACTACACAAAACAACACATTTTAACTGTGACCTAAAGATATGTTGATATTTATATAGAAGGTAAGAAGATCAAGAATGTCTCTTAATACTTTTCTACTTCTTAGAATTTGGGATATTTTTATTGCAACTTGTGTTATTGTGAAACAAAAAATGATATGTTTTAAGAAAAAGCTGTTGAATTAAGAAATACTGGAGTGTAAAAGAAATAATAAGCTTAGAAAAAAATCTCGGCAGGAAATCTGACTGTATCAGCAAGTACTGAAATTACTGTTGAAAATACCTACTTCATCTGTGCTAAATTTAAATAATCAAAATTAATATTGAAAGTACTGATTGAATGTCTTATTTTCTTACATAAAAACTGTAAGTTACACTCCATTTTACTACACTTCTACTATTTACCTTTCTAACCTGGATGAATATTTCTTATTATTTTCTATACAATATATGTCAAAGTATTGAGTTTTGGCTAAACTTTCAAGAACAGCTTGAAACAGAGCAAAAAGGTTTTCATAAATCATCTAACAATTACATCATTCAGCAAGTCAGTAGATGATTTGTAGCTAAAAATATTTGGAGGCTGACAAGGTCATAAAATGTGCTGAGGTTAGGATTCTGTAAGATGACTTTCCCTCCAGACTTGGAGCTTTGTCTTCAAGCTCTGATTCAGATCATGTCATATATGGACATGACATTCTCCTTGTCCCCCTGTAGCAGCTGGAGAGGATGAAACTGTATCAGATCTCAAGGTTTGGTCCCCCAGATCATATATACTGATCACTTATTCAATCTTGGGCATAGCTTTCTCATACCGTTCATTTATCCAAGCATTTTCACTGCTGCTCTGCAGCTCAGAATGAAGTATGCAGATGACTTGGGTAGTCTGATGCCTGTAACTTCACTGTGTTTATTTTGTGTGTGAAATGCTCTTATAGAAGGAAAGATATAAAAGCAGGCATGATGGTAGACATAATTACAAATTTTTGCAGCCAAAATATTATAAATTAAAATCTTAAATCTTAAACGTCTTAAAAATCATAATTTGTAAATTTGTTTATATTTCCTTATATTGATTAATTCTGTTCCTGAGTTGGTTTTTACTTTTTCTTTGTTTGTTTATTGTTTTCCTTTTGGAGTTTCAATAATCATTTAAGTAAGTGTCCAAGATGACTTTACCCCCAAATATAGCATATTGACAAGATTAAAAAAACAACAACACAACTGTTTACAGCAAGCAATCAAAGCAGTTGAAGGATGTTGTGGTTAAAAGACATTTAACATAGATTTTTTAAAATTCAGATTTAGTTTAACTGTATTAAGAACAGACTATTTAGAACACATTAGGAACATTTCTTAAATAACTTCAATTTAAAGAAATAGTGTTGTTAAATAAATATATAATCAAGTCAAAATAAAAGACTGTGAAATGACCATATGTTTATATTTTGATTAATTAATATTGGATTTTGTGGGTTTTTTTGCCAAGCA
Source organism: Callipepla californica brunnescens (assembly GCA_023055505.1). Lineage (NCBI taxonomy): Eukaryota > Metazoa > Chordata > Aves > Galliformes > Odontophoridae > Callipepla > Callipepla californica. Next base: position 62,102,133 of record JALIRH010000002.1, on the reverse strand, counting down.
ATTGTAACATCTTCTGAATTATTTATAACCTGTGGATAAATCATTTATCTCAACTAGACAATCTATACAAAAAGAAAATTTTCTTTTAATTTAAATCAGAGTACATTTTCAGTGGCAATTTTGGGATCCAGAGAACCTGCAAAATTGATTTAACTTTGTTTCCACAATGATTCATTTTTTTTTCTTTTCTTTTCTATCTATCTATCTATCTATCTATCTATCTATCTATCTATCTATCTGCAGGATCCACTTCAAAGACTCTCTGATTGAACTGTTAAACATTTGACAGATTTTCCTTTATAAGCAGTCTATTTACATTCCAGATAGAAATCCTGTTTTAAGGATTTAACAATAGATTACATTCTACTTTTCTGTAAGAGCATTTTTGATTATATTAAATTTTCTCTTCTCTTCTACAGTAATTTTGTAGAATCTAAATACAGCTAAACGTAATTTTCTATTTGCTTTTAGATTGGTATTACCTATGTGATACAGATTTTTATTTTTTATTTTTACAGATGTTTGAAGTTATAATCTTTAAAATAGATAAATGCATTATGACAGACAAACCTGGGTGGTTCAGAAGAACTAGGAAGCAGAAAAGCTCATGGCAATACAACCCCTTAATCAAGAGTACTCAAGTAGAGGATTTTGAATGGTAAGAGACTTAAAATAATGTTGCAGTTAGAACACGACAAAACACTTGTCTGATTGTTCTCTCTGCTCTTTTTTCTTTTTTTTTTTGTCTTACTAACACTAAAAGTAATTTCCTACAGGTTAGTGTTTTCTGTATATTTTAGAGAGTAAAGGAACATACAAAGGTCCTCAGTTGCTCATGTTATTCTCTCATGAACAAATGGAAATTAGCTTCTCATACTTGCCAGTGAGAGTGAAGAACAAGGCTGAAACAAGGCATAACTGCTAAAGACCCACTCTAAAGTAAGACTAGCACATCTCTAAAGAAGAAAACTGAATAATAACCAGCTATTTCTCAAATTTATTACTGCCTATTAAGATGTGCAGACAATACAGCGTGATGTTCTAGTCTTTTTTTTGGGATTTGAGTTGTGGCATTAATTTTGCTCCATATAGTCTCGCTTCTATGTACATGGAAAGAATCCGTTTAAATAATACTCAAGGAATATTAACTGCATACCATTAGATTAGGTTCCTTACAAAATCTGTTGTCATTGTTACTATTTTTCAGTACTCCATAATTGTTTATTGCAGTTGTGTTAATTCTTCCACATGTAGTATCAGGTACGAAAATTAGATTTTCCAGTTTTAGAAGATTATAGATATAAGACAGCTAAAGAACACAAACTTTCAGAAACATACTGGTGATAAATCTCTGGGTAAATTAACAACACCCTTAAAATACATGTATACTCATTTGATTCTATTTATGGTGGCAAGGAATGTAGGAGTTTCTCAAATTCAAAACTATTTTCATTTTTCATCTTATAGTTTCCAACATTTTTAAACTTCCATTTAAATTCTGTTTAAAAAGTAAAATCACATCTGTTTAGATGATACTGTTTGTTCAGTCACTGAAGATTTACTATAACCCCAAAGATTACCTCATCTCCATCCCATCTACATTTGTATTGCACTGTGGCATGCAGTGAAGGAAAAATTGTGCAATCTGCTTCAAGAAAAACACAACAAGATTAGAAAAGTTGTTCTATTTTACTAACTTGGTCAGGAATGAATTTTTTTTCTAAAAAAACTCTCAGCTCTGAAACAAACACAAAATTAGGCAATAAATCAGCAGCTTATTAAAGACAAAAATTTAAACAAACATTTTAATTGCAAGTGTTGTTTCTTATAATTCATTCAAGCAGTATGGTGACAATAGCTAACTTTTTATGCTTAAGTACAAACTCTTACTAATTTGGGTGCATCTCTACAACTCTTTCATATTGTGTGTGCTATAGTTTGGCATAATATTCAATCAAAACATAATTCTGCCAATCATTTAGTTTAATGACTAAATAAATCAATTATGAAAGTACTGAACTGTTAGTCTGAAAACTATTTGAAAACTTAAGTTAGAATTGTATTTCACTTCACTGAATGTTTTTTTGCTCATATGTTCAGGGCATTGCTTGCTGTTTGGACCATTTCTGCTTTACAGTAGGCTGGATGAATATGAAATACATAATATGGCTCTAAGTTACATGTGCTCATATTAAATAAGCCAATTCCTTTAGAATGATAAATTGAAAACCAAGGTGAAAGATCTCTAAAAGGAATATTTTAAAACACTGTAAAATATCAATGGCTGATTATAAGTCTGAAAGGCAAATTTGTAGGAAGAATCCCTGTACGATTCAGCTTTGTTCATTTTGTCACATATCTGTACCAAAGTTCATACAGCTACTTTCATAAGGTTTCATTAATTTTAATCTGTTATTGATTATTAGATTTTAGTGGTGAATGTTTCCAAGAGTTCATTCTAAAAATCATAGATTTTATGCTCAAGAAAATTGATATCACCTTAGGGAAAATGAAAGAATCAACCTCAAATTGGCCTGAAAGATAAAAATTTTACACTTCTTGAACTTTTGAGGGAAATGGTATAAGACCTTAAACTGCTTGTTCAATTCCAGAGAAATTAGGTTAGCATCTACATTATTACATGCATACCACATTCCCACTTCAATGCGAGGTAGTCTTCTGAGTTGAGAGAATTATAAGCCTTGGCTATGACAATCAGTGGAGCAAAGTGGTTTCAAAAAGAACTGACAGTCTTTGATGATGTGACTTCTTTAAATGTCTGAATTCTAATTAGAACAATTTGACTGAACTAACATTAGCAGTCCCATGATTCGACAAGCAGAACAGCTTGATTGGTGATAAATTTGAATCTGTATTTAAGGATGCCTAGTTACATATTGATTAGAAAACTGTACCTACCCAAACTAACATGGATAAAATTCTGACTTTGTAATAAGAATGAGATAAGACTATGGAATTTAATTAATTGATTGTTATCTCTTGGAAATTATAACATCTTATGTTATGCCCATGTTCTTTTAAAAAAAAGCTTTCCATTCCACTGATGTAAATTAGGAATGACTTATTTTACGTCCAGATAAATAAAAAGGAGAGAATTTTAAGAGAGAAAAATGTTCAGTTATACCATATGACTATTTGTTTTAACATCCATGTAGTTCATCCCTTTTTTCTTGGTTTGCTTTTGCACAATGATCCACAATAATTTTGATAGTATACACTCTGGGCTCTTCTCAGTACTGTGTAGCAATAGGACAAGGGGAAATGGCCACAAACTGATGCATAGGAAGTTTCACGCAAATGTGCATGGAAACTTCTTCACAGTGCAGTGATGGAGCACTGGCACAGGATGCACAGAGAGGTGGTGGAGTCTCCTTCTCTGGGGACGTTCAAGACCCACCTGGACGCCTACCTGTGCAACCTGGGCTAGGGAGCTGCTTTGGCAGGGGGTTTGGACTTGATGATTTCTAGAGATCCCTTCCAACTCCTACAATTCTGTGATTCTGTGATTCTATAACTATAATGTTTTTAATGAAAAATACTGATCAAATTTTGGAAACAACTCAAATTTAGGTAAGTGAATGGGAATTTTGTTTTTGATTTTTTTTTCCCTAATTTTTGCATTGTATACTATATAAGACATCTACAGCAAATCTCCTGTTCAGAGAAAATAAAGATCTGTGTTATAAGGATTCATGGCTATCTGGGCTGGGACCTTCCTCTCCTGCTTAACTCTGTGATTTCAGGTACGTTTTACCTCATGTATGAACAAGTCCATTCCCTCCATTCTTCCTGCCAAACCTTTTCACTCTGTGGGACATTGATTGTCATTACAATGTTTTGGACTTGATCTAGAATAATAAGGATCTTTTGTCTATTAGATTTTGAAGTCTTGTAATATATGCAATAATGCTAAACAAAATAGGAAAGATGTTTCTATGCAAGTTAAAAATTAGTTCCAATAACCAATTATTGTTAAGTATTTCTAAGCACAATGGTGCCAGACAATGAGTCCTGTGGCAGCTGACAGTATTACCCAAGATCCTTGGGATTTAGTACATGGTTACATCCTTAATTAACGATTATGTATAATAAACAATACGCACATATATAAAAGTAGTATAAAATTACTTAAGTTATATGATATTTTATCTATGTGTTTTGGGGTCACAAAGATATCCAGCCTCCTCATCTACTGTTAAAAATACAACACACTGTGGATACAGCGCATCAATTGGAAAGTGGACAAGATAAACTTGACATAGAAGTAGCTCCTATTAAGGAAAACATAATACATTCACAAGTTTAAAAGGGGAAATGAAAGTGCAGAAATAACAAATGTAAATAAATAATTAAGAAAAATAAGAATTGGGGACTGTTGGAAACATTTTTAAAAACACACTGTGAAGAAGTCGTTTGAGGATGGAATTATTAAGCATGGCATTCATGAAGAAAAAACATAATAGCAGAACGAATAGAGCACATGATGAAACAGAACTTATTCTTTGGGATTTGCATGGACTGTAATGTTAATAAAGATTGTAGTAAGAAACAAAATAAACACTATGTAATGCACGTACAGATTTTCCAGAGCATTTTATGTCCCCAAGATCTGATATTTAAGAAAATAAAATCTGCTTATCATAATTCTCATGCTCACTGGATATGAAACAAATTCTGAGTGGTTAAATATATTTCCTACCATATAAATCAAGGTAATTTATCTTCAACTTCCACCTTTGACTTTTATATCCATACAGCTGCACTTATACAGCTGTCCTGGATCCCTAAATAGTACAGCACTGGAAAGTTTGGATCAATTATATTTGATTAAATCTTCTCCTGGGATAACATGAGTATTGATTTTAATATCCAAGGAAATTTAATATGGAGAATATATTTCTGAGTTTTCTCTGTGTTGGATTAAGAAAGAGACATGTTACATCAAAACATGGTTTATAAGAGAAATAATTAGTGTCTGGTAGAACTTCAAAATGAGAAATGGCCTGTGTAAAAATTTGGTCCAAAAGAATGAAAAATCATAGCTGAATCTTAAGTTATAAAAATTGTTCAACTCACCCGAAGGGTTTTGGCTCTATCTCTGGATTTCAAGAATGAACTTATTGTACATGATAAGCTAAAGAAAAAAATAATAATAAAAAAATAAGCCCTATAGAAGATATAAGGAAGACCTTAATTTTAGGACTAAATTGATAAATCAGTTTGAATTGGTGTATACTAATGTATTCTTTGCCTCCAGAAAATTTTTACTCAATAGAAGTCTACCAAAGCAGATCTAATCTAAATAAAAACACATAAGTAGATAATTTTGGTGTGCTGTGTAGACAACTGTTTTTTCTATTTTAGCATAATAGAAATGCGATCTAATATAAACAGCTTATCTGATGGCTTTTTTGATCAGCAATGTTATACTGGCGGTATAATTTTATTACATGAGGCATAATAAGAGAATCTTTTGGTTTGAATTTCTTCTCTGTCACAGCATACAGAGTGTACATATGGTTTATTGTCTGCATAGTATGTTCTGTATAACGTTTGGCCAACAACAAGTGTAGCCCCTCAGTGTATGTATTTGATTTCCCTGTCATATTGAAACAAATACATTTAATAGTTATAATAATTCTGTTTCTTTAAGGCTGTCATGTCAGTCTGGATGTACAGCTGGCTGTAGATAACACAGCTGTGACTCAGCATGTCACTTCTTACTTTGCCAAGCATGAAAGGTGCAAGTAACAAGACTTGCAAAATGAAATATTGTCTGACAGGAACCTGCCTTCTAGACTGCAGAATCCTGCTATAAACTCACGTTGAAAAAAAGTGTATCACTCTTTGGACTCTTAGTGGAGTGATGTATATTTATTCTCAGATGTTCAGTTCATCATAAATGTCTCTCTGCCACTACACCTTATGACTGAAAGAGTCTGAAAGGGTCTTTATAAAAGCATGTTGTGTTCAAATCTAATTTATTTATTTATTTATTTATTTATTTGTATTTAATATCCTAGTACTGTTAGACTCTTCCACATATCTTGTCTATGAAAGATAACTTCTAATTCCATGACATATTTGCTAATCTGAATATACTGGTTTAATCCTAAGCATGATTTAAATCCAAGTTCATTATTTCAATCTATCTTTGCATCAGAAAAGTGGGAGAAAAAGCTGTCAGACACTGTCGGACAGCTGTGTGGCATATGACCATTGAAAGCACAAGTGAATCTGTGAAGTGATCTCAGGTAGGAAATTGACAGCATTTATATCTCTGCTTCCAGGTGATTGTCTTTCATACTCAAAGAACTGTTGAGGTCGGGCAGGACCTCCAAAGAGGGAGATCCCCCAAACTCTCTAGGCAACGTGTAGATACTTGTTTCCTTATGTTCAAATAGAGCTTCTTGTGTTCTACTTTGTGTTCTTAGCCTCTTATCACTGGGCATCACTGAAATAAGCCTGGTTCAGTCCTTTTTGCATCTCCCCTTTAAGGCATTTATAGAAATTGATAATGTGTCCTCTGAGCCTCCTCCAAACTAAACAGTCACTGCTTTCTCAGCTTTTCCTCATATGAGAAATATTTCCTAAACTAACTTAGTGAGACCTCACTGGACTTTCCATTATGACAGTATCTCTTTTACTGGGGAAGCCAGAACTAGTTATGGTATTCCAAGCATGGTTTCAGTAGTACTGAACAGAGGGGAAGGATCACTTCCTTCAGTCTGCAGTATTATTTCTAATACAGCCAGGATCCTGCTGATCTTCTTTGTCACAAGGGCACGCTGCTGACTCATGAACGACTTGCTGTCCTCCAGGACAACAGGTCCTTCTCTGCATAATGTGTATTTAATTCAGGTTAATGCAGTTGCAGTTGAGACTGGTCCCTTAAAAATGTCTGTTTTCTTCAAAAAATGATCAACACTCACTTATGTTGAAATATTTATTACAAGCTTTCTATCTACTCTTTCCCTCCTTTTACAGTCAACATGGTAAACAGAAGGCAAGATAGCCGACCCTTGGCTCTTTCAATGTAAAAGTAGAATTTTACTCTAAAGAGTAAAATCACCGACATAGTGGTTTAAAATACATGTCCAGTCTTTACCGTGAAACAGTTAAGACCCCATCCTGTCCATCAGTGTTACTGTTGGTTCTGCAGACTTCAATAATGTTGAAAATTGAGACTGTGAATCCCTCATCAGATCCTGCCTGTCCTGATCCTTGATTACTTTAAGTAGCTGGTGGCAGAGTAATTACACCCCTATCTCACCTGCTCGAAGTCCAAGGTCCCAAAATCCAATACCTTTATCTTCAGACCTGTATATTATGACATGTCTTAATTAACCTAAAATTTTTCCACTGGGTTTCTAGAAAAGGAGAATTTTAGCAGTTGTCCCATTTGAGAGGTATCCACTCCTCTTTTTTAACCAGGATGAATAATAGATAATGAGGTAACACAGTCACCACTAGAGAGAGCTCCAATACTGGAACTATTAAGTCCTACTTTTACATCAGTTCCAATCGCAGTGTTCAGGAGTAGTTTCTTGAATGGATGGAGTGCCAAAGAGGGGAGAGCAGTACAAAAAGTAAGAAACTCGAATGTGTAAGGGAGGATTTTAGACAATGTTATTAGAACATGACTGGTCTACAGAAAGACAACAGTATTTTTCTAGTTTGGACTCTTTCCACTTTAATTCAGCAGTTTTTTGACACCCTACTTGCAATACTTATTGCTGCTCAGCTGCTCTGCTTCATGGTTTATTACTTGATATTGCTTGCAGGAGAATATAGGATGAAAATAAAACACTAAAATTTGGGAGAAAAAAAGTGATTTATGAATCATGTCCTTTAAAGTTGATACTTCAGTAAAAGTTCACTGGATTTTTAGAAACAACTGTTGATATCTACACATTTTGACTATTTATATTGGAAATATGTATGAACAGGAAATGTACATATAATCTTATTTCTTGAACATCAGAAAATAAATGTATCTGAGATACCAACACCTTCCAATACTGTTTGTGTCTTATTATCATTGTGCAATGCACCTTTACTAGTTTTGAGGTGTGAGTCGTGTAAAGACTGACTAAGCTTGAATAAGGAAGACCTGGTAGACAAGTCTATTTTTTTTATAAATAATGCAGGAAGGGTACAACAAAGGCAATTTCATGTATATATGTCTAATATTCATTCTCTCTTGGTGCTCTGCAATACAGGGATAGGGCAAATATGAAATCTGTGCAAACTATATGAGTAAAATAGGGATCAAATAAACTGTACCAAGGAAGACAAAACAGAAGTCAGTATCCAAAGCCTGTATTTTAAAGCTATACTCAGTCTCCATTAATTCCATGTGCTTCTGAAGAAAGGAATTATCTAGCTTGAGGTAATATTCACACCATTAGGAAATGTAACTGTAATTTTGAAATGCCTTAACTTTTGATCCTTCTTATTTAGTTGGGAATGCTTTTTATAGAAGACCCTTCTCTTTCTTCACAAACTTCCTTTTGTAAGAAACTGAGAACTGATGCTGTACTTCCATTTCCAGTAAAATAAACTAGCTCTTTAGTTTCCTTCTAGGAAAGCTAGATATTCTTCCTTCCTCATCTGTAGCAGTAATCTACAAGTAAATGCTGAGCACCATCTCATTTAGTACCAGTCAAATGTAATATCTATTAAACAAATTGTAATATCTGTGCAAGAACCCTCAGAAAACAAACAAACAAAAAAAATCAGAGTATCTCTCTGTTTCCCACTTGGGGGGGGGGTGAGAAGTGAGTAGGGGTTGAACATACTTATATATATATATATATATATATATATATATATGTAAATATTTTTGTGACTGTGTGTATGTGGAAAACTTGATACTGCTATATTTGATTATGAAAAAGATACCCTGTAACTTCAGATGTCCACAGGTATCAAGATGAAAACATTTATTAATTTACCAGAAGTTATCCCCTGGAGCAATTCCATAAAATACATATTTATTGACAAACCCAGTGGTGAATGTTACAAATGTCTATATTGATTCTCACTAGAAAATATAAGGTAATTTTGGATTTAAAACAGTATTGACATGAATGGCTGGCAGTTTAGGACAATGTGAAAGCACCAACAACTACCACAATGCTAAATATAGTTCAAAAATTCATGGACTACAAAATTTTACCTTGACAATTTGTATTGAGATAATTTGCAATGGAAAATGCAGCTCAAACCAGAGTTACCAAAATAAAAATAGAAGTTACAAAAGTACTATATGCAAGAAGACATGGATATGATTAATTTAAAGGAAGAAAATAAATATTCAGAAAGAAAACAAAAAATGTTGAGAGGTAAATGCATTACATAAAGAATATAAAATACAAGATGTGTAATTGTTTCTGACGCAAAGAGAGAAAGAAAATTTAGAATTGTTTTAATGGACAAAGAGGATGAATAAAATCCAAAGGATTCAGAGACATTTTTGTTATTATTTTCTGTAGTAATTGATTAAACTCACAGAATACTCTAGGCAACAAGGTAGAGGTAGTTCCAGTAGGCATTGAAACTTATTATAGAAGACTTAAAGAACAAACCAGTTAGCTCTGAAAGATTAGTATTAATATATAATATTAATACTAATAATATTAATACTAATAATATTAATAGTATAATTAATAGTATATAATTTAATATATATTTGATGAAAATTTGGGGTAGTCTTCACCATACTGGAGGAAAGGTTAGTAATTACATTTAAAAATATAAAAAAGAAGATTAAAAAAAAAAAAAAAAAGCAGTCAGTCTAATTTTAAAATACATCAGAGGAGAAGAAATTATTAATCAATACAACTATGAGCACTTAGAATATACTGAATGAAGAGAAGCAGCACTTGACCTATCTCTTTGTCTCACACATCTAACAAAAGGAGGGTAATGGATGCCACAGATCTTGACTATAATACTTTTTTTGATGTTCAAGACTTTCTTGTAGAAAAAAGCTGGATCAATGAAACAGTCATGAGAGAAGTGCACAAATAGCTAGTAGTAGAATTATGCCCAGTTTTTTTCAAATAACTCAGAAAGGTCACTTGGAAGAAAAGGGAAAGAGTGCAAAAAAGTGTCACCAGCATATTTACATTAGCCTTTCAGCCTCAAATACATTCTTATTTTATCCACAGGTATATGAGGAACTTGAAATAATTATTTTCTTCCTTTTAAAACAAGAACACAAAACGTGTGTGGGGGGATAGAAGAGAGAGATGATGTGTGATGATTTTTCAATTAAGGCTGGTACAGAGTGGTGCAGCAGCAGATAGGAGGGGCAGAAAGGTTGGACTTTGCTTGAAGATGATTTGAGTGTAATGGCAGTGGTTGTTTAGTGCGTTCTCCTTCAGGATTTCTTCTAAGCATTTCAGTAGTGTCTGCCCTTAGAAGTATGTATACAGCACAGAGGTAATAAAATGTGTAGTGTCTTGGAAATTACTAATGAAAGCAGCATGTTTTAAAAATTAACATTGTATCTACTTAAAAAGCACCAGTTCAACAGCTGTAACCATTGCCTTTTTATAGCAAGCTTTATAAGCAGGTACTTAAAATACTCACGGGTTTCTCCTTAGTAAAAATGCTAAACAAAACTGAGAATTGAATGAGCTCATTTGAAGTCAGTAATACTACGCTGATTTACCCCAGTTGAACATCTGTACCGTGACTGTACACATAGAAAAATAACACTATTCAGTAAAGTAAAATTTGTAACACAGCTAAGCTACTCTGTGCAAGAAGTTAATGTCTCTAAATAGATTTTAGTATTGTGTGATGATATTTTTTAAGGAAAACAAAGAGAAAATAAGAAGTAAATAGAGATAGAAAAAAAATCCCTCTTCAAGGGAAATTTAGAAAGAGACACGCTGAGGCAAAGGAGTACAAGAAGGAGGATATGTGTTGTAGGAATTTAAATCTCTCACAGAAACAGCAAAATTATGCCTATATATAATTGTTATACAGCAAAAGTTAACATTCACGTGCTAAAAAGCAGCAGACAGTTTCCTGAAGGGTTAAAATATACAGTGGATTCCTCATATACCCATGAGGAAATCTGTAGAAGACTTGTGAGAAAGGAAGGAGGAAAAGTTCTGAACCTTATGGAGAGCAAGGAAATCATATCCATTTAATGCCCATCAGGGGAACAATGTCAATATGCAGATCTAAAGGAGGACTAAGGGAGTTCTGCTTGAAGGAAAACTCTTGGAGTTCTTACAGTATTCTAGAGAAAAACAGAAGGATAAGTTGCCTTCTTAATAGGGTGAATGAAGACGAAACTATTGATGAATTGAATGTGGAATAGATTATAAAGATGAAAAACCTAATTGTATGTGAAATTGTATGCTCGGATACTAATGTGTAAATTCATACACATTTGCTTAACTTTCAGCATTTTTGTGTACATCTGAAAAGTCTAATCAATAAGTTTTCAGTTTAAAGAAAATTACTGCCCTTTCCAACAAATATGATATCATATGCAGTTTCATCTACATATTTCTATTGTCCTTTACCCAAACAAAGATGGGCTCATAGGAGTATTATAAAAACAAGTAAACAAGCAACAACAAATTACTATGGGCATTCTAGATCAATTGTGTATTTCCTTGTTTTTGTATGTCTACGTACATATTTAGCAGAATAATAGTGTAAGATTTTCATATTCAAATAGCAAAAAATTCTCACTAAAACAAAAAATTTACAAAAGAATTTTTAAAAACTTCACAGATGACAAAGATGAGAATTTAGTGCATTTTTTTAATGCATTTAATGTAAATGTCTTTTAACCTAATTCCAAGGCATAAGAATGAAGGTTTTGTAATATTTGAGTGTAGCATGTCTATCAAGTGCTTAATATTTAGGATTGGCCCATAGAAAAGACAGATATGAAAGAGAATCCGTAGGATGTGAAGTATCAGAAATCAGTAGATTTGAAACTAGGATGAATGATGCAACACAATGGAAGAGATACAAAAATAGTTAGTAGGAAAGAGGGTCTGACAGGAGGGTAACAGCCAATATCCATCTACTTCTAAAGGCAGATGATGGTACTGTCAAAACCCATCTATCATGAAAGCAACAAATGCAGACATTTACTAACAATGTGAGTTTCCAAGGCAGCACAACCACTGGTAGTGGAAAACACTCAGGTTTGAGAGATCTGGGCCAAAAGAAAATGTAACAGCTATTGTTTTGCTATGAACTGTAGACAAATTCAGGAGAAAATACAGATATTTTAAGTTTTCAGCAAAAAAACGTGAAAACTGCTCTCATGAAATCACTTTATATTCTGCCAGAATCCATCTTCTATTTTTCCTTTTTTCTTTGATGTTGATTCATTTTTGAACAATAGTAATATCACTAAAATGATGATCTGGTTGATACTTGAAAATACACTTTTCTTCTTAACTTTATTTTATATTTTACTATGATTTATGTCAGGAGATTGATAATGTGATGTTCAGTCTATCACTGCTCGGCATTAGGATCATTACTATCTAAAAAGCCAGTCAGACCTTTGAAGTGCTAAATCACTGGACTGAGATCTTGCATTGATGAGGGATAATAGCTTCACAACACACTTTACCAACATGTTCGTTGCTTTGAAACAGAGTCAAAGAAGGAATGAGTTTCATGAGCGCTACACATTCCTAAATTAGCCTCTTCCAACTGGAAAGATCTTTGAAGTTTGTGCAGAAAACATGTAAATGCCAGGTCTGCTTTAAGGATATATAGAAGAGTTCTAATTCTCAGATTAGCAACATACTATTTCTCATGAAAGTTGTACTCCAATCTATTAAGATATATTTCTCATATAAGTTACTAATTTTCAAAATCAATATAAAGTCTGGAGAATAGTCCTCTGTATTTGCCTAGAAGGGAAGAAAAGTGAAATGAATCTGAATAAATAATTCCTTTGTACATATAAAACACATGGAGAAGATTTGGAAACCTGAGGGAATTGTACACTAAAAGCTTTAGGCATCCAGATATGTGATATTTTCAATGCACATGTCGTTATGAAATATTCAAACTATTAAAAGTCTTGTTACAAATTTAGTGTTGGTATTCACAGACTGGAGAAGATGAAAGACTAGACATGCTTTATTCCATAAAGGAAACTGCTGTCAGATCCAAATTTGTCAGTAAATTAATCAAGTGCACTGGTAGCACAACAAGCACATAAAGGAGATTCTAAAACACAAGAAAAAAAAATCCAGTCATGCTTGACATCCTCAGCTATCAGCTTAGCTTTTTTCTAAGCTGAATTCAGAAATATTCAAAATTACATAAGTTAATCCTATTTTGAAACTTTGCTTCTACCACATCTTTTCACATTCATAAGCACATATATGACTTCCATTTAGCCAGGGGAGATATAAGTATTCAAATCACAAAGCAGTGTGAGCATCGGTGGCAGTAATGAACGTCAATAGTGAGTGAGCTGATGATCACACACCTGTTGCATGCCTTGCTCTGCCACCAGCACATACAGCATTAGTAATGGTGCTTAAGTTTAATCTATTTGGAGGCTCTAGGTAAATGTGAATTCAGTTTGACAGTGTTCATACATATCACTCTGGAATCTCTTGTGCAGCATTAGTTAAGTGCTGCTAAACTAATACCCATTGCCTCTCAGGAAGAGGGATTAACTCATGTACCATGACACGTTAGTGTAACTATTTAGCTCCTGTTCCAGAACTGGCTTATATCTTACCATATGACAGCACAACAAGCTTATGTAGTTAGATCCCCAGAAATCTCATACTACTCCAATTTTCTGAGTTGGTGTATTTAAAAGCATAATTTCTCTTCATTTAATGCTTGTTAAAGCATTGTATCTAACAATCTGCATGCTTCTACACTTTGTCAAAATCAAGTGGTAAGAATAAGGTGAAATTTCCTCTAACCCATTATTATGAGTGTTGTTTATCTTTGTGATGCAAAGTAAAACACTCTGAACGGCCGGATTACCCAGGAAATTTCTGAGTCACTTGTAAGACCTTTCATTGCTGTTTAGAAGCACCAAGAACATGTGATCTGATACAGGCTATCAGTCTGACACCAATGGGAAATTATCTCTGAGCAAGCCAGGGTTGAGTGGTAAGAGGTGATAAAAATATAATCCTGCTGTTGCTCCACTTCAGTCCAACCTGCATTGCCTCAGCTAGTCCACACTAACTTGTTTCTATGAGGAGGTTAATTTTATTCATCTCTTCCTTGTTTAGAATGTGTTTATTACTTCTCTACCAAGTCTGAAAGATCATTGGGACATATGAGATTGCTCACCCTCAGGATTATTTTTTTTTTTTTGTAAATACAAAATATACCAAATATACTAATACATCGGAAATTGTTTGTTATAGTAAACTGGATTTGTTTGTTTGTTTTTCTTTTGTTTTGTGGGTAAATAATTTCCTTCCTAATGTTTTCTGTTATGGAGTTTGAAGCAAAATGAAGTATCACAGATGTTACAAAGTTATGCTTAAGTTATTAATTATATAGGTTGCTCTGAATGTAATGCCTCTTATTTATTTCAATGGAAAGTACAACAGTTATAAAGAAAGAAATTACACCACTTGATAGAGCAAACTCTCAACTAGTAGACACTGTTTTTCAACATAGTCATTACAATTAGCTTTGCATTTTCACCAGCAATGAACAGGAGTGCGAATATCATGCTCATAAACATCTGCACCAGTGGAGGTGACCCACTGTTGGTGTCATAACTGTTAAAACGTAACACCCATCACTTCATTGTGCTAACATACACTAGTCTCCACAAATACCCATCAGGTATCAATGAATATCAATAGGTGCCAATTTTTACTGCACAGAGGAATTCAATTCCACACCTCCTCTCCATTTATACTTCCATGTCATATGCCAGATTGTCAGACTGCCCCTCTGCTGCCATCTGACACAAAGCAACAGAGTGCAACAGTTTGATCTCTACAGCTATACTACCAACAACATATATACTAACAATGCTCTGACATTGTGGTTTACCTTAAAAAATAATAGGCAGTACTTTTGAAGCAGCCCTCATAAATTATATATAACTTCAAGACTGTGTGATCATGTTTTATTAGCTGTGCCGTATACCAAAAATAATCCTCTCTCAGACTTTTATTTCTTTTATCTTTTTTCTCCAAGTAGCAGCTTTATATTTAATAGTTTATTTAGTCAGATTTTCCCCCTTTGATGACTTCTTTCTTTCATAAAGAGGTCATTTCAAAAAACACCCTCTTTCTCTCAGGCAAATGTACCTACACTTAAATATTCAAATCTTAGTAAAGATAAATTATTCTCACATGTAAGGATGAATAACATCAGATTTGCCTGTATGTAACCTACACAGATGATAGAAACTGGTATATTAAAGAAATATAAACATTTTTATATGTCAGACTACTCCCTCTTTCATGTATTTTTCCATTGTAAATAAAAGAAATAAAAACAGTGTGATGACAGCAACATAAGATGTGATACCATGGAGTCAAGCATGCATTAACACTAGAATGCCATGAATTATTTATGTGGATAATCAACATTATGAATTAAACTATTTATGTATTTCCTATTTCTTCGTATTCATTCAACTGTTAGTGTGAAGACTTTTAAACAAAAAAATGGATGTTTGTGAGCTGTTGATGTTGACCACATATTACATGTGGTACACTACAGTTCCTCTAAGTCAGATATACCTTGAACAGTTGCCAGAACTATATTATTACAGGAATAATCATTAGTTACAAATCAGACTCTTGTTATGTGCCCCATAATTTCCATTCAGTAAAACCATTATAAATGTATTCATATCCATAGAGTTTTATTATTACGCAGCACATTATTCTTGAAAATAAACACTCCTCTCCTCTTCCTTCCCTCTCTCCTTTCCCCTTCTCCTCTTTTATAATTCCTTTCATGTTGTAGTAAAAAAAAAGATAAATAAATCCAACATGCTGATATTCAATTCTAAGAAAGAAAGAAATAAAACAAGAAAGTTAGTAAAAAACAAAGCAGGCAAAGGAATTGAACAAAGCAGAAGAGAAGAACTGAAATAAAAAAAAAATTAGAAGACTAGGTAAAAGTAACAAAAAAAAGTTATGGAGA
The DNA here is from genome assembly GCA_023055505.1 of Callipepla californica brunnescens. Lineage (NCBI taxonomy): Eukaryota > Metazoa > Chordata > Aves > Galliformes > Odontophoridae > Callipepla > Callipepla californica. The sequence goes on along the minus strand of JALIRH010000002.1, from coordinate 62,085,960 downwards.
CTATCATACAGAAGATATTGGCATTTAAAAATTGGAAAGCTTTCTTAAATGCGAAGAACAGAAAAATCCATAATACATGGCAGGTCAAATGCAAGCAGGAAATTAAAGGAGCTAAAAAAGAATTTGAAGAGCATCATCTTGTAAAGGATTCTCAAACTCATAATGAAAAGTTATTAAAATACATCAGAATCATCCAGCTGGGGAATTGGAAAGACTGTTTGATGACAAGTAGTGTAAAAGGGAAACATGTGAATGATAAGGCTACTGAGAAGTTCAGTGAAATATTGCCTTCATTTTTACTGCATGATTAAGATGCTGGAGAGATTCCCACACCCTGTGAATTCTTTATAGCAATGACATCAGAGAACCTAGAAGAACCTGAAGTTAATATACAGGAAGTATTGTACAATAAAGATTTTGGGCACCAAGACAAGACAGGATTGACCTACGAATTTTGAAGGAATACGAAAGTTAAATTGCAGAACCGTCTGAAACCTACAGACAGATGTCTACATATCTACAGATAAGGCTCTAAAAGAGATTGCACAAACCACAGAATATTGAGCCTGACTTCCATCTTCGTCAAGATGGTGGCCATATTGAAATCATTCAGCATGTGAATAAATTACAATGTTTTGGGAATAAGACAACAGGTTTCTGTAAAAGGAAATTCTGCTTCACTAACCATCTGGAAATTTCCAAAGACTTTGAACTGCACAGATATAATAGATTTTCTAAATACTTGGCAAATTTCCCCATCATAGATTATTTAAGATTGGCGTGAAAGTTCTCTTTTGGACTGAAAACTTGTGAAGGTTTGTTTAACTATCATTTTTTAGGATGGAGGAGAATCAGCAGCACGATTCCTTACAGATATTTAAACCAAGGAGCTGTAATGCAATGCACTTGATGTAAATATAAAGAGAAGGACCTTATTCTGTGCCATGAAGCATTGTTTGTCATGGTTTTATGATTTTTTTTTTATTGGTATTCCACATCATAATATCATGTAGTGCACTGGGAATTAAAGAGTTAATGCTCCAGCTCTGTGGATCATCAGTAATTCCAGGTATACCTGTCTCAGAAGACAATAACCACGTACCCAAGAGGACCTTGAGTTTCTTTGCTTTTTTTTTTTCCATTTTCTGCTCATAGGGAAAGGTTAAAACTGTTCATGTGTCATGGGACACAGGCACTTTCCCTTTCGGACCTACCCAGAAGTGAGTGCTCACTAGCCATCTTGCCTTCAGCATTAGCTTAAGCCTTTGGTTTTCAGACACTCTCTCTCTCATTTTACTTTATTTATTAGCGTCAATTCCAATTATATTATATTATACGGTTATTTTGCATTCTGATATTGTACTTAGTAAATCAGGTTTCCTCTTCAGATCGTTGCCACTGTTTTGTTTTTAGGCCCATCTCTCTTTTTTTTTCCCCTTTCCCCCTTTCCCTTTCCCATGGCATGGGTCTATGGATCCACCCATCCCAACTGTCATGGCATCTGGACCAAACCAGCCAGTAAAACATTTAGAAAGTCCCCAGTGAGTCACGGGAATCAGCTCAGTTAATCTGACTTGCTTGAGTTTGTCACTGTCCTGATAGGATCTACCTTCCCGCAAAGACTGCTTAACATGAAAAACTGTTGAAGATTCAAGCCACACTCTTGAACCAGACTGGGAGGAACATGGTGGGAAGGCCACTCCTTGCATTTGTTCTCCTCTAGGAATATCATATATTGGCAATATTAGAAACAGATTACAGGATGGGTCATTAGACTCGCTCAGTATGTCATTCCTTATGTTTTTGTTTATACATATATATAAACAAGAAAACAAGACATAAGACAGAATTCCTTTCTTGAAAGAGCTTGAATTTTCGGTATCTAATTATTTCTGGAGAATATAGAAAGGCTACATTCAAAAGCAGTTCTCTACAGTTATGGACAAAAATGCAGTAACTGTTCTCTTTTGAGATATCAGGATCTTGTACGAATGGTAGAATTTAATGCCTATCTCATGATAGTATATTCCCTTATCTTTGCCAGGCATTTGTGTTCCCTAGTCCTCCAGTGATTTTTTTTTTTTTAATATTTTTTATTTTATATTTTAGCATGTGAATAGAGGATCAACCTGAGTTGTTCACAGTTAAAATAAATGGTAGTCAGACATGATTTAAAGAGCTGTTCTTTCAATAAAAAATTATTTTTCTGTCCTAAACCATGAGAAGGTTTGGCTGTGAAATACTCTTCTTAGCACATACCCTGATCAAATAGGGTCTCTGAAGTGGAGCTACCTCATGTGGTTGGAACTGCATTTTGATTCTCTTTGTTGGAACAGAGTGACTTGAAAGAGAATGAAGCATAGGGGTAAAATACCAGCCAGTGTGATGTCTGATACCAAAACATCATTTCCTTCCACACTGGGAAGTCCACAAATCTTGAAAGAAAAGTACTTTATAGCAGGTAGGTTCCATGCCCCCTGGCTTTACAGAGACTGATATTAAACCCACTACTGTCTTGACTTGTATTCAAGGGCTTGGCCTTTAGAATCTTGCATTTGAAGACAAAATTAGTAACACTTGTTTGAAAATGGATTGCTTTCAGAGGATATATGTGCTTCCTACACTCTTTTCCTAAGTTAACCTTTCCCCTTTGCCTCTCCCCTGAATACTTAATTTCCCTTGGAGAACCTGCAGTAATCGAGACTGAAGCAGTGTCCTTTTGACCTCTTTCTAGCATGGACAGTTTTATTTCTACTACCTCTTTTCCTAGTTCACTGTAAAGAGTGATTAGATTAGTATTTTTTATTTCAGATTCTTTTTTTTCTATAGGAAGTTGTAGAGCATTAACTGTTGAAAATTATACAGAATGTATGTGCAGGGAAAATTGGGTCCCTTAGTGCTATAACTCTCTTTATATGCCAGTTTTCAAGTCCCTCTCATACAAAATTTCCTGAACAGGCTGGTATCTGCACATCCCTTGTAGCTGCAGAGTTTAAGACAAAGCCTCTGTAATCAGCAAGAAAAATAAAAAAAAATAAATAAATGTGAATAGACCTTGGTAAAGAGAGTTGACTCAAGGCCACAGGATGCCATCTTTGTTTACTTCTGTCTTTTCCCCTAAGCTGGCATGGGATCAGGAGCACAGCTTCTTACACACAAATGATTTCTGAACACATAGTTTTGCTTTAGCTTCTATATTAACTGAAATCAGAGCTGGCATTGTTAATTTGTCTGAACAGCTGGACAAAATAAGGTTAGATTTTTTTTCATGTTTCAAAAATCACTAGGGGAGCTTATTATAAGAACCACTGTAGCAGAAAGAAAACTGAAGCAATAAACAAAGTGGCTATTATGAGAGAGGAATCTATCGATCACTGTTTTATGCAGAGCCTAAGACAGTGATCTGCAGAACTCCTTTAATATGCACATTTTATATAGAGCTTCTTATCTTACAGATTTAAAAAAAATAATAATCTGATTTCGTTTATTTTTTATTCCATGGGATAGCAGTTGGTTTAGACATTCCAGTGAACTCTTTTGGTGATCGATAGTGAACATTTCTGAGAGCAGCCTACGAGGAAATGTTAATAATTTTGAAGTAAACTCAATTCAGAAAGAAAGCAAGGGATCCTAAAATCCTGCAGTATCTTGAACTTCCTTCAGCATGATGTTTATGAGATAACAAGTGTTGTCTCTATGAGTGAAAAAGACCAGTGCAATTCAGCTGGCAGCTTTCTCTGCTATGGGTGTCTTTGGACTCATTTAAATTACCTGCCTCTTCTCTCTCTCTCTTTATGTTATTTTATTTATTTGTTTATTTTCTGTTAGTTAGGACAGTAATGATTTTCTTTTGAAATAATAACTTCTTGAAATCAAAGGACACTCTCATCTAACCACCCATTTTACAAGCTAGTCTTATCCTGCTTCACTGGGTGGAGTTTCCTGCTTTTTCCTCAATAAGAGATATGATTGTTCAGAAAATCTGAAATGAGATTTAATTTAATTTTTAATTATAGGCTTTTCATAACTACATAAAACAAACATCTCATATTTAATGAAGACTATATCTTCACTGGACCCTGATGAAATACATTTTTATCCATAATATGAATGCAGACTTGAGATACAAGGGGTTTGTTTAGGGAAGAAAATCTAAGAGCAAAGCTAATATTATTAAACATCAGGCTGATCTAACCCAAGTTTATTACATTAGGAGGGCAATGAGTCTATTTTATGAATCTTCTTCAAGAGAAAGGGTGCATTACCTTTATCTCAGTACAGTACTAATGCAGTCATACGGCTCTTAGCTCTAAATGTTTAGAGGTAAAATTGCACCTCTATTTTAGGTAGAATCATAGGATTAGATAATAATTCAGGTGGAAAGGATTTTTGGGAAGTCCTTGGTCTACTTCTGTGCTGAAAGTTGTGTTCTGAACAGTGGGATCAGAGTTAAGTTTCTCGTGGTTTTATACTTGAAAACCTCAAAGAATGAACACAGACTACGTGTCTTGGCAACCTACTCCAGTGCCCAGAAGATCCCACGGTGAATAAACCTCCTTTTTCTCACTTTATGTCCATTGTCTCTTGTCCCTCTGTCACTGATTGTTACCAAGACTATGGTTTAGGATTCTAGATAAATTCCTTGTATGTACCTACATTTCTACTCAGCATATATTTGTAAAATGAATATTACATACTGCAAATTATGCAGAAGTTCTGGTACTAATTGAATTATTACCGATATTACTGGAACAATTATAAAAAAAGTCCCTTTATCAAAGACATGCATCTAGGGTATCAAAACAAAAAAATGGAAGCTGCAATTCTTGATTCTCATTTGTGTGCCCTAGCTATAGAACAGATTTTTTTTGTAGTCAATAAAGTTCAGTGAGGTGTTTATTGTTGCTTAAGGTAGACAATCCCAAGAGAAACTCTCCATTAATGAGTGATACTCTTCCCTTCTGTACCTTCATTTCTATATATGTTTTCCTGGATATATCTTGTAATATAAAATCCGCTTCTCTCAGTATTTTACTAATGATTGGTCATAAGCTTCACTCTCAGACAATTTCTTTTGTTTTCTGCTTTAAGGTGAGGGATATGGTTTCAAGCTCAGTGCTGAAAGGAGAAAGGTCATATTATACAGTGTTACAGTTTCTGATTAAACTTATACAAACAGATTTATACAAACATCTTAAAAAAAAACACATTATAACTGAAAAAAGTAAATAAAATATTTTTATTAATTTGTTTAGCCTAGAGAAGAGGAAGTCTGAGGAGATGTTATTAACATCTATATATATCAGGAGGGATAGTGCAGAGAAGAAGAAGACAGGTTCATTTCTATGGTGCCCAGTGACAGAGGCTGTGGACACAATGTAAAGCAAATTATGTTGCACTCAAATATCAGGAAGCAGATCTTTACTCTGAAGGTGATCAATCACTGGCACAACTTGTCCAGAGAGATGTGGAGTCTCCTCCTAGAGACCTACAAAAATCACCTATACACAGTCCCTTCAAAAAGCTTACATCATTATAGGTAATTCTATCACTGTAACTAGACTTTCTAAAGTCACTCTTTTTAGAATTATTAAATGTCATGGTTTCATTATTTTTGGTATTGGTATTCCACATCATAACATCATGTAGTGCATTAAGAATTCAAGAGTTAATGCTCCAGCTCCATGGATCATCAATAGTTATGAGCATACCAGTCTCAGAAGAGAAGAAAAACTACATTCCCCAGAGGACTTTGCTCTGTTTTGTATTTTTATGTATTTCCGCTCAGAGGGAAAGATAAAAACTGTCTGTGTGTCACGGGACTCTTTTGTCTTTGGGATCAACTCAGCAGTGGGTGCTCGCTGCCGTATTGCCTTCAGCATTTAGCATAAGGCCTTTGGTTTATCAAACACACTCTCTTTCTCATTTTCTTTGATTTATTAGCTTCAATTCCAATTATATTGTATTATATTGTGTTATTTTGCTTTCTGTTATCCAATTTAGTAAATTAGCTTTCCTCCTCAGATCATTGCTGCTGTTTTGTTTTTAGGCCCATCTCCCTTCTCCCTTTTCCCTTTCCCCCTTCCCCTTTCCCGGGGTGTGGGTCCATGGGACCCCCACACCAATCATCACGAAACTGAGCCGAACCAGCCCCATAAATCATTGACATTAAAATAATTTCTTAAACCAGACAGTACAGAGAAGTGAAACAGTTTATTTCATGTGTTTGCAGTGTTAGGGGTTAATTCTATTATCGTTTAAAAAAATCTCAGCTTTCAAGACTCCTATCCAAACCCTTCTGGCAAAAAATATATGTTTACATAAGAGTTTGGAACACTATCTTCTTCTACAAACACTGTTCTTCCAACTATTCACAAAAAGCAAACAAAAGGGATCACCAATACTTGCTGGAGCAGATTTGCTACACATAGCTGAACAGGTATTAGCACATATGAGGTTTTTTTGCAGTAATTCTGCAGATGTTCAGCTTTTGAGGATAACTAGATGATTTATTGCTAGTCATTCTTCTTCCCTGTTAAGCTTTGCTACTTCCTTTACTTCTTTACCTCTCCATTCAGGTTTCCTTTCTAAGGGAAATGATGCACGTACAGACAAGATAATTACACATTTTGTTGTTCACTGAGGATACGGTAACAACACACATCTCAAGATCAGAAGTATGGGACATAATAATATATAAATTCAAAAAGCTAGAGACATTCGAATTTCATTGGACACTTCTTAATCAGTTTAAATAGTAGTAGCAGTAGTATTCCAAAGTGATCTTCCCCAGATGTCCTTGTTTTCTGTACTCATGTTTGCTGCTTGCAACTCTTGTCAGATAGTGAATCTATTATGCCAGATCTAAATTTGATCTGCATAGTATGTATATAAATGTATATATATATATATATTTAATTAACTTCAAACCAGTTTTTCACCATTTTTTTTTCAAAAGGAATGAATATGCTCAAAAATATTAGAAAAAAAAATATCAAGGATAATTAATTTCACATTCCTCTCTCCTCCCCTACTGTTTTGTATTCAAGAGAAATGACTTGATTTCTTCTGGAAAGGTTCATCATAACTCTAGTACTGTTCCCTTCAAAGCTACCTGCTGTAGATGCTGAGGCACTTATCTCTTTTGCTCACATGTGACCATACATGCCATTGGTAATGCAGACATCCCCACATAAAACTGCCCCTATGCCCATTTGATGGACAACAAAATGTTTCAAAAACCTAGTAAAGACCGTGTAAAATATTTACCTTCAGTTCGAAGATTCTTCAGCCAATTGAAAAGGCAAAGTGTTCCTGCATGGAGCTTTGTATTAATGTAGTCAATTCCCTTTTGAAATCTTAGATGACTTATTTACCTTTAATATGACTGCATTACATTTCTGTATTAATATAACTCCCCTACAAGTATTATTTTTATGAATATTTATATATGTTTGTGTATTTACTACTGTATTTTGTTCAGCCATTGACACTTGTATGTAAGTTTTCAAACCAAGGTCTAGTAGCCCCATGCATTAATTCACTTTGGTGATAGGATGTAGGTATGACTTACTCAGTTTTGCTTTGAAATTCTGCTTCTTTTAGAATATATAGACATAAGTTGCACTGAAAATAATGCCTGTTATTTGTTTCCATAAAAAGTATAACATATATAAAGAGCACAATAACACTATTAGATAGAGAAAACTCTCAACTTCAAAACCTATTTTTCAACATAGTCACCACCATTAGCTGTGCATTTTCAAAAGCAATGAACAAGAGCCTTAATGTCATGCTCATAAAAAATCTGCACCAGCAGAGGTCACCTACTGTCACCGCTGAAACACATCACCTAGCAGCTCATTGTGCTCATATACACTGTTTGGACTTCATAAATGTTCAGTAAGCATGAATGAATGACATTGGGTGCTATTTTCCCCTCATGGAGGAATTCACCTTTACCTTCATATGCACTTCCACATCAGATGCTATTTTGTCAGACTTCACACCTGCTGCTGTCATATGGAAAGGTTCATCCTCCACTGTCATACCACCAACATTTACTTCTGGCATCACAGCCAAACATAATAAAATAGGAGGCATTACTTTCAGAGCACCCCTAATCTTTCTAAAATACAGAGTTTCCCTTCTTGGGTAAATGTGATACGTTCATAGACATTTCAGGAAAAAAAAATCCTTAGCAAGCAGATGGAACTCTGAAAATATTATTAAAACAAGTGCTTCAGGAAATTAGCAGAATTGCTCTTATAGAAATGTTACACCTGCAGGCCATTGTGGTAATATTCTTTGTTTTGTGTTGCATCAACTCAGGTGAGATAAAACTGATTCAGAATCTAAAACCACCTTTTCCTTAAACTTTCCAAAGAAGTTTAGGGAAACATTAAATGCTGAATGTCACTAAAGTGTTTCCTAAAATGATATCTCACCAGTACTATGATTCTAAAGTCCCGTGGCAATGATATTTAAAATGTCCTAACTAAAACTCTCAGATATATAACTTGCATGAATGATCACAAGCTTTGAGAGATATTCTCATTTGGCTTCTGATCTATATTTGGCAGGTTTAAAAATAACACTAATAGCTAAGAGAGTGAGCTTTCTCTAATTATGCTTAAAGAAAAATGCAGCATATTCTACTGCCAATCAATTGCTCATTTGAACCTGGTAGTAAGCCCTGTACTATTACTGACCATAATAATTAGCACTCTTCTATGAAGAGATGGCTTTATTGTTATTAGCAAAGCTTTGCAATACTAAAAATCTGAAAATCTAGATGGATGATACATTTTTTATTGGAGTTTTCAATCCTATGTATAAGAGGCTTAATGTAGATGCTTGACAAGGAACCCATTAAACAAATCAATGCACATCTGTGTTAAAGCTGTTGAAAGTCATAAGTAAATGCATATATTCCTGCTAGAGATGCATCAAAAATTAAAAGATCTATCTTTATTCATTTTTCAGCCTCTAAAGGGACTGAAACATAAAAGAAAATACGTTCTTTTAGCATTGAAGATATTTTGTATTAGCATTGTATGCATGAGTTTGCAAGTCAGGTCCGAAACCTTGTTGGACTGTCTAATTTATGCTAGTCATCTTCAGGACACATGTCTAGGACACACCTAGGCCTGAATCAGGCTAGTCTACCCCAGTTGATACTACCTATATTAGACAACTGAGCCCTGTTTCACAGAAGGAATGTGACAAGAAGAGTGAAAGATTCTCTAGGCCCAGGCTGATAAAACCCAAAGTGTTGGGTTTGAAGGCTGAGTCTGAAGAAGGAGAGAATGTCCCTTTGTAGAAGGAAACATGAAAGATGTTAAGAGTCAGGGAGCTTTGGAAATCAGAGAAGTTTGATGGCTTATTCCACCATGATCAAAGATATTTTTGTTATAAATCTTGTTCAGAGAAGTTATAACCTTGTTAACAGGACTAAGAATTGACCTGTTAGAGTGTACCAATTTTAAATACTAGCACCTAAGCACCTTAAACTAAAAGTAATGTAGTGACAGAGAAAGAGAGATCCAAAAGCAATGAAATTTAAGGGTAAGTGAAGAGGACACAAGGGAGATATTGACAAAAACTGTAAATGTAATTGGAAGGAAAATATAGGTGGAAATTAGTTTGGGAATAAGGGCATAAAAAGGAAGGGCATCAACAGGGCAGACAGATGAAAATACGAAGGGGGAAAACTAGGGAGAAAAGAGAAAGAAAGAATCTCAGGAAATGCTTCCTAAAACATTAGCATAATGTTAAGGAGAGATGCACAGTTGAGAGGGATTTATTCTTAAATTATTTATATATTGTTCACAAATAGAACTTCAAAATGTCTCTTTTGGAAGCTATGCTCAACGCAAAATAGGTTTTCAGAGCAGACTCTTTAAAGATCCTAATAAAGTCAGTTAATGGAATGATAAAAAGATGTGGATGTGACAGGGTAATTTTGACACTGCTCTTATAGGGTAATTATCTTTGAATTCTCTGCTTTCTTTCTGAGTGCATAACAGAAAGGTATCCTGTAATTATGAATATATTTAGTTCTGTTGGGTTTTTTTTGTGTTTTTTTTTTAAGTGAAAAACCTTTAAAAGAGCACTGAGTATGAACTGCCACAAATTTTCTGTTCCTTTATGACTCTGCCCTAGAGAGTAGACCCAAACATTTCAAGTTCGAGAAATCCTTGCTTTGCAATCATGCCTTCCCAATTTAGCACTTAAATAACAGTTTTGGATGAATTATAAGTGCAGGCGAGAGGAATAAATAAATAGGGAACTCAAAAGAAGTCTGTACACCTTCTGGGCATATTAATCATCACAAAACAGTCACATGCTTATACTTCTTTGTGATGTTTTTCTTTTGATTTTGTGGAGTTTTACATTTAACATATAGATTTTCTTTTGTATTCTTCAAAGCATGGAGAAGAAAAATCAATAGGATAGTATTTCCAAATGACAAAAATATTTTCACATCTGTAGAATTTGTTTAACTATTAAGTCCACAAGGTTCTAGACAGTCAGAGTCAAACAGCTATTGAATTTTTAATTAAGAGAGTAGAAGATAAATCAGAGAGGAAGAAGCTATACCATCAATAAATCGACAGTAGTGAAATCACTCAGTCAGGCTTGTCCTTCGTAATGAGCTCAATGAAAGGTGACAGACTCTTCCAGATGTATAGTGAGGTTCACTTTCTTTAACCAAGTTTCCTAAAGGTTGGAAGTTTAAGAAAAAGTTGAAAGTTTAAGACTATTCTGGTTCCCTTTGATAACTGAAAAGGAAGATGTATCTCCGCAACGTCCTTTCTTATCCACTGGCTGTACAATGAGCCTAAACATAAACTCAGACCTGGATGTATAATATAAGGTAAAGATAATATTTCCTACACATTTCTGATCAGGGAGGTATAAATTCTTAAGTATAGATAAAGAAAGCAGTAGAAATGTAAACAAACATCTTTTCCTTAAGAAAAGTAATAAACTCAGGCTCAAGTTACTTTGAAATTCACCTTTTTTTTTTTTTTTTTGAAAAGCTGAAGGTGATTTTGGGAGTAACTTCCTTTTTATATATTTTTTTCCTGTTTTAAATAAATGCTAAAAGTTAAAATATAATTTGGAAATAAATAACTGTGTTCAGACATAGAAAAGATGCTGAGGGAAGAATAATTCCTAAAAGGAAGAGGGAAATATTCTCCTTCTGATGACAGAATAACAAATGCATAGACTTTAAATGCAAAGGATAAAAAATCAAGTCAAAGATGTATTTTTTTCCTTTATTTTTTTTCCTGTTGTTTATTTATTATTGTTTTTTTCTTGATAGTGCCTTCAGTAGCAGAACTCATGGACTCCTCCAGCTATGTTTTTCTGAGACAATTGTTTGAAATAAAAATTGGAGACAATTGGAGCTTGATGTTATCAGAACATACTTGCATACTTTTCAAGAAAAAGGATAAAAATGAACTGACAAGTACACAAAACGTGAGATTTACAGAGCATGTTTGTTTGTTTGTTTTTTAATAATCCTTCTAATTCTCTGAGAAGTGAGAATGTTTGTCACCTGTGATAACTATTAATTCTGAAATAGAAAAGGATTCCCTGAGTGAAAGAAAGGTAATGATTTTGCCTAAATGATATTACTGCCTCTAGAATGATGGCATGTACAGTGGGTATGGCTGTATCAGCATCTGAGAGTACATGACTGCACACTTGCAAACATGGGCAAACACATGTTAGAGTTAAGCATGCAAAATATATACAGCCATGCATTATCACTCAAACAAAAACTACAGAAGAAGAAAAGCTAACAATGACAATCAGATTTGTTGCTTTGTTTAATTTACTTTTACCTTAAACCTTATTCTTAGTAAGAATATTTTCTTAAATTGATCAAAATGCAGCATGGCCTAATTTCATTTTTATTTCTATGTGGTTAATAACTATTTAAACATTGAGGTGCTTAACAAATATCAAAGCATATCCCACTTATTTCTAAACTACACAGTCAAACATTCATTTCCCTTTGTTAAATAAAAGCAATAGGACAGCAGACTTCCAAGAGACATATCAAAGACATATAAATAATATTCTCTTTGAATATTATCCTCTGAAAATAGACAACTTAAGGGTTGGATTGAATCACTTGATTGTGTTTGAGCTATTTACAAGTACCAATTTACAAATCAGAAGCATACCAGTAAATTTATAGTTCTCTGAGTATGATTTCTCAGCTTTTAACTACATATTTCTTACTGCAAATGCACCTTTAAAATTCACATTCACTGAATAAAAACATATTCTTAACTCTACTTTGACGTGGCTGAAGTAGATGAAGAGTATTAGACTATCAATTGCTGTTTGACTCTTTTGGACAAACTCAAAATGCTAATTCAATGAGAAGAGTGATTAAGAAGGACAGGAATTAGCATCTCCTAGCTCCTGTACTTCAGTCTAATTCTGATGCTACTGAGATCCTTGAGTCATGTAATCATGGCTCTCAATGAGAATGTAATTTAAATATTTGTTCTCAGAGGGAATGATATTGTAAAAGCTTGGAAAGATGCAGAATTATGCTACATGGCAAATTTATCTGATAATTATAACCTGAAAACTTAAATTCTTCAGTAAAGCTAAACTCTAATTTGTGCATATTCAGTATTAATTGGTGAGAGAGCTCTAATCAATAACATGGATTTCCTCAGTGTAGAAATTTCTTACAAAATCTTATTTAATTTTTAATATCCTCATCTATCTGTAGTTAAGACAGATCTTGTGTCTTGTTTGCTATTTCCTCCATCTCAAACAGGATAATGAATAGTAAGGACATTTATATATTAAAAACAAAACAAAACAAAAACAAACAAACTGTTCCTAGTTTATGTGACCACACTTACAGAAATTAATTTATTTTTTATTAGTATATTATTATTTTTCACCAGATCTTGATCTGTGGGTGCCTTAAGTAATACTTTGAATAACATTCTTCTTTTAACCATTTTCAATAGCTCATATAATAATAATATAGAAAACTTCTGTGGCAAACTATTACCAATTTTTCTTGAACCATAGATATATTCAATTAATTAATTCAGAAGCATTTTTTCACATGTAGTAATCACTGTTATTACAAGATTTCTGAAAATATACATTTTTTTTACTATTAAACAGATTATAACCCAGGATTTTCACCATGGAAACCACAAATGGTCTGATTTTCTCCCGTTTAAAATTAACCAGACTTCCTCCTGTTATTTCCTTATTTAAAAATTAATCTCAAAACAGAAGCTATTTTAGATTTGCAATGCACACTACACTCCAAATATTATTTCACATGGGAAGGATTTTATATAATCAATTGCCAGATGAAGAGAAAAAAAAAATCCACAATATCTGTATCTGCTCAGCTTTCTGTTAATGCTATTTTCAATACTTGTAAGGGAGACTGAAATCCACTGGTAAAACTATGACCATAGCAATTAGTGATTCTGAAGACTCTAAAACCAAGGATGCTTTACCTGAAGTACTTTAGTAGTTGCCAACTTTGAAGAAGAATCTAAGCAGTATTATCTGAAATCAGATTTGTTAGAGTTTTTCAAGGTGGGAACAATACAACATAGCCATTTGTGGAAAACTTAGACAGTCTTTTTTATACATAAAGGGATAGATTTCTAGAAAGGAGATATTATGCGGCTTTGACCTTAGAGAGTGACAAAACTACAACATTTTAGAAGACATTTCAACAATTCCCTTTTAAATTAATCAATTTAAAGAATTAATCAAGTAATGTTTTTTTTTCAATTTTGAAAAGAGAAATAAATTACACACTGTCTACTGCACCTCTTCTTTTTGTACTAGGAGACCAGTATAATGAAAGCAGGAGATTATTACTTTAGGTGCACGAAATAACAAAGTACCTGTACTATTCTCTGCAGATAACAAGCTAAGGAGATTCATCACATCTCTTCCCAAAGATACTAAGTAGTAGATACTAAGATACTACAGTAGGAGATGACTGTTCTATCCTACATCTTTAAAAAATATTTTCTATTTTCTTATTTATTTTATTTTATTTTATTTTATTTTATTTTATTTTATTTTATTTTATTTTATTTTATTTTATTTTTTCTCTGAAATCATGAATTCACTTCCTACAAACAAAGACAGAAACAAAGTGTTAAATTAAATATGAAGCTATGTTTGGAAGGAGTTTATAATCCTGTGATTGTCTGCCTTCAACATACTTTTTTCTCTTTCAGTTAAAAAAGAAACAAGACTACTTAAATTAAAAACCAGCTTGCATATTCTTCCATTCTCTCCCATGGATCTGATTTTGGTTCCCTGTGTGTCCTTTTTGCTCTTGACACCACTATAATCTGCAGCAAAAACTGGCACTTCCATGGTACAGAAAAATCTTCCTATGAATAAAGACAGGAAGATAGGAAGTGTCTGACAGTGATATCACTGTGACACTGTTCTAACACACGTTGGACCTTAGTTTATAGTCCCTGGGTCAAGTCTAAGACTTAGCCTGCCATTTTTACACCTATGAGTCTTCCAAGAGAATTTACTTGATGTTCTTCAAAACTTATACAGATATGTGCTCTGAGACTATCTTACTCCACAGACATCTTTCTCACTGTTTTCCCCTCCCACACCGCAGTATAAATTTCAAGAACGTTCTATAGTCTGACTGTGTTAGTGTTCTGTAAGAGAAAAACTGATTTGATGACTAAAGCCTTGACAGCAGGTAGTTAAACAATACTGCCTTAACTCTTAATTTTTGAAAAGGTATATGTAGTGATGAAGGATGCTCACAACTAATACAAGATCTTTGCTAAACATAATAACATCTGGTATTACATCTGCTTGTAAAAAGAGACATATCAGATGAACTGAATGGTCACAAAACCCTTTTTTTTCAGGGTTTATACTTGAAAGATTATATACTGCTAAGACTAAGGTAAGCAGAGGCATGAATTCCAATCTGTAGTCTGAACACTCCTGACTGATAATTCTAAAAAATCTAGGAAATATGGCCATAGAAAAGCAAACTCATAAGTGTTACATGGCAATCCTGCATCCGTGATTAACTCCTACATCTTCTTTTTTTATTTTTTTTATTTTTCTATTTTTTTCAGAAAAGGATCATCTGAAGAAGACAAAAGGCTGTCATGCATAGTAAATGGTTGAGTAGGGAAGGTTAAATAATAAACTGGGAAAATAATTGTGACCTTAAAAATAAAATGCAGAGTTTGGGACTTGTTCAAGTTGATAATAATACCATATTGTACAGCAGACAAAAATCTCTGAGGTATCTGTACACTTCATAGTGCATTAAATTGGATGTTACTCACTCTCAGTTTTGAACAGGACAACTAGCTAAGAATAAACTCTCAGAAAATAACATACATCTCTGGCTGAATAAACGGGACATGGTATTATACCCAGAAAATATTATTGCGTATCAGATGTCACTTCATTCATAATACTCTATATAGAGGTAGCTGTTTACATAAGAGCACAGGATGTATCTTCATTTGAACTTCAAAGATACATTTCTGTGCCAGGAATAACTCTACAGAAACTGTCAGAAAGCTAGATTTTCAGTGTAGTTTAAATCAGTGTGGTCCATGAAACCAGTGGAACTGCACTGATTTATATCTCCAGAGAAATCTATCCCTCACTTAGGAACAACTTAGAATGCTGCCATATACTCTACATCTTTGAGAGCTGTATGTCTGTGCATTTTATACTGCTACTTATGGAATAGGTCTTTGCATATGTAGTGGATATTATTTTTTCACCATGCCTTTTAGAAAATAAAGAAATTCTCAGCTACGTAAGATTATTATCACATTGAAAATATTTTCTTACTTCATTGTATGATTCCACAGCTGCATTGTTCTTTATAATTTCTGAATTATTTTTGAAAAAGACATGATATAATCATATGAAAGATTTTCACAGACCGCTTACTTGTTTACTGATGATGGAAGTGATTCAGTACATTGCAATCTTCTCTGAGCCAGCCATCAGAAAATGACTCTAAAGAGTGCTGGGACAACATACTCTTGGAAGTATTTGGCTTTCATAAAAGATACAGGTTCAGGTCCACTTGGATAATTGTGGAATGCACAGTGAAACAGTCATTTCTCATCACAGTTTTGTCAGTCTCTGCGTTAAGCAGTCTCTAACATGGGGCTGCACAGTTCTTAGTACCTTAGCCCACTCTATCCATTCCTGGCCTCAGGAATGGCCAATTTGCCAATAGACACTCCTTAAAAATCCCAGTAGAACCATTGTAAAGTTCAAAGCATTAATCCTAATTTCCTGAAGAAATTCTAACTGGAACGATGAAGAACTTAAATAAAGTTTAATCTGTAAGAGAATTATGTTCATGTTAAAAAACTTGATGGTGTGGTATGCACTCCAAAGAAAATGAGAAGGGGGTTTCTTTAAGTTGCAGCTAGATTGCTTTAAATAAAACTGAATATTGATAATGCTGTAGATTTTTGTAGGACAGCTGACAGTCATAAAGATCTTCACCTATGTTAATGATTACAGAGCTGGGGATGTAGTTCACAAAGAGTGTCTTATTGAAAATATAAATATAGGAGATGTTACACTTCTTACTTAGAGCAAGCATAAACAAATTTCAAGGAGCAAAGATCTCTTCCATGTAAATAGATGTTATAAGGAAGAATTTAATGAAATAAAAACAAAAACAAGAACAACCAAAAAAATAACACACAAATTAACCTACACTGTGGGTGGGCTTTTTTTTCATTTTTGTTATTTTTTTTAGAGGTCATCACCACTAACTGCTTAATGTTTCTCACACAGTCAACAATTTTTGTCTCCTTGTAGCTTGCAACCATTTATTTTTAAGTATTCTTTTTGCAGATCAGCATTCTTCCTCTCATAGATAAATACTATCGCAGAAAAAAGTATATATGTATATACATACATATATTTCCATGATAAATTTACTAGCATAAGGCTGAGCATGTAAGCTCCACAACAAATCCTTTCTTTTAAGTGACTGCTCTACAACTGACACAGCTGCCTTTAGTAGCTAACACAATGTAACTTCATTACAGATACAATTGAATTAGTGTATCTTCATATGGCCCTCCACATACACCATCTTGGCAGAGGTACAGAATGGAAATATACTTTGTAGGTATTCTCAGATCCTTCACAGCATTGTATCCTCAAGCCCCATGGAACTTTCTCCAGGACATGCTTGCTACAAGGCAAAGCGAATCTCTCATCTAGGGACATAGTATAGCTAGTATGATGGATCTGCTGTGGTTACTATTTTGCTACTTGAAGTTTAGCTCCTCTTCTTCAAAGCCACCTATTGGCTTCATGAACATTTGCAAAATACGTCTGTACTGGACAAAGATCAAGAATTTCTTCATGTAGTATGATTTATTTCCCTGTTTCATTTCATTAGGGTTGCTCTCACAGTTACAGTTTTACCTCTGGCATACAGATCACCATTGCCTGCGCAGTAACCAGAAGTTACTGTACCAGGCTCTATGAGCTATTGAGACTGACACTGCAGCTGGTAAACTGTTAAATGCTTTTATATACTGCAAGAATTCAGCAGGTCTGACATATGGTATTTCTCAAAGACTAAGTACTCCAAAATGAGACAGGTATAAGTTCGCCTATTAGAAATATATAAGCAATAACAATTCAGATTTACCACAGCTTACGTTCTGTTTAAATTCTGCAAAGCATCAAATCTTTGTAGTTTTCACATAAAAGGTATCACTAATGGAGATGCCAATTTAAAAGTAGATTATAGTAAGTGGTTACACCAGTTACACCAGTTTCATCTCTTAGGTCCTTTCTGTAGATACTGACTAGATCTGAGCTGTCCTATCAAGAATCTCTTATTTATTTATTTTTCTCTTAGGCTTCTCTCTGTTTGTTTTTGTTTTGTTTTGTTTTGTTTTGTTTTTGTAAAAAGGTAGATTGTTTTGGAAAATAAACCTTCTGATGTGACCTTATTTGGCAGGTGAGAATCCTCCCCTCTCTCTTCATCAGTTGCTTACAGACAAGGTGCCAAAATAATACAAGTATCTATTTTTCCAACTGCATTTGATATGATGTAATGTTTTTGCAGTTATACTATTTAGACAGTGGTTCCTACAGCAAACTAGAACATCACATAGGCGGTAGCAGTAAAAGTAGTAACAAGCCAGTGCTATCACCACTTATATAATACCTAGAAATTAAAATGTCAAAATGGAAGAAGAACAAGTCCACATACTGACAGTTCTGAATGAGGTTAGTGTTTCAAACGACACCATATAACACAGTCATGAAACATCGCATCTCCACCAGAAAAATAATAACTATCACTTAGGACATCTTCGGCCTCAGATCTTCTGAGTTCTGGATTTTGTTGCAGTACTTGTTCATCACAAATTGATGTCTACAGACACTTCATCAACTGTGTTGTACAGGAGTATTAAAGTTCTTTCCAAGGCTGCCACTGTGGATGATAAAGTCTTTTGGAAGAGATGAATAGAAATTGTAGTTTTTGCAGTGATATTTTTTGAATACTGGGAGACATGAGGTCAGAAATACACCCTTTTTCAGAAAGGCAGGTGGTTAGGTTTCAACTTCCAATTGCAAGAGAAACCTAATATTAAGAATTTTGTTCTTCTCCATGTAAATTAGATTATCTCCAGTTAATCCAGGCTCTTTTTATATTCAATCACTAAGCTAAGGTGAAACTGCAGTATTGAAGATACCTAAATTATCATCAGTCAGTGCAGGAGGAACTTACTATTCAGTATTAATTCCAACATTGCTAAGAAGGATGAACTATGGTTCAAACTTTTCTTATTACAGTTAACTAATCAATTATTGAAAAAAAATCCCATGTTAAAAAAAATTCCTCTGATCTCCCCTCATTCTTTTTTTTTTTTCCCCAGTTCTCTCAATTAGTTGATAAACCATAAGATTTAAAGATTTTTATAAAGGTTTGGAGAGTAGTTTCTTTCTGTCTTGCTTTTAAACTTTGCTTTCTTAATGATGATTGCTAATACTATGTCAGAATATACATTATGCATCACAAAGACAAATGTCCCAAGTGAAAAACTGTCAAAAAAAAAAAAAAAAAAAAAAAAAAAAAAAAAAAAAGCAGTGAATGGGAGTCTTGAAGTTATAAAAAAAACATATATAGCAGTATATAGCTGGCAAAGATTTATGATTAAACTGTGAATATCAGATTTTTATTAAAGACCACCAGCATAATTATAACAAGTGCCAGTAACATCTTGGTAAGGCTTGATTTTTGGTACTGTAAATTCACCACATCCTAGAGGCAACCACAGCTTTCTATATTATTATCATTCCTTGACATATGCTTCCAGCTGGAAGAACTGAATATCAAATACTTTTTTCCTATCTGAAAGCATGGTTTTCATTTGGACAAATCACCTCTGTCCTTACAGTGTTTCCTTTTAAATGGAAGTAGTTATGAATTATCGCATTTAAAAGTAATTAAGTGTGCTATAATTACAGATATATTTTAAAGTGAATAGTTGTATGATTTTTATTCATCAATGAAATTAAGTTTTGTTAAGAAAAAAAGGCAAAAAACAAAAAATAACTCAAAAGTGTCTACTGAAATCAGTCTATAATTAAAGAAGATAAGACTCCTGAGAAATTACCAGTAGGAGCTGATAACCAGGAGAATTATTACTATCCTCAGTTTAGTTTTAAAGGGACTTACTTCAACACTTTCACTGCTTTTGAGAAAGAGAGAAATATTTTGGTGGGATGAAATAACTAGATTGCTGCTGACTGTAAGTGGTGAAGGAAAGAGTTCATGATCTGAATCTTGCTTCAGTAAATCGTATAAGCATACATGTCACATTAAGTACATCAGCATTTCTATGACTCCTACTTGCACTCATGACCTTCAAGAGATTTTCTTTTGTTAAAGTGTCCAGGAAAAATGTACAGTTCCCATGCCAGAGAGAGACAGCACCTGTGGACTATAAAGTTACTCTACTACTTCGTATCTGCACTAGATTCATATCCTCAGAGATTAATGAGTAACTAAAAGTTAGAGGCATGAGATTTTCAGTTCATGCTGTTTTCCTTTTAGCTTTTATCTAAACATTGCAATCCATATTCAACAAGTGGCTTTGAGATTCAGTTCATTGATTTTCCTCATGAGCAACCAGCCTGACCAAGGGAAGTCTTGATTCTCTTTTTCTATGTACAAACTATACCTTAGGTGTTATATTACTATAAAGAGTGAACACTGTTGGTTATTTTTCTTTTCACATTGTCTCCATCTTGTTTATTCTGTTCTGTGAAAAATGACCTTATAAATGTCACATTAAAAAAGCATTATTCTAGATGCCTAGCATTTGTCTCCACATTTCTGATTCAAGTTTTCCTTCAGATAAAGGAAGTTGGTCATTTTAGAGAAACTAGCACCAAACCAACACACTGTAATAAAGATTCCAGGACACAGAGGCATTTCTGCATGCAACTATTCAACATTTCTTACTGTTTTTGGTCTTAGTGTTGGGTCTGCTATTTGCAGTTTATCTTGTGTTAACAAATAAAAAAAAGATGTAAGCAGAGCACTGGGAAGAAAGACAACTTTGTGCCTTCTTTTTGTGGCCATGGAAATCCTGGGGAAAAAACAAAACAAACCAACCAACCAACCAAATAAACAAGAAGGTTCATTTCTTTTGTGAGCCCCAGTGAACTTACATCTGGGGAGAATTCTTGGAAAGCACACAGAACCATGTGGGAGCACTCATGGCAAGCAAGAAACCTTCCTTTGACTGAAAGAAAAAGGGAGAATTCTGAACAATTGCACAGCCAAGCCTCACAGGTGAGGTGAAGAAAGTTATTCTGGCTTGCAATAGGATCCTTGAGACTGTCATGAAGCCTTGAGACATCATGGACAGATCACAAAATCAGAGGGAAATTATGCATAATGCAGAAAAAGGATGGAATTTTGTGGATTTTTATGCTACATCCATTTGGAATTTGTAAAAAATAAAAATAAGAAGGAAAAGGAAAAAAAAAAAAGTACGATGAAAATAGTATTGCCTAAGTGGAAAAGCAGATTTAAAACAAACAAACAAATAAACAAAAAAACTCTGAGCCTTTCTAAATTCTGATCACCATGGGAGAGAAAATAAGCAAACAATCCAAGATCCCCTTACATAGGAACTCCAATATCAGTATCTGAAAAAAAAAGACCTGTGGTTAGCAGATCTTTTTCATGCAGTGTATTTCTCCATAAATCCCTCAAACTAAAATAATCATTCTCTCTTTCTTCATAAACAAATAGACTTAAATGTCTGGGAATTCTTCATTCTTTGGACCTTTTTTCAAGACACTTGGAGTGATTTTGTGAGCCCTCTCTAGGGAATCTGTCCTAAAGACATGCAAACACAGTCAGTATTGTCATGCTGCCACTTTTCATGGTGTTATCATGAGTCTCAAAACATATGGTGTTTTTCTTAAGTTCTTTAGTTTTTGGACTAATGACAGTTAGTCGCTTTTTTACATTATTTACTATTGCCATTGTGATTTTAATATTGAAGCGTTTACAAGTTTTAATGTTTGAGGCAGAAAGCCATTAAATTTTGATTTTGCGAATGAAGAACTAAAGCCATGGCAAGATTAAGAACCATAAGGTCACACAAAAAATCTATTGTGTGAATCTAGGTTTTTCACATCATTTAGACTTACCTCCAAAATACTGATTTGTATTTTATTCAGCTCTCACATAAGGTAACAAACAGAATGTTAAGATATTTCGATTATGTATGACTGAACGAAAAGGTTACATCTAAAGTATTAAAGCAATAAAGGGAAATAGAACCACAGATTATTTCTGCTTTATAGCATTTAAATAACTCTCAGACTGTTCAGTACTTGAATTTAGTAATTCTGTTATTCCTTTGAGTATGACAAAAAGGAGTTTTTTAAAACAGTGTATTTCACTCC
Organism: Callipepla californica brunnescens; assembly: GCA_023055505.1. Lineage (NCBI taxonomy): Eukaryota > Metazoa > Chordata > Aves > Galliformes > Odontophoridae > Callipepla > Callipepla californica. The sequence continues at coordinate 62,063,946 of JALIRH010000002.1, read as the reverse complement.
ATTCCATCTGATGCCCCTTCATGACCAGAGTATGATATAATGTAACCAACCACTGTCATATGTCCTATTAAAAATATAATAACAAATCTGCAGTGTGTTCAAAGTTCAGCAGACCTGTAGAAAAAAATGACTGATAAGGACATGATTAGACCATTTCTGTTATGATACAGGTGAAGATGACTTTCCAAAGACTTCCAGCATGAGTACACTGGCATGCCATTACAGTCAATCCCCTCTTATATGTGAAAAGACTTGATTTCAGCAAAGAAAGCAATATCCTGAGGATAATATAAAATATTCCCTTTAAGAAGGGCAATAAAGTACTTAACTCAATAATCACCTTCTGGCTTGAGCTCTATTTCTTGAGATGAAAGAAATTGTCTTGCCTAAGATAGATATGCAATACTGCTTCCTCAAAGGAAATAAGTAACAGGAACTGTCCTTCGTCATTTCTTCTTATCTTGAGGTTTGCAATGGAGAAGAGCTGCACAAGAGCTTGCACAAATTTCTGAGACAGAATAAAATAGTGATCATAGAATCATAGAATTTCTCAGGTTGGAAAACCTTCTCTGGAAGGTCAAGTCCAGTCCTTAAGATCATCAAGTCCAAACTCAACCTAACTGTTCCACTGTTACTCTAGCACATCACTGATAAACCATGTCCCTGAACACAACATCCAGATAGTTTTTTAACACATTCAGGGATGGTGACTCAACCACCTCCCTGGGGAGTCTATTTCAGTGCTTAACAACTCCTTCTGTAAAGTTTTTCCTGATAATAACTAATCTGATCTCAATACAGGTTCTGCATTTGCTTATTTTCCCATTAAATTTGCAGACCCAATGCAAAACTGATAGAATTATTGCTTCTTCTCTTCCACGCCAATATCATCTTGGGAGGAAGAATACAAAATCCAGACTAAGATATAGAGATAGCCAATATACTAAGGAGACAAAATGCTATTTACACTTTTGATGGGAAAAAATGATAGGGATCTGAATGTGGAAATCCTTTATCTGTGGCAGTTCATGCAAGTTTGCATAACCAGGAATGTAATGTATTGATTTTAAAAATCCAAGGCAACATCTATTCTTTGACCTTCCAAATTGATTTATACTGCTACCTCTTGAATTTACACTTCTTCCTTCTTCCTATATGCAAAAATGAATTTACCCACTCATCTCAAGGTCTAGACTTCTTTCCTGTATCAGCTCCTGTGATGGGTAGAGGGGCATGAAAATTCCAGTATCCCTACAGTATACAGCAGTGTGCCTTGGTGGCCAAGAAGGCCAATGGCATCCTGGGGTACATTAAGAATAGCATGGCTAGTAGGTTGAGGGAGATTATCCTCCCATTCTACTCGGCCCTGATAAGGCCTTACCCAGAGTATTGCTAAAGGGCCTGGAGCACTCCTCTTATGAGGAAAGGCTGAGAGACCTGGGTTTGTTCAGCCTTGAAAAAAAAAAAAAAAAAAAAAGACTCAAAGGGGATCTGATCTATGTCTATTAATATCTAAGGTGTGGAAGGCAAAGGGACAAGGCCAAACTCTTCTCAGCAGTGTGGTGATAGGATGAGGGGAAATGGCCACAAACTGAAACATAGGAAGTTCTGCATGAATGTGCGTAGGAACTTTTTCACAGTAAGGGTGATGGAGCATTGGAATAGGCTGCCCAGAGGGACTGAGGAGTTTCCTTCCCTGGAGATATTCAAGACCTGCCTGGATGCCTACCTGCGCAACCTGGTCTAGGGAGCTGCTTTGGCAGGGGGGCTGGACTAGATGATCTCTGGAGGTCCCTTTCAACCCCTACAGTTCTGTATTTCTGTGTGACTCTGTGACTAGGATGGGGCTAATTTCTAACTGTACTTTATATTTTGCATTTCCCTTGCTCTTGTCAAAACCACAGTTCTAAAAAATAAGATTTGCTTTTTAAGATTGATTTTTCCCCTTCTTTGACTTGTTATGTATTCATATAATGCTATTCATCATCATTTTCATTTTGACTTTCTAACCTATATGGCTAGGTTCATCAGCTCTTATGTCACTGTGAGAGTAGATCAATCTTTTAAGCCAATTTTGTCTGTCATACTAATTGTTGACAGTGATTAATTGCCTTAAATTGGAATATTGGTAAGTTCTGCCAGAAGTCACATCTCTCCTTTCCCTCCTACTTTCAGTATATCATGTGGTTTGTGGCAATAAATTATGTGCACATTTTTATTGTGAAATTTTGAAAGCAGAGAAACAATTTTCATGACTTCTTGTACAAACAACTGTAAACCTTTATTATGAGTCAAAACCCTCTAGCTGAGATGATGTTCTCTCTTCTGATAAAACCTACAGAACATATTACATTATGAGTCAGAAAAAAAAATATTATATCTTAGCATAACATTCCAGAAAGAATGAATTTTCAATTCCTTCTGCTGGTGAATTAGGAAAGCTCAGCTTGAAGCAGCTTCTTGTCTATATGATTTATATTTATGATTCTTTTTATGATGCAGAAGAAATCTCATAAGTAAATATACTTGGATTTTTTAGGTAGGAAAAGATTTATTTCTAAGCAGCTAAATTTGTGCTTAAAACTTGTATATGTTCTCTGTTTCCCTGATGACCTATCTGGAAAGACACTGGAGCAGGGGCCCGCAAAGGATAGCTGTCACATAATATAGTATCAGAGAAAGAGCTTTCTGCTAAGTACCTACTTACCTTACTTCTTAAAGATCCAAACACTCAACCTGGATTATTTAATGGCATCTTCAGACACAAATGAGAACAGTATACATACTTGCAAAGATTCAGCTGGATGACTGTCCCACACTGGTCTTTGCCATTGGTAGTCTGGCAGGAGGAAGAAATAGTGTTGCCCAGAGACAGCTGCACTTTGCGTTAAATTAACACACTTTCTTCATGCATTTCTTTTGTGAAAGAAATGTGACTTTTAAGCAGACTATGAACAGCTTTCTTAAAGGAAATATAAATTCTTTTATTAGAAATGAACAAGAAATTAGCTTGTAACACTTGATGTCACAGAGAAGTCTAGAGCTGAACTATGAGAAGACTACAATTTCAATTAAACAGTGGATGGAGAGTACTTGAATCCTGCAGAAATTGGTAGAATACTGTCTGTATAAAGTAGATGCACCGAGATAAACATTATGTTGCAATAACATAATTAACATGAAGAGTCTTCTTTTTTTGCACTTACTTTCAACTCAGATGACAGTATTTTCACTATGTTCAGAAGATTTACAATCTATCAAGTCTGATGAATGTCTTGCTGTCTACAGTAGAGAGACAGGTGGTATTTGTTTAAAATGTGGCACAATTCCAATATATGCCTATTGCAAAAGCTGCTGAACTCCGACAGGATAGAATCTGAAACTTAATTAACTATGGATGCCTCCTCCCAGTATTTTCTCTTTCCGTGATGAGCTTGCTGTTATTCACACATCTGAGTGAAAATGAGAAATTAATTTTTTATATCTGAAAATTTCAGAAGAATATTCAGAATAGTCTCAGAAATTATCTTTGCAACTTTATTCATATAAAAATATACATTATAATGGTCAGGAAAAAAAAAACCTCGAATGAAAATTATGTTCAATTCTCAAAAACAATTCCAATGATATTGATAGAATCCTATGATTTATTTTATTTCTTCAGTAAACACTCAAAAATTTTGACTGCATGTAAGTATGAGTTAGTCAGGATGGCTTTTGCAAAATCAGTGTGAATAGAGCATGAATTTAACATATATGTTTAAAATAAAGCCTCTTTGCTCTAATTCTGATACACGCTGTAATGATCTTCTGAAGAGGAAAACAATTAAAGTGGTAAGAAGTCAATGCAGCATTTTGTTAAAAATAACATCTCCCATTCTCAAACTTCAGTATTCCTTGAAGTTCTTTTTTTCTTCACATTATGAGTGATATCATTATGAGTGATATCATTATGAGTGATCATCAGATAATATGAAGAATAAACAGTACACATTATGTTTTTCTACAACCGTCTTTGAAGTTTTATTTAGGTGGGAGGTACTTTTATACTGAGTAGTTGTACAACACAAAATGCAATGCCTTTTCAGGATTTTAAATTGATAAGTATATGTGACAAAATTTTTCTGGAGTAGAGATAATAAGCTTTAGATGAAATAGTGAAATGTTTAAAACTTAGCTAGTCATGGAAGTGACATCATGCATTACTAATAAAAACATCAAAATAACAATGCAAAAGTTAATTTCTAATATCTACCTGTTTGCATTTCATTTAGAGAACATTTGAACAAGAAGTCTTTTTCATCATTCCTAGCTTTTCAAAGTAGCTAATTAAGAATTAATTAGGCCTGAATAAAATATAATTAAAAACAAAGTAACCTAGGCTTGATAAATAAGCACATGTGTTTTATTTTAAGGAGTTCTAAACAAATAAGAATGAGCATGATTTAAAACAGAATTGAGGCTATTATTCTTACAAAAAAAAAAAAAAAAAAGGCTGAATTTTGACCATTAGCTATATATATATATATGGCAGCCAAATAATTTCTATTTTCTATGCTTATCAATTTAAAAAATATGAAGGTAGCTGAAAACAGCAGTTACTCTGTAATAGCTAGCAGAAGGCTTGGCTGGGGAGGGTTTTGCTGTTAGTGATGATCAGCAACTACAGGAAATACAATTCAAGCTTTAGAAAATGTATGTGGAGAATGTGCATTCATACCCACCTATCTGTAACACTTACATATGAGCATGTGAACACACACATATAATGTTCAGTCAAAGAGGCAGAATGGGAGGTGTTGGAGTGTTTTGCAAATATTCCTTTGCTACACTAGATAAGAATGCTATGACACAATATTCTGTAGAAAATACTACATTTAATTGTTTCTTCTCTCGTATGTTAAAAATGTGCGTATTTAGTCAACTGCGTAAAATGGGCAGTTATTGCATTAAGAAAGGTAGATGTTACACATAATGCTATAGAAAGAATCCTTCATTTTTAAAAAATTCTCTTTAAAAGTAGTAATTGCTTGTATTAATTATAATGAATTACAAATTACAGTTTTTCGTGCAAGTGATAAACAGATTTTCAATTAATGAAGTACAGTAACACTGACAATGAAAGATACTGATATACACTTTTTAAGCTCAAGGAGTTCAGAGGGTTTATCAGACCAACGTTTTATAGGGTGATGCATGTAGTTTTGCATTTTAACACTTTATTTCATGACTACCAAGAAACCTTTCCTATATATAATTTCCGATGGTTATTTCTCAAGCAAAGGTGTTTTTATCAGTCTTCTGGGATTTGCAGGAAGGCACACCTTTTTTACTTCAATGTAAAGGTTTTTGTTTTTTTTTCTGTAAATTTCCAATGGAAAAGAGTGGTATGCTCAGCTATGCTTTCAGAACCAAAGTCCATCCCATGCTTCGCATCCACCACACATACTATCATACACTCTTCTGTAAAGGATGCAGTAGATGATTGTTGACACAATCGGTTCTGTAATTTAAGAGGTAAGAAGGATGGTGTTCATGCATTTGATGATGTTCATTCAGGATCTATTATATCTGAGCACAGAATAATTGAGGCAGGAAGGGACCTCTGTCTCAACCCTCTGCTTAGGGCAGATATAAATTCAAAGTCAGAATAGATTGTTTATAGGTTTGTCCATGTCAGGGTCTAAATATGAAGACCTAATTTAGATGTGTTTATTTTGTACACTTTGCCTTAATGAAGATCCTTGACTCAAATCATTGGAAGTCTTAATAAAATTTAAGTTATATGAAGTGCAACTGGAAGGGATAATAATAAAATAGAAAAACAAAGTAGCCAAAATAACAAATTGATATATTTAGACTTCTCTGCAAAACTATAATTCTCTTTCCCTGAATACCAAGACACAGCTATTACTGTAACAAATAAACTTATTACTGCTCCCACTTTCACTCATTCTCCTAAGTTCGTTCAGTATATAATATGTGCACACACAGAAGCAAAAATAAGCTTAAATAAATATATTTTGTTTGGTATTCTCTCACTGTCAAAAAAAATTAGTAATAACTTCTTTGCTGCAAGGTAGTTTATTTTGTTATAATTGCTGTACTTTAGCACAAATGATATATGGAAACATTCATTGTTAATATAGCAAAAATGTGTGTGAATTCCAATGAATTTAAAATATTTTTTTTTCCTCATTATTTCTGCTACTTACATTCTTGATATATCTACAAATACATATTCATATAATGTGTGTATATAAGTTAGGCAAATATAATTTTTTTACAAAACTGAAGGAAAATAGAAAAATAGAAGCAAAAGAACACTGATATTAGGAACACTGTTCTACTTACACCATGTAAAAAAAAAGTAATCTCCTAGTTAAAGGAAGAGAAAAAGTTTAGTCAAATATCAGGAGGTCTAATATATAACTAGCAATAGTCATTCTATTCTATTTGCCTCTCTATTCTGACTTAAATACTCACCGGAACTATTCTAAACCAGATCATTAATTCAAAGAATAACACTCCCATTTTTTTATCAATAGAACATTTTTAAAAGCATCTTTTTCTTTCTTGCCTCCTGTAATTGCTGACCAGTAAAATTTGTTGTGACTTTTCTCCTCTTACCCTACAGAACTCTTAATGCTTATGCTTCGCTGGAGTTCTTTTTTGTCCAGCTGCTTCATTTCTGAGTGTTTGCAATTGTTTTCACTGTATGCTGAGAACTGCCTTAATTATAAGTAGTTATATATCAAAGTGTCAGTACTAAAAAAATAATTTCTCTTTCTTGAAAATAATAAATGAATTTCAACGTATCTCCTTCCCAGCTGGTAAGTACAGTAGCAACACCCTCAAACTATCTCTAAATTTCATAATCCATGATATGTTTCATAATTCCAAAATAAAAACAAACCAATACTACTAACCATGTGTTCAGAAAACAACCGCAGATTTATGAACATGAGCAACTTATGTAGGTGACAGATTCATTTGGGAAGATGTCAAATGTTCATTAAATGCACTAAGAGCTGTAAAATCAGCTGTCAAAATCTAAAAAAAGTATTGCCATCTTTGCAAATATCAGAAAGATACATAGCATATGACTTGTACCAGTGCTAATTAATCTATCCTGTGCTCTAAATTTTTATCTTCAGCACAGTTAGAAACTCTCCTAAATTATGAGAAAATAACTGAAATTAGCTAACTTAGTTCCCTTTATGCTTATAAGTTCTACATAATGAAGTACCTTTTTAATTTATTTCTTCCTACTGACCACATGCCATTGTTGCCTGTTAGATTTTAGCACGCATTTTTCTTTCTCATCAGTTTCCTTTTCTTCTGTTCAAAAGGATCAAGCTAATTATTTGTGACTCACACTTTGGTCTGTGGAACCTACATATTGATGTTAATTGTCTTCAAATGGAGACATCCATTTTTGTGGAGAAAAAAAGTCTAGAGGAACAGTTGAGTCTTGTCTTACTGATAGTAAGCTGGGAAAAGCTTGGAAAGGCGCAGGTTATTGATTTACCAAGTGAGTAACCTGGCGTCTATTCTGTCCCTTTCCTTGTACGATCATTGGCTGGCCTCCATGCCCCATGCTGCAGGTAATACTGCTGGGCTACTCCTGCATCTCTAAAGTACACAGATCTGTCAAATATGGGGAATTTTAAAGCACTGTCCATCTCCTTTTGCTTAAGCAGAGCATATTGTTTTCTTTTGGAACCACAGATTTTAAGAACTGTATTTCCATATAATTCAGATCTCAAAAACTACTCAGGACTTCTCTGGCTGAGGAAAATAATAATGCTATATCTTCCCTCCAGTGAATACAACATTCAGAGTTGTTCTGCTTCACAAGCAACAAAATACTTTTGCATACCTGGTAAGACTGGGGAGTAGATACACCCTGTGTAGACACATTATTAAAAATATTCGTCAAGTGACTGTTCAATTCAGTGCATTCATACCCATAGATAAGACATGTCTGTGGTGCTTTAAATTTAATATTCACCAGAGACTTTAATTAGATGTTGTTCTGGAGTGCTGTTTATGTAGAAGAAAGTCACATACTCTGGTTTGTATACTAAGTGGTACCTAGTGTGACATAGTGTCATGTAGCTACTTTATATAAGTAATTATGTAACTCAGATTCATTAAAAAACTGCTAGCACTAAAACCAGGTACTCCTACAAAATGTACATGTCAGCTGCCTCATTTCTTACAATCTTTGTCAGCATTTCTGCTCACTATCCTTTCTTCAAGTTGTTGTTTCTAATGGTAACCAGATCTTTGCATGCTTAAATAGTACAGCACAACCCTTATAATGGCTTTTGTCCCAAAGTAGAGGCTTTCCTTAGGAGACTTCTGTCAATACTTAACATCTCAGATCTCCTCTGAGATCTCTGCTTCTGAGTATTTTTTTTCACTGCATGATTTTATGTTTCAAAAATCAAGCAGTATTCTGGTTTCTTTGTTATATAAGATGGAGATGGTGTAAAATACAACCAAATCTTAATATTAATAGTTAACATTCATATCAGAACTATTTGTTTCTTAATCACAGGAAAATGTTTATCAAAGTTACCCACTAATAGCTAAATAATGTCTTTATTGAACTCATGGGTACAACCAATTTCCCAAAGATTTTTAAAATAAACTTTTAATAAATATCATCAATATTTAAACAATAGTTTAAGAATAAAAATTAAACTTGATTGATTGAGCTCTTACTAAATTCCAATGAAGCTGAAAGTGGAATAAGTTTTTATTTATATTTCTTTCAGGCTGATATTTCAGATTTCAGTGAAAATTCTAGTACAAGAAAAAGAAGTATTTCTTCCTATCCATCAAGTAGATTAGAAATTTGTGATTGCTTATGAAGGTATTAGCTTATGAAATTACAAGAACAAATTAATTTCAGATGTACAAAATATGTATATTTTTATTTTGGAATTGTGGATAGAGGGGAATATTTTTCCTCTCATTCCTGTCATTATAGGAGTCACAATTCATGCAATTCAGTTCATGCAATTCAGTTCTGCAAGTATGTAGTAACCAAGAAAATGCATTGGGCAATTTCTCTCAATCAACTGATTTGAATCACTCTTTAGCTTTTAATTAATCAATTAATTCTATGTTAGTAGGTTAAAAAGTACAATAAGGGAAAATCTCACATGAATTTGTGGATAAATAAACAATAGAAAACAGAGGGCAGGAGTAATTTCTTCATCACTTCAGTTGAAAGAAATAAAGGAAATAAGTTCGTAAGGGAGCTGGATGAGGGAACAATGTCATTGAACATATTGATAAATAAACAGGCAGAGAAAAAAAACAGTGTGGTGACAAAGGCTGCAGCCTAGATGTAAGTAATTGCAGAAGGCACTCAAGATTGGAACAAAATAAGAGTTAGCATACAATGCAGGTAAATATAAAGTGATATGCATAGAAAAGTTTTTAACTTCAGTTATAAAATAATAGTTTCTTGAGGTCCCTTGCAGGAACAAAGCTATTTCTCATAAACCTACTAGCAGCAAGGGTTATGATGGATAGTTTCATGATAATATCAGCACAGTCCTTGGTACTTGTCAGATACATGAATAAAATGATAGAACTGATTAGGAAAAAGTGTAGAGAGAGAGAAAAAAAAAAAGCATTCTTATTCTACCAGAAAAAACTCAATATTTGTTTGCTTTTTACAATGTTACATGCAATGCCCACGTTCCCATTAAAAAAATAAAAATAAAAATGTAGAGAAATGAAACTGGTAAGATGAGTGCAGCAAGGATGATCAAAGATGTGCTGTCAATTTTGTGCAAAGAATGAGCATGTTTGGACACTGCAGTTTGGAGCGCAGACATTTGAGAATGATCCATAAAATTAGATGTGGCATGGGGAGAGATAAGTGGTTAAAAAAACAAAGTGCTCCACATGAAGGTGGGAGAAATGACTATTCAATAAACAAACAAACAAACAAGCAAATAAATAAATGCCTCCGAATAAAAAACAAACAAAAACAAAAACAACCCAAATCAGACTCAGTTTATTCTTCATGCAAAGGTTAGCTGAGCTGTATAGCTGTCTGCTGAATTATGTTATGGATGTTTAAGGTTCATATGGATTCAAGAGCAAGCAAGAAAAGTTCATGCCAGGAAAAAAACATTTACTTGCAAAATTTCTGAACTGAAAACAGTTAAATCCAGACAAGTTATTTATTTGGCAGATGTTAAAGCTGCATCCAATGGTAAACACTGTTCAAGTAGGATAGTTAGTTATGTGGCCTTTGGTTTGGCTTAATACAAAATACTGATGTATGGCATGGAAAAAGAGTACGACTCACGCCTCAGAATTATGTGTAAGGAACAGACTAGAAGTTGACTTACAATTTCCTTTTTCTTCCTCTAAATAATGAAGCCCAAGCTAATAATACTGAATAAACTTACATTTAGCCACAGCAACTTTTATTTTACAGGGGCAATGCCTTTTAGGAACACCTCAGGATTTCTCCAGGCTTACAGGATGTCCCTGAGCAATCTGCTCTCCTCAGAAAGGATGTCATTTTCTGTTTGCTATAGAGAATTGCGTTGTCACATATGGCACCTTTTCATATGGCCCTTTTCAGCATTACAGAAGACATCTCCAGAATCTGAAATTCCCTAAATATGTCCTTGTTAAGTCTTTACTGTTTGGCTTTGATGCTTCCAAAGGAGTAGGGAATGTATTCGTTTCATCTGTAGACTTTTTTTTTCCTAGTACTTTAGCTTCAGTTGAGAAAGAGAGCTAAGGTATGTAGCTGGACTTATAACTTGTTATCTGAGGCAGAAACAAAGATTAACCAAATCACATATAGTTTTAGCTTAATCTTAAAAAATTATTACCTCTTTCTACTTAGTACCTTTCACCTGTAATATCAGTAAGAGCCATGAATTAAAGATGCAGTTTTCATGACAACTTTTTTACTTGCCGGATTAACCTTAGTACTTGACGTGGTTGACAACTGTCTTTCCATAGGTTAAATTTACTTGGAGCCGGGTTTTCAGGTTATACTTGTAAATGTTTCTGAAAGCTCCCTCTAGAGCTAGCTGTCTCAGATGTTTAACACTGATCCTTCTGTCAGGAATCTGAACGACAAAAATGCAGTTGGGAATTACTCCTGAGGCTCGGGCACTTTGCAAGGTGACAGGACTTGCTGAATTTATACTGCTAAAGGACTGCTAAAGCACTTAGGTTTTATATATGCATTGCTCATACACATACTCTGTTAAGTTTGTAATTCTGATGTTTTGCTATCACTTAGTAGTTATAGTGAATTTGATCGTCTTGGTGCACATTCTGGTTTAGCATCTTGAAATGGTTTCGGAGGATGAATCTGTTCCACACAAGCAGACCTTGATGCAACACTGAGTAGATCTAATTTCCATGTCCCAGGCGCTTGCCACAGTCTTCCAGTCCTTGTATTTTCACCCTTAAATCCTCTTTCAGCTCAATGTCAAAATAAAAGTCACCATACCTGGCATACTTGCAGCTACCAGAGGTAGGATGATGTGCTCCCAGAGATTTTGGAAACAAAATGGACAGGAAGTTGTACAAAGGCAACCTTTCCAACTGGAGCTCTGCCTTAAACACTAGAAAAAAATAAGTAGTAAATGTATTCTGTTTATGACAAAACATAAACATTTAGACAGTTTTAGTATTCTGATTTATGGCTTAAACTAAATCATAAATCAGAGAGTTTAAAAAGGAAAATCTTAAATAGATTTTGGGACATTGTAGGAAGAGGCATTTTACTTTTGAGGGTTGTCAAAGATCTTAAACTCCTTCAGTAGCATCTGTTGACATGTCATTCTGCTTTATCTGTACACGATTAAGAATTCTATATGGGTAAAATTAGAGAAAATAGAACTATTAACCACAGGCCAATACACATATGTCTATAGTTGTTTAATAATAATAATAACAACAGTAACAATAACAATACAATAACAATAAAGTAAATTAATGTACTACAAACAGACAAAATGAATTATCAGTAATAACATGAGTGTAACTTCCCCCTCTGGGAGACTTCATGCTTCAGAAATAACGTTTATATGGGAATTCTGACTACTTGCTCTTGAGCTTATTGGCACAGTAATATAAATGTTTTTCAAAGCTGTAAATCTGCATTAAATATATTTACTCATGAGTTTTTCAAAATTATTTAATAAGCAATTAATTACACTGACTTTTGATAGGAAAAATTCCTAAGGCCGTGTTGGAACTATCATAGCATATGGTTTTATAACTTACTAGTGATTTCTTTAACCGGTAGATCTTTGCCTCTCCCTGCCTGAATTATTGCCATAATAGATCAGAAAGATATGTCAATCTGTCATAGAAATGTCAGCATTTTAATTGTGTTTATTTTTTGATAAGGACTCTTGTAAATGTATTTTCTTCATCCGATTAGAAAGGAACTATCATAACACAAGTACTAGAGTCATATGTAGCACTCCTTGATAGAAGAACTACAAAAAGTTATTTCAGTTCACGTATTATGGTCCATCATACTTTCTTATTTCCATATTTTATCAAGTTAGATTCCTATCTCAGTTATAGAGGTGAAGCTTAGGAACCACAGATCTTAAGAACTGCGTGAAAATAATAGGCATTTACATCAATGGAAGAAAACAGAATTTTGTTCCTACTTTTACATATCATTGATGATAAAGAATATAATACCTTCTGTACAACAGCATTTTTCCATCCCATCAGTAACTATTCAAAATCCATTAAGAATAGTTTCCTTTCAGAATAAGGAGAGGACAAAAGTATTGGGCATACACAGTGATTCACTTTTATAAATTAAATTTTTCTTCACAAGACACGAAAAAGTCTTGTAATTTGCACTTCAGTAAATTTTCCACTTTCTCCACCACACCTCAAGAAGAAGCAAAGTTTTAACAGAGATTTTTGTCTATAATTCTGAGAACTAAATTACTAGGCAAACAAGCCCAATACAAATTAATTTCATATTTCTGTAACAAGCCCATAAGCTTAACATGTTGGCCAGCCATCACTGCTATCTATGTTCTTATGTGTTTCCATTAATGTTTTAAACAGAATCATAAAAGCCTCAATTTTCCTGAGCTTCAGGGCTCTATTCAAACTTTGAAAGTGTCCCAACAGGTTTAACAAGGCTCTTCAAGTCCTTGAAATCTATTTCTTAAAGATCAGGACATGAGATTTTGTAAATGGCAACTATTTTTTGCATAGTTCATTCAAAAAAGTCTGAATTTCCTACAGTAGATTATGTTGTCCAGAGTAGAGGAATGGACAGGAAATTCCAGTGAATTCCTCTGTGTTATTCAATTCTTAATGCAAAACTTATCTCAACAATAGAATGAAAAGTATAATTATGTTATTCCATTATTTGAGGTCGTGCTTAAGAAAAACTGAAGCATAACCTACTGTACGTGACGCATAAACAGTTGTACAGTACTGTAAGAGTGAGCTGGGAGGAAGATAGGTGACTATGACAATAAATCTGTAAAGAGACAGGAATCTCAGGTAGTGTAATTCAGCTTGATTTTTGTTATGCTAGTGGAGACAGACAAATTTACACAGGTTCAGAATCTGGCTTATATATCTTTAACTACCTTTTAATTCTATTTTTTTCCCACTGTTAGTATCTGGGTTCCACACATGCACTTTTTACCTTTATGACAGTAGTGTGAATGGAATTTTGATGAACACTGCACAGTTCCTTTCCAATCAGTCTTTCTTTTTGATTTATTATCACATTTTCCTCTTAACATTCATCCAAGATTTCTGACAGTCAGGTCAGGGCAAAAGTTGAGTAAAAAGTATTTCAGCTACATAGTTTAATGAATTGAGGTCAATTTTCAATTTGGAGTAACCTGTGGAATACAATTTTTCTCTTTTAAGCTTAGGTTTTCTCCCTTTTATAATAAAAATACCTAATTCTCTGTTTTAATCAATACAATATGTCTTTTCTCACTGATAAATGAGCTCAATAATGCTGTAATTCTTTCAACACTGGATTAATGTGCAACTCACTCATTATGCTAGGCATACAGAGAACACACTAAATGCATTAGTAATCACATTCAGGAAACAGAAATATCAGCTTTAGTGCTACATGATCTATGAAAAGATGGAAAAGTTAACAAAGAAAAAGAAAATATCTTGTTACTAATTGATTTTGATTGACACAATCTATAGTAGCTCATCCCAAGAAGATCTGTGGAAATCAATTCAGAAAGTTCATTTTAATGTCATGATTTAGAAAGAGAAGAAAAGTTAATAATGATTGGCAAAACAATGAGCTGCAGCAGCGATGACGTATCCTACTTCGAAGATGAATAAGAATTAATCTTTGAAATATTCTTTGGTCAGAATTGCTCACATTCTCAAACATTTATTCCAATACAAGTAAGCCACAATCAATGCTGTTTTAAAGAATAAAGTAAACATTATAATCATTTTTACCAGGTGAGTCATTTCTGTTTCATTTGAGTATTGGGCAAGAGAGGACTTCGCTTCATGCCAAGGATCCTTCCTGTGCTGAAGGAAGAAAAACTTGAGTTTGTATTCATGAAGGGCAGAAAAACAAGAAATCTGTTCTGAGACTGAGGAAAGAAATCTGCTTTGTTATTTTTCATAATATTAGTTGGTAATTTGCAGCACTGCTTTGATGCTATTGATGAACGATTCCTGTAGAAATGCATTGGTCTACTTTTCATGAAAATGAAAAACTGCAGAAGTCACAAATGTGGTTCCTTGTGAATACTGTGTTACTCTGTCACTTATTACACCACACGGTAGCAAGTTGACATTGCTATAAGCTTTCATGTATGCTAGGCAATCCTTAGCTGTGTTCTGCACAGCATGGAAGCAATAGCGTTAAGTGGAAGATGGTCTGTGAGTATGTATATTTGATGTCTCATTATCTGTTTCATTGTAACATTTCATTGATTATAATCACAATTTATGGTAAAACGGGAAAGAAAATGTTTTCAGTCTGATTTCTTTCTTAATATTAATAAAAAGAACTCCCTAACAACAACTCTGAAACATTGAGTCACCTTACAAGAGCATATGGGAGTCTCCAATGTAAATTCATAGCTGGTGTCTACTCAAAATTTATTCTGCTTCTAGGTGAGCATACTCAAACATGCTCAACACCTAAATCCTTCAATTGAAAACTAGAACTACAGATTGAAAGCAAACTATTTCTGTATATTCCTTATTCATTCATGTTCTTAGCAGGACTCTAAGACAGATTGTTTGGTACTAATTTGCATTGCTGAATCCATTATTGTAATCTGCTGGCAGCAACTGCCAAACCTGTGAATGAAGACAAGTAAATGGAAACCCACCAGGATGAACAGATTCATAGGATGTAAAAAATGGGATATGCTATATAAATTGGAATCTCAGAATGCCCATCACAAATGTAATTGCCTTGGAGAACATTTCTGCTCAACCAGAGCATACACATTATTTATCCCCAAAATCATAAGTAAATCCTGCTGAAGCTGATTTGAATATTTAGACTGAGTTCAGTTTACATTACCTTACTGTTGGACAAAAAAGGGAATCAGAGGACAGAAAAGTTGTCAAAATCATTATTAAATGCAAGGGATGGAATTCTGGCTTTAGCTGCAGTTATGTATGTTCCGTTGTGTTCTTCAATGTGCTATTAAAATTATGACAAGTATTTTTTCAAGTTTAGTGGTATCTATTATTATTTTTTAATCTGAAGAATACATGAGTGTGGTCACTTGAAACTTGATCTGTGTGTAGCATGGGAAATAAACAGGAAGTTAGAGGTCTGAATGTTGTCTCAAGGCCACAATTTCATTAAATGTTATGTCATGAAAATGTTATTTCTCTCTGTTTTCACAAAAACTGGGATGGAAGCTTCTGCTGTTTGTGTTCCGGATATTTGTAAAGTGCTAACACATATAGAAGGTATTAACATGTCATTGTCCTCTTGAATTGTATTAAGAATAAATTATAAAAATTAGGCCCTCTGTATATCTTAGACTAAGTAACTCTTTACAGAAAAAAATAACTCTTTATAGATGTTTCCAAGGAAAGTAAAAGTAAAGATGCCCTGTTACTACAGGCTTCTGGTTATTTTGAGTGAATGTCACTGTATCAGTTGACCAGATATAAAAGAGGATGAAGTAAATTGACTTGATAACTTAGCTTAGAGTTGAGGTTTGCTTTTAATAGTAACTGTATGAAGCAACATGTCTAATGGATTCAAATTTCTTCCTCCTACAGTCCATTCCTAAGTGTAGTTGACATAGTGTCTTATTTGTCCTACTTCATAGTAGTCAAGTTCTTATACTTTGATACTGGTGATGACAAAATGACACCAGGTGTTTTCTATATATCATATCAGTCTTTCTAAGGTGTAATTCAAATCTCTACTGCAAACCTGCCAGGCTCTAGAGGGACTTTTTCTGTGATGCTGGAATATTTGAGGCTCTTTTGTTTTATGGGGATTATCTTTTAGGACTGTGGTATTCATTCAGTTTGTAGACTGCCCCATCTGTATGTCAGAAAACAAATACTTGACAATTTAATTTTAAGCAGGGTGAATTTTCAGCTTTATTGTACTATATTCATCATTTTTAAGCATTTGCTATGTTTAGAGGATGTGGGCATATGCTGGAAAAACACAGAATTACAGAACTGCAGGCGTGGGAAGTGACCTCAAGACATCATCAATTCCGTGCTCTGTACTAAAGCAGGTTCCACTCAGCAGGTCACACAGGTAGGCATCCAGATGAATCTTGAATATCACCACTGAAGAACACCAAAACCTCTCTGAGCTACCTGTCCCATTGCTCCTTCACTCTCAATATAAAGAAATTCTTTCACATGATTTTATGGAACTTATGTTCAAATTTTAATCCACTGCTTCTTATCACTCTACTCCACAAAGAAGGGCCTGCCTCATGCATTTGCCTCCCACCATGCTTTAGATATTTATAAACTCTATTCAGATCCCTTCTCAGTCTTCCTTTCCCCAGGATGAACTGTCCAGGGTCTCTCAGCCTTTATTACAAGGGAGATGCTCCATGCCTGTTATCACCTTTGTGGCCCTGCAGTGGACTCCTTTTAGTAGATCCCTGCCTTTTTTGAATAGGGAGCCAAGAAGCAGACACAGCATTCTAAATGAGGCCTCACCAAGGCAGAATAGAGGGAAGGGTCACCTCCAACTTGCTGGCAATGTTATTTTTAATGCACCTCAGGATCCCACTGGCTTTGTTGCTCACAACGACACACTGCCTGCTCAAGACCAACTGTTGCCCTTCAGAACATCCAGGTCCTTCTCCACAGAGTTTCCTTCCAGCAGGTCATCCTTAACTTGTACTGATATGCACAGTTATTCCTCCTCATGTGCAAGACTCTCCACTTTCCCTCGTCTCTCACAGAGAAAATAGAAAAAAGTGATAAAAGTCCACAGACAGGCAGCAAATAATATATATTTCTTTCTGTGTTTTGTTTGTTTGTTTGTTTTTGTTTTTGTTTTTAGATACTTTCTTGGCCATCAAATGTTTCCTCCAAAGCTGAAGAAAATCCAGGTAATATACTTTGGAAAGTAAGATGAGTCACATCATCTTACAAGACAGAAATAATAATAATAATAATAACAACAACAAACATCAACAAATACAGTAAAAACTAATAGCATTGTGAACTTGTGAGCTCTGGCTGTCTCACATCTCTCACATTTAGCTTCCTTCCTATGTGCATGACAGCCAGCCTCCCTTGCTGCATGCAGGGCATCACAAGGCAGTTGGCCTTTTGTAAGTAAGCTGGCACTTAAAAGGGTAGAAAAGATGAGGATCCTCCTGGAAGTGAGTGAATTTAATAAGTTCACTGCTTGGAGGAGCAGAATCTTTCCGGTTCTGTCCCCTCCTGCCTCCTTTTGCCCCAGTGCTCTTACTGGCAGGACACTGTAGAAAGCTGAAAAATGAAAACGTCCTTGGATCTGCACAGCACTCCTCAGCGACAACTTACACATCACTGTGTTACCAACACCGTTTTTCTCATAAAGCCACAATGTAACATCGTAGGAGATACAACCCAGAAAACCATCTCTGTCACAGATGAAACCAGGGCAAGAAGAAACAGGGACTTTATTTTCTGCAGTGCCTATGTTTGAGAATGGATACTTCAGTATCAAAAGCAGCAATGTAAATAAACATTCCTCACCCCAAAATGAAAGTTTGCTTAACACTAAATCTGGGCTTCCATCCCAGATCTTCAGTTCAAACATACCTGAGAAGGGGATTTCCTTTCCCTTGAAATCTTTTAAGTACATTGGGTCAGAATGCTGCTTAGTTCAGAATGCAAAGCAAGTAAAATTATAAAGCTAGTATAAGGCTCTGCAAAAGCAGTTTGCTCTCAAGGCAAGCCAAAGGAAAAACAAAAGTAAAGTTATACAAATTTGAAGTATAGCATTCTAAGTCATCAGAACTTGAAAAAATTACAGTTTTCTAAATAACCATACCTTAATAAGATATCATCACTTTGGGTGATGATAGATATGGATATTTTTATTTTGCTTTATATGATATTACTTGATACATATATATAATTGATATATGTTTGTGTGTGTGTTTTGTGAGCTAAAACACAAATTGTAACTTTTTCTTAATTATTATTCTCATAACATTCTTATGAAATAAGAAATACTGGTGATGTTTGGCTGACTCAACAGTTTAACTTCCATCAAACTAAAACAAGCAAGCAAATCAATCTTTATTATTTATAAACAGTACTAATGACAATAATAAACTCCTCATGGCAGGATGCACCATAAAATTTTTAGAAATACATTCTTACATGTTATCCAAGTTTATACCTTAGTGCATACACATAGATATACATCCATATGAGGTCTAGATGAATGAAAATATGCAATCTTCCAACCATATCTTCAGGTGGATTTCAGCTCATAAAGCACACATAATAGCACATGACTGGCATTTTACGGTTTCCCTCCCAAGGAGGACTTTTTTCTTTTTAAGAAACTGGAGTGTTTCATTTGAAGTTCCTCGAGGGAAGTGACGCTGTAATCAAACTGTGGTAACAGTGACTTTCCTCTCAGGGTTTGGCTAAGAAAAAAAACTAAGATTTCATACTAGCAGGAGTGTTGATTCACGCCAGTTGGTTTCATATTAGAAAAATAATAGTGCTCTAGCCTGTGTCAGATGAGCATGCTGAATAACAGATGGAATAGTGTAGAAAAATATCTTCTATGTTTCACTTCTGTTTTCAACATTTTGGATTGACATTTCTGTAAAGTTCAACTGACTTATGATTAAGTAAGTCTGTGCTAGCAAAGAATAATATTTTTGAGCAAAACCAGTGGGCACACAGAGCATGACATACATTACTGTTTTTTCTTGGATTTCTATTTGTTTGTGGCTGCATATTTTTTCCATACTGATATTTTTGGGTCTTTAAAGAAAAGTCAACTGGACCAACCAAGAAACAAATCCTTGAAGGCAGATGTTAATTCTAAGTGGAAAGCCAGGTGTGAACATTTACAAATTTGAGCCAACCATAAATGATAGATAAGAACATGACTTTCTGTTCCCAGAAGAAATAAATGAGTGCTAACGGGGAATTTTGATCTTGCCGTGATTTTAAGAAGAAAGGTTAAAAAATGATGTGAGAGAAGTGGGGAGAATATATAAATATTTATTTTATGTTTTTATTGCTTCAGGAAAGGGGATCAGATTTGGATTATTTACCTTATACAGGAGGATTTTTATTTAGTTATTAATACTCTGCTCATACAATGTCAGGAAAATTTATTTTGAATTTTCCTACATCTTATCCAGGAATACTGGCTAATTCTCCCTTTCTGATCTGGAGTCCTGCAGCTCAACCTAGCAGTTCTTGGAGAGGAATTCTTAAATTCTAGTGTATTTGTTAAAACAGCAAGTGTTACTTTTTCAGAGAGCTTGGGTATATAGTGTCAGCTGGGCACCAAAGTTGTCCTAGTTTAATTAAAAACTTTCCCTCACTGGTTAGATTCTTTCAGGGTTTCAATAGTACTGAGAAGTGTTTGGCTAATACAACATCACAGAGCTGGCTGAAGCAGTTCTCTTAAGCATGAGGTGTTCTGACTACAAGATTAACAGCTGCAGGCAGGAATGTGTAGTATAATAAGCCTCATCTTAATTGGTAAAATTAAACCAAAAATCAAAGCTCTTCATTTTATTTTTCCTTCCAGAGTGGCTGGAACCAGAATAATGTATGTGAAAATTAAACTGAAGCAAAAATATTCTTTTTCAATATGAACCTCCGTCAAGTAATTCTGAGTTGCACTGGAGTTTAATTGCATAATATTGGATTTTTGTTCATATTGAATCATAGAATTAGTCTTAACTCCTTACTCTCATTTTCCATGTTATAGTATATATATATATCTTTATATATATCTTTATATATATATATATATATATGAAAGAGTCTGTTTTGGGTAAAAACAACTAAGAACATTTGGGAAAGATGATGGAAAAAAAAACAGGAAGGAGGAAACAACAGAGGAAAACATGCAGAGTGGTCTGTAGAGGGGACAGACAGACAAAATCTCACAGCAGTACCTTTGAATAGCCATTCCTTACCACCTTCCCATGGGTAAGCTACAACTATATTGTAATTTAAGAGCATAATGACAAACTTTTTGCTACTGTTACTGTTTACTTAATTCGAACCTAGACATCTAGACATCACTTACACAGGTAGGAGGCCTCTTGAAAGTTCAACCTGCATAACCTACTGATATTTTGTCTCAAAGGTTGCACATTTACAGAGGAAAATGCTTTTTTTGTTGCTTCTTGGTATGTAGAGCTTTACTGTGTCAGAACTAGTTTACTATTTACTTTGCTTCATTGGTGTTTGCAATTTAGGATGCAGCAGCAGCAGGTTTGATCTTCTTAAAGTATTCTTTGTGTAGTTAAGTTGGCCTAATAATGCCAGAACTCAGGGCCAGGCAGGATGCTTTGGATTCATTGTAATAGGAAATTGCTATACTTTACATAATGGGATTGAAACAAAATTTGTCTGTTTATGTATTAAAATCTGAGAAAGCAATGGTTGTTATTGAGAGGTGCTTGTCCTTTGAGAGGAATATGCTGTCTGCAATCCTAAAACTTAGGAGATCTATGCAGGGAACTTGGCAAAGAATATGCTGGAACAAGACTGTTAGTTAAATGTGCCTTGGTAAGCAATATTTGCTATCCCTTTTTTATTATTATTTTAATATAAGTTGTGGTTTGTATGATCTACTTTTTATCTGACCTTCAGGTATTGTTTATCATCCTGAAACATAAGCTGTTTTAGCTAGGTTCTATACATTTCTTTATTCAAAGCAAGCAATGAATATATTATAGATGCAATGACTACAAATACCAGATGACATCTTTAGCTTTGTTTTCTGCAAATACGTTTTTTCCTGTGCTAGGAATGAATGCTCTAAAATAAAATTTATATGTATATATAAAATTATTTTTTGTCATTGAAGATCTTGGACAGGTTCACATCATCTGGAAAGTTGAATTATATTCAGTTCATTATGTGTGCATAGGTCTTGAATAGCTTCAAAAGAAAAAGACCTCATTTGTATCAGATTCACAACCTAACACATCCAGTGTATTTCTGCATAAATGATACCTTGCATCACCTACTCAATTGGACTTGTCAGGTGCTGAACTGAGTTAAGTATATCATCCACAACATCACATACATCATTCTTAGTACTAAATACATCACCTACTGAACTGAATGTCTCTCTATTTTAAGAAGACTCATAATAAACTGGTTGTGTTTCCATTCACGTGTTTAGCTGGATATAAATTTTGATGTATTTGTTAAAGATGAACATCCCCCAAAAAAGTGAAATGCTTGATATACAGCTGACATAACATTTCCTGAAATACCCATGCTAAGAACAGTACTGATTGTATGAACAGCTGAATTGCATACATCAACTTGCTACAGTGATCATATCTGACACATTCACTTTCCAGAAGACACCAATCATGTGAATGAGCTGAAACCACAGTCAGAAAAAGTTTAGGTCAGCAACAGCCCTAGAGGAAGAACAATTACTTAAAGCTGACAACAGGCCTTCAGACACACAAGCAGTTTAGCATAGGTTTTCAGACGCGCACATGAGAAGATTTATCACCATGAAAAGATGAGAAGGAGGTAGTGTAGACAATCAAATTTATTTCATATATTAAGATCTTGGTTGCTTTGGTCTGTCTTTCAGTCTACTTTTTTTTTCTGTCTCTACCGGTAATTTTACTGTTTCCCGTATTAATATCCCTTTTCTTATTTGTTGATGTACTGTACAAGGAAAGACAGAATATAAAAATATATAATTTGAATTCTGTATTCATGAACGAGGCCAGGGAATGTTTTCAACCTTGATACTTTAGTTGACCATCTGCATTTTAAGTAATCTGAGAAAGCGACATCAATTGGAAATAACTATGTTTTGTTCAAAAGGAAGCCTGCAGTAGAGATGGAAAAAAATCCACTATCAGGAGCAAGTGTCTCCTAAGAACAATTAATGTAGAGATTAATTATGTCTTTCCCTAAAGAGCTGAAATGGCTTTTCTTCTGCTGCAGAACTGTGTGCCAGCCCTGCCCAAACTAGAAATATTATTGAAAAATGGATTCAGGTAGAGGCTCACAAACAGGTATGAATAGCAGTTTTATAGATAAATGCGATCAGGATGGCAGGAGGCTTATGAATAAAAACAGTGGTAAATTAAGAAAAAAAGACTAAAGCAATTGTTAGTATGAAATGATACATATGGGGTAGCATTTATCAGGTGTCTGTGACATCGCATTTCCAGAGTGAAAAAACCAGCACACAAATTTGCGTGCAACACATATACACAATAGAGGTATTCTTATTTTCAACTCTGACCACTGAGCAGTTCAGATATTACTGTAAATCTTGGAAATCATGGTTCTCTCATTAATTTCTAAGGATGACAGGCTGAAGGAGAAATAGCTTAGCATTGCTTGAGCTATATCAATTCACTCATCCTCGCTTTTCTTTCAAATATATATATCTCAGAGTTCTACGAAAATCTGAGAAACTGTGGTTAACATGCAGCAGTATTACACACACTTGAGAGCATAGGTGTGAACTTTCTGACTTCTCCTGGATATTTCATGGAGCTACTTCAGTAGTTTAAGTTCCACTGGAATGGTGGCATAACTTATTAAGCTTACTATGCTAATATTGCTGTTACTGATATGTTTTTCTGCAGACTTCATGAGACTAGATTTTACCAACTTTTTCATTTTATTCACTTCTACCGAATGAGACAAAGAAACATACACACATCTTTAAAATAGCATCTTCTTCATTCACCCTGATGTCTCACTGTTTTAGTATCCATTTTTAACTCTTACTTGCAGACCTTCAGCTACATTTCACTCCTTATACCAGTGCAACTGGATGAGGTATAATATTAGAGATATCCTGAGATATCAAAATACTATTGAAAAAAATATATATATATTATTTATTTTGAAATAGAGAATTTCTTCTTTTTCTAGGAGACATTCAGTATTAAATTTGTTTTATACTCCTTCAAAAAGAACCACATCCGATTTCATTATTATTGTAAATCAAACTAAATGCTACTTAATCTACTTTGTGTGTTTCTCTAAAATTGACATGGATTTTGTTTTGTGAAATGTAGATTCTTCATTTTTTTGTCTAAAGGTGAAAACACAGATATTTTGACAAAAAAAAAGCAGAGCTTTAAAAAGTATTTCTAAGCCATTTTGAATCTTGATGAAATTTCTATTAGCAGTTTTAATATTGGGTAAATTTTGTCTTTCAAAAAACTATTTTCTATATACTCATTATCCACTATGAATTCAGGTAACCATCTAGTGGAGAAAAAAAAAAAAAGAAAATTGAAAATAAAACCAAAGGCCAGGTCATTTTCTTGACTACAGTCCATAACTAAGCAATTTCCAACTTACAACTGAGCTGATACTTCTATAGGTGATTACAAGCTTCACCCTGTTCAGTCCAAATTTGACATATTTGTTCTTGTTTAAAATTGTCATTGTTTAAAAAAGGGAAAATGCTAAAATTTTAGTTCCTGTGACAACTGCTGATCTCTTGAGGAAAATCTTAAGGCATGTATTTGGGATATCTGCCAATCTTAGAACTAACTCCTTTATATAAATTTTCATCAGTTGCCTAAATAGAACAGTGAATGAAAATGTCTGACACACAAAGCTCAGGACTTGAAAATGTGACCCCAGATCCTTGTACAACAAAGAAGGACAAGCTCATTCTCAGCAGATTAACTGGTCGTGTCTCCATTTGCTAACATTTATTGATTTATTTGCAAAATATAAATAAAATTATGACTTTAAAAATAAGAGGATCAAGGAAACCTGAAAGATGCATCTCAGTTTTATGGATAGTGGGATTCTTCTGTTAATGGTTCCTAAATTCAAAAAGGCAGCTCCTGATCACAGATATTCAGGCTGAAGTTCTATAGATTATCTTTCACTGAAGTTTCATTACTGAAGTATTTCTGCTCTTTGTAAAGTATGTAGGAGAAAGGAGTTGGGCTAGGTTAATGCTGAAAAGGCTATGTAAGAAGAAACAAAAGGCCCACCACAAAGAATAATATATATTAAGTTTCACAGGACAATGTAAGAAGCTCAGAAATAATGTGAAATTAGATTTTCAGTATCTTTGGTTGCTAGGTAAACAGATACAGGAATGATGCTGGTTTTAATCAAACCAAATATGTGCCTTTGAACTAAAGTTTGGTGGAATAGTTGAAGGCTTTACACTGTATTGCTGAACTTGCCCAGATAACTCAAATAGATTCTGAAGAACTAACACAACTATCTGGGGTACAGAATTCAAAATATACAATGATGGTATAGCTATATTGTCTCTGAATTTCATACTTAAAGAAAGAAGAGAGAGCCGAACTCCTTCTGGTATTCTAGTTACAGCTAAGAGGATAGTTTCCAATGTGTGTCTGACACATTTTGCTATTTCAGTGGTAAAACTATTTCCAAACATGCTGGATATTCCATTGAACTTGTTGATTGTTCACAGTTACAAACTCTCTATTCAGAGGTTTGATGTTTAAGGTCTAATATTTGATACTGAATGGTCACAAAAAAGGTGAAGATTTTGTACACATCTTACCTCTTTCCTTGTTCCGTTCCCAGACAAGTTTTGTGTTATTATGCAAATAATGATAAATACAGGATGGCTGTTAGATTTACTCATGCTAAAACTCTCATTGAAAGAGAAAGAGTATTAAAAAAATGGTATAATGGAATAATAATAATAATGGAAATGCATTTATATATAAGAACATAGTCAAAGTATCCCACAGCATGTTACAAAATGAATTACGCATTTTAAAGTCGGATCTAAAAATCTGAATATTCAACTGAAAAATAGAGCAAAATAAGTGAATGCTATTACATTGTCATCTGGATAATTCATGAGATAAATACTTAGTCTCCAGATGCAGGAAACCGGAGTCTCAAGAAAAGGTGACTAAAATGACATTCTACAAGCAAACATAAATGTTGTCAAGAAAATAAAGCATAGTTATTTTATTACTAACTCAGTAATGTTTCACACAGTGAAATTACCTATTGTCTGATTTCAAGTAATCAAGTATCTATTGAACAATGCAGGTTTAACTTATGACATGTTTTGTCTGGGAAGACATACTCACAATGTTAGCAATACCTGAAAGGTATTATACAATCCACAGGACATGCATAAACTTACTTCACATTAGAGTTCAGGTATATCCTCTGAATTAGACCTTCTCTAAATAGCTGAATCCGCAAGAGTAGTATTCAGTTGGTACATGGTACCATTATTCTTGGTGCATATATTAGTCTTTCTTGGCAATCAGATATTGGTTTAGATTTCAATTCATTCACAGATCAGGTGATCTGAACAATGATGCTAAAGAGCATTCTAATAAATTTGTCTTTTACATAACTTTTGAATGCAGAAAAAAATTATCTAGAAATTTATATCTCTATGCCAGAATCTGCATCTTTCACTATAAATTTCACCTTTGTACTGAGTTATCTTTACTCATTTTGCATTCCCGAGGAAAAACTATGTAAAATTTTTAACATTCTTTCCTTACATTCTGTATATACAAATGTTCATATCAATAAATCTATGCTGTCAATGTATTTAATCTGATGTCTAATATTAGTACAGTTTCAGGTGAATTGCATTATTATAAAGACAAGGGAGGCAGAACTAATAGAAAAGTGTCCTGAAGCAATCTCAGTGTTCGGAAACTTATTGAATAAGACTAATTAAGACAATTACATTAAATTAAGCTTTTTTTTTTTTTTTCCAAAGCATTCTAAAAAATAGTCATCCATCTAATATGCTGTAGAAACAAGGAGAAAAGCCTTCACAAGCCCAAATCTCCTATAAGAATACATTATGATAAAAATGAAAGTAAATTGCATGTACCTTTTCTAAAGTGAAGTAAGTAGTGATTTGTATTTTCTTATTGCCTTAAGAAAGGTGAGAAAGACTTATAAACATAAAAGTCTTAATTTTATGAGTGGACACATGCTACTATAAGTAGTTCATAAACTTTTTCCATAAACATTTGTGAGCCTATAGTAACAAATCCAACTGAATGGAAGTAAACTATATTGCATTTTTATTCTTATTTAGTTTTATGAAACAGTAAAAAAAGACAAAACACTTTCTATAATGAAACACCTAAATAGCTACTGTGAGTTACACTGCTCCTTAAAAGTACAAAGAAAAACATATGTTCAGTAATATAGTGAATTGTAGTAACTCTTAAGATGCTGTGGAATGACATTTAATTAAGAAAAAAAAACAGACATCAGGAATGATTCTTCACTTAGATTTAATTATGCACACAAGGGAAAATGGTGTTTATGTACATTCATGTTTTATATTTTCTTTTACTACATATCTGCATATAAAATAGTATTCCCTTCTATAAAGAAACATAAGCTCATTCAGCTCCACTTACAAATTCAGTGTTATGCTATTTTGTATCTGCTTTTAATAGCTGCAGAATTAGGCTCAAGTGACATTGTCCATATGCAATGCAGATGTCTTTTAGATAGTCAGTGGCTTCTGTCTTGGAATAGGTAGACTAAAAGAAAGTGCATGAACATAGCTATGCTGGCTAACTCCCTTTCTCAGTGTTGCTGACTTGTCTTCTGTCTCTTCTGCTCAAGGCATTAATATGTTTTGGTAGTGAAACTTATGGAAAAAGACAACTTGTTTGGAATGCTACACAATTTTTCAGCCCCACAGACATACCTTGGTTTCCTCATCTCTTATTGCTGGGAACCAACTTTCAGCATTATAGAGAAAGAACTATTGGAATCATCTGTGCAGTCATGCTACCCCATCCTTTCCAAGCAGATTGGCCATTTCCACCCACTACTAAATCTATTCAGCTGCCTTTAAAACTCCAGCCCTGCTGAATCTTTTCCCATGTCTGACCTTGTTCACTTTCTGTCTGTGTAGGTGACAAATTATTGTCATCTGTACTTCATTAGAAATGATACTACCAATAAGCATAAGATAATTTACTAAAAGAGTTTATGATAAATGAACAAAAAAAATTATATTTGTCTGCTCGAGAAAAAAACAAAATTGCTTCTGACACATTTCTGGCAATAGTAGACTAAGTGCTCACAGATAGCCTAATAGTGGTTTACAGAAAGAAGAATGGAATTCACCCAACTAGTGAGGGAGCTCTCTGGCTATGCAGCAGTCCCTTACAGGAAGCAGCCAAGGTCGGAAGTGATGCTCTCCCTTCAGTGGCTGGCACCTATATGAGCCCAGGGTGGCTCCACCCTGGGTTTAGCCTACTGGTCACAATTTGCCTGTGCTCCCTGGGCCAGCCATACACCTTCACCAGGTGCTTAGTCACCAATTCAAGCCATGATCTAACTGTCTTCCTACAGGATTTATATAGTATTTTCAGGGCTTTAACGCTTTTTACAGTTACTGTGTTTTCTTTCTGGGAAGAAAGAAACAAAAAGCATGTAAGCAAGCAAAAACCAAGAAGCAGAATCAAAACAATCCCCTATTGCCTTTATGAAGATAGTACTGCTTATTGTTAACACTATGAATTCATTAAGGGAAACCTTCCAAAATTTGATACATCACCTTATGGCAAATTATAATTAGTTCTGTATTCTTTACAACACGTGATTAGATGCCAAGAGATCTTTCAAAGGTAACATAAAACGTTACAATGAATGTGATAATGGTTCTTTTGGAAAGATATTCATTTGTTCATTTTAGCATCCTCATAAATGTTTAAAGGATATAAATTAGAGTTCCAAGCCAATTAATTTTTCTGTTTCTCATCTCCAGTGATGTCTTTTAATTGTACTTTCATGCCTCTGAGCTTCTGCATGGAAGACAGCATGCAGAGATCATGAAAAAACGAAAACTACAAAATAAATGGTAAAAGTACAAAAGGGCAACAGAAAAAAATTCTACAGTTTTGTAGTTCAGGCTCATCCTGAATCAATTTTAAACATGGAAATAATTGTTTAAGTTTTAAACAGTTTTAATTTGTTGAGGTATGCGAAGCCTATATTATGACCTAGGTTAAAAAATATTGTGATTCATCTTAAATGTTACATACAATTTTACTTAATGAAATAAAAGCATTATACGATCTGTTTTGTACTACAATGAACAAGGTAAATTAATTTGTGGTCTAGAATATGTGTTGAATAATAAAAATCATGTTCATACTTTTGAAAGCTTTTTAATTCATCATTAGTCTGTTTGTTATCTTAATGTATGTGAAATATTTAAGGTATACAACTTCAAAATGCTTTTGAATCAGTGAATCTGGAAATGGAGTTTGAATACCTGAGAAAATTGAATATTTTTCGATAAGTATACTCCAGATCTAACCATTATTATTATTTCTTTTTTTCCCTAATAACATAAAATGTACAGGTATTAGCAATAGTTATTTCTTACAGTATTAGTTAAAGATGTTGCTTGCTATTTGATCTCTCACAAAACAATTTGCCGAGGTAGAGGACAAGGACTCTATTTAGTTATTTACCTACTAGTAAAAGAGAAAAAAATTCAGAACAAGCAAGTAATCCTCCCACCTATCCACTGTGAGATCTCCACTCCTGCCCAACTGAGTTTATTCCTAGGCAAAGTCTATTCCTAGGCAAATCTAATTTCTGTATTGATGATAAGTACAGGCAAGTGATTATAAATAGCAGTAGTAATAGTAGTGAAAAAAAAAAAAAGAAGTAATAATAAAAGTAGCACTCTAGATAATCCAGTAAAATCTATGCCTGACACAAATATTTCCCTATTATGTACCTATTTCAGCTCTTTTTTCTGCGCATTATATTATGTTTGATTAATGATCAGTGAATGACCTCCTTCTGTGACAGAAATCTGCACACATCATCCCATGTTGCAAAATCTGAAGAATATAAAATTAGGTGAGTTTGTAGCAAACAGCTGTTAGCTAGAAGGTTGTATTGAGGGCAATTTTGAAAGTGAAATATTTAACCAGACTCCAATGCTTCCTAATGACTTTCCATGATGTTATAAATATTATAAACAGGGCAGTCAGCAGAGTTGCTGCCTCCACCCCCTCAGAATTTATGGGAGAAAAGTAAAACAGTTACTGCAATATTGAGTCTCCCTCATCTGTCTTTAAAAATATAAAAATCCAGGACAAAAGAGAAGAAAGAAAGGGTGGTGTAGTCATTGACAGGACCGTTGTAAAACCATGGGTTATTTTCCAAAGACATCAGTCTTTAATCGGCAGGGAAGCCACAGTATGTCACAAATTGAGTAACAGTGTAAGAATTTGTACTTTTTTTTTCAGCACTGCAGGAATGCGCCTTTAAAAGCATACATGTAGCTAAGCTCCTTCCCTCTTCGCAACTTCTTAATGTCAGGATAGGTAAGAGGCATCAGTGTAACTAAACCTGAACAATCCTCTCTTGTCTTGTTGCGCTTTCACATAGCCACTGACCAACTTGTTGCCTTGACAATCCTCCCGATGTAATCTCATCACTGTACATATTTGCTCTTACATCTTAGATGAAGGAAACCTCTGTCAGTAACTATTTGCTGATAATTAATCAATCTACTAGTCAGTTCATGATCAATTTGCAAACAAATAAGAAGGTGAAATTACAGAATTCCAAGTTTGCTAGGGGACTTTGAAAACTAGAGTGAACTAGAGATGTATTTTGCCTGCTGGAACCTGTTCCTAGTCCTCTTTAAAATCAAGCTTTCCAAAGAGTAGGTAGAAAATTAATTATTGTCAATGGCATACCAGCTGCCTCTTTTGCTAGAAAATAACCACTCCTGTTTTGAGAAACAACTACTGTGCAGCTTGGCATCCCAGATGCAGCTCTTTCAGTCTTCATGTTTCTCCTCACATTCAAGTTGAAATACTTGTTTCTTTTCCTCTGTATCGCAGAAACCAAATGAAGGAGATGGAGAGAAATTTAGTGCTGTGTAATTTCTGATGCCAGTGCTGGGTACCCTGAGTAAAAGCTATCTTATTTATTGATTTAATAGCTCATAACTTCTTCTATATTGGAGGTTTAACAGTATGACAGAGAACAGTCACCATTTATAGGTGTTTTAAAACATTTTAGAGCATATCATTCCTGTCTTTTCTAATTGCAGTTCATTTATTTACAAATTACATAAAATTTAATATCTCAAAGGCAACAGGAGCGTGCAGGAAAATTCCTTGTCTATGAACTTGTCAGCAAAACTTCAATATTATTTCTACCACTATCGGATAATGTTCTTTCTGAAGAGGATTTCTGTCAGTATTCTTTTTCCCTTTCTATTTATCTTCCTTCCCCTTTCTTTATTAATAAACTACAATTATCTCAATTCTCAAGTCCTTATACTTTTAATTCTCTTCCTAATTCCACTATGTCAAGGGAGTGAGCAAACAGTTGCTTGCTTTTCAGCTTAAACCACACTACAGTCCTCACAGGTTGCCCAGATAGATCATGGAGTCTCCTCTTTAGAGATATTTGAGAGCTGACTAAATCCTAGACAGCTCTGTGTGGCTCTGCTGGAGCAGTGTTGGACCAGCTGACTTCCAGAGATCCTCTCCAACATTAACAATACTATGATTCTGTGAAGACTTCGATACTGAGAATGATCATGCATTTCAGACAAACTAAAGGATTCAATCATATTACATTACTGTGGAAACAACTTTTTAAATCCTTTTATGACACTTTTATTTAAACATATATTTCATTTATTCTCCTCTTGGGAGTTTTGATTTGTAACTAATATTTGCTTTGAGAACACGATGAAACTGGCTTCACTTAGAACCCAGGAAAATGGTGTAGGCTTTATGTACGAACCAGTTGCTCTAAAATTCTATGTTTGAGTATTTTAATATCCACTCTGTCAAGAGACTCATTTATAATTTGTATTTATATATCAAACAAAACCAAGAATGGTAGAGACTGGGAAAAACTTGCTATTCAATGTAAGTTTCCATTGACATACAGATAAGATGCTTTTCATCTGGGTGGGAAAATAGTAATAGCAAGATCATTTATAGAATGGGTAAAACAAGCTATATAGTGAAAATAACCACAAAATGATTAAATAGTAAGAAAATTTGCGTATAGAGAAAAATATTTTCACTCTTTGGAAATTTTGTTCTTGAAACTGAATGTTTGGTTGGTTGGTTTTCTTTTGTTAAAAGATATGACAGATGGAATAACAAGACCATCAGAACAGATAATATGGGAGAATAGGAAGAGTAAAGGCATTTGTCCAAGCTTAAGGTACTTGGCTGCTGGAATAATGTATCACAGGATCATAGAATGGCCTCAGAGATCACCTATTTTAAACTCCCCTGCCACAGACAGTGTCACTGACCACTAGATCAGGCTGCCCAGAGTCACATCCAGCCTTGCCTTGAATACCTCCAGAGATGGGACATCCACAACCAATCTGGGCAACCTGTTACCAGCTCCTCATCACCCTCTGAGTGAAAAACATCCCCCTAACATCTAACTTGAATCTCCCATCTTAGCTTAAAACTGTTCCTCCCTGTCCTATCACTATCAACCCATGTAAATGGTCATTACAGTCGTTCCCCCTCCTGTTCACATACTCCCTTCAAGTGCTGAAAGGCCACAGTGAGGTCTCCCTGGAGCCTTCTATTCCCATTTCCCTCAACCTTTTCTCATAGGAAAGGAAGGTATCTTCTGTTCTGCCTAACAAAGCTGAAGTACAGACGTTGAGGCTGATACTGACACTCAGAGACAAAGCATACCAGTTTGGCTATTAAGCAAAAGGTGGAAATGTGGTTCCTATGGAATTCTAATGATTATGAATGTTGTCTACTCTCAGTGATCAATTTAATATTAAAAGTTGGATGACCTTCAGCAAACTGTGTATGTTTTGGGGCCCTAAAAAGGAATAGGATTTAATCTGTATCTTCATACTCAGAGCTTATAGGTGACAAGCCCTAAGCAACTAATTTATTTTACATCTTGTCCTCTTTAAATATATGGAAACTTTGTGCTTTACTGGTTTTTGGATTTGGGTTGGATTCAAGGAAACTTCTGTTTTGTTGGTGTCTGACTTGAAGGTTATAAGTTTCCTGATTTCCTCTCTTTGGAAAATAATAATAATAATAATAATAATAATAATAATAATAATAATAATAATAATAATAAATAATAATAATAATAAAAAGCTAGAGATAAATGCTGGGGAAAAAAAGGCAGAAAAAATTGTCTTTCACTGAATGATCTTTATCTCTTTAGCATATTACTTGCACTCTTTCATAACACACAGATTTCATATGTGTACCAATCTCCATATGGATACAGTGCTAATCACAATATTATTACATTAATAACCACAGTGAAATAAAATCCTATCCTACTTGAAATGCATTAGCAACCACATAGTCTTTGTTATTCTTTCTCTTGTCTATGGCTATTTACCATAAAATCTGTTGGTATTCTGTAGTGAAAATGTTCATGCTTGATAATTTATTTTTCAGTTAGATCTTCTATTATGATGAAGGTTGTGTTTTTGAAGCAATGCTGGCAACAGGTTTAAGTTACTTTTTGAGCCTGAAGCATCAAATAAATTACTTTCCTAACCATGTTTGATAAGATCTATAAAGTTCAGACTTTGGTAGCCAAAACGATGCCTGGGAGTCACCACTGGTATGACTGTCAGTAAGGCTGAGAGTCTATGATGTCTCTCTGCAGATTTTCTTTATTTTTATGATAACAGATTTATTATTTTCTGGATACAATATAGGGAAGAATTGAACTAAAAGCTCTGCAAGTTAAATGCTAATTTTCCTTGTAATACAACTGTGGGACACTCCTTTTTACTATGGTTTTTTTTTTCATCACTCTGATGCAGGATGGCAAGTAAGAAAGAGCATGCTACAACTGCATGGTCAGCCTCTTTATTTTAAATGGTGCTGGTGACAAAAAGAAAAAAGAAAAAAACGAAAAAGAAAAAGAAGCCCTCTATGTTGCACTTTATTAAACTCAAATTGAATGTGAATAATAAGCTGGTGCTGCAGAATCTTATGCAGCTAAGGTGCCTAAGATAGCTGCGAATATTTACACTGTTAAAGCAACAACCATCTCATTAACCTCCTGAACTTGTGCTAACTTACGACAGTAAGTTCTACATGTTAATCAGTATACATATAAAATTATTGTAGCTGAATAAATGGTCTTTCTTTTTATTGAATTATGCCAGATTTATTTTTGTCTTGAATAGGAACAACAGCCAAAATCTTAAAATAAATTAAGACCTTAAGTACCCCTTTCTTCCTATTTCCTCCCCCTCAAGGAACAATGTCAGTTTGAGTGTAGAACATTCAGGAAGCTGGTGTAGCCACATCATTTGCCTTGTCTGCATAGCCTAATTTACTACTGTGTTTTATGATTTTCTCCACTTGATCCAAATAAATGAGCTCGTCAAATGGTGACTGCTGACCTTGCCTGCTACTTAGGGCTGTTATGCAGCAAACTCTCCACAATTTCTCCACGTTATGAAACACAGAATGAGAAGGCTTTAGCCTTCAGTAGCACTGTTTTCCCTTTGGTGTCTGCTGCTGAAACTCCCACTTGGTATATTTTCTGCTGTGCTCCCTATATAATAATATATATATATTTCTTGTAGTGCAATTGTCCACAGGTTGTGTGAAGTTTTACAGATTCTGAATATACTTAATTTCTGAGCAGAAACTATTTAAATGCAGCTGAAATCTCATGTTGGAAACTTGTTTATTCTGTACTGTTGTAAAGATGGCTTACTTAAGGTTTCATAATACTTTTACTCAGGTAATATGGAGAATTCACCTGCAGCTTTGCCACTCATTTTTATGTCCAAGGTAATGTAGGAATACAATACTATAATGAATTTGGTGGAATCTATTGCCTTTTGAAGAACTCTTCCACCTTTTAGCACTTGCATTTGTAGATACATATGCCTGTAAGTAAATAGATACGGGATAGACGGACTATCATTCTGCATATGTGAAATTGTTACCACTGGATGCATTTTCAGTTTTAATAAATATTTCTATTATTGGGGCAATCAAAATAATGGAAGTCAGATGGAAGCCTGAGTGTGCTGCATAGTGTAATTGTGTGACAGATAAAGATCTACTGCTTTGAAAAAAAATCCTTTAAGGGTAACATTATTAGTTAAACTTTTCTTCTGAGTGCAACCACAGTCTCATAATATGGTACTGTTGTACACAATATATATGATTCTGTCTCCTTTCACTATTAAGATGTAGGGTATCAACACTCTCACAGGATCTTATTAACAAATGTAGATAGCCTTATTTGTTATTTTGGCGGAACCATTCAAGTTCTATTTCTCTATTTGTGAAAATACAGAGCTGCACTTTAATTTTAGGCAATACTTGAATCATATTGACAATTAAATGTAGTAACAAAATGATCATAAATTTAATGTTTAATTAAAGATTAGAAAATTAATACTTCGCACAGACTGTACTAGGTATCCAGACCATAAGTAAACTAAGCAGAAGAGAAAAATCCATTTATAAGGCAATGAAGTATGATTTAAACCTGCTGTTTGTCATACTGTTAGCACTAAGTTAAGTGTGCTAAATTAAATATACAGGCAGATTTGAAAACTAACATTTTAAATGTTTTCATTTCTTTCCCATTGATTGTAGTTCTTCTTTTAAGCTCCTAAAAGATATTGTTTCTTTATTACTACACTAGTATTTATTCAAATATTCCTGTTAGAGATACAAAAAATTATTCTTGATGGTAAACAGGCACAAAATTAGATGTTTCTGCTTCAAGCAACAACTTGACTAACTCAATAAATGCTGACATACATGATTGCAGGGGCAAGACCCCATATTTATTGGAAGTTGTGGCCAAACTGTTTTCTTTAGTCAAGCTCAGGCTTCTTTCTAAATATATCTGAACAAAAAACTAAGTCTGTCAAGAAAATAAAGTATGAGAAGAGATGAGATGAGAAGCAAGATGAGAAGAGAAAGATACTACAAACTTGGTATCGTTACTAAACTACACTTTAAGCAGGGAGATGGTCTCTGTCAGTCTCATAAACTGCCCTACACTATTGCAAATGAAGTGTTGATCATCTGGGGTCTGCTTCTACACTGAAGTCAGTGACTGCTCACTTTATTAAGGAAAAAGCTGAAAACCTCCACTTTAATGTGTCAAAGGATCTTTTCTGTGTGTTATCTCAGACTCCAAATGTCCCCTGGAGTCGGTCAAGGTTTGCGTCTGTACACAGACTGATAACTCTGTGAGTTAAACAAGAGTACAGATTCTGCTAGATCACTTTAATTGCAAGTCTTAATCTCTTTTGTTACTGTCCTCATTACATACTCTCCCTTTTAGTATGTGAAGATGCAAAATGACATTTAGCAGAGAGGCTCTTCTATAAAAGATTAGGTTTGTATGCTGCAGCACTGAGCACCAGCACACTTCAGAGTGAAAAGTTTTATGTAAATTCAGTTCATGATTGG
This sequence comes from Callipepla californica brunnescens, assembly GCA_023055505.1. Taxonomy (NCBI): domain Eukaryota; kingdom Metazoa; phylum Chordata; class Aves; order Galliformes; family Odontophoridae; genus Callipepla; species Callipepla californica. Next base: position 62,027,785 of record JALIRH010000002.1, on the reverse strand, counting down.
AGAACTATTATTTTCAAATATATAAAATAAAAGTTTTCTGTTTTTTAGAACACATTTGAGACGTGCATCACTGGTCACCTTAAATACTCACCGCAGATTGAAATTTGTAATTTGGGATATCCTTAAGCTTTAATGTTTTTATTCTACAATATATGCAAAAAGTTAAAGCTTAAGTACAAAATACCATTTACCCTCCACACAGATTACTTGAATTCAAATCACAGACTAATGTTGTACTGAGAGGACTAAGCCATAGCTGACTGATTCGGATGTGAGCAAAGGTATGTATTATAACGTTCATGACAGCGCATGTCAGTACGTATGTGGGCAAATAAAAAGACATCAGAAAATCGAGGGGATATGACACTCAGTCAACCAGACACATTTATACTTTGGTCTCTAACCTCAAGCTAGAGTTGAAACAACAGAAAATAGTATTTTTTTTTTCACTGAAATTTTAATGTGACTACAAACTGTGTAAAGGTCTAAGGGACTACAGCCTGTCACTTCAACTGCCCTGGATTCTAGATGTTTGCATAAGAGAGGTCATCAAGATGTACTGCCTGTAGTGTGCATCACTTTCTCATAGTTGTAGTGCTCTGAACCACTACAATCATATATTTCCCTTCTGATCTGATATAGGTCACATTTGTGAAAATATAGTTTCTATCAGATTTTATCTTATGCACGCTGCTGAAACTGAGAAAAAATACCAACAAACAGTATTTTCAGGACATTCGTTTATGGTTCTGATTGCCTGTCCTCATATCTTAAATTCCACATAAACTCTAGTTGTTACTTGTAGTCGAATTTAATATTAATCTGTTTTAAAATTCCCAAGTAATCTCGTGAAATTGCATTATCCCATTCCCTCATCTACTGCTTGGGACATGAGTACTGTCTTATAAATGAGTTATGTCAACAAACACAGTAGAAGAAATGAATTCTTAACTCCACTGATACTTCAAACACTTTTTTGTTGAACTAGATTGCTGATTCTCAGTATACAAGCATGGGTGACAAAAATGCTCAAATTTTAAAAGGTTATCTTCTAATTTATAGAACACCTTTCGCTCCTCCTAAGTATGTTCTATCTTTCTTTCACTGCACTTTTGTCAGTGTTCAGTGTTCAGTTCAATCTAAACTAATTTCACCCAAGAATTGCTCTACAAGAAGCATTTTTCTACAAAGCTTCCCATAGCATGCTGAGGTTGCAGTCATCCATAGCAGATGACAGTTTCTGCATTATGTTCCTTTCCCTTGATTGGAACCTAGTAGAACTCCTGGAATGCAAAGACCTGGGTAAGTAGAATCCTGTCATAAAGAATATTCTGTTTGGCAGTTGATATTTGAAGCAAGTCCACTATTAGCTGAGGGAGTTCCATTCTCTGGTATTCCTGAGCACAACACCAGAAAATGAAAATACTTTTTTTCTCCTTTACATGAGTCTTGCATATCAACCTGCTTTATAAAGGAAAACAATGAAGTAATTCGATTTTTATACCACTCTAGAGCTATTCTTTTGGAAGTTGTTTTCTGTGGCATTTCTTCTTCTTCAACAGTGCTTATATAGCACGTTTTAAGGAAACTACTAAAATAGCATGACACAGTCACAAGAATGAAATTATTCTCTTACCTTTTCAGCACATTCTCTATAGTTTTTATTGTGAATCTTTACTAAATCTCTGAATGGAATAAATTCTAGATATTTAATGGCAGAAACATAAAAGCTTGGACACAAGTTTACTGCACTATGTGGAGGTGTGCTTTGAATTAATGAATCCTTAATGCAGCTATGTAATGTCACTTAGGACACAAAAGAGGAAGGAAAAAATAAAGAAAATAAAGTTCCTTTTTTTTTTTTTCCTGATATTATGGAGTTGGTATTGAATGAGGAATAGTAATGTTTGGATGCCATAAGAAGAAAACATACTGAATTTTTTTAAGATCATAATTCAAAAAAGCCATCATCAGATATAAGATCTAAATTTCTGCAACAACAGAGTTCCCAATTTAAGCCCTCTGGATCCTGGTAACAGTCTCCAGCTTTTTTGTTCCAGTTTTCTGAGTACCTGTTGAAACTGTAGATGCTAGTCTTGCTTTTGAGTGACCTAATAGCTAAATGAGCAAAACATGCTATTTTTTGCAATATCATTTGTCTGTGGAAACCTCTCATGGCTACTACTTATCATTATATTTTGCACCAATAGTAATTCTCACCCATAGTTCATCAAATTCTCTTAAGAAGTGCTCCCCTTTGGCAGGGTTTTCCATTGAAGCCTCAGTTGCTGAAGAGCTGCTTTGTAAGATTCAGAATTAATAGCTGTTAATGCTCTAAAGAGAGGGATATTCCCAAGTACAGACATGTACTTCTGTAGAACACACATAAATGAAGATTAATTATTTGTAGTCTGGAAGAACAGCTCTCTCCTTCCTGGTTTCCATGGTTGTGATGAGTCTGAGTTACCTCTCAATACTGCTCTCTTGCACTTTGCAACAGTAGACAAGAGATGCTTTTCTTGTTTGAGCTGCCAGGCTGGAAGATTATTCAGGGCTTTAACTAGGCTCTTTTTGCCTACCACCTTGGCAGCAGAAGAAAATGCTTTTTAGGCACAAGATATCCTGAGCTACCTTTGCGCAACCTCACTTCCAAGCACATCACTACAACCTTGGTTGGAAGGCTATGAGTTCTCATGCATATAGCTCTAGATCTGCCTTTCAATATTATCCTTCCTGATGATGAAGATGTGGGAAATGGAAACAAGCATGATTGAAGTGCTGTGGGTCATGACATTTCTCAGATGGCTTTCAGAAATATACTTAAAGCACATTTACTACAAAAAACATAATTTTTATCATAAAAAAATCTTTTCGATTTTCAGCAAAGCAGCTCACTTAAAGCACTCTGTCAGAAAGTTTATTGGGTGATCTCTGCCTTCCTTCCTTTGTGCACAAAATACTGCTGTGTTCTCACCTTGTGCTTCCTGTCTCTATGGTAACAGACAGGAGGAAAAGAAAATAATAAAAATTAAGAATCTACATAATAATGAGCCAGATGAAACTGAGTGCAATGATGATTGCTTGTTTGCAGGTAGGGAAAAGGTCTTTGCTAAGTGGATGGCCAAGGTTTGCTCTGACCATTCAGGTCGGAGAGACGCCTCTACATCTGTGTTTTTGGCACTTCCTGCATCTGATTGAAACATCTGTATTAGTTGTGACTTTGAATGTTTCCCAATTAAGATCCCAATAAGCCTGACTATATCAGTTTAGTTCTCAGTATATACTTTCATGACAGGTTAGGGTCAAGTTCAAGCAGGCAGTTCAGTCAGTATTCTGGGGATTTTATTCCATAAACTTTCTCCGGTGTTTATCCTACACAACTTCAGGGCTATTTCACAAATCTAAGAATTTCAGCAATGATCTTAGTATTCACCTATTGCCATTCTTCCTGAACTCTGACTGCTCCTCATTATACTTTCTTCCAAGGCATTCAAGGGCACTAAGACTGTCATGATGAGGGAGAGAAATATGTGGAAAAATGATGCTACTAGAAAGGGTAGGCTGAGCACTTATTTTGTCAAAAGAATTATTGCAGAAAAAATATATTATTTTGGTCTTTTTACCTATTTTAGATTGAACTTTATACTCCAGTATTGTATAAATGCAATTTTTCTTTAATTATTCTTTTTTAAGTAAAAAAAAAAAAAAAAAGGACAGAAAGAGGAGCCCTTTTGGAGTGAGTTCAACTTAAGGACTGACTACAGAAGAATGGGATTTGAGCTTTCAAGGAACTGTAAGAATGAAGAAATAAAAAGGAAGGACTGTCTGGATAAGAATAATGTGAACAGACCCCTAAATGTGGTCTGTATTGGTTAATATTTTTGTTTATGGCTGACAGTCAAAGTTACCTCAGAAGCTATTAGGAATTTCTGGTGATTATAGATGACACTGAGATAATGTTGTTTACTGGGAGTCCGACAGGTTTCAAGGATGAACTACAAAGTGCAACTGATGAAGTCAAGTGATAGGGACACCACAATTTCCCTGTCTTTAATTTTTTTTCTTCAAATGCATCATGATCTGCAAAATAATACTGCTTCTACAGTACTTACTAAAATAGATACCATTATGTTCATTAGATGCTTCATATCTGGATATCACAACCAGCAACTGTTGTGGGGAGAGTAAAGGATGAGAGAAAAAATAATGTCACATGTTATTTTAATATTTTCTGGGATTTCTTGATTAGATATCTCAGACTTCATAAGCATTTATTTAATTCATATTAGCATTTAACAGTCAAATGCCCTCAATGGTGAAAAATTACCCTAGAGGCAGAATGGAAATTAATGGTTATTCTGTGACAGATCTTCTCTCTGACGAGGATTTAAATATTGAAATTCTAATTTATTTATTATGCAGTAAGATGACATTTTATCCCTCCAGCCATTTGACAGGAAGACACTATAATTATGCCTTTCTCTAAGCTCCCATTTTCTCTTCTGTACCTTTGTGAGAGATTATAAGAGTTCAGACTCCCATTCCCAAACAAGTTTGCCCTTAGAGCAGCATATTTGCGGTAATCAATACAAATGCAATGACTGGTTCTTTCTAGATCATTTCTTCAAACTGAAATTTCTCTACTTTCACAGGCTGTTACATGGATGACAGATGGCAGTGTGTTTGTTAGGAAAAGTGGAGGCGACTTTAATACACTCTCTGTACACCTCTATGCTTGCTCTATTATTAAGCTCAGATTCGTTCTGAGAAAGGGAGCAAAAAGCAGGCACTGTATCAGAAAACTATCCTAGAAAATAAGAGTTTTGGAAATATTATATACAGTTGCAATTTTGTTTGAAAAATTATCTCTAGGAGGACTGTTATTAATATATTGTGAATAGAAACTGAGGATGAGGAAACAAAATTGCAGCAAAATTCTGGCTGCCACATTGTTTATGCAGCTGCTCCTTTGTGACACAGAAGAATACCATGAAGACTACTCACAATGTTAGTGGAGTCATAATATGAGCAGTGTAAGAAATGTTCAGAAAGGGCTGCATGGACTGAACAATCCTCAAAGATGGCTAACTGCAAATCACATTTGGTATTTTGCCATTAACTTACAACACCAATTTTATACATCAGATTGGTGTAGTGGAGTTGCCACGCATAGCTTACGAGTATTCCAGAAAACAAAACTATGAGCTAAGAGTTTGAAAAAAAAAAATGGACTTAAAAAATGTGAATTTGGAGGGACATGGGTAAGCATTGGGAAGGTACAGCTTGTGTGTGCAGGGCTGCCTTTCCTGCTGGCTCCCAGCCCTTCTGTACAGCCTGTAGCAAACCCTTCCAGTGTCAGAGGAGATAAGGATGCTGACAGGCAGTCTGAATGCATTTTTAGAGGAGACTTAGCCTTTTTATGTCAGAGGATTGCAATTTCCCTCAGATTTCCCTTTCTTATTGTGTTTCTGCAGCCATAGCTGGCACAAAGTGAACCCTTTGCCAGCATGTTTTACTGTGAACCAGTCAAGGCTCCTCCTTCAACAGCCAGGGTAGTCACAGAAGGAATAGAATAACCTCTTCTGCTAACACACTCCCCAAGTAAGCAGACTGAGGAAGAAGACTGATATTTTGCAGGACATTGTACAGGTAGGGAAACCTGTAGTGCCACATCCAAGACCTTTTCCCACTGTGCCTTGATTTTCTCTTTAAGAATGTGTGTAGTCACTGCCCTAGCAGACACATAGTGGGCATAAACCTGGGTATATCCTGTAGCTTCATGTGTGTAGCCTCAGAGACCAATCAGAAAATACTAACACTTTTTTCTTTTTTTTCGCAGCCAAGCATGAGAGAAATGTATTTATTGAGATTCTTACTGTGTCAAGGAATTGCATTTTGGTGGTCTCATGCTCTTCTGGTGGGCTTTCTAGATTTTGCTTGTCTTCAGGATCCAGTAGTGCACAATGCATTCTGTGTCTAGGCTGAGTTTAGTTGTATTTTATAAGGAGACTGATAAAGATGAAGCTTAAGTACAAGCAGAATCAAAGTTCTGGATGAGAGGGAGAGGATTATGATAACAAGGAAAAAGAATTACAATGTCATTTATAAAGCTCATTTTTGCTTATATTTATGGTTTCTTATACATTTTAGTTCAAAGACACAGCCACCTCTGCAGTGCAGTAGTACACTGCTACGCAGTTTGCAATGACAAATGCAAATAGCATACTTAAGTGAAATAATGTAAAGAAAATGGATAAATGGACATACAAACAATGTAGATGCTTTTTTTTCTTTTTTCTTTTTTCTTGTAGTTCTTCTCCCTACACAATTTTTTCTAATTTAACAGTGTGATAAGAAATGCAATAAGTTCACTTATTATGCCTGAGTGAGAACACACATTTTGCAAGTTCAAAAGAGATGTCACATGTAGGTTATGTTAATTTTAATTTCTATTGCAGAAATTCTCTCCATTTAATTTTCTACACTGCTTCCCTTTTCCACATTCCTCTTTCCTCTGCTTATTAACATCTGAACTGATGACAATTTTACACCAAACTATAGACATTAAAGCCAACTAAGTCAGATTGTCATGGACTAAAAAACACACTTCCCTTTAGGAAATAGGTTATAAAAACCATGTAATAATAATGAAGTAAAGAAGAATGTGGTTTATATGAAGTAGAGAATTCATGTAGAAGGTTAAAATTAATACATGTGTTGAAAGCATTGCTAATTTTGGAATTATTTGTTATACCTGTGGTTCACACCCTAAGGGTTCATTATTATTATTGTTTGTTTTGTTTTTTGTTTAATTGTTTCTAAAACTGTTCTCTGGTATCCACTGTAATTTAAAGTAGTAAGGATTCCCTGTTATAGTCATTTTGTCATGTAGAAATTGAAAAATTGTTCTCATTTTTGCAGTGATTCTCTTTTATGGAAAGAGTCAGTCTAAAAGTCCTGTGCTTGAAGAGCTTTCAGGAGTGTCATGATACTGTCAGAGGAATGCTGGCATACAATGTCAGAGAAGTCTTGAAAGATGGATTACCTGAAAGCTTTCTCTACTTTGTGTTTTGAATGTTTATTGAAGTGTGACCTTGCTTTAAATCATCAGAATGGTATTTCTGGAATTAGATGGTAGAAAGGAACAGAATCTATCTGTGTTTTTTGTTTGTTTGTTTGTTTGTTTGTTTGTTTGTTAATATCTAAACCAAAAGAAGCTAATCAGTGACAGGAGAGAGATTCATAGATGCATTTCAACCCACATTTCTCCATTCCAGCTCAGACACCCCAAATAGCTCCCATACTTCTCATCTTTCTAGTGTAAAAATATGGCAGAAAAACCACACGTGTAGATTTTATTTTCTATCAAAACATGGACAACAGATTGAAAAGAGAGCGGAGATAAGGGAGTATCACACTAAAATTAGGACATTTTTTCTCAGACTACAGGGATGCAACATGTCTTAATTTCCAGGAAAGCAAGAAATAAATACATATAATAATAAATTTACAGACCGTTCTTACAGATTTTTGTGAGTGACGTCTTCATCCTGAATATAGAACACTTGTAACTTCCATGGTTAAAATGGAAACCCAAACCACTACTTTAAAAGAAAAAGATCAGCTCAACACAGAAAGGAAGAAGTAATTTGCTACTGTTGCACTCAGCTAAAGATTTCTTTTAAAATAAAAACTTCTATGAAGCTCTCCATGTGTTGTAACAAGAGTTTCTAAAGTCAATTTCAAACATAAACTAAAGGCAATGACCATAAAATATTATCAACCAATGTATTAACATTTTTCTTTGTATTTCTTTTTCTCATAAATTGCAGCAGTTTAATGCACGTAACTCACATTTAAAATGTGTCTGAGATCAAAAGATTTTCCCTAACCTTATGAATCTACTTCATGCTTTCTGACTACTCATCACTGCTTCTGGACACTGACGTTAAGATGGAGGATTCCAGTGACTACATGATATCGTTCAGTGAGGTCGGATTTTACTGCTTTCCCTTCATTATATTTGTTGTTTGAACTTAGATGAGACATATTGTCACCTTGTATCTCCATGGTGTAAAAAACTAAAAGAGCAGTTAGTAGGGATTGTTTGGGATTATTTAGGTTAAAATTGGTGAAATATTGTCCTTCTCAGCTGAGATCATTTTTGTAAAGAAGATGCCCTTGGAGACTGAGCTATCTTACCTTTTTTTTTTTTGTCCCACATTTCTTCAAAGTTTCTGAAAACTTGGATATAAACATCTGAATAAAATATAAGCTCAATGCATAGATAAATAAATACCCCTAAAAGTTATTTTTGTAGCTCAAAAGACAATTCACTCTTGCTCTTATACTATACTGAGTTTTTGAAGCAATTCATATATTTTCAACGAAAGTACATATAGAGGAAGGAGTTAGGTTAAGAATGGTATTACAATAAATATAGTGGTACATGGTACATCTGAGCTTACAAGCTAAGAGGGGAATCAGCAGAAAGGTCTATAGCAGCTGTCAGCAGTCTCTTGAGGTAGTTTAGTTACTGATGTTCAGCCATGATCTTTTTAATTCGACCGAGGGAGAATGTTGATGCATCAGGTACGACTGATGGAAAATACTGCAATTTTTATCCACTGCCTATTATTCCTGAATGCTGTTGGTGAGAGAGATTTAATCAAATAATCACTGAAAGAGTGAGAGATTTAGTCTTTGGGTTCAATACAAAGCACACGACTACATTTACAGTAGTAAAAAAGAACAGTAAGCTTGTGTTGAATAGCTGTGAATCTGTTGAGTTTATTCTTCCCTTAATGACAAAGAAAGTTTGTTTCAAAGAGTCCTTGATTACAGTGTGAATACAGACTGAGTCAAAGAGAATATTTAGTGAAAGAAACTGAATTGTGGAGTTGTGGTTGTTTGATGTCAAAGTGGTTTGACTATTCAAATTATAGATGTCCAAAGCTTTAGGGCATATATATGCGTCTGTCTAAATCCACTGATAATGAACTCACCATTGTAAGTTGCTTCAGACCATGAAGATTAATCACCTAAGTACTCTTTTTTGTCAAGAGGAAAGAAATTTCAGAGAGCAGCTTATCCCACCCATCAGTAGAGTTTCAGGGAGCTGATTTGAAAACCCTCCTGGGGCACTGATGATTTCCAATTGCTTTTGCAGTAGTCACAGGTGATTAGTTTATGTAGGTTTCACTCAGGATGCATAACTTCTATTGAGATGCCTCTTCACTTCTCTGTAAAACTATGCTCCAGACTGTACATTAATTAACTGCATATATTTAAATAGTGCATCAAGTATGATTTGTAATTAAAAACTACTTATCTTTACTTTAGAACTGCTTTATAACATTATTTTATTTTAAAAGGACTATTTTATTTCTGTTCATCCTCAGCTTATTTAAAAAATAATTGAACAGTTTTGAGCTTTAATTTCTGTAAAATTTAAATAGCTATTCATTTTACATTTTTTTTTTTAGTTAATGTTTAATAGTAGCATTTACTATATATTCTGCTATCCATGCTATTGCTTTTCGGCTTCTTATTTTTGTGTGTTTTAGCTACAGACTATTCTCAACTCATCAGAAGAAACTGAGTGAGTGTCCTCCTTAATGTGCATTTAAAGAAAAACAAACCTTGTAGCTTGGTGGCAGAGCAGAAAGAAACAGGGTTTTCATAGACATCACCAGCACTGCTCCACTGCTTATGAAAAAATACCTTTCTTGGGGAGCTACAGAAAGCAGCAAATACTGTTACCTGTCTTCAGTACGTCAAATCAGATCGATGCTTTTAACAAGATTAACTCTGAATATTGGGCTTTTCTGATTCACTTAAAGCTCTGAACAATAAGATAGTCGCTAATTTGCTTCATTAAAGTCTCAAATGGAAATAAACAAAACAAAACAAAACAAAAAAAAAAACAACGAAACAAAATCCACAAATATTTATAAGACTGAGCATCCCATCCTCAGACTATATCAGTGATAGAGAGGATGGAAAGGTTAACTTCTTTGACTACAGAGATGTATAATCCTTGACAGTTCCTATATGTGTTACTCTTCAACAGAAAAATAATTTAAAAAATTCAGTCTTGATGTCGAACTATCTTCAAGCAACATGAAGGAATGGATGTAGCCTGTTATTTAGAAGTAAGATTGAAGCTCCTCTACTTCCAAACTTAGCATACCACTTTTATCACTGCATTGCAATAACAGATTTCTAGCTTCTGTTTGGATTCATCATCATCCTGACAAGCAACTTATACATGAAATGGGAGAAAAGCCTCTATCACTTCCATCCAGAAACTGAGCTTCCACGAAAATTAGTTCTAGTTTAAATTTGACTGACATCTGTTTCTAGCGGCAGGAGGACTGATATAAGTAAAAGGCAGCAGGAAACTGTGCCAATGAACCATTTCTATGTGTAACCTGAGGAGGATGAAATTAATTTGAATTTAAAAGTTCAATTGCAGCTGATAATGTAGTTAGGTAGATGTTAATAACAGGGAAGTGCTATTTTGCATTTTGCAAATGTATGTGAATACACATGTGCAAATATGTGTATATTCTTTTATTAGTTTTACACAAGCCTTGACAGACGTTGAAAAGAAGGCTGGACTGTTAAAAAATAGCTACAGGATTAATCTTGTAGTAATAGACAACCATAGACATGATTACCTCTCTTGTGCATATGGGCATGGAAAGGATTAGTCACAAAGCTTGTTGCAGTAATTCTTCAAAATTTCCCAATAGAGGCTCTCTTCTTGTCTGGATTACACAAAAGACTAAAAGTAAATTATTTCCTCTGAGGTCAGGGTGGGCTGTGACTGCAGATAGGGGAGGAAGTCTATATTTAAGTGGGAAAACTTAGCAATTGTTACTTTGTAAAAATCACGAAACATCTGATTAAATCCTTCCAACTGTTCTCTTCTTAAAAAAGGAAGATTAACTAGTTAGCTTCAATCTGAGTTGTGAAATGTATTGAGATTCATATGAAGAAGAAACGCTGGACAATTGAACCCTTCACACTTTCTAGGCCTGACTTTTAACTAACATGAATCAGAGCAGTCCTGTTGTCAGAACTGTGCCAATTTACCTGGACTCATGGTATTTTCCCTTTGTTGTTTTCTTTTTATATCTATATTTAGCAGATGAATTTCCTCTTCTATTGTCATAAGCACCTTCACTGTCATGTGGTGTATTCTTATCTCGGCCTTACTGAGACACCACCCAGAGCTTCACATTGTACAAAGAAGTGGTTAGAATTTATATCTTGATTTACTTCTAACAATGTTTCTGTTACTTTCAAGAGGCTATGTGGGCTCCCTCTGGTGGCTAACTGACTTTGATAATCTCTTCTCAGCTTTTCTTAACAACCTGACGTAGTAAACGAAGAACATAACTTCAGTAGAGAAATATGGGAATATTTTATTAAAAAATAGTCCTTCTTTTTTTCCTTCTAATTCTACTGTAAGAAATAATTAGGGAATAAATGAATGCAAAAAGCAGTCTAGATATTCCCTCAAGTCTGGAGGCAAGGAAATCTTATTCTTTTGTATTTAGTTTTAATCTAACCTCCCTCAGTGTTAGAATGGGAAATAAAAAAAAAATACTGAAAAGCTATCAGGGTAACTTACCAAGGAAGAAGTCTTATTTAAAGACTCCAATTGTACAATCAGGTGCGGATACCTACTCTAAAGGAAGCTTGACTGAAGAAGGATGTTGCATTGAAGACAAGCACAAGATATTGTATCACTGAAATTAGCATAGACATGTATAAGCAAAGGGCTGGTTCTAGAGGTGGGATTTGTTCCTAAATCCATTCTGATACTCATTTTCATCCTTCCTGTTGCTTCAGAAAGATGGGATAGTAATAAAATGTAGCACAGGATGAAACGGAGAATGGCATGTGCTTCTCATCTTGTTAAGCACTGGTTAATCACTTTCCTTCTCCCCAGACTGATGTGGCAAAATTAAGTCAGCCATAACATGTTTCAATGTGCTGGCATGTGGGAGCTTTTTCGGGTGGACTGGAAGTCCTTTTGTTGTCCTACACTGTTATGTTGTAACAAGAAATACATTACAGAAATCAATAAAATCACATTTATCTCTTTTCCTTTCCCTGCAAGTCAAATTCTCTGTGCTACATAAGAACAGGCTATAAGGAATCATAGTAATAGCCATGCTTATCTTGATGTGACAAAAGGAGAATTTAGCTTTAAAAAGAGCGAGATTAAATATGTATAAATATAGGCATACAATCACAGAAACATACCTGCACACATCTCCTCATCTGTTAATCTCTTGTGTGTGAAACTCATATTTTGAAAATGATTTCTGTAGGTTTAAATTACAAAAACAAAATTAAAACATAAGGATTGCTTTGTTTTAAATATATTAACTGCTGAATTTTAACTTTTTTTTTTACATAGTTGGTTTTGTTAGTTATCTGACTTAGCAACATTTGCTCAGCCCTAATGCTTAGTGCTCTATTTTCAGAATGTCTATTCTCTTATGAAAGAAGCAGGCACTTGAAGGGCCTGCTGCTCCATTTCAATACAAATCTTTGGTGGCAGGGTCAGCAGGTGAGATGAAGTGTACAGCCTTCAAAGTCAACCTGCAACAACAAGGTACACTGTGGAAATGCAGGAGGTCAGAGTGTATACTTGGAAAATCAGAGACAGAATAGCCAGGGAGCTGGTGATTTTATCATACTGAGCTTAGATCCTGATGCCTGTTAAGACTAAAGAAGCTTAAGAGCTACTCTGTCTTCAGATAGATAGTGATAGTTTTGGGGGATTCTTGTCAGATGAAGACAAATAAATGTCAGAACAGTGAGGATATCCTGTGTCTGTTTATGCTGCCTGTATAGGAGCACAAAGGTATTTGCTTGAAGGTGTGATGTCTTTGTGGTGCTGACTTAATGCTCCTCTGTACTGGGATTTCACACAGTAGACTGCTATGTTTCTTTTCTCTGTACTGCATGTTTCTCAAAAAGTGAGAATTACTATTCCCCCAGTTTCGCTGAAGTGTTTGTCTGGCCACTGCATGGAAAGACAGTGCTGTGTATAGGTAGCTGTCTCTTGTGTGCTTTCAGATTTTGGTATTGCTCAGGTACTTTCTGACTTAAGTTTCATCATTGTTTTTAGCCAATAATAAGCTACTCCTTATGAATTTATGCATGCAATTCTTTGGTTGGTTTGTTTGTTTGCTTTTATATACCTTGTTTTCAATCTTTTTATATGGTTAACTGCCACCATATCTTATTCCTAGAAGTTCCACAGATTATTTGTGCTTTTATTCAAACATATATTCCTTGTTTAATTAAAAAATTAAACTACAGAAAGAGAAGGAATCAACAGTAATATCAGCTTAAAAAACACCTCCTGTGAACAAATCACTACAGAAGTCACTCTTTCAGGTAAATATTGCACATTAATAATTGTTGTAGAGTTTGTAATATCTTAATAGATAGCTCAGTTGTGCCCAGTTACTAATTTTTGAGAAAAAAACCAACAGCCTTTTTCACTCTGAACTAATTTCACTGAAAAAAATGCTGCGATACAGTGAAACGGTGTGAAACAGTGCACCTTAAAAATGTAGACTTCCGTGTCTGTGAATTCTTTTTCTTCTCGCAGAAATTATAAGGTCATTTTGTGAACTGGATATTGTTATTCTGCCTTTATGAACAGGCCTGAATTTTTTGAGTAGAGAAAGCAGTAAAGAAAACAGAGCTTTATTTTCACACCTAAAGCCATTAAGTAAGTTTCCTTTCCTAACCTGTAGACCATCAAGAACTATTGTGTCTGTGCTGCAGTGAGTTTCCCTGCAGATATTGAAATGTATGTGGGAAGTCAGAGAAAAGATAGCACCAGACAGCATGTAGTTTTTCCCTATTACATCCTTCACTGTGAGCACCATCGTGGAACTACATCTACAAGATTGTAAAAAGAAAATGTTAAGGGTTTTATTTTACATTGTTTTCAAGGCCTAAAAGCGATACACTGTGGCTGGGAACTGAGTCTCTGTTTCTCAGCTGCACATCCTGCACTATATTCTGATGAATTTCTTTATATTTTTCTTTCTGTGCTCTCAGTTTGATGGATTTAAATAATATATAAAAATTCACATGAAGTCTCTGCGGGACCACTCTTCTAGAAATAAAGAAAAAAAAAAAAAGGAATCTGTTTTTCATGTTTATCTCTAGTAAATGTTTTGGAGTTTACTCTCTCAGAGTACTCAGTTTACTCAGAGTGCAACAAGAAATCATGTAGTATACCTACTCACTCCTTTTGTTTCAGTTCAGGTATTTAAAATAAAAATGTTGGAATTGACTATGCATGAAGACTTTTTTACCAGTGCCAACTTCAAATCACAGAAAATATGGTTGTTTATACACACTTATCTACTTCTGAACATTCCATGTTTCTGGTTGAATTGTTGGTGTGCAACAACTTAGACAACTTAGAGAGAGAGACTTTTGGAGAAGCAGGTAGAGATTAAAATCTGATCATCGTCTTCCTTTCACATGTGCTTTTAGTGAGGTGAACTGCTACCCAACTTCATACACTAGACATGTGCTCCCAAGCTTTAAAACTGATTCTTTATTAAAAGCATCAGTTTTTATCCGGTCTCTGTAGTGTGCTTAAAAAATGTAAGTTTGTTAATAATAAAGAAAAAATGTTAAGATGATCAGCTGATGATCTGACACTTGCCAACATGTGATACTTTGGAAAACACCCAACTAAAATGTCACTAGGAAGATGCTACTGTGGAAAACCTTTTTCTTTTAAGAAAATATCTAAATGTGTAAAAATAGATATCCTGTTTTGTAGACAAAGTACAACCACAGTATTTTAGAAGAAGAAATTACATTGAGAAGATGACAGCACTGCTTGAAACAGTGCACTGTGTTTCAAGGGATAAAGGTAGATAGGCCAGTCTTGATCACTGATGGTGTGACTCAAATGTATAAAAGATTACAGAAATCTCTGTTTTTTGGTCACTTCTTGGGGTGAACATTAGTAATCTATTATTTAGCCATGATATTTTTAATCATAGATATTTCAGATTTTGGTTTTATTCATAGCTTCTTGTGGGACAAGAAAATTGACACACATTGTGATGTCTTCACAGTGAGGGGGGAAGATAAGTAATTATTATTTTCTTGATTGTGGGGTTTGACACTGAGAAAGGTGAAGTTCAAAATATTGAAAACAAGCAGTTCAACAAAAAAGACCACTAAATTTTCATTTTAATGTAAATTACATTTTCTTACTTTTTTATTTCAAAATCAGAGTCTTGTGTGTAGAATCAGGTTCCAGCACTGTCATTTGCAGAGAGAGAAAAAGGAGACAGCTACTCAAGGAAGCTTACGTAGCATAATTTGGAAGGTCACTGATCTAGAAGATAACAGGGTGTTTATCTATTCCTTGACCATTTATTTACTGACCATTGGAAATGGGATATAATAGCTTTTAATTCTCTGCATGTTATTCACTCCCACGCAAATAAATGAAGTGACATTTGGAGCTGATGCTGAGTCCTTCATAATATAGCAGACCTTTGAGTTTTGAGGGCAGTGTTCTTTGCAAGAGTCTCTTTGATTATCTTCCTGTCACTGTCTAAGTTGACAGAGCTGCAAATGTTATTGCTAGTCATAAAATTATCCAACCACAGTGTCTGTCTACATGACCTGCAATGGTTGTGAATACTACAAATTGATTATGTACTGTGTGAAGAAGACTTATCTTCTCATTCCTTCTAACTTTACTGCCCCTATTTTAATTAACTACTGTCACATGCTATGGGTTAAAAAGAGGCTAATATGTTCCTATTATATAGTATCAAATTCAGAATATTTCCAATCAAGTCTCCTTCCTCTCCCACTTTTTCAGTCAAAGAAGTGCTCATTATTTTATCTCTTTCTCAATGTATTTAATATTTTTCCTGTTTCTGCTTCAATCTTTCTTCCATACTCTTCTTCTTGCCCAACCTCCTCATCTGCTGGCTACTTTATTTTTCTGTCTACACTTGGTTTTCTTTCCAATGTGTAAACATATTGGCTATTCTGAATAAAAATTAGAAAACTAGGTTCAAGTACATCCTAAATGATACAGACTTTGCCTGATCATTTAATAGTGTTCAGAATTGTTTCCACGTGAGAACCAAGAATACTCTTTGAAATGTTCTTGCTTGTTATAAGGGTAATTATGCCATCTGTACACCGAATCACATAAGATACAATAATATCTTATGCATGACTCCCGGCAAAACTAAGAATGCCAGTATTGTAGTTACAGTTGTTGCATTTTATGATGAGAGGGAGAAAGAGATACTCTATAATCACACTCATTGGTTGCCGGTTCCAGTTCAGCTAGATTACTGAATATCATTATGTCCACATGTGTATGGTGAAAAGTTGTAAGTAGTCAGTTCTCCAAGGTTAGAATATCAGATGTTTTGTGGCAGTGAGTTTTCACATCTTCTGAATGGAAGACATAACGAAGGACATGACTGAATATCACTGTCTAGAAATACAGATGCAGGAAACTGCTTCTAAGACTCCTTTTCCTTTCTTTTTTTCCTATGTACTTCTCCACTTCTCCACTTGCCGTGCAAGTAGCCTACCATATAGCTTCTAAAACCCTGTACCTTCAGTATCATTGTCCTTGAGATATTCTTTTCTTGGAAGGTGCTCTATAAAACCTAAAATGGCAATTTTCTTTGAAAAGAGATTATTACCTCAGTAACTGCAGTACTCCTACAGTGTTTTCTATTCTCAGAACCACTGTGGATCTAATATCCATTCATCATAGATATGCAAAACCTTGATGGAGTCTTCTCTACCCTGATGTTTTTCATCGTCAGAACATTGCAGCTGCATGCTTACAGTCATTGTTTTTGTTTTCCATGTGAATTTTATTTTAACAGAGAGCAGAATAGAGTATGTACTTCGCTGCATTTTCTGTGATTATAGAAAAGCTAATATTTTATTACTGCATAGTTTATCAACAAGTTTTTCCTTTTCTTTGAAGTGAGGCACTCCTGACTCAGGAGGAAGAGTGCCACCTACTGTATCTCCAAAATCATTCCTGCAGCAGAGAGGGTCTTAAAGAACTTCCAGTTCACTTATATGTTAGCCTCTGGAGAAAATGAAATCTCAGCACAGGGTGGTTGTAAGTGTGTAGGCTGCTTAGAAGGTACAATTTTTGGTTAAGTACCATAGAATGAATGAGGTGGTCTGAAAGAAATTTCTCACCAAAAACCCTAGCTAAAGAATCACTGACATACTATTAGGAGTAACAGAGGTTTCACAGGATGTCAACAGATAATGGGAAACGGTGTTTCATCCCGTTTTTAAGAGTATCCTCACACGAAAAAAGAACGAAGAAGGCTAGATATTTATTATGGATATCTACAAGAATTTATTTCTGTGTGAGATTGTATGTGCTGTCCATGTAAAATCAGTTTAGAGCACTCTTGAAATAAAGTAGCATGTAATATGAAACCCATTGCAGTCACCATGTCTGACCAGAACATTACATGTGGTTATGTTCAGATGTATAGGCAGAACTGAACTATTCCAATTCCTCTGAGTTCACTACTGTTGATAGATTTCTTGCTCAGTTATGTGGAGATATCTATAATTAGACCCCAGAACAATGGATCTTTATTAGCTACCAGTTTGTTCAAAAGGTGCAAATTTCAGATATGAACTCTGAACAGGAATTAGCTGGCTTCCAGAAAAGTTCTTTCAAAAACTTTCAAAGAAGGTGTTTTTAAAATCTCTGCAGCTACTCGGAATACTAAAAAAAATTGAACAATACATTTTCAGATTTCAATTGCTTTAGCTGCCCGCTTGGATGCTGGGCATACAAAATTCCTTCCAAAGTAAGGATTGCAATTACAGAGCTAACAAGTCCCAGTGCACATCCTTTTCAAGGAATGCTGCAAAATTTTAAGTAATAGAAGTTCAATATCAAAGTTATTATCCCATCATTATCCACATTATAATGTTCCCTTACCAACAATAAGCCAAGACATTTTAAAAGACTAAGCCTAGAGTAATATAAACAGGACAGTTTTTATGGTTATATAAAAGCAAAATCCACAGAAATAAATTAAATATTAACAGTAATATATATTTGAATCAGATTCTGTCTTTTATAATACTTTTTAGAGCTGGTTCATGAAACAGAAGATGAGCGGTACCAATGAGAGTTCTTAGTAAAATTTAAATTGAACATATTTTAATTTATTCATGTAAAATTTTAGAAGAACAATTCAGAAAAGAACCTTCCCAGTAGAATACAAAGTATGCAAATTTGTGATGACATACTTGTCTGGTTTAACTAGATGGCAATTTGACCTTGTATATCCTTTTACAGACCGGCACTATGCACTAGTTCTGATCCACTTCTCAGAGCTCATTCAAGAAATAACGTGCTACTGAACCTACATATATATATATGTATGTATATATATGCTGTATCTATATGTAAAGTAACATTAACAACTTAACAAGGGATTATTGAAGGCACTATGATATTCACGTGGTTTGTTTTATTTCTCCTTTTTTAACAAAATATTTAATTCGGTAATGTCAGAGATTTTGAAGATTTCTAAGATGGGGGGTGTTCAGTGAAGATTAGAATTATGATCAATGAAGATTAGAAAGGCTGATAATAGATGACAAAGTATTCTTTAATTTTCAGGGAACTATTTACGTCAGGGTTTTGTCCCTCAAGCCTGGCAATATAAGAGTAAGGGAGGGAAAATCAATTATTAATAGTGATATGTATTATGAAAAGAGAAATAGCAACAAAAAGAGGAACTAGAGAATGTTGCTAGGGAGAAAACAAACACGAAGTAGTAATGTGCTATGTGTCTTGACATATGCAACTGTATCCCAGATATGTTGTGCAGGTAGTACTGTGATGAATTGTGCTATCATATGCTACTGATTGTTTATCCTGTCTTTTGTTCATGAATTCATCTCAGCCACGACTACTTTCAACATTTAAAAACCTTGAACAGCTTTCCATGGTCATTCAGTTGGGTAATATTTGTAGTAAAAACAGATGCAATACGAAAAGCCTAAATTGTAGTTCAGTTAAGGTGCCAAGAGTTGTGGACTCAGCACTATTCTGAGCCCTGAAGAAAGTGTATAATGGACTACAAAAATGTGTCTTGTTAAGAGCTGTAGCAAAGGGAGTTTTTCTTTTTTTTGTTAATTTTTTGTTTTTGTTTGTTTGTTTTTCTTTTTTTCTTTGGAAATTTGCAGGAAAGGAAATCAAGATTGTCTGGCCTTGGTTTAGGGAAGTTAATTTTATCTGGCCCATTCTTCAGACAAGGAACTTAATGGACAAGAAAAGACTTTGTGAAATACTGTGCATTTTTTTTCTCAACAAAATCTCACAGACTCCAGTATAGCTGTAGGAAGCCATTATTGTCACATTCAGTGACAGCCACCAGTCAGCCTGCATAACAAAAGCTAAACTGCACTTAGTCGTCATGAATTCCCAAAATTAGATTACGGATTCTATTCCATAGAACTTGATTTGTGGTGATGTCTGAATACAGTACTGTATGTGGTTTGTCATTCTGGAACTGGTAGTAAAGGTTTGAGGTTCGAACTTGCAAATTATTTTACTGAAACTACTGAGATAACGTTGTGAATGCCTTTTATCAGGGAAAGTACTTCTGTAATCTATCTTTCAGGCCTGTATGGGCAGGGACAAACACTTCCCACTGATAGTAAAACCCACTTGTTCTTCAGCCATGCTTAAGCCTGCTCTGAACTCAGGCCAAGGGAATTTTCTGCATGGACTGACTTTTTAAGGAAATGATAACTGTACTTCTTCACTTCTCATGAGTAAGACAGGTAAAATTCCTTAATTTTTCAGGACAGGTAAAGGATTATAGAGTTATCTGGTATCAGTCCAGAATTCTGGTTTGTTACTTGGATTAAAGACAATGGTGAATTTAAAATGATGTCAGATTTCTGGAAGAAGACATTGCTATCAAACTCTCCATTCTTCTTGACCCTCTCAAGAGATAATTTACAGTCAGCTCTTCCTAAATCCTATGCCAGCTGTCATTAGGAAGCAAATAAAGGGAACAGGTCTAGCACTTCACATAACTTAGAAAGACAAAATTGTAAATGAAACTGAAATGCAATAAGATACATATTAAAAATTGTACTGTATCAATGCTAATAAGTCAACTTTCCCCCCACATGCACATTCCCAGGAACAAGCTACAGAAGCCACTAACAAAATGAAACTAAACCCAAGCCTTACAACTTCCCATGAATAATAAGTTAGCTGTCATTTTGAAATGTGCAATTTCTATAAATTGCAGGCACCACAAAATCAGAAACTCATAACATCACAGCAGCATAACATTTATGCAGTTTTACAATTATAAACAAACTTAGCAAGATCATTTGTTTCATTCAGTGTTGTAGCAATGTAATCAGTCAATGGGAGAAAATTCACACAGATTCATTCAGATAAAGGATACAGAAGACAATCCAACCCTGATTGTCTAATAAAGATTTTCCAGAAAAATATGATGACGGTTCAAATATATTTTTATACTACCTTATGTAACATAACTATTATCCAGGAAAAGCTAAGAAAAGTGCAAAGAGATGTTTGGTTATATATTTTAAAAATAAACTTTAAAAGATTAGGTAAGAGTAGAGGCACATTTACTAAGGTACTTAAATATTCATTTGTAGTCAGTTTATTATATTCATGCACAAATTCTGAAGAGGTGAGCAAAAGGCCTTGGGAAAATTCATTATCAGTCTTGTGGCAACAAGAAAAATTATTCATCCTTATCCATATGCTTTTTCATTTTCTCATAAAAGTTAAGGGCCTTAGTAAACCTTGCAGGCTGTTTTCAAGATAACCTATTCAGAAATGACCCTATATACTAATACGTTCTTTATCCAATATTTGCAAGTCAAGACCTTCGTCCTTATCTTCCTTAATCTAAAGAAAGATAAGTTTCAATGTAGTTCTATCTGATATGTTTTAATAACATTTAATACAGAAATTTTACCATTTGTTCTCAGCAGCCCGATTGATAAATCTCTCTGAAGCATCCTTTTTTTTGTTGATAGTTTCTTCCCTTTTTACCCAGAAATGTTGACAGATTAGTAGGATAAGTAATTGGCATATTAGAAAGTGAATGTTAGCACTAGTAGTTATCACTGAAAGGTGTTACACTGATGATAGCTTCTCTTTCAAGAAGGACAAATCAACCAGCTGTTCCTTTCTGAAATATTGTCCTCGCAGTCATGCTTATGTTAGAATGCTGGACCATGCAATCTTAAAGACTATTGCAGTTCTACCTAAGAAGACATTTTTTTTCCAAAGACCTTTCTACAGAAAGAAACATAGGTGAAGATTTTTAACAGGATTAAAGTAAAAACTTGCACTGGAATACCTCTTAACTGTCCTTTCCACTCCACTCTCCTCTCGAGTCTTTGAGAACACTTCATTTTCATTCATTTTACATTTCTAGAATGATCAGGACCACTATCAAGAATTAACTCACACCTTCTATTATATTTGCAACACTGCCATCCAATAATTTCATTGGAAAGTAGAATTGGTACATGCATCTTTTGCTTATTTTTGTAGTACACTTTTGATAAATACAGAGGCTAAAAAATGCTCACCTTCTTTCACTGATGTATACAATATACATAATTTTGATTTACAAAATTGCACGTGAACACAAAGTTCTGAGACTATGGTGTTCGTTTAATTAATGGACAAGAATATATCAGATAGAAATATATTCAGTTTTTATATATTTCTAATTGAGAAAGGATTATAATCCGCAAGTAAAGAAAATGAATAGAGAAGTGTAAATGGCCTGTGTACATGCACTCTTTTAATAACTGCTTTTTTTTTTTAATAATAACATAAAAATAATGCAAATGTGTCTAAACATATACATTGCTAATAACAAATTTAAATAAATCTCATAGAGGGGAAAAACTGGATTTGCACAATATTTCCCAGGAATTTCTCTCTGAAGTTGCTGTGAGCTAAATTCTTGCGAGCATTTAATTAGGTAAACTTGAACTGAATCTAGTGACTTCAGACCCAGTGATTTCAGTTCCAGTTGAAGCTCAGTACTTCTGAAAATTCACAGAAATATCACCTCTACCTCTACTCTGCCTTTGAATTGACAGTAAATGCTCTAGGCTCACATCTCATGCTCTTAGCCCACTATGAAGCTGTCTCTGTGATATTGTACGTAGTTTGTGAACTAACTCAAGCTATTTGATTTTCATAGGTATGCCTCTTTTTGTTACTTGAAGTTTTCACGAAAGAAAGGAATATATTAGTTAGGAAACTCAGTACCCTTACGTAGACTGTTTTTTTATCAAGATGAATTATTTTCAAGCAGAAATAATGATTTCCATTTTAATTCTACTCAAGTTTCATTATTTTACGTAACTGGGAAGCCTTTTACCGAACCTGAGTATATTGACTACTTCATGATTTTCCAGTGAAATTACAAACTTGATATTCTAGCAACAACATGGGCAATCCAACCACTGGAGTGGTGTAGAGAGGAGAAATAAGGAGATTGATGTACCCAGTTTTCCGTCCCTTATTTACTGCTGTTTCAAACTGGTTAATTAAAAACAAATCTGAATATTTCTCGAGCAGAAAGTCTTTAGAAGTGGGTATTTAATTTCTTTATGAATCTTGTATATTTTGTTTTGCATTATTGCTAGTGTTGTTTCTCACATTTATAAATAGCCTTTAATATCTGTAGAATACTAACATTATTAGGCCCATTTCTCACTATGTTCTGCTGTTTCTTCCTAATGGATGCAGATCAGCTTGTTTGTGTGAAAAAGATAAATGACTCTGGCCAAGGGCATTGGGCTCTGGTCTTCAGCAGATTTTGATCTGCTGCCCAAGACACAGATCACCTGAGCAGCGCGGAAAACATTCCCAATTAATACAATGCATTAAGTTTCATCGCAGCAATAAGAGCCACTGCATATTTTCTAATCCACTTTGAAAATACCTTGTTACCTCATCATTTTCAATCAGAATATTTCAATGGGTAAAGCAAGCAAAGGCGGTGACAGAGGCAGAGGTGCTACAGAAAGAGATGTTAGAGATAAGGGGGATGAACTCACCCCTCCCGGCGACCGCTCAGGCTCAGGAACGCAGCCGCCTCTCGTTCGAACGCTGGCGCGCCGGAAGGAGGAGAGCCGGGGAAGGGAGGGGCAACCCGCGCGGGCTCTGAGCGGATCTGCGCTCCCGGAAGCACCGCCGGAAGCACCGCCGAGCGGGAGAGAGCGAGAGGTCGGGTGGACCTGGGCTCCTCTGCTCCGCTCACTCAGGTGCTCATTCACTGGTTCAGGCTGTGACCAGGCAATCCCACTACGCAGTGTTTCATATTATATACATTATATATGTATATATAAATTGAAGTTTCTGAAAAATATCAGGAATGAAGGAGAAGTATATGTCAGTTTCTCTGGCGTGAAAGCTGTGTTGATGTTTCATCCCTCCAGAAAAAGAAAAAAAAAAATCACAAAAAGAAAAAAGAAAAAGTGAAAAAGGAAGAGAGAGAAAGAAAGAGAAAGAGGTGAATCTGCCCCTCTCTATTTTGGTTCCTGAGCCACGTGAAGCTGACACTTGGTTTAAGCAGCATTTCATGGCAGCAGGTGATTTCTTACCAAAGTGGTAAAAAGTTGTGTTTGTGGTATTGCTCTGATACCAAGGATTGCAGCTTCTATTGAATATCATAATCATCTCCAGGTTGCTTAGTTAGCTGAAAGGCCTTGCTGATTCAAGTGGAGTGCTGGCATACTAGCCCACTAATACATTAA
This sequence comes from Callipepla californica brunnescens, assembly GCA_023055505.1. Lineage (NCBI taxonomy): Eukaryota > Metazoa > Chordata > Aves > Galliformes > Odontophoridae > Callipepla > Callipepla californica. The sequence continues at coordinate 62,003,899 of JALIRH010000002.1, read as the reverse complement.
AATGATCTGTATTTTCTCATTTAGTCGTATATACCAAGTTAAATTGAAATTTATTCAGATAATTTACAGTTCAATTCCGTGTTTTCTTCTGCACCTCTTTCTGAATTGTGTAGTTGCTAACAATCATCTGTTATTCCTTAGCATTAACAAAGAAAAATCATCATACATGAGATATTAAGAAAATACGTATACAAAAAAAAAAAAAAACAGAAGAAAAATATTAGAAGTTACTGCATTATCTGCAGTTCTTTGCTTTGTTTTATTTTTTTTTTTCTTTTTACTTTTAGTAGTAAAGAATACCAAGAGAACAAGGTAGTTCTGCTCCATGGGTAAACAGAGAATACTGGTAGAAATATTTCAGCTTGGTATTTCAGTGCAGTGAGGCCCTTCTGAAACAATTAACACATGTTCTAAGGTCTTTATCACCCTATCTATTCTGTTGCACTTTTACACTGAAAAACAAAATTGATTCTGGACTTCATCCAGTCTAATTTTCCAGTAAGTGGCAAACAGTATGTGCCTTTGAGCTCCAGTGAAAAGCATCTTAATAGGAAGCAATGCAAGTCATCACTAAGACAAACATTGCCAATGCTCTTCATATGTTCCAAGAGATAAGATGTTGCTGTTTTGCATTCTGTTTTCTAGACTATTGTTAGACCGTGAGTATGAGGACGTTATTTGTTTAATCTCTTTTTTTCTTCCAAGAAACTTAGACAAAACTAAAATCTCTGCAGACATTTCTGTATTTATAACGACAAAAGTTAAACTTCATTAAACAGTTCAGATAAGCACCTGCATATACAGTTTTTATCAGTGCTTAATAGTGCAGAAGCTAGCCCATTAGGCCAGTAAATTTAATTTATTTAGTTGTTTCTTTCTAAAAGAAAATCACACTGAATTGTGGTACAAAAAGCTTTACAGCCATTAAAAAAAAAATCTAAAATGCATAGGCTATTAAAAGACAGACACTGGGGGAGGGGTTTAAAGATGGAGCATACTATTGGGAAGAATATATTCAATACCAATTGTATTTCTAGTTGACAAGGCAGTTCTGACATTTTTTGCACCCTGTACATACATTTTTGGGGGTAACTAACATAAGAAAGATAAAGACTTGTTGGAGCAAGACCAGAAGTAGACCATGAAGATGAACACAGGACTGGAGCTCCATTATGAGTTGAGAGGTTGAGACAGTTGTGATTGTTCAGGCTGGAGAAGAGAAGGCTCCAGGAAGACCTTATGGAGTCCTTTCGGTTTCTAAAAGGAAACTACTACAAGGAGGCTGCAGAAGGACTTTTCATTAGAGAGTGTAGTTATAGATTAAGGTGTAGTCACATTAAACTCAAATTGAGAAAGAATGTCTTAGACATTAGGAATAAATTCTTCCCTGTGAGGTTGGGTGAGGCACTGGAATAGGCTTTCCAGAGAAGTTGTGGCTGCCCTGTCCCTAGAAGTTTTCAAGGCCAGGTTGGATGGGGATTGGGCAACTTTAATTATTGGAAGGTATCCCTGCCCATAGCATGGGTCATGGAACTAGATTATTTTTATGATCCAAACCATTTGATGACTCTATGATTCAATGTAGGTCACTCCAAAAGTAATGCTTCCTACATATTTCAGAATTCAGAATTATGGGGAGCTTTAATTAGTCCCTGTCTAATCATATCTAAACATGAGCATTACTCTCAAAATTTTAATCTCATTAAGTAATATGCAAAAATCTTTTTTTGACATTTTTTAATGTTTTCAAACTAATACAACTAAACTAGAGTGAATAAATGCACTGAGGTAGCCTGCTTGACTTTGTATTGTGCAAGATAGTGTATGCACATCATCATCTTGCTTTTAGTGTACTGGAAAATAGCTTTCGGCCCTCAAGCTCGTCCTGCGGTATCTATCACTGCCACATCCACTTGAAGACTGCTGCTTTGTGGTTTTTGTTAGATGAGCTGCTCCTGCGATCACTTTCTAATCTATTTCAAACAAAAATAGCTGGGTTAGCAAAGACCAGCGTTCAGACTGTTTAAATTAACCTGGCTTGTTTGACCAGAATGGAACAATCACTTGAAAATCTCATCATGAAGACTGGAATGGACAGGAATTGTTGAGAAGTAGGCAGTTACAAACAACTGAGAAAATGACAGAGGTGATGGCCATTTATCACATAATGTTGCAACTGTAAGTGGATGTGTCTGCTGTTTATATGAATGCATAAACAAATTGTCCTGTTACTGTGTTTTTTTATTTATCTGTCTTTGATATTTTAGAAACTAAGAGATGCAGCCAGCAAAGACAGATGATATGAGTAGGCTCTGAAATTTCATTAAATCAAAGGTGTGAAAGCTATCTGGACCTTGTATGGCAATCTGACAAAGGAGAAAATGTGCAGGAAACAACTCCATCTATGGCTGTATGAATCATGATTTTACATAAGATATTAAGAAGAAACAAAGTGCTTGCATGTATCTTAATAGAGAAATAGCCATCAAAGTAAGCTCTTTCTCAGAAAACAGAAACTTTATGGATAAAATAAGAACTAGCAAATGACAATCTGAAGTAGATATTGTAAAGACAACTAAAACAGTCAACAAAAGGTAAAGTAAAAAATAGCAAAAAGTGTCTGTTATGAGGACAGAGAACTAAATGAATGCTCTTTAAACTTCAGTGCAAATGTTGATGTTGAAATAAAGGGCAGATGTGCACTGATGAATGGGAAGGATGACATTGGAATGAGGAAAATCTGTGGAAGTAAACTTTAATAATTAACATTAATAAAAGAGTGCAAACCTCATAATAACCAATTACTGTTTTGGAAGAACTAGCACATAAAATTTGCTTTATAAAAGATTTTCTGCAGTTACACACAGAGGAAATGGTGCATGTTGTATTTCTTACTCGAGACAGAGTAGTCCTGAGCTGAAGAATCAAAATGAATCAAGAAAAGTATTGAAAGAAAACATTAGATATATTTCAGTAACTTTCTCAGTGTTATTAAATACAGGCATCTCCTATGAATCAGGAAAGTTTTGACTCACAGATCTTAGGACTTCAGGGTAATATACCATGGCAGTATAATTTTTTTCCATGTCCTAGTAGTATACATTTGCCAGATCACCTTCTTTTGATGGTTGTCAGTGAGAAGGTCATGAGCTAGAGGAGCTTTTCTTCAGACCTTGTACAGATATTCCTTTGCTCAGGTGAAAATTAAAGAAAAGTCTTCATAAAAACTATGCTGAAGCATGCTAATTACATATTTTTCCCTGATGAGACAGTAGATTTCCTTTGGTTCACCTGGATTTTGTCTCTCTTGATTCTGTAAAGCAACTGGAGATGTTGAGGCTAAAGGAAGGCTGAAATGACCATGCATAAGATTGAGTTTATACTCTTGTGTAGGAGCATCTCATGCATGCATAGAAGAATTCACCAAGAACAGGTCTGGAAAGTAATTTTATTTAATCTGCCCAGTGAAAAGCTTGGCACAAAAATAGAAATCAGAGAGTTAAATTTGATGACTGTAAGGTAAGGAGCTTCATCACTACAGACAAAGATTTGAAATCTACTACAAATATTCTGACCCTGAGAACCAGAGGCACAGCACTGGGATGAAAAGTAATAATACTGAAAGCAAGGCTGCTCACTTGAAAACTAACAATTTATGATTTGATTGGGAGTTCATCAGATGGAAATGACAGAGCCTAAAGATTTGGGGACATTCATCAATCACTACCAGGTGCAGAAAGCAACTGTGGTTTTTGGAGGCCCTCAATCAGGGGAAGTAATTCCACTAGAAATAGGTAAATATCATCCGTGCATCCTCATGCAGGGCATTAGTACTGCATAGTACTAATAGTACCCATAGTACTAGAGAGATGGGCACAAAACGAAGCAGGCATGCAAAAAGCAAAAAAAAATGTCCTGAAAAATTCGGAAGAATGGAAAACCTATTTCAAAGGAGGAAATAAAGGAGGATAATTAAAAATAAATGTTTATTGTCACAGAAGGTGAATTAGAGAGGATGTAATCTCCTTCATACAAATATTACATTGAAACAAATGGTAGGAAAGAGATCAATTAATGCAAGAATAAATGTAAACTCAGGATGAATTATTTTAAAAGAAAATAAACCTTTGCCATTAGTGAAATTAATTTTTAGATTTATTTCCTAACAGTACAAGAACAAAACACCTTGAGTGATGAAAGATTGAGCTTGGTCTCCAGTGAAAAAAAGTTAGGATGTCTATCTGCAGTGTCAAGAGTCTTGAGACAGGTGCTCATGATGTCCAAAAGACAGCTGCATTTCTTTGTTTCATTTGTGTTGTGGCTGGAAGGGACAGACATTTAAAGTGACATTAGAATGGAACAACATTAGCTCTCTGAGAATTTCAAATTTTTTGACAGGACTTGACTAAAATATTTCTGTTAAAGCTACCATTTTTTGGCCTAAATGGCTTAAATTGAACTGTTCCTTCAAATTTTCTTTAGAAGACAGATAACGTCTTACCAAATATTGGGAAGAAAATGATCAGGACAATAGTGAATGGACATTCTCTGTTGATCTGTAATGGTCAAAAGCCAGAGAAAAAGCAAAGAATTTGAACTAGTATTACCTCTTTGTTCATACTTCAACACTGGAATAAGTTGCAAGGTAAGATTGTGCAACTCTGCTCCTCAGATATAAAATGAACCAGACATGATCCTGAGAGTTCATCAAATATTTTCATCAAATGGGCAAACTCACAAAAAGACTGCAGATAGTTTATGAGCATAAAAAAATGTTCACAAACTTATTATTTGCTATAAGTAGGTCTTGTTCTTACAATCAGAGAGCAATAAAATATCTTTTTACTGAGGAGTGTTCATGGTGTGTTTCCAGTGATTTCAGTGTTTGAGTCTTGCTATATCTCAAATTCCCAAGGCTGAGAAATGAAGAAGGGCAGATCCAGCTGAAATGTAACATTAATGCTTACAGTACTTTAATAAACCATAAATCTGTTGTGTTTTTATTTTTTGTTTGTTTATTTTATGTAAGAACTTTTAATTATTATTTCTAGCAAGGAACTAAGAAGGATGACAGTTTTGCTACCTAATGATGAGGATTTAATACAGTAATTCAACACAACATCATTGGTGAAAAGAATTCAGAAGTATTCTGTGTTGTCTCACTTTTTGCTTTAAGGTAAGCTGTAAAAATGAGACAGAAAACGTTCTTTTTACTTAAAAAAGTAAATTATAACTGAGAGCAGAGCTTTATAACAATTAATGGAACAATATTGTTTTAAGTCCTTTATCCACTGTACGGGTGCAAGCTTCCTGGTCCTGACTCACAATGTTTAGATATTTGTACATGTGGATCATCACTAGAACAGTACTGTCTTTGAAGGTTTCCTATGCCATCTGATATTTCAAAACATTATGTTAGTCAGTCCTTTCTGGGTAGATATTTTTGTGTTATAAAGTAGGGTGAATAGCTACTTCATTTTCAAAAATTGTTATGATTCCTAATTTTTTGTTGAAAATATTAGGAAAAGACAGTCCTTATATGAACTCAGTTCTCTTGAGTTCAAGTGACTCAAAAACACTGTTCCCAATTTCTAAAACTGTGTGTATAAATAAATTCACTTAAAATTATAGACAAAGTACATTATCATAGTGGTTATTTTTGTTGGAGGGATGGTTTTTGTTTTTTTTTATTTCCATATAAATTAAAGGTATTAGCAGGAAAGGATTTTTTTTTTTTTTTCCAGATTAGTTCTCTGTAGATTTGTGGGTTTTCGTAACTGAAGCATTAATGCATAAGAATTTTGAACACTGGGGAGCACAGCTTTGTTCTGTCCCTATTTCATCTAAACCATCCAGACACAAACAGACACGATACCTGCAGAGTTGTTGGGTTTTGTTTGTTTCTTTTGTTTTCTTGTTTGTGCATTTATATCTAAGCCTCCAGAAGTTTTGTTTGGAATCAACCACAGATGAAAATTTCAGTTTAATCAGTGGTGGACATGTATAAAGAAACATGGGTAAGTTAAAATGTCTCTGTTCACATACATTTGTTTATACATCTCAGATACAGAAAGCTGAGCTGCTTGAAAGTCACTAGTGTTGACATTCCAGAGACATTCTAACATATTTGAGGATGTTAACTCCTCATCTTAGAATGTCAGTGAGGCTTGAGCCTCTCGGAAGTTTCAACTTTGCTGCTGTTAGTAAGTTTGAATGAAAGCTGGCAATACAAATAATGAAGATTCCAGATATAGAAAGGTAGGTCAGTCTGTCTTTGACCTCTCTGAAGTTACAGATAAAGGACCTTGTTTTTTTGTTTTTTTTCCTATTTAAATAGATGCTTTTTTTTATTATTATTATTATTATTATTTTTGCATTGATTGCAGCAGGAACATGATTGAGCCCAAAGGTGCTAATTAGTGCTAATTGGGATAATGACTTTGATGTGGACACAAAAGTAGACTTTCTGTGCTTTGCAGTGTTAATGAATCTGAAAACCAAGGAGAGCGCAATAGGAATAAAACTCAAATAATGCCACTCAGTATGAGACTATCACAGCTGTGATGAATCTTTTCATTTTTTATTTTCTCCTGATTTGTGACAGCAGAATTCTGAACTTGGTTTAATCACAGTAGCAAAGGGCTGCACACCCTTTCTGTAGAGAGCTGCAATGTCATTTCTCCTGAGAACTGCTCACAAATAGCATTGTGCCATATGATTTTACCTTTTAATGGTGCTAAGTCACGTAGACTTCCTTAAGTACAGCAAGAAATTTTAATATCTGTTGTATCAAGTAACAGCTATCAACTGAAACTCCAGTTTTAACAGGCTATAAAGACTGTGACAAGACAGAAATATCTTCTATTCAGATTTTAGTGCCAGTGCCTTTCAGTGCCCAGCCAGATCTTTGTTTGCTTTTTTCAAATTGCAGTCTCACTTCAGCTGTTCCATGAGAAACTGATCTGCTCCTCAATATCATTTAGCCTTTTTCTTGGCCAGTATCACACTGGCACAAAATAAATACAATTGGAAGGGAGGGAACCAAAGATCATAAGTATTTGAGCAGTTTCTTTAATTTCACGCAGTGATGAATGATGTTGTGACAAGGAATAGTACATATTGGTCTCTGACAAAACTTTGGACACAAATTGATCTTGCTTGGTGCTGCGTTATATTTAAAGTATTGTGAAGCACTATGAAGTCTATATTTCATGAGGTGGCATGATAATATAGCAGGCTAGATGTAGACTGTGAAATCTTTCTCCTTAAAATTGCATTAACGATAAGTTATGAAGGGGGCAAATACAGAAAAAGAGAGAAACAGAATGTCATCAATAATTATGTGCTTGGCTTTCTCATTCTATGTGCTGAAGTATCTCTAGAAAACTTTTGAGAAGAGACAAGAGAGTCTGCATCAGTCTCTGTCAGCTCCCAGAGACCTGATCAGTGTGGGGCAGCTCCACTGTGGCAGTGGCTTTTTATACATTTGCTGGGAGCTAAAATTCTAGCCAGTTTCACCATGGGAAAACTGGGAATTTTTTTGTATACTTTAGTCTCTCATAGTTCTATTTTTAGCAGTGGGATTTCTTGCTCTTGATGTGATAAGCAAAAATGCACTTAAGCCTCAGCTATGCCTGTGTAACCCCACTGGCTTCAAGTAGTAACTAAAAATAGTATCTGAACCACTACAAATTTATGGAAGACAATTTCACTAAATTCTAAATGGATTTTTAGTTAAAAAAGTGAAATAGCTGTCCTAAGTTCCTCAGAAAACTGTTTCCTTTGAAGAGTAAAATAAATATTTATTTATAAAATTACACAAAAAACGACAGCAAGAAAAATAACAGATAAAGTCAGATACATAGCAAAGAAGATTAAATCCTCTATTTGATCTTAATATTCTTAAAATGATCTATGTCAGTCAATAAATCTTAATGTGCCATTGTGTTATCTCAACATCTAAAGTATGGCCTTTCTGTTAATTCTAATAATTTGCCCTCAGACATTTACTTATACAAAATATAACAGTACTTAATGTAATAAAGCTGAACCGCTGTTAATAGTTGTCAATTCATTTTAGAAATATTCAAAGCTATGACTTTTTTTTTTTTACTATTACAGTGATAAAAACTGTAGATGACATACCACTATCTATCTATCTATCTATCTATCTATCTATCTATATATATATATATATATATATATATATATATATTTATACACGTTTACATTAGGACTGGAATTATTTTGAATGTATTTTCAGTACCAAAAGACTATTTAGAGGTACCTCAAGGATAAGATAAGAAGGAAAAACTAGCAGAACTGAACTCAGAAGAGTTTTGCTGAAGTGTGTCAGGAAAGGCACAATAGTTTCAAATATTTTGCCTAGTTGTTGGTCTTCACATACCAAAGGGTCTGCAAAGTGCCCACAGATCTGCTTAGTGTGAACATGACTGTCTTTTTCTATCAAGATACTGAGGGAATGTTTTGTCTTTGGATTTCCCCTTCACATCCTCAAAGCAGTTACAGAATATAGGGCAGGGTCTGAACACAGCATATACCAGATCAATGCTTTCTATTGATACCATCTGTCAATAACATCTGACCTTTAATTCTTGTGTTGTTGGATACTCTTGTGATGTACAGAAGAATCAGTTTTACATAAATGATTTATTAAACTGAGTGCAACCTTGGATAGTACCTGAATAAGGATTGAATACTGACATAATAAAAATACCAGTTGCCAATTGCCAGGGATACAGAGAAAACATATTCCCCTGGCTTTCTAGAAGACCATCGGTGAGAAAGTGCAAGAAATAGTGGGGAGAGCTCTGATAACTCTGAGTTGCATTGCAGACTTTAGCAAAGCTCATAAAGAATACAAAATACAAACTGTTGAGCTTGCCAGTTTGGGCTGTATTCATGGTAGTACGGTAAAGACAATTAATTTAAATATGTTATTGTACAATCATATGGTCAGCTCAGATTTTGTTTTATTTGTGGCCTTTCTGTTGTCAGAACATAATTTTCTGCAATATTGGCACTAAATTTCTTGACCATATGGAAGGTGATGCAATTCCACATTTTCCAAATGTCTTACAGATATTTAAAAATTGATTTAGCTAGAGATTTGGGAATTTGAAGGACTGTTTTTTTCTTTCTTTGGGAAGGGTGCCTTTTGACTTCAGACTGCATATCTGACCACCATGGACAGAAAATGGTATCAAGTGAGCAGCATCTAAGCATCTCTCATCACTGAGAAAAAATGGCAAGAGCTTTAACCACCTTAATTCTTTGATTAGAATTCTGAAAGGCTTGTTTGGGAAAGTGTGTATCTATTAATGAGTCTGTTAGGCTTTTTTTTTTTTTTTTTTTTTTTGTAGCTTAAAAGATAGTGATTCACTTCTGGAGTATGGAAGCAAGTGAAACTGAATAATGTGTGTATCATATTTTATGTTACCAGTTATCTCTTTTGTTGTTGCTGTTGTTGCATTAAATCAGAAGACAACTACAAAAGAATCAAAACAGACATTTTATGACAAATAAATGGGTGTGTTTTTGGTTTTTTTTAAATAATTTTGACAAAGCTCAAGCACATTTTTTTTCTTCTTAGATTCTACTGGATTATAATCCACTGAAATTAATTCCCATTCATGCCTATGCTGAAATTGTTGATGTGCTGGCTTTTGTGAATTTAGCTTTCTATCTCTAACACTGCACCTTAATTCAGTTTAGACTTTGTGGGAGTTGTGTGGAAGCCAATATAAATTTTCATCATGCAAGTACTTTTTCTTTTTTTCTTCTTCAAATTAAATATTTTCCTGTGAAAAATTTGGTCAGTAAAAGATACAGAGCTAAGGTTGCTTGAAAAGATGCAAAAAGAAAATCCCAGATCAGTGCTAGGATAATAATATCGGATATTTCAGAATAGAAGTTAAAGATTTCACTCTTTCTCACATATTTTTAAGGTTTTTGTACAGATGGTAAAATTGACTAATAAATGTCACTGCACAAATAATAAAGAAAAGGCCAAAACCGTGAATAATTTTATGAAAGTATTGTTCAGTATTTGCTAAAGAAAGCATGTTGGGGTGAATGGTTCAAACTACCTGTGATTAAAGCTAAGTTGTAGAATTGGAATAAAAGAAAAGAAAAAAATTATATTAAAAAAAAAGAGATGTTTTTAACAGATTCTAAGGTATTCTGAAATGGCACAGACATTGATTTAAATTCAGACAGTGAGATGGGCTACAGTTTGGGCTGGAAAAGAGTGAAAGAAGTGACGTGAGAAATAAGTAAAGTAGCTCTTCTTGCTTTGCCTTTCTGCATAAAGGTAAAATCTTTCTGTTTTCAAGATGGCCTAGCTCATAACACTGAGTAGACAAAGCAGCCATAGGAGTAAGAAATGTGTTACTGCTCAGAGCAGTAAACAGAATGACTGGAAGATAAGAAAAAAAAGCTACAAAACAGTTGTTGGTTTTGACGAAAGAAAAAAGGAAAGCCCAATCATTTTGTTGATTTCATATTTCATAATGGATTTAGTCTCCAAAACAGTGGACTATATGCATAAGTGAAACAGTTTAAGATGTGATATTTGTGTTGTTAAGTCATTGGTCTTACTTTCATAGAAATCACTACTTAGGAAACCATGGCAGGTATCAGTTAAATGCTGGAAGTAATGGCTAAATACTTTAAAGCAAAATCCTTATTGAATACTATTGGTGTTCAATTGGATAAAAATAAAAATAAAAAATGATAAAAATTAAGCTGAGGAATTCTGAATGAATGACAAAGAGAGGAAAGATTTCTTTTTGACCGTTTGGTCTACATCAGATAGTCCTACTGGTAAAGGTAAAGAATGAGCTTCTTTTATCACATACTGAAATTCTGACCTTAAAGTAGCCTTTGAAAGCAGTATCCTCCTTTTCCCATAGGCAGATAAAAAAGTGGAAAGGATATGAAAAGACATCTTAACAATCATATGATATATTATTAAGAACTCTCAGAGTCTTATATTTTTGAATTTTAATTTATATTCATAATGTAAAAGTACATCAGTGCTTGTAAATAACCATTGTAAGATGGTTATTTTACTGAAGGCTCTGATAAACTTTTAAAGTAATTATGCTAACATAAGATAGAATGTGGGCAAGGTAGAGTCATGAAATCCTACTACAGAGGATTAACATGTATTATAGAGATGTTTTGTAGCACCAAAATAGGGTCTTGCTTTGCTTACGAAGAGGTCAAGGAGTGATTTTCTTTTAGTTTTACTTCAGACTTCACCTTTGCTTTTCCATAGACAGACTGTGCCTGCCTAGCACAAAAGCTCTTAATGTGGTGCCTTTTTCATTTTTTTTTTGTAAAACGTTCTCATTTCAATAAATTTGGGCCAGGGTGGTTACATCACTCCTATTGGCAATAGTCAGGATTATAAATATTATTACTGCTAAAATATGTTCAGTCAAGAATTATTTCTTTGTGAATATGTCTGCTTCTGCTTATCTATTCCATCATTAAAGATCAGCATAAGAATGAATTGTATTAATATGTGTGGAACTGTCAAAATAATGACATTAAGAGGACCTTTACAAGTGATTTCTTCTTCTTAAAATGCTTGCCAGTTGCCATTTTCCTAATTGCTGACCATTCAGTAATGGGAATTTACAAATTATGCAATGCTCTCATTCCTCTGCCTTCCATAATTTTGATCTTATCATCCTAGCGAACATCTTAGCTTTTTAAACTATGAAATAGGAAGACCTAGAAATAACAGAGCAGCTACCATCTAGCAGCGGTAAATGTGTTCATCTCCATTTGATGTTGTATTTCTGTAAGGTTACATTCGTGCCTAAAATTTGTTGTGTGCACTGAGTGTTTTCCTGACATTTGAAGTAGAAAACATTCTGATAGCAAAATTAAGTAGCTGCTAATGAGTTTGTACAATTAAAGTATTTGTGCATGAAAATTACAGAATCGCAGGGATGTAGAGGTTGGTAGGCATCTCCAGAGGTCTTTCTGTCCAATCCCTCTGCTAAAGCAGGTTACCTACAGTAGGTTGCACAGGAAAGTGTTCAGGTGGGTTTTGAATATTTCCAGAGAAGGAAATATTCACAACCTCTCTGGGCAGTCTGTTCCAGTGCTCTGTCAGCCTAATGTAGTTCGTTCTCAAGATTGTACTGAACTTCCTATGTTTCTGTTTATTCTCATTTCCCCTTGTTCTGTCACTGGGCAGCACTGAAAAGAGCCTGGTGCCATCCACTTGACTACCACCAATTAGATACAGGCATTGGAAATATCCACTCTCAGTCTTCTCCAGACTCAATAATCTCAACTCTCTCAGCATTTCCTCATATGGAGATGCTCCAGGGACCTAATAATACTTGTGACACTCTGCTGGACTCTCTCCAGTAGTTCTCTGTCTTTCTTGAGCTCTGAACAGGACCCAGTACTCCAGATGCAACCTCGTCAGGGAAGAGGAGGAGGATCACCTCCCATGTCCTGCTGTCCACTCTCTTTGGAATGCACAAAGGTACACCAGGATCCCATTGGACTCCTCGGGCACACTGCTGGCTCATGGACAATCTGTTGTCCACCAGGACCCCCACATCCTTCTCTGCAAAGCTTCTTTCTGCAGGTCAGCCCTTAACAGGTGCATGTCCAACTGTAGCCTGGAGGTCACATGAAGCCAAGCACAGATCACAGTGTGGCTGCTTCCTGTCCCACGTCATTGTAGTAGTGACTCTTATCCACTAAGCTGTCTGAACAAGCCTCAGGTTCAAAACTGTCATTCAGTACCAACTGAACATGGGTGAACTATTTGCTCTATCTGAGCTAAAACCAGTGAATGGAGTGCAGTGCAGTGCTAACTCAAGTTATGGCAAATAAGTTTAATAAATAATGCATTTTGATACATTGCTTAACCATGGTCCTATCAACAGCAAAAAATATGCAGCCGTGCTTTCTGTTTTGATAAAGGTATTTGAAAAGAGATTTCAAGACTGAAAAAAAAGTCATCAGTTTCTGGTCTATTTGCAACTACATTTTCAGTTGACATAAATACATTACCTGAAAATTTTCAAATTTTCAAATGGAAGGTACAGAGTTGCAAACCAGAATTTGATCATGTCCACTTACCAGACTTGCGTCCCTCACTGCACAACCACTCCTTATTCATGTCATTACTTTTGGCAGTACATGTATTTGTGAACAGTTGTTCACATATTGTGAACAGCTTTAAAGCAAAAGAGTAAAATTTCATTAAAATCTCTGATGAACACCTAGAGTCTCACTGAGGATTGTAATCACTGCCATTGAACTAGCCTGATGTGTTAGTTACTCCAAACAAGACTACATATATCAGTAGTTTTATTTTTCTGATGCTTTCTTTTTTTTTTTTTAATAAGTTATGCTTATATAAATTAATTATACTATTAATTATACTTCATATTTTATGAGGGCTGCTCTGAAAATAATGCCTCCTAATTTATGATGTCTGCCCAAGATGTCAGAGGCAGATGTCAGTGGTATGGAAGTACAGATTAAACCTTCCTACTCCTATTGTGTTATGTGTTTTTGCCATGTAACAGGTAGCAGCAGAGGGGCAATGTGGCAAAATGGTGCCCAGCATGAAAGTACATATGGAGTATAAGTGTGTCATTGAATTTCTCCACGTGGAAAAAGTTGCACCCATTGATATTCATTGATGCTTGCTTAACATTTATGGAGACCAAACAGTGGATGTGAGAACAATGAGGTGATGAGTGGCGGTTTCAGCACTGGCCAAAGCAACAGTGGATCACTTCCACTGGCACACATTGTTACAAGCATGGCATGGAGGAGCTTGTGCATAGCTGGTGAAAATGCATAGCTAATGGTGGTTAGTGTGTTGAAAAGTAGTGTTTTGTGGCTGAGAATTTGCTCTATTAAATAGGATTGTAATTAAATAAAATTGTGCTCTTTGTTGTAGTTTTCATGGAGATTAATATGAGGCATTACTTTCAGAGCAACCTTGTAGATGCAGCTGTAGACAATTTCTCTTCACTCATTGTGTCCCAGACAAGCCAGAATGTTGAACATCCATGCCCTAACCTTTACTGATGCATGAAGGTGTGGGACTGTGCACTTGCAGATCATTTATTCCTGCAGAAGAAATAGATTAAATTTATGCCTAAATCTAAATCCATTGAATACTGTTAAAAAATTTGAATGGAAACTGCTAAGTAACTTGGAATTGATCCATAGTATTAAACAACTTTTGAAATGACTTTTATTAAATCATCAAGTGCAATTTAAAGTCAAGGCATGTCCATATTTCCAGACTGATGAGAGATATTTTAATGGAAAAAAGCTTAATTCAGCTGTTGCAGAAGGTTCAGTCTTACTATCAAACGAGTGATGGTGTCATATCAGAGTTCTTAATTTGTGAAGTTCTAATACTGTTCTGATTGGTAAAGTTCTAAGCTGTACAAACATTTCCAGTTTGCAGTGAAGCAGCACAGTTCTTATTTTTAAAGAAAAGAGAAGTGTAGAGGAAACACCAAATGTAGAAGAGAACTTGGACTGCAGCAGTTAGAGGTATTTCTGCATCTAGAGAAAACTGTAGGCATCCTGTAGGATTTTATTAAAAAGGCCACAGAATAAAGGCTTGTAAAAATATCAGTAGATATCTATCTTCTTATCAAAGGCCACAGAGATCGCTTTAAAACTGTCTCTATTATTTTAGAAATAAAGAGTAGTATCTAAAGCATTTTAATTAAAAACAATTAAATACTCAGTGATACTACTAGTAAATATTTATGTTTAAACTCCAGATGGCAAAAACTCCAGATGGTAAGATATATATATATATATTTTATTTTATTTTATTTTATTTTATTTTATTTTTTATGAGAACTCCGTCTTTAATTTTTGGAAGACTTTTCCAGTTTTTTTCCATATACAGTTTTCAATAAAATATGGTTGCTTCATTGCACATCTCATTGGACTGTTTGTCCTCAACTGATGTAGAGTTGGGCATAACAATAAACTGAGGTAGGTAGCAAAAGGATATTCTCCCCCTACAAGGCATGCTATTCCAAGCACAAAAGCAGTGACTGCACAGAGCATCATGCTCATGCAACATAATTCGTGCAGTGTTGCACTTATCTCTTCATGCTTGGCAGAGGTTTCTAGTGCAGATATGTAATGGCTGTGGTTTATATCATCAGATTTCTTTTCCCATTCATGACTTTAGTTACACAGTTGAGTCAAAGGATTACTAGGTTTTCAAAAGCTGTAATCTTCCAATAGCGCCTACCATTGTCATGACTGTGACAATTCTCAATTACAAGATTTAGTTATGTTTTAGTATTTTTAAATTGCTACTTCCTTTGGACAATAAAGTTTTAAATCAGTGGATTTCTTATTGCACTGCAAGCATACAAACTAAGACCCTCCATTTATAAGGTGAAGTTTCTTCTATCAAGTGATAAACATCTTCCCTATACATTTTAAATAGCTATCTCTCAGTATCTGTCAGGCTAAAATAACCATAAATGTTTTGTTTTATTTTTTTTTCCACAGTTTGTTGAGAAAATTAATCTTTCTTTTTCAGGTTCCTTCAAATTCTACATACTTTTCATCTCCTAGGATGTTCAAATAGATCTGAATACCATTGCCTACCAACAGCAGCATCAAAGAGTAGATCTGCACAGTAAGTGTATATACAGTTTTTCTCTAAGGGAGTCAAGGTTGTTCAGGCTGGAGAAGACAAAGCTTTTGGGAGACATCATTATGGACTTTCAGTACTTCAGTCTTATAAAAAAGGACGGAGAGCAACTTTTTGCTCAGGCAGATAGTGGTAGGAAAAGGAGGAACAGACTTAAACTAAAATAAGAGAGATTGAATTAGACGTTAGGAGGGAATTCTTTACTCAGAGGGTGGTGAGATGCTGGTACAGGCTGCTCAGAGAAAGTGTGGATGCCCCATCCCTGGATCTTTAAGTTGTCTTATCAAAAATCATTCCCTTTACAAGCCATACTATGATACTATTCTATGATTCTCACCCTTATCAAGGGTGGTAAATGATATGAAAATCAGAAACAATTATCGTAATAATAATATAACAGAAAAAAAGAGAAGAGGCTTCAAAATGTCCAAAATGCACACATTCAGCAGCACCCTTTCAGAAGTTAGACAGACCTAATATTTGTGAATCGTGACTCTAGAGAAAATAACACATACTCATGTTCAAAAGTAATAAAGATGCTACATTTCCACTTGTAAGCAAAATAAATAAGAAGATAGATAGATAGATAGATAGATAGATAGATAGATAGATAGATAGATAGATAGATAGATAGATAGATAGATAGATAAGGAGCTTTTTCTTTGGTGTTACATTCACTTTTCTAAAGTTTCTTTGAGTCCTAAGAGCCCTAAGAATGAGTACTCAAGTATAACTCTGGCAGAACTTGGCAAGACCAGGAAGAGCTCTGAGCTTTCTTAGGGTCTCCACTGTGTGGAGAATGACACTTGTGATGGTTGTTTTTTTCTTACCTCTTCTTTTCCAGGAATCACATGTTGTCAGTGTTGATGTTCTTGCCAACAGCATGATCATAGTCATGGGTTTGCTTGTCTTCATTTTAATACTTCCTCTTAACATGATATCCTTACATGCTCTTTCTCTTCACTGTTTTACAATTATTCAGATTCTGTTCTCATTGTTATCTCTAAAAACGTTTTCACCTGAACAAAAGAAAGTTTATTCTTGCAGTGATCTTTGCCTGACAATTGTCATTTGTGCATATAGCATGGAACCTTTAATATCACCATAATTTTGTACTTGCCATTCTTATTCAAGCGTCTTTCAATGTAAACAGAGTAAATGCTTGTTATAAATTAAAGCTAAACTGAAATGAATTTGGACAGTAGATATCTGATTGCTAGATTAATCACTAGCACAACTGAATGAGAAAAGCCTGAACAGAAAACATGCCTTGTCAGACCAACACAAACTTGTAATCTTTAACAAAATACAGAAAATTATATTTTACTAAGATACAGTTCACCTGCTTCAGCTGTTTCTGGGCCTTGTCATATCCTCTAAGGATTACGGAAGTGTTTCGGCTTACTATTTTTTATTTTAGGAGTGAATTGCACTAGAAAATCAGGCAGCTTTATCACAAAGTACATCTTTGTGATAACAGATGTTGTGGTACTTTTAGTGCACCTGTTTTTGCAGAAAACCTAGAATCAAAGTCAAGCAAACTGTCATCTATACTAATGGAATTTGAGCAAAATCAGAGAATCTCAGCATATCATTCATAATTTCTGCAGCTGAAAACCACATGACCATACCCATATAGATGAATATTTGCGTGTATAATCCCCCTGAGGTAACTACAACCTGTTGATGCAGTCAGGACCTTGATTTGTTAGAGGAAATTGTACACAGAGAATGTTATTCTCATGCATGCAGTAGGTGTACAAAGCTGACTTGTTGCTTGAACTGAACCACAGTTTAAAGGTGTAATATATGCATCTTCTCAGTGTTTCATAATGACTTTATAGTCACATTTTCATCAGTGCAGCCCTAATGAATCTTAAAGTTAAAACATCTAAAAATCACCAGGAAGTTTATACAGAAGATAGGTGCTGCATGTGAGAGTGCAAATCCTCAAAAAAAAAAAAAAAAAAAAAAAAAGCAATGTATTGTGAAGCTGAAAATTATTTTCCCTTGGAAATACACCTCCATAGAAACAGTTTTCAGGAAAAGATAGATAGTATCTCATAATGATTAAATAAATATTATAAACAGAAAGAAGGTTGAAAACAAAAGTACCATCTTCTATTAGACCATCGAGTAAAACCTGGGAAAACATAAGCTTTCAGAAGCTATTTTGAAGGTGTAGATTTATTGTACTTGTTCCAGAAGACCACAGAATGTGACCTAAGAACATTCTACCTAAAATGTGCTATTACCTCTCTTAGAAATTATCATTCATAGTTAAAAGATCTATCATTCATAGGTAGAAGCTATCATTTATTATCATGGATGAAAAGCTGGGCGTGAATCAGCAGTGTGCACTTGCAGCGTAAAAGGCCAACAGAATCCTGTGCTGCATGAAAAGAGGAATGTCCAGAAGGGAAAGGAAGGTGATTCTCTCTGCTCTGTCCTCATGTGGCCCTATCTGGAGTTCTATGTCCAGGTCTGGGGGCCCTAGTACAGAAAGCATGCAGAGCTGTTGAAATGAGTCCTGAGGGTGGCGCCAAAGGTGATCAGAAGTCTGAAGCACCTCACCTATAAAAAAAGGTTAAGAAGTTTGGACTTGTTTAGCTTGAAGAAGGCTCCCTGGAGACTTCATTGTGGCCATCCTGTACTTGAAGAGATTTTGTAAGCAGGAGGGGGACCTATCTATTTTATCTGTGATAAATCTGACATAGATAAAATATACAAGATTTTCTCCAGACTATGTGACAACATAAGCAATAATTGATAATTCTGGATCTGAAAGAAGCCAGCATCACCAGAAATATTTTAATTTAATTAATTGTGAGAAAAAGACAACATTAAGTGTTTTGGTTGTTTTTTTTTAAAAGAAAATATTTTCTGACCATGTGGATTAAGATGTAAATAGTAAAAGTTACCAGTATCAAGAAGTCACATTGCAAATGATGATGCCAAATTTTTGTTTCATTTTTTTAATCATTTATCATTTGTTATTTATTGATACATATTTATGTGTATCTTTAATTATAATAGACCTAATTATAACAGTTCCAATACTTCTGATTTTAAATGAAAGAAGTTTGAGAAGATTTCTTTCCTTGCTCTTTCCTGGCCAGAGATGTTGGGTGACATTATACTTTTGATGCTGAACTGCATGTTGTTCATTTAGAACAACCTCCATCTCATCTCCTATGTTTCAGGGGCCATTGTGGGTGTGTGCTGCAAATAAATAAAATGATCAAATCCTAAACCCAAATTCATTGATATTTTGAATTAAGATAAATTCATTGATTTTATATTTATTTAAAATTTCAAGGTGTACCCTTGTTGATAAATTTAATTTACAAAAAATAACAACTGCAAGTATTACTGTCTTTGTTATGAACATGTCAACAGTGCTACTTTTTTTCGATGTTGAATAAGAGGATGTTTAATTCCTTACTTAAGTTTGAAGATTTAACCCTGGAAATATTAGATGTGTGCCATGGAAATCAATCTGCCTCCTCCTGTCCAAAGGAGAACTTTTTTCTAAAAGTATGTCTTAGTTTATCCTTTTTTTTTTCTTTCTTTCTTTAGCTTTTTTTTTAATCTTTTTTTTTTTTTTTTTTTTTATGCACATAAAGTTAGAGCCTCTATTATACCTTAATTTAGCATTTTGCGTCCTGACCTTTTGGAAAGGAGTTAGCTTTTGAGTCAATGGACTGTGTAATGTCAAAGCTTGGGTATAATCTTCATCACAAACCTTTCCACAGACTTTAAAATCCAGGGTGACTAACTTTTGCTGTACTGCAATTTCAAATAAGTATTCATTTTGTAAAAAACAACAACAACAAAAAACAGTATTAAGTAATGACCATATTATTATTTACAGATTATGTATTATTTACAGATTACAAAATCAAAACAGAACAAAACAAGTAATTATGGCTTTAAAACAAAGAATCTATTACAAAATAGATTCTGTTTTTAGAACAGAATAAGGCAGGTTAGTAAATCATATTCTGAGAATCATAGAATTGTTTAGGGAGCAGGGGACCTTAAATATTATCTAGTTCCAACTCCCTGCCATGGAGGAAGTTAGCCTTTTTGGTCAGTGTCGTATGTTCAAGTTTGTATCATTGGGTTAAAAAATTAATTGTGGAAAAAATTCCTTTGCTTCAAAACTATACTTTTTTTTTAATCTTTTTGATTGTTCATTTGTTAGTAACAAATGAATCCATCAGCAGAACCTCTGATGTTCTCATTTAAGCCCATTAAGAAATTTGCTATTGCATCTACATAAAAATATCGAGGTGAATGAATTACAAATTTGGTTCAGAAAAGAAGAACAAATAAACAAAAAATTTGTATCTTAGAACTTCGTATATATTTCTGTCCTGTACTACACATAGATACATACATAGTGGCTCAAATAACCACAGACATTTTCCTTCTCAATCTTTCTTGTAACTCCTCTGATATCTAGGAGGTGCCCCTGCCATTTCGTCCTAAGTGAAAGTCATCTCAGATCAACGGCTTTGAAGTGACAAAAACTGTTTTTTAAATTCTCCCTGAAAAATGTATAAGATTCTAGATATTCCAATAGATGTAGCTGATTTGTGTTTATTTTCCTGTGACTCTAGTTCCACTGGCATAACAGCAAAAGAAAAACTTTAAAAATGAAAAGACAAGTTAATACCTAACTCATGCAAAAAACAAAGATTACTAACATTAAGTAAATAAAATGCATCTCACAGGGCTGTTGCTTTTTCTTTAGCCTGATTAAATAAACATGACATTTCATTTTGCCTTGTGAAATTCTCCTGTTATTCCTGAGAAAGAGCTCCAAATGTACTGCTGAGGAAGCTGTGGCAGATATCATCAGTAGGGATCAATGAAGGAAAGAATATTTAAATAGTGAAATATCTACCTTGGATTATATCCTAATTTAATATTACATCAGTCTAAATTTATTTCACTCTCATATTACATTATTTGAGTCATTAGAGTCTAATGAAAGCTAATGTCAATTAGTTAAATCCTTGTTATGTTTCATCTTGCAGACTTTGAACCACACTGTATAAGAAATAGGCACTGATGCATTTCCTAATTAATGAAATAATACTTTGGGAGGAGGAAGGGAAGCAAAATGCCTTTTAAAAATTTCCTGTAATTCTTCATAATTAAAAAAGATGTGTCATTTTCTTATTAACTGGTAATTGTAAAACTATTATCTCATGAAAATATATTCAACATATTGGATTCAATTTACCTATTTTAAAAAATAAGTAAGATTTTAGTCATGGAGGTAAGCTGTGACAATGATTTATTTTAAGATGTTTTCTTGTGAATTCTCAAAGGATGTCACCTTCAACAATCTTCCCAATGACAGCCTCCTTCTCTTCTGAAATTTGGAGATTCAAGTCCTACACTTGGCTTTTCTAGATCCTTTCTAAATTTGAAGGTGGCTGAACTGCATTTGATCTATGCGTCTTGATTTCCTAAGTTATAATACCTTTCTCAGAAGAGGGCCTCTAAAGTGATAGAAGTTGTGATAGAAATTATAACATTTTTTTTAAATTTAATATCATAAAAAATGTCTTTATTCCAAGATTATCTGTCAGTCTGTATGTGCTGGATCTCTGGTTCCTCTTCTAACTTCTTGTCACTGGTTTGTGGGCTGGTTCGGCCTGGTTCCGTGACAGCTGAGGCAGGGGATCCATGGGCCCACACCCTGGACAAGGGAAAGGGGGAAAAGGAAAAGGGAGATGGGCCTTGAAACAAAACAGCGGCAACAATCTGAGGAGGAAAGCTAATTTACTAAATAAGATATCAGAAAGTAAAATAACACAATATAATACAATATAAATTGGAATTGAGGCTAATGAATCAAATAAAATGTGCAAGAGAGAGTGTTCGATAAACCAAAGGCCTTACGCTAATGCTGAAGGCGAAACAGCAGCAAGCACCCACTGCTGAGTCGATCCCAAAGGAAAGAGAGTGTCCCATGACCACAGACAGTTTTTATCTTTTCCCTCTGAGCAGAAAGCATGTAAAAATACAAAGCATCACAAAGTCTTCTGGGGAATGTAGTTCTCCCTCTCTTCTGAGACAGGCATATCCATAACTATCGATGATCCACAGAGCTGTACCATTAACAATCTAACTCCCAGTACACCACATGATGTTATGATGTGGAATATCAACAATACAACAAAAATCATAAAACCATGACACTTCTGTATTGCCTCTAATACTTCTGTGCATTCTGTCCTCTGCAGAGATATGTGCTATGATGAAAGCATGTAGGTTTTCCCTATATGCCTTTTTTTTTTTTCAACAACAGTTTACTGCGTAACAGATTGAGCATAATTCCAGCCTTTTACATGATGAGAGTAAAAACCGTCTACTCTATATTGTCCTGTCCTTAAGATTGCTAACTGAAAATAAATGTGCCTTAATATTACACATTTGTTTAAACCAAAATTCAAAGGCTTCTCAAGGATGAAACCAGAACTGGAACTCAGCTCAAACTCTGAGGGCAGCTGCTTGGCATCAGTGGAATAGGAAAGTGACAAATTGAAAACAACAAAGGAGGGTAGCAGGGTGCCTGCCTCAGCTCCCTGCTGAGAAATCGTTGAAGATATTGTGCCACTGCTGAAATACTTTTAATGGTGGATATTTTCAACTTTTTTTTTTTTTTTTTTTTTTTTTATTGAGAGCTCATCTGTCCCACTGAGTTTCATTTCTTTTGTGACACTGAGCCTCTTTAAAACTAAATAATGAAAACACAATTTTCTTTGTGCTCTGAAACTTCTCTTGTTCACAAAATATTTGAAGTTCAAGAGCATAAATAAGCTTTTCTATAAAATCTAAGCAGAATATCTTTCTATTGCATGCTTTGTTTACATTTTTGACAGCAGGGAGTAAATATTCTGTTCACAACTTCAGATTTTACAGAAGATTCAACACTCATTAACTTTAAAAATTGTTCAATAAATTAACATTCATGAACTACATGCAAACTAAGTCTTGGGTGTGATTCCTAAATGTCTACTCTTTCATAATTTTAACAAAGTATCCAGTGTCTGTATCATTATTGGGAAGGCTATAGCATCTATTAAAAATACATGTATACATCATCAGCACTGAAGACTGCAGATATTGGTAGGAGAATGAGTACATGATTTCTTGAGAACTGTCAGAATGCTGCTAATGAATGTACAGTGCCACATAGTTGCTGGCAGTACCATACAGAAGAAAAGTTTTTGAATTAATATAACAAAATGAAAAACAGTTAGTGTTCATAATCCCTTAAAGTATTTCTTCTACTTGTTTTATATTTATATGGGAATGCCAGCACATGACAATATTTCCTAATTAGAAATATAATCTATTCAAAATAAAGAAGCAGGAAGCTTTGTGGTAGGAGTACTGCTCTTGAACATCAGAAATTAGGGTGCTGTTCCCATTTCTCCTGGTGTTCTGTAATTGGGAAAGTCATCTACACTTAGAAGTATTTTGTTGGGAATTATGTGCTTCATAGTCTCTCCTCTCTATACTCACTTCTACACCTTTCCCATGTCCCTTTTTCTACACTATAACATTGACCATGGAAATAATTTAAAGAATGGATACTAGGAAGCTGTATGTAGGAAGGAGCATTATTAAAAAGATTAAGAGTATGATTACACTGAACATGCAAGATATGAGCTTGCATTAATATAAGAAGGTAGTACTTTTATCTATTGAGTAAAATAATTGACAGTGCTGAGATGGATCATTACATAAACAAGCAATCTGGCATACTCCTGATTTTTTGAAAGTCTACCTTCCCTGTGTGAATTAATTTTTAACAATGAAATAATTTAGATATTAAAAATCAATATATTTGGTGGTGATAATTCAAGCTCTGTCACTATACAGACATAAATTTCAGTTCTGATACAGGGCTGATTCTGATTCTATCAAAATTAGAGCCAAATTTAGAGTTTCTGGAATGAACTGGATACTTTGTCAAAGTATTCTGGGTAGCACAGAAAGGGGCAGAAAATGTATCAAAAATAAATAAGCTATAGCATTTCCATATTTTGCATCCAGCTGTGCACTGGAAAATGGTTTATAGAAGAATTTCTAAAGGGGATCCATACTGAATTTTAAGGGATTTATAAAACCCCAGTAGAAAAATGTTTCTAAAAATGTAAGGAGGAAACTTTGATAGAAAGGAGTTTGGACACCAAAAATATGCTATAGAAATTCAATTCTAATTGTTGGCATCTGCAGTTTAAAAGAGGTGCAGTACTGCCTAACAAACAGAGCTCAACAGGACAGAATTATCAAAGAAAATGCAAGGAGTTAACCTGCTTCAGTTACGCCATTCTTGGCACCATCTTATTAGGTTGCATACACAGAATATAGGTCTATTTCAGAAGATATGTGGACTAAATTTCCTAAGAATGGTAGAAAGTTTTTTTGTGTATGTTTGAAAGATTTGCTTACAAAATGGAATGTAGATCAATGTAGACTAAACTAAATGTGTAGGATTCTGATTTAATATCTCTGTATGAATATATCTCTGTATGAATATATCACAATGTTTGGAGATTGCTCTTTGTTCCCACATGGCTATGTTGAAATTACAGTTATTACTGCAAATATTCTCAGTATCAAATATCTGAGGATAGGCTCAACAGTTATATTTTTATAGATTTAAAATACAAGTCAAAGTAAGGAAATTAGAGCACTAGAGGATGATTAAAAAAAGAAAGATTGTACAATATCAAATACTGCACTAAGGCAGCCTACCTTTATTTTATTATTAATAAAGTGAGAAGAAAAAAAAAAAAGAGAAAAAAAAATAGGTTAGGATGGCTTCTAAACCATTAACTCTTTATGAAGAAGTAACATCAAGTCAGAACTGCGAAAAGAACTCCAGAACAGGCTGATTTTTTGTTGTCACAGCACAGGATAGTTGCCAGGGAATATTCTGCAAAGAGAAAAATTTACAGAAACATGAAACTTCTTCACAGAACACTGCTCTAATGCAATGGCAGACAAAGATATGAAGGGCACAGTGCACTTTCATCCTCTGAGTTTCAAATTATTTTCTACTTCTGTAGAACATAATGGGACTTAGAAGTAGACAAGGCTAAATGACTAAAGCTGAACTGTGACACTTCCAGCTAGCTTTGTGACTAACACTCAGATTTTTTTCTGTGAACATGTAAATGGCTGGGCCTCTGTATATCCTACCCACCAGAATGTGAATGTAATTGCCTCCACCCTCATATAGGCAACAAAGTGTTAAGCACTATTAACATTAGGTCAGAGTTACAATGGTCTAATTTTCCCCTGGCAGCATACCTTTTCTTTCCATGGCTTGGGAAGGGAAGGGAACCTAAGACTTTGCTGCTCTTGAACTTAGTTCCTGTAAGAAGTAATAATTGTAAATAATTTATCTTGAAATTAACCAACTGCTCAATCAGGTGCAGAGAGGAGAGCTCAGTCTGTAGATGCCTAGGAAGGACAAAAGTACTCTTTCACTAATAGCTACCACTGATAATGAAAAAATGCCTTCTCTTTTTCTCAAAGCAACATAAGTTAGAGCACACATCAATCTCATGTTTCATATAACTACTTCCCTTTCCACCTCCAGGAAAATTTGGTGTTAATTATGCTTTTTCTAGAAGTCTTTCTTTATAAAGACTTCTTTACTCCAAGTTTCTTCTGGTGACAGCAGTACCTCTGGAGAAGTCACAAGGAGCGCTTTGAATAGAATCTCATCTCTTCATCACTGTAGGGATATGCCTGAATTTTTAAGCAAGCCACTCAGTATGTTATTCACATTAATGCACATCCCAAGTGCCTCTAAGCTGCTGTAATGTTCATGGGTATAAGAAGCTCCAACAGCTAGTTATCAATTTACAGTAATATGAACAATTTTTAGAAGTGAGAAAGGACAAAAGTAGGTCTGCCCTTGAAGTCCTCAATACAGGAGCAACATGGACCTGTGTGTTCAGAGAGGGCCAAAAAGATAATCCAAGAGATGGAACACCCCTTCTACAAGGACAGGCTGAGAGCGTTGGGGCTGCTCAACCTGAAGAAGAGACTCGATAATGCATTTTCAGTATCTAAAGGGATATAAGAAAGAAGGGGACAGACTATTTAACAGTGTCTGTTGTGATAGGACAAGAGGAAATGGTTTCAAACAACAAGATGGGAGATTTAGACTGGATATAAGGAAAAGGTTTTTTACAGTAAGGATAGTGAAGCATTACAACTTGTTGCCTATAGGTGTGGCGGAAGCCCTGTCCCTGAAGACATTCAAGGTCAGACTGGATGGAACTCTGAGCCCCCTGATCCAGCTGTGTCTGTCCCTGTTCACTGCAGGGGAACTGGACTTTTAAGGGTCCCTTTCAACTCAAACAATTCTATGATTCTAAGGTTCTTCTTAAAGCTAAGTTAAATACACGATCTGTAAAGTCACTGAGATGATGTATGGGGGTTGGGAACACAAAGAGAAAAGTGCTGGTGGAACTGAGAGTGGAGGGACTACATGATGCTCTGCTAGAGCACAACGTTACCTATCATGCCACTGTTTCTGATGCAAAGAGGCATAGGCCAGGGATGACATGAAAGTACTTTAGCTCAAATGGCAGCAATCTCTGCTTTCCACTTGGAAAATTAGAAGAGGTTCAGGACATATTTTGAAAAAAAAAAATAAAAAAATCTATGTGGGCTTCTAGCAGAAACAGAGACATCTTTCTCCCCAGGGAAAATATGGGAGAAATAAGGTTTCTAATTAGTTCTAGGATAGATCTTGTTAGTAATCAATATGGGAGATAACATACATTCACCTACTGGGATTTTCAGTTATTATTTTTCTCATCAAAAAAAAAGAAAAACTCAGGCAATAACATTAAACTCACAGCACTAATTTGCAAAATGGAAGGTTAGTGTGCAGAGCCAGCTGCTCAGAGTAAGGAAAAGCTGTAATGAAGATTGCCAGTTCTCCCTTTGTACATCTGCATTGGAATTAATTACATAATCATACAACATTTTTTTTCACAAATCTCCTGCCTTATTCAGTGTACAGCTTTAATGTGCTTCGTGGATAACTTCAATATTTCAAATATAGGGAACTTTTAATATTCTAGTGATTGATTCCAAATACTTATAGATTGGTTTGGTTTGCATACAAATTGATCCCAAATCAGGCAATGGTCGTGTCCATGATGAAAACACTCCAGTTAAATGACACATATAGAAAACTTAATTGGTACTTTATAGTATCAGCAGATGTCTGCATTCAAATGAAATTAATGTAAAAGAATTTTCTAGAAAGATGAAGGTACTGTATTTGAATAAATCATTTGCATTTTCTAAAATGAAGTTATATGCAGTGGGAGGTGTTGGTTATATCAGAAAGTCATAAACATGCCTTTATTCTTGTATCTCTTTTTTCATTTTCTACATTAAAATGCATCCAGAATGGGACTGATTCCCTGTACATTGTAGCTTCTTCATGCTGTCGCAACTCTCTTAATTTCAGTCATTTACCACCTAACTGACTATTATAGTGACAAAATCTAGCCTGTACACATATATATCATCACAGATAATGCCCTAGTATTTCTTTTTATAGAAAGAATAAATCCACGTGAAAGTTTCGTAAGGCTAAGAATTTGACTTCTAAATTAAAAGTAGGAAAGTAGGCTGTGGCTGAAACAAAAGGTTTAGCATTGACATGAAAAAAAAGTAAAACAGAAAGCAGAAAAGTAAAATTTCGCTTCTAGATTTTAACAAGATTCTGAGTTCTACTTCATTTTCCCCCACTTTCAATCTCAGAGTATTTGAGTATACTTTCGCTGTATGTCCTTGCAGTGCATTCTGTCTTTGTAACTCTATTCTCCCCCTGTACTCCCCTGTGAGACTAGGAAGGACATTATGCAGAAAAATAGATGCAGTTTGGGTATCAGTATGTGAAATAAGATACTTTCAGTCCTTCTGTCTTTTCTGTAATTTGATACAAATACTGTGACTTAAGTTACTGTGGTTAAGATTAATGAGTAAATTATTTTCTTGCTAGAAACCATTGCTTTCCTCCACTTAATTACTAGATGTTTTTTAAAAAAGGACAAGTAGTTATTCTTCTGTGTACTTGTCTGTGCCCTTTAGCTAATTACAGACAAATTCAAAATGATTTCACACAGCTTCTTCAGTGATACTGCAAAATCCTTAAGAAGAATTAATTCTGATCTACATCCAAAATAGAGCTTGGTATGATGTCTGGCAGCCATTATTTTAGCTAGATGTGTCCTTTCAAACAGGTACATATTTAAACAGGCAAAATCTACAATATTTTACAGAATCTCTTACTCCCTGATTTTTTCAATGCATGGCTGTGAATATGGGAAAGTTCAAGATGATATAACAGACTATACAATTAAACCTACCTTCTTATTGTATGAGTGAGTTTATAACTTGCAAGTATTTACAGAGGTGAAGATGCTACCTGGAAGAATTCTAATGTTACAAGCTTTTTATATGTGCCATTTAACTAGTGTGTTCTCATCATGGGCATGACTATTGCCAATTTGGGATCAATTTGTATGCAAACCAAAACAATTTTTAAGTATTTGGAATCAATCACTAGAATATTGAAATTTACTGACTCAGAGGTTTTCTCAAGTAAATGGTGTAGCCTGTGTTATGACATCTTTACACTGCTAGTGAAATACAGTTTTGTCATGTCAGGCTCAAATATCCTGTTTACTTTGCAGAAATACAGAGGTTTCACAAAGCTAAAGACAGATGAGAGTTGGACTATTGACATTTTAAAGAGATTAGATCCATCTATTAAGGTAAGAAATGGGTAGCCTCAAGATATTCTGCTGATTCATTTTTTTGTAGTTTTGAATAAGCTTTTTCTTTCAGTTTCAGTTTGTTACCTATCTTGTAATTTCTATAATTTTAGCAAAGTATTTGAAGCTAATATTTTATGTTTGGTTGTTCTGCACCTCCAAACTGACAGAGTCAATATTAGGTCAGTCTTTGAACTGAATTAGTGAGACAAGAACTCCCATTAATGTATTTTTATTCGTAATTCTTACTGAGAAACCAAATTATGACTTCACATGGGACTATGGAATAACTAGAGCTGCAATTTTTGCTTAAAATACTGTTGTAAGATTTAGTGGATGGGACAGAACTCTTGTAGATGATCTGTTTAAAGTCAACATAGTCTTTGTTTCAGTTGATATGAAACTATCACACACACACACACAAATTAAAGCTGGCAAGTATTATCTATTATAATTTTATTTTACTTATTTAACATTACAATTTCAATTATTTTATTGTACTTAATGCTATAAATTGTTATTGCAGTTGTAGCTTTATTGCACATATGCCAAGAACACAGCTCCCATGCAGTGTGTACATTGGTGTTTAGGTTTGAACAGACTCCAGTCTAATTCCATAGATGGAAGTGCTAGCCAAAGTAAAAGTGCTTTACCTCTTGAAGTAGAATGTTATCCAAAATGAATCTTGTTGTATGCTCAACATCTTTCCGTGATATGAACCAGACCTGATGGGGTTTATCCCAAGATACTGAAAGAAATGTCTGATGTCCTTGAGAGACCTATCTCAATTATTTTTCAACAGTCTTGGAGAGGTCTCAGTTTGAGTGGAAGCTGGTAAACACTTTCCCAATTTTCCAGACAGGTAAAAGTAATAAAATAAACAACGTTTTATTTTATAATATAAAAGAAATAATAAAAATATAATTACAGGCCTGTCAGTCTTACTCAAGTGCCTGTTTGTGAACTGACATGCCCTTTAGCAAAACTGTGCCTGATATTTCACACAGACACCTACTGAAGTTTTAAATACTGACATCATTTAACTGGCTTTCTCAGACCAGACATAAGAAATACAGATCCATTTTTCCCTTTTGCTTAATTATTATTTCATCCAAAACTATAAAATATGCTCTGTCAATCTACACAAAAACAGTGGAAAGAGATTAAAAAATTAAGATTTTCCATTCATATAGTTACTTGTGAAAACTAAATCTGACTATGTTCTGTTGCAAAATGGATTATAATGAAACATGATTTTATTATGATTTTATGATTTTAAGCAAATTATGATTTGCTTGGAAAATGTGTCATCTGTTTTGCTTTAACCTCATTGTGGAGCAGTTGTTACAATCCTCTTCCAAAACAAGTTTTTTCTTAACCCATTTGACTGATTAAGATTAAACGGCAGGGCAAGGACACCTTAAATTAATAAGAAGATATTTCTGCAGCTATTCCTATCATAATCAAAGGACTTTAACATCGGGTTAAAGAGAGGCAAGTGAGATGCATATTGCTTTCAAGGGACTGTGAGATTGTGCTAAAGTGAAGCCAAAAAACTCCTACACAATTTACATACTGGCTAGAATTTGATCCCTATGAGATTGTCTTAAAATACTAAAAGAGGTGATAAAATATGTGAATCCAGAAGTCTTTGGGTAATGTTTCCAGTACTGTTAGGAACACTGCCCTTGACTGTGCAATATGATAAACTATTTAAACTAGCAGCATCTAAGGGCTGTATTCTTAGGAGAGCAAATAGAACAGGGTTTTACCATGACAGAGTAAACAAATTTATATTAAGAATATGTTTAGTTTGTAAAATCAATTTGAATGGAAAATCCCCACAAATACAAAACAGAAAAAAAGAATTTTTACCCCTCCACATGTCTCCCCTAAAAAATTTTGCCCGAATTTATTATATTTCAATTTACCTTCTACTTACCATGTACATTTACATTCTTATACAATACAGTTCTATGTAAACACACTTCTCTCAGCTCATGAAAATTAAACTGTCTGGTTTGAACAAAAATTATTACTTTACAAGTCACCTCATTCTGTCTATCAGAACTAGACAGAGGTCAAGATCTATAGTCTTAACAGAGGAAGTGGCATTTACCCTATAGCAAAACTTGTTAAATGAGTTCATAAAGCATGAATGATGGCACATTTGGGAAGCAGAATGTGTTTTCATTTCCTGATGTTTTGTCTTTCATGACTTAGGAAACTAAACATTTCCTGTTTTGTTTTGGAGGTCAGCCTGAAGATTTCCAAGTAATGACAAAATAGTGTTTGCTGTGTAGGTGAATACAATCATATGCATTGGTTTTGCTTACTTTTCTTTCCTTTTCTTTTTCGTGTTTTTTCTTTTTCTTTTTTTTTTTTAAATGACAGTTATAAACTGATGTAATTATAGTACACTATTCAGACATAAAACATGGTTTCATTTTGAATCCTAAATAGTATTTAGACTGCAAGATTCCCTTATGTGTAGGCAGTGAGTGACTCATTCAAAACTGAATAGATTTTAAAATAAAGCTAGAAATTTTATGAGACTGTCTTAATAGAAAATCAGTTTGAAAAACAGTTTATGCCATGGAAATGATTCTGCTCATCCAAAAAAAAAATTATTCATTCCTCAGTGCTTTCAAATGTCTGTAAAGGTTGCATTTAGTTTGAAGAGTTGTTAAATAACTTACAGATTTTTTAGAAATCCAATTCTGCATATAGTTATTGTTTTTTCCTGAAGAATTTACTATAATTTTGCAAATTTTTTTCTGGTTTTAACAGAAAGAATTATTATTCTTGCCTTTTATTTGCTCTGTTGTGGGACATCAATCCTTGTGACATCAGAACCAGTAACTACATGAAATGTTCTGCTGTAAAGCCACTTATGACAGTAGAGGATGACTAATCAGCAGAAATGGATTATCTCCTTAGCAACAGCAGTTCAAATTTCATGAAAATATCCAAGGAGCTGGTGATAAAGAAACAGAAAAAAAAATGAAGTTTTCTCTGAATTAATGACATTTTAGCAGGTTCCAAGGAGTAAAGATCCCTGGGTAAGAAGCCCAGAGCATAGGAAAATGCAGTTCTTCTCAGAAACATGGATGCAGAGGTTTTGTCTTCTGCCTTCCAGGGCAGCATCCCACAGCACATCAGATTGTGTTCACTCCTTACATTCAGAACACTCAAAAACTTGATTTCAGATTGCCTAACAACTAAAACAGTTGAACTGTTACACAGGATACTCAACCTTATTGACAAATTCCTCTAGAAGAACAGAATTTTGTACAGCAGGGATTTCTTTGTGGGGGCTTGCTAAGGTCTTCTGCAAGAAATAAGACTACATTCTTCTTTAAGGGCAAGGTACATTTCTTTATTATCCCTGATATCATGCATGTAGGTAGGTGTAGATAGGTGTGCATGTTTGATTTAAAGAAAAATCCAAAATGCTATGTACACTGTATGAAGAGTAAAAAAAGGCTAATCATATCTCCTCATACAGTACTGAAAACATTCAGATGTTACAATGACAGATGCAATGAGAACCACAATAGGAGATAAAGAGGTCTCAGTGACAAATTCACTTGCTATGTATGACCTCAAAATGCAATGTACTCTGATGCATGTGGGAAGAGAATAACAAATCGTGTTGGCACTTAGGTGGGAGAAGGCTGCGTCATGCAAAGTTTTACACAGCCTGCCTTTTTTTTACTCTTTATAGAGCAAGAACAGACAACTGGTTTGTGTGTCTTATTAGACAGCAGCTCACAGGATTCCTGCAAAGGGGTTAAGTGCTGTTTTTTGGTTCGCAGCTTCAAAGACAGAAATGATCAACCATGAATGGTAGATTTTTCTAAGTTAAAGAAAGAGCAGTCAGCTGAGAAAAGGAAAGCAATGGTGAATAAATCTGAGGAGTAACTACTGAGACATAACCTTCCATTTAGTTGAGCATTTATTTCATTTTGTTTTTGTATTTTTTTCCGCTTATCTCTCTAAGGTGGTTTTCAAATGAAGGTGTTATTCAACTACTGAATACATAATGATGTATTTGTCAATGTGTTTTTGGAGGATTTCTAGTCATATATTATTAAAAAAATATGTTGAACATTGCTCATGGATAATATGTGATAGTAAGGTCAAGTGTGCCACAAAGAGGCCACATTCACTGATGAAGTTCTTGCTACAGCATGACGCAAATTGACCAAGACAAGCATTTCATATTTAAGGATTTAGTCATATTTTCTGTAGTAATAGTGTACTTTCATTTATGCTAAAGAATAGAAATGAATTTTAATGCTTATCAGGCACTTAGGCTATCTTACATGAAAACACATTTGGCAACTCCTCCTGCAGCTGTTGCAAACAAGTCCAGCCAATCATCAGTACTTGTGTGCTTCATTCATCCTTCTGTAAGAGAAATAGAGAAGCAATAGATTCAGAACATTTGGAGATTCAGTTTTAACAAAGTGGATGATTTTCTCTGCAAAGACAAGTCTTTTCGTTTGTTGTTGTAGGGTTTTTATAATAATTTCACCAGCGGAATTGGATAGAGATTACTGCCTTCACAACTATAGAAAGCAAAGTAAAACTGTTTTCCAGTGTTCTAGCAAACTCTGAGGTTCACCAATGTGTTTTAAAATGGAAAAAGTTTGTGCACAGCCCATTTTGAGTTCAGCAAATAAATCTGCCAAAATCACACCTCTAGTTTTTGTCCTACACCAGCTGGTGCCATGTTGACTAAAAGTACCACATCAGATAACAGCAGTATTCTCTGCCATATGGCAATTTTTTTGTGCCATTATGATAGCACTCTAAAATATTGTAATAATAGTTAAGAACATCAGTTATGGTTAAAGAAGTGATGACTACTCAAGTATATGTATGTTTGTTTTAAAGGGGATGCAATTTACTCTGCATTTTGTAAAATATGTGCAGCAGTAGCACTTTGATTTCCAGCACTGTGGTTTTACTTCTTGAATTTTTTTTCTTGTCAGCTGCATCTATATGAAGTTCTTACAGAAACCTTTCATTCTGACAGACAACATCTGACATGTTTTTTAGCTATCGATATTGATGACAAAAGTTTCACTTTTGTTTACTTATTGACCTTTACCACTCAGGAGATATGACAAGTGAATATGTGAGAGCAAAGTCTATGATCTAATTCAAATTAGTAGCAATTAATTCATCACTTGCAAGATATGCTTCATCATCTGCATGATACTTTTGAGTGCACAGCGTCTTGATAATTCTTCTTTGCAATTATTCAAGTAGATGCATTCAGATGCTTAAATATTTCCAAGAGCAAGCAATAATTTATTGTTAAAACAAATTTTGTGTAAACTGAAATCTTAAGGAGATTCTTCAAAAATATCGGAATGAAAATATGATCTGTTGTCATTTTTGGCACTCTGGATTTTTTCCAAAAATCCACCTCGTTACTGCTATTTAGGAGGAAAGGAGGAAGAAATTTATGCTGTTTTCTGGTAAAATGGGCCAAAGTCCACCTGAATGCTCATCAGGTCCTGGGTATCTAATCAGATGGCTCTAGAAAATAATACACACATCCCACAGTGTACACAAAATGTTAAAGTTTACTTTCCTGGTATAAAACACTCTTAGCTTGGTCACTCTGATGTTCATTTTTAATTTTCTCCTTGGTAAAAACCCTACTCAGGTTTTCAAAACAAGTTGGAACAGAATATTTTGCAGCATATCTTCAATAATTTATGGTAGCCATTAGCTCATTTTCCTTTTTAGTCGTAGAGGATTTTTTTCTCTATGGAAGTTCAAACTTTTCATCAATAAGAAAACTTACATTCAATGTAACAGTGTCGTAAAATGCGTTCTTAACTTTTTATTATTTTTTTAGGATGTACAGAAGAGTTATAGTGGATTGAGAGGGACTGTTTAGTGAAGCAGCATCATTTGCAACTACATGGGAGTAACTGTGCTGCAGAGATAACACTGATTACTTATTAGAGTGAAGATGATGTCTCACAGAATATGATAACTACAAGATTAATGTAAATTCTTTCAATCTCACATTCTTTGTATTTTTGAATGTTTTCTATCAGACACGGTGTTTTGCTTTGTTTGTCTGTTTTGCCATTATTATTATTTATCATTTTTATCATAGAAAGATTGCATCCAGCAATGATAATGTAATGCACTCAATAAACTTTAGGTCACAAACTTTAAGATAAAGATAAGGAAGCATTGTAATGTACATGAGGTATTTGATACAGTAAACAAAAGGAATGATGAGTGAATATTGAGCTGCAGAAAAAAGCTATGAAAAAAAGTAGTGTGTGAGCAACAAAACACAAAAAAAATCCCTTTTTTCCTTCAAGTCTCCTGTTGTACTAGTGGTATTTACTTGACCTACACAAAAGACATCATCTGCCACTTCTGAATAATAAAAGAATGCTAACTTACACTGTGTCCAGATTACAACATACTAACCTGCTTGGTCTCAACTTCAAGCTTTGGCTAAGGTCTACATTTCTTCTCTGTCATCTGTGTGAGTGATATACAAATGTTCTCTTTCTGAGTCACCAACTTGCAGATTTCAGTGAACTCTCTGCTCTTGAGCTGCTATGATACCAAACTACTGCTAACATATCACTGTCCTACATGTTATATATCAAAGATAAGAGATGGATAGATACATCCAAATAACCTTTAAGATACTTTCTCCATGCTATTCTAGTGTTGCATTTACCCATCTTTGTGTTTCTATTTTTTTGCAGACAGCTGACAAATGCAATAAATGATGTAAAGGTACAATTCTGAACAGTCTACTCAAGCCACGACACACTTACTGACAATTATTTTTTTAATGTTAACTAGAATAAAATTTTAATCCCTCGATATCCCTTTGCTACTTTCTGTCACACTGACTCTTCATGCTGAAGCTTTACTTTAGAAATCTTCTTTCACTGGAAGAGAGAAGGACTGTCTCTCTAAGCGATTATTATATTTCTCTAAATGCATTACCATACTTCTGATAAGGTTATCATTTCCTCTGAATTCGAAACCTGCAAGGCTGTCTGCAGCTATCACAACCTGGCATAACTCTTGACATCAACTGTGTTATATATTGAGTTACCCTGGCTGAAAATTTAATTCACGTGTGGAATATGTTGATTACTCTTCTCATATTCTCATATTCATATCTTCTTTAACAATTCCTCATAATGACTAACCTTCTCTTTTCTTCCTGACTTTCAGCAGTTCCTGCTTTTTTCTTTTCTCCTGTGTGGGAAAGACTTCTTGGCCTGGATCTCCAAATTTGCTGTTAATCTCTCAAAGTAAGGGTTTAGAAATGTACACATTTTATAAAGTTCTAGGCATAAATAATTCATATTTGCATCCCTTATCTTTAGGGTTCAGCTCCAACTCTTCCCAATTTTTAATTTTGACTTAGGAAAAATTAAAATACTTTCTGTAAGAGGAAAGGAAGCAAAGACTTTCTTATAAAAATAAGTGGGTTTATATTCTTATCAGAAGATCTTAAAAAGTAGCTTTCTGTGAAGGGAAGAGAGGTATCCTTTATCTATCTATCTATCTATCTATCTATCTATCTATCTATCTATCTATCTATCTATCTATCATCACTTTTTATTTATTTTTTCCTAACTTTTAGGTCTAACTGGGATATTTCAGAGTGGGAGACTAAAGGAAGAATTCTGTCTGAAGTCTCCTGGGACCATACTGCTCAAAAACACAGGCCAAGAAAGGTTGCTTGCATTAATAATGGGTTGAAACCCTTTAAAATCAGAATCTTATTTACCTTAGGCAGAAGAAAATGGCAGAAGGCATTTTCTACTTTTTTTCTTCTGACTAAAATTAAGGTGTCCTAAAATGTGAAAAGCTTCTCTTGCACCACTTTCTAATAAAATCCTTTTTCTGTCTCCAGCCTGGGACTCACCACACAGAGGGAATCCCTTGGCAGTGAAGAAACTCCCATACGCAGAGAGCTGAGGAGGGAACTACAAAATCTCTCAGCACTCCCTGATGGCACCAGCAGCCATCTAGAAACCATGCTAGAGTAACCCCATCTTCCTATTTCACTGTTGTCTTCTGTGAGTGACAAGGACCAAAAAAACCCTGTCAGAGGAAGGGAAGATTTCAGCAAGGACTATGGGCAGAGCAGGCAATGGGATCAGTGTGGAGAAAGTGTCAGAATGAAATAGGTTTTGTAAATGAGTTTAGATGTGAAACAGAAACCGGGATAACAAAAGAGCATAATTTGAGGCTAGCAATGAGTCCAGTACAAACGACAGTGATTTGAATTTGTTCATCATCATCTGCATCTGTGAATTTATTTTTCTTTCTTCTTCTTTAGACAGTCAGGAAGTACTTGCCATTCATTTCATTATGCATTAATGTATTTCACTTTTGCTTTTTCCTGTAGGCAACTTGTTTCGGTTTCTTTTGGAGTGGTTGTTTCACTGCGGCAGCAGTGCTTTCAGGGGTTTCTAGGTACTCTTTGCACAAAGCTTCTTGCTTTTTTTCCAGACAGAATAAAGGACATTTCTGTGTCCCACATCTAGCTCCCATTTCTTTGTACATTGCCCAACTGTCTTTTCTAGTACCATTGCAATTCACTAAAATGCTTCTGTAAAATAAATTTGTATTTATCCAGGAAAGCTAACTACTGTATAAAATGAAAAAGCTCTGAGAAGCCTTCTCAGGCAATGTCTGTCTACAAAGTATTTATATCACATTTCTTATTGTGAAATATCCTACTCTGAGCTGATGGCTAAAGCATTATTACTAGGAGACAGGACACAGGACTTTCTGCTTTCTGATGAGATTTTTTACTTTTTCTCTTTAATTGTTACTTTTTCTTTCCCTAGAGAAAGGACAAGGGCAGATTTCCAAAAACACATAGTTTAGTGCTACCTTTTTGCCTCCCAGACTGAATGGAAGAAAAATTAGGCCAACATAAAAGATATTTGATAATCTTCTTTTAAGACATTTAGGATATGTTTTATGATACTTGTGTTTAGGATACTGTTTTATGATAAACATAGACAGTATATAACACAAGAGAGATAGCTGAGACCTCCAGGTGATACTGTGTTATGAACAGACATTTATTTTAGCAAATGAATTTAGTCTTTTCAGAGGAATATGAATGTTTCCTGTGCATACATGGGGAACATACTGAGAATACTGATCCATTATGTCCTGTATGTAACATACAATGCTATAGTTTTAGGGAAAGGTATAATTCCTTCTTCAG
The DNA here is from genome assembly GCA_023055505.1 of Callipepla californica brunnescens. Classification (NCBI taxonomy): domain Eukaryota; kingdom Metazoa; phylum Chordata; class Aves; order Galliformes; family Odontophoridae; genus Callipepla; species Callipepla californica. The sequence continues at coordinate 61,966,086 of JALIRH010000002.1, read as the reverse complement.
CAGTGTCTGTCTCCTACAACATTGACAAGGAGGCAACATTTAAATGATACTATAGATTCCCTAATACTTATGTTTCATAACCCTCAGTGTACGTGCACTCTGGACAGCAATGTGATACATATTATAAAAGAAATGGATGGAAGCCTCCTCTTTCAATTCCTTCTAGTGTGACCCTATTGAGTAAACTAATAGATGTTGTTCTGTTTATATGTAGATAAGAGAAAGAATTTAGAGCCTGGAAATTGTGATGTTGAAAAAGCTTGTACTGGTTTCAGTTGGAGCAGAGAGGATTTTAGTCATAGTGCCTTTTAAGCCATTTTGTTTTGGTTTTAAGAGAAAAACAGTGTTGAGAAAACACCAATATTTTATTACTGAGCAGTGCTGTAGAAAGCCAAGGATGTGATTTTTCATTTGCTTTTGCTGTCCTGACAGTGAGGGGAGCTGATGGCGCACAAGGAGCTGAGAGGGAACAGAACCAGGACAAGTGACTTAAACAAGACAAAGGGATATTCTATCATATGACATCCTGAGAACACTACAAAACTGGGAGAGTTGGCTGGGGTGGCAACAGCTCCTTGTGGACTGGCTTGGGCAACAGCGGGTGGGTGATGAGTAATTGTATTGTGAATCAATTGCTTTGTAAATAAATATATACACAAAGATGAATGTATTTCTGTGTGTGTTACTGTTATTTTTCCTTTCTTTTTGTGTATCAGTTTGTTTTATCTCAATACACAAATTCTATTTTTCTTTCCTAATATCTCCCACAACATACCTCAGTAGGAATGTGTAGTATGTGAATGGCTGTATAGTGCTTAGCTGCCTGCTGGGTTAAACCACAACAAAGGTAAAGGTAAAAGAACAGTCAGAAATAAATTGACAACTCATAATAATATGGCAGATAACACACAGCATATTCTATACCTATGTAATCTTGTAGTGTAGGTCAACATATCTGGAGGAAAAAGCTGTTAATGTCAGTGGTCTGATTCCCATACTGTACATGTTTCAGTAGATTTTTCCCTCAGACCACCTCTAGTGTTTGCACGGACTGAATGTCCATTTGCAGTTGGAGTGTATTTAGTTTGCTTCTAGACAACATATTCTAGCATAGCCACCCACAAAATGAACCCAGTTCCTGTGCTCTGAAACCTGACCACAGAGAAAATCAGAACATGATATGGAGACAAGTTTAGATTGGCTGAATCCTTCTCCACTGCTCTCTTGATTCATCTTCCTTGACATTTCAGGCTCAGCCTTTAGTTTCTGAAGGATCCTAGTAGTTTTAAAGGATCTGGATGAATATCTTGGGCACAAAAGCACTGTAGTTTTCATGAAAAGTCTTGAGGGTAATTTGGAAAGGAATATGTGATCAAGACACAGATAGAGAAATTTAGGATGACTTACCTTAAGAACAAAGGTCACAAAAAGAGATCTCCTATGACTTTCAGACTTCCAACTCTAGATCTGAAAACAGGAGCAACTAAGTGCTGTAAAACATTTGTCATAGACTTGTTTCACATTTCTGCCAATATCAGGCTTTCTGGGCAGCATATGTCATGTGGGTGCTAACAGGAAAGGCCCCTTTGTCCATGTCAGAATGGGCCATATACCCACTGGGATATCATGTCAGATAAACAGAGGATTTGGGCTGTAGGATACTTGAGGAGGTCAGATCAGCTTCAGCTGAAGCATAGAGGAAGCATAGGTAATGAGAGACAGAGACAGGCTAAGGTAGTACAGATGCAATTCTCTCAAGCTGTTTAGCTGGCAAAGCTGGAGTTGAACTTGGCATTGATGCTGAAGAAGCAGTATAGAATTGGCCTACAGTGCTCTAGGGAGACTTTGCAATTGAAATGAAAGGGAATAGTGGGTGAGATTTTAGCAGATTTTTCTGCTTTATACCCTCTCTAGAGAATGTTCCATCATTCCTTCCTGAGCTGGTTTATCCCTCTGTTTCATAGCAATAAATGGGCAAAGCAATTGCTGCTGATTGCAGCAATTGGCAGGTAAATTGTAGATACTTCCTAGGGAAGAAAATCCCCAGGTCCTTTAGGATGTCTTCACTTGCATTTAAAAATACCTTAGTGCTACAGTAATTTCTGAATCAATCTGTAACAAGCTTCAGAGAACATACCTAGTATAATCTTGTTCATCAAGTGAAATATGCATTTTTAATGTGTAAACAAATGAACAGATTACACCTTTGTCTCAGATTCAGATTTTAGTTAAGGAGCCAAGGGAAGATATTTTTTGGAATAATCTCCTTTTAACACCTGGCTTGGTGCAGCAAGCTGACAGCATGCAGCTAACATTCTGGATGCTGTCCATCCACAGGAATTGCAGTCATCCCTGAAGAGCATGCCTTCCTGCACAGTTCCTCTCCACTTTCTCCCTAGTGACAGAAATCTCAAGGCAGCCCTCGATTAATCTTGCTTATTCCTTTGTAGATGAAGATAGACCTAGACAAAATTTTGGCAAACTAATTTTGGCAAATTAATTCTGAAAAGGAAATACTATATGAAAGCTAGTCACAAACAAAAAATAAATTAAGCAAAAAATATTTATTATTAAAGAAGTTGATTTGTCAGACTTACTCAATATTTAAAAATAATTTCCTGAGGTAATTTTAATCGGATTAACAACAGAAACATTGATTACAATTTTTGCTAGATGTTGGTTTTACTGAAGAATTAGAGTTTCATTTGGAATACGCTGTCAATGAAAACTTTCCAATAACCTTTACTTTCTCTTTTTTCAGGCAAATCTGATTCTCCCAGTTCACATCCAGGAACACAAAAAGTTTTCGTTTGTTTTGAGTCTAAAATTATATTTACATGATTATGTATGCATTAGGCTGATTCTCTAGATCAATGAAAAAATGTGAAACCTAGTACGATTTCCACTATTTGCTAGGAGCTCTTGGGCCGTTTCGTTGCTGCAAGACCATTGTGCAAAAAATTCCTGGTCAGGCTGATTAGGAGATGCCTTACTCCATTAGGCAGTAATTTCTTTTACCTTCTTTCTTCCAAAGGAAACTGACAACAGTGTTCACTCTGATCCATAGCAAGCAATGGTGAGAGTGACAAGTGCATCCCATGAACCAGAGAGATGGACAGATCTGCCCTAGGTTAAAAATAACACTTCACTTGTAGTATGAAGACCAAATTAGTATGTAAAGAATATCACAAGAGAATGAGTAAAGTATACAGCAATATGTTGCTAACTTTGAAGATGAAATGAGCTCACCATAGTTCCTGGAGTTTACAGTTCCATCTCTCTTCCTGACCTTTTTCTGAAAGACGAAGGACTCCTTTTTCTTTGTCTGAACAAGCTCTTAGTGTCAAAAATGGATCATCTAGGAGCACTCTCAAGATATTACAGTTATATTTAGCACATTACCTGAACCTCACCTATCATTACATTTTCCTTGAAGTATGTTAAATGATACAATAGCATTTAGGAGACACTGACTGGGAAACCTTCTCAGAGCATCCCTTCTTACTTTGTTTTCAGTGGCCTTTGGGACATGATAGATCTATTAGCTTTTGAGTTAGCAGAATAATGCATTTGGAAAACGTGACTTTCAGATCATTGAATGTTTGTAATTTTCTTGAATTTACTTGCTTGAATGCAAATTTCATTTAAGGAATTTTGTAGCTTGATGTCAGAATAATAAAAAGGTTTAGGGAAAATTGAGTATTTGTACAAATGAAGGACTGACAGGGTGTCTCACTCCAATTTATAGGAGGGAGAAGAGGTTCTTTTTCTAATATATGTATACCCAACGGTGAGATTAAGACGCAACAGGTCAAATGTTAGCCTGACCAGTATATTACAAATCCTAGCTACTTACGGATATGAGGAAGGGAAGATGGGTGATAGAAAAGAGATAAAAAAGCAAGGAGTCTTGGTAGAAAGCAAGAGAGATATAATCATCACTGTGGGTCCAGCAAGGTTCATAGTAGGTCCGTTGATCTCAGGAACTTGTCTGGTCATCGTGGGGGATGGGAGAAAGCCAGGAAGCTTCTCAGCAAGCGGGCCCTGGGAGGGGTTCTAACAAAGAGGTTTTCCCCTCAGGGAATTATCAATCAAAGGTTTTATTTTCTTTGCAAGTTCTTCTCCCAAGTCCTTAGTTTAGTGAAGGCCTTTTATCCCCCATTTCTTTGTTTTTTTGTGTGTTTTATTTTTTGTTTGTTTATTTGTTTTTTGTTCTTTTTTTTTTTTTTTCTCTTTGTTAGTGCGACATATCTGGCCCAGCAGATAAGCCAGCAGGGAGTGGTGCCATCATTGCCATGCACAAGCATTATTGTCTTCGGCAGTGATCAGCTTCTCCAAGCCATACCCTGAAAAAGACTGCTTTCCCCTACTTCTGCTTATCTTTACAACCATAAGCAGAGGCTCTGTGGCACAGTGACGCCCACCTAGATCATTTGCAGTTGTCAGTTAGAGTCTTATCAGCAGAAAGGCCTCATGAAGCAAGCTTTGAGACAAAAAAGGAAAACAGTTCTTGTCTTTCACGCAGGGATTATCATTCCTTTCTCCAAAATGATTCCCTGCACAGGTCAAAATGTTGTATTTCCTTAATTATTAAAACTCAATTGTAAGATTTTAATACTAAGAAGACCAGTATAACAGTGCTTTGCAACATAACTATTCCTTCGAAACGAACTTTTCATATTTTTCTATATGATTAGTTGTGTTGATACACTTCTGTCTTACTCATGCATGGACATATTAAGAAAACAAAACAAAACAAAACAAAGTATATCATGATGTTTTACCTAGACTCATAAAATAAAAAGGTTATAATGTTGTGGGGAATGCTAATGAAACCAAACTGTTAACAAAATTTCACAAATAAAATAGAGTGCCAATGTAAGTACAGTATCTCCTAACAGAAAAATACTGTAGAGTCAAAACATCAGTGTTACTTTGCGTTCTTTTTTGCTGCCCTCAGAACATCCTCTACTTTCATTTATAGGGAACTGGAAACTGCTGGATCTACATCAGTATCTGAATATGCAGGTCAACCACTTTCCCTTCCCTTCCCTTTCACAAAAAAAAAAAAAAAAGGGGGGAGGTGGGTTGTTTGTTTGTTTTGAGTAAACACAAATAAAATTTTAGAGTCACAGTGATTGGTATAAAATCATAGAATCATAGAATCACCAAGGTTGGAAAAGATCTCTAAGATCATCCAGTCCAAACTTCCATTTATCACCAATATTTCCCACTAATCCATGTCTTCCAGAACAACATCTAAATGTTTCTTGAACACTTCCAATGATGGTGACTCCACCTCCCTGTGCAGCCCATTCCTGCACCTGATCACTCTCTTTCAAAGTATCTCCTAATGTCCAACCTTAATCTCCCCTGAGGCCATTCCCTCTAGCCCTATCCCTAGTTGCATGAGAGAAGAGGCTAACTTCCACTTCATCACAACATCCCTTTAGGTAGTTGTAGGGAGTGATAAAGTCACCTCTGAACCTCCTCTTCTCCAGACAGCAATGCCAGCTCCCTCAGCTGCTCCTCATAAGATCTGTGCTCCAGACCCTTTGTCATCTTCATTGCCGCTCTGAACACACTCCAGTACCTCAGTGTCTTTCCTGTAGTGAAGGACCCAAAACTGAACACAGTATTCAAGGTGTGGCCTCACCTGAGTTGAATACAGTGGGAGATCACTTTTTCATTTATCGCTTTCCAAAATTAAGACATAAAATGAATTTTTAACGGCATTAGGAACTAGCATTTTCCTTTGTAGTTGTGTTTATTTATAGCAATTTTATTTGTATGGTGCTTGTTTTATAAGAGCTAAAGTAAACATAATATTCTTCTACACCTATGGATTTTCTTTGTCAGATTAAGGAAAATATCACCAGTGTCTAAATACTGGGTCCTTCAGGAATAATCAAGAATATTAATGAGGCAATCAAGTAGATGAAGAACACTTTAATTGTTATTGACCTTCATGTGGACACTGTTTAAAGGAAATAAACTTCAGTTACTGAACAATGAAAAGATAAAGTTATCTTTTTCTGACAAATCTGTTAAATCTTAGGAAAAAAAGAGAGTTCTTCATCACATTTACAATTCATCCCCACAGATCTGTTAAAGTATGTAGCACAGCAGACATGTGCCCAGATGACATAAAACGAAGTGAAAAGGGCAAATCTATTCAAATGAACCAAGGAAAAAGTCTTGCCCTGTGTTCATTTCTGCCATAAAACCCACAAAATGAGCAAGTGAGAATATGACTCATATAGAACATCTCAATCATTTTTATACTATAAAGGTCTTCCTACAAGCATTTATCAGGACTTAAATCTATCTGGTAAGAATCTGTGTATATGATCTCTTTCACTTCTATGAAATCTAACTGAAGAAGATAAGCATCAAAAATGTAAAGAATGCAGCACAAATAATTCTTTACCTATATGGTCACTTTCTCCAGTCCGTGAAGAAAAAATTATTTAGTATTTGGTGGCTAAAATAGTCAGTGCAGAGCAACACTGATATGCAAAAATATCTTCCAGCAAAAGAATGAAGGACTTCAAACTTCTGCAGCAATCTTTCACACTCATGATCTTTCAGCACAGACAGAAAAGGCATGAGGAAACTCTAAGAATATGAAGGATGGCTTAAAAGATTTACTCCTACTTATAAGACCTGCTGTACTCTGCATTAATGAATATGGCAAAGAAATGGATACTTAGAATGACTCTACCTCTTGCAGTATCAGCCTTCTTTCTAACTCAAACCTCAACAGTGTACAAATCTTCATTAGCATGTAACTAATAATGACAAAATAACTCAGTACTGTGAACTTTACTAAATGTTGTTCTGGGATTCATTAAAGAGAAGGTAATGTCTTTTACTTATTACATCTCTCTGATTTGCTAGGTCCATCTACTTCAGATGATTTTGAAAAGTCTAACAATACATAAAAGCCAGAACTAATATTGTTTTGGCATTAAAGTTACTGTACAAAGAATGATCATGATATTTGATGTGTAATTTAACTTTGGTTATTCTTCTACAAGGATTTCTTTAGCCCCTGGAGGTTCATAATGCTTCAGGAAATGTGTCTTTTCATTTTATTAAGAAAATATACTTATGAATGCTCTGATGGAATAATATGTGCCTTGTGTCTTGTTAGCCTCAGGATGTCTTGAAGAAAATATCTATCTCAATGGGCACATTCCTGAGAGGCAAAGATAATTAACAACTGAACATATAAATCAACAGATAAACTCACTACTGTAAGGAACAGTTTTATTTCTTATGTTGTTTTGCTGTTGTTGTTTGTATGTCTATTTCTGTGTCTGTGTGATTTTTGTAAGTACTTGGAATTACAGCTTCAGGTGTGATATACACAAAAACTCCATGTTATATATAGATTTTAATGGGGCTGTGAGGCAAATCCAGCTCTCACTGTTTCTCTTTAAGTATATGGCAGTCTTACCCAGAAAGATTATTTAATAAATGCAGTATTATTCAATAAGTAATCTTTCATGTCTATACAATCAATTTACAGTTACCTTTGATATATTTCTTTGACTTTCTTTGTAGTATTATTCAGTTTTTCCAAATCAGTTCACCTATGCAGATGGATATGAACTTAATTTGCCTACACTCAATGGACACTAACTCAGCTTGAGATGAAGAAACATATTTATAAAGCTCAGGTGTCAGAGGTGATGGACATCAGTCAACTTGTGGTGTTGACAGATGACAGCTCACATCTGTATGCAAAATAGCATTTGGTCCCTTATTTATAGAACATACTGTTCCTTTTAATTTACACCATTCCAGGAAGTCTTGGATTTCCATTTTAGAGTTTGCTACTTCTCTTTTGTCTTTCAGTGATCCCTGTGTGTATGTCTACATAGTACTGAAAATACAGAAAAATACTGAAAATACAGAAGCCTGGAAAAGATATTCTTACCAGAGAGACAAGACTTGAGTAGTGGGCCCAGGTGAATATCATGAGTTTCAAAAATCCAAGTGCAAGGTCATGCACCTGAGTCATGGTAACTTCCACTATCAGTACAAGCTGGGGGATGAAAGGGCACAGCCCTGACAAAAAGGACTTGGAGGCATTGGTGAATGGCAAGATGGACATGAGCCAGCAATATGCTCTCTCAGATCTGAAAGCCAAATGTATCTTGGGCTGTATCAAAAGAAGCATAGCCATCAAGAAAAGGGATGTAATCCTGCTTGTCTGCTCTGGTAAGAATTCGCCTGTAGTACTGCATCCAGATGTGGAGTCCTCAGTACAGGAGCAACACGGACCTGTTAGAGTGTGTTCAGAGAGGGCCAAAAAGATAATCCAAGGGATGGAACACCTCTCTTACAAGGACAGGCTGAGAGAGTTGGGGCAGTTCAGCCTTGAGAAGAGAAGGCTCCAGGGTGACCTGATGGTGATCTCCCTGTATCTAAAGGTGAGCTACAAGCAGGAAGACGACAGACTCTTTAACAAGGTCTGTGGTAATATCACAAGGAAAAATGATCTTAAACTAAAGGAGGGGAGGTTTAATTTGGACATAAGGAAGAAGTTTGTCTGATAAAGGTGGTGAGGCTCAGGAATAGGTTGCCCAGAGAGGTGGTGGATGCCCTGTCCATAAAGACATTCAAGGTAAGGCTGGATGGGGCACTGAGCAACTTGATCTATCTGTAGATGTCCCTCTTCATTGCAGAGACCTTGGACTAAACTACCTTCACAGTTCCCTTTAAAAAAATTCTGTGATCCTATGTCTCCAATATTCCAAGTAGTTCTGCAGAATCAATTTAAATTAGTGTATAACTGTTGTAGAGCAAACATTTTCAAAGAATATCCATTACCTTGCGGTTTACTTGCAAAATGTTGGTGTGGGTATATGAATATTTCTGATAAAAAATAAAGGGCAACTCTGAAACTAATACTTCCTATTTTGGCCCGTGATCCCAGAGGTGGATGTTGGTGGTATGGAAGTAGAGATTGAACCATCTCACCAATATCCCATTACATTTTGTTGCCATGTGGCAGATAACAGTAGAGTGGCAGCCTGACAAAATGGTATCTGACATGGAAGTCATGGCAGTGCATAAAAGGTGTGTAATTTATTTCCTCCATATGAAAAAATTGCACCCATTGATATTCACTGATGCTCACTGAACATTTATGGAGACCAAACAATGGATGTGAACATGAAGAGGCAGAAGGTGATGTATTTCAGTGGTGGCGTTACCAGCATAAAAGAGAAAAAAGTCTTGTTCTGGATAGCCATGCTGATTCTTATGAGGACAGTATGTAGGCTCTTGTATAATGCTGGTTAAAAGAAATAGCTAATGGTGACTATGTTGAAAAGCAGTGTAGTGCAACTGAGAATTTGCTCTACCAAATACTGATATTGTGTTTTTCGTATCTATTCAAATAGGAGGCATTACTTTTGGAGCAACCTACGTTCTGAATTTTCAACCATCTGTTTTCTAGTATCTGTCATTTCGGTCATAGACCACAACTGAGATTTCTGAGGAGGAAGTGTTTTACAACTTAAAGAAACCATTTTTATTTAGTGTTTTTCCATTAAGTATTCTAGGTAATTTTTAAATGCTTATACAATAAACATCTCTCCCATTCAGCAAAGCAAACAAAGAAACAAATAAGAACTGTTACAAAACAAAGTTCCAGTCAAGGTTTTGACACAAAGACTGAGGGAAAACATTTTAGAATTGCAATTTAGGTAGGTTGTGGGAATTTTTTAAATCCCCTTTGATGCACTTCTCACACTTCATTAGAGTACAGCAAAAACGTTACTTGTTGAAACATTAGAATGGCAGGAAAAAGTAATACTTATTGTGTCTGGAGGATTTAGATGATGACAATATTTGCTAAAACTTATTTGGAACTAAATGGCTTTATTTGATAAATTTTTACTGTTACTATCATACTCAGATGTATATAAGCTATTCATCCAGCAGTTGGAATAAACGGGTAAATTTTTGAAAGCGAAGAATAGTATTTTGTTGTGGCCTTGTTGCTATCTGTTAACTGATGTATTTTCTAAAATAAAAAACAGTAATGATTATTCTAATAATGAAGAAAATAATTGGAGAGGGAGAATTTTTGTGCTTGATAAGAAGTATTATTTGAAGGCTGTATAGTTGAAGAAGAAGACAGGAAAAAAGAGAAAAAAATATGACAAATGTGTTTTCTGTTTTTCTTTAATTGAATAAAGTGTGTGCTATATTGAAACATCTCACTGTCTGACTGCCACTGGCTGCCTTGGATTAAAAAAAAAGGATCCATATTGATGGGAAATACTTTTCAGGGTACTACCAATAACATATTGCAGCTCAGCTACAGAAGTTAAGATGCAGAACAGGGAAGTGCAGGATGAAGAAAGAAAAGAAAGGTCAAGAGGGCAAGTAATGGCCAGTTAATGACTTAAAAAGGTTAAGGAGAAAGCTACTTTGAGGACTGATAAGAAAAAAACTACACTGTTTGAAGCATTCCACTGAAGAAAGATACACATCTGCTTGGTTAGAAAAAGCAAAAGGGCTGAACAGAAAGATACCAATGAAAATATTACACAATGTGTAAAGCTGATTACTATTATCACGTCACCATAGCCACAGTCTTTTTTAAAACATTTTGTCTACTATCAACAGTTTACAGGCTGGTTCGGCCCAGTTCCGTGACGATTGGTGCGGGGGACTGACAGACCCATGCCCCAGGAAAGGGGAAGGGGGAAAGGGAAAATGGAGATGGGCCTAAAAACAAAACAGCGGCAATGATCTGAGGAGGAAAGCATTTTTCCCCTGAGTTGAAAAATGTAAAAATACAAAGCAGTGCAAAGTCCTCTGGGGAATGCAGTTCTTCTTTTCTGAGACAGGTATACCCAGAACTATTGATAATCTACGGAGCTGGAGCATTAGCTCTTATACTCCCAATGCAATACATGATGTTATGGCGTGGAATACCAATAACAAAAATCATAAAACCATGACAACCACCTAACTCTTCCTGTAAATGACACTATTAGTTGAATTACATTCATTAAACATGGAGAAAACTCGTAGGAACCGCCACTTCACTGTGCAGAGAAAAGTACCATAGTCAAATAAATACCTGACACTTAATAGAAGTCACACTTGATTTCTCTGTTACTTTCAAATAAGAGGGGCAAGTCTTGGGATTTAGCAATGAACATGTTATATATACTATTATTTTGTGGTTTTTTTTTTTTTTTTTTTTTTTTTTTAAGAAATTACATATATATATATATGTACATAAATTTTATCTATATTAATATTTTTCATTGTTGAGCTACATGAATAATAAATAGCAATAATAATTTCAGATGATTTTATACATTGCATGTGCCTCTTCATGTAAAAGACAATCTGAGATCCTCAAATGAGGAAATGAATGATAACTACTGTACATCCAGAGAACTACAATTATTCAGGAAACAATTTGTGTTTAGTAAATACATATTTACAGGATAACAGATATATGTTAATATAATTAACTTCCATCATTCATTTCTAAATTACCTAAATATGTACTTAACAAACAAATTTATAAAAAGGACTTAATCACTCTTGGGCAAAAGGAAGATTAAAATTGAAACAATAGGATACATAATGTCTTGTTGTCAAAACAAAACCAAACAAAATCCAACTTATAATCTTATTAAATGAACTGTCATTTATGTGTGCATAGAAAGAATGAAAAAAAAAGTCCTTAGGCTTATGGTGCTATAACGAGTGAGGATATCAATGAAAGTATAAAAAATATATAAGTATCAATAATATTCCTAGGATCAAACTTACAATCTGAGGTAAATGCAAAGCATGGCTATCTGCTGTTAAGGTATTTATTGGAGGAAATTGTTTGACATATATCTCTGGAGAGAGTAAGGCAGCAAACAAGGCCAGATACTGCCCAGTAGACTTATTACAAACTCTAAGCAGCTAAGGAATTTGGAGAAGGCAGAAAAGTTATTGATAGTAAAGAGAGAAATCCTAGTGAATGGTTTATAAATTGGGAATAGTCACCACCAGGGTTCCAGAGACATCTCAATGGTTCATAGGGGGGCAGCAAGTCAGTCACTGACATCTTGTTGACCTGCATGGCTGCAGTTTGGTGGAGGTGGTACCTGTTCTACTTGGGAAGTCTTCAGGTTTTTATCGTTTTCATATCACCCTTTTGGTTGCCAGGGGCAGCAGATGGTTGTCAGAAGCACTTCTGTTTTGTTCATCAGGGCTTGCTTTAGTTGTCAGGGGCATGTTTATGTTTGTTTGTCAGGTGCAACAGCATGTCCATAGTACATGTCACTTCTCTTTGGGAATTGGCAGGTGATCATGCGATTGTCACATGGTGGGTTGCTAGGTAAGCACACTGACTGCATGGTGGTCCTTTCCTCCAAGATAAACTCCCTGAATCAGAAAGGAGCAACAGACAATAATGATATATCCTGGTTGTCCAGGCGCATGTGTATCTTTTACTGTTGTAATCATGGTAACCATTAACTCCAAAAGTTTACTAAAAAGGTTATGTCTCAGGTGGGTGATTCTAAAGAAGCTTTGAGCCAAAAATACTTCCAGCTTCTCACACCTGCCTTTACCTCCCTTTTGGCACAGGTGATCCAAGCAGTTTTCTGTATACTGCATATATGTACTGTATATAGAAACATGCAGTATAACAGCATAAATATGACAAGGGAAGTAGAAAACCATTTAAAACACTATCATTTTGTTATAGAATTAAATATTACCTCTTGAATTGCAAAAAAAAAAAAAAAAAGTGTCTTTCTTTAATCAGCAATATGCTATGGATTTTTTATTCCCCTATTTACAGATTACTGTGTTTATAGAAAAAAAATAAATATCTGTCATGACAGAACCTGTCATCTTGGTGAAGAGAGCTGGAAATGCAGTGGGACAGTTAATACAGTTATATGAAAAGGCAAAACGGACAGCTTTCTGCTGGTATGTGGAAGAAGAAGGAGCAGATGGACGTGTTGTAAGAGTGGGAGGGAAAAAACTTTAGATGAGCACATAAATTCCATCAGCCTTCCATGGATTAATGACAGGTAAGGCAGACATCTGAAATCAGTAAGAGATGAAGTACTTTCGCAATTAAAAATCAGAAGAATAAAGGTAGGGAGAAAAGTGTTATAAAACTGCTTAAGGAAGAAATGAAAAAACTCTCCTTTGTGGAAATAATAATAATAATAATAATAATAATAATAATAATAATAATAATCAGCATGACCTAAAGAATTTATTTTTATTTCTTCCTACTGTAAAGTTATAGAGCTGTAGTCAGTTTGAAATGCCTACTGCAGGGGAAAGAAAGAAAGAAACAAACAAAAATCCTGCTATAATAACATTGTAAGCCAGAAGTCAGCGTGCCCAGGGAAGAGGCGGAGTGTGTCTGAAAGTGCTCAAGAAATGTGTAGATGTGGCACTGAGAGACATAATTTAGCATGGTGCCGATGGGTTGATGCTTGAATTTGATAATCTTAGAGGTCTTTTCCAACCTTAATGATTCTCTGATTCTCTGATTCTGAGAGTTGAAGAATGGCTACATCATATTGACTATGTACACAGTGGCATCAGTTTAGGCCAATACACGTTTCTGCTTGTGCAGAACGCAACAAAGCCATGCATCAAATGAGCCTAAGTATCATCCACAGTTGTTGCCCAATGAATAATCCTATTAATACAGAGGTCCTGCTTGTAGAGGTCAGCCATGTTACATGTAAGTATTTGGGACACCATTCTCCCTCAGACTAAAATACGCTGTATGCAGATGAAAGCAGAGATTGATAAGTGCAGTTTTGGCTCCACAGCTGGAAATTGTAGTCAAAGTACTACCAGGGTCCAAGCAGAGTATGTGGGTGAGAAAGAAACCACTATAGAGCTAAAGCCCCTCACATTTCAAACCCGCTGTGGGAATAATGGTAATGTAAGTATAGACATAAATCTTGTGCTCTGGCTTTCTGAGAGAGGAGTCGCATTTCCCCCTAGTGTGCTGGTGAGATTTAAGAGTCAGAGGAATGCCACTGAGAAAATGAAAAAACAAAGGTGAATCTTGTCATTAATATGTTTTCCAGCATTCAGGATGAAGAGCATGTGTGTAGGTCCCCAGCTTTAGATAATGTTAAGCAACCAGTTTCCACATACGCTCTTCAGGATTTATGAAAGCATATGCTAATGATAGAGGGCTAGTAAAGACCCAGCAAGACTTGAGACCTTGCCATAGCACAAAGAAATCTCCATAAACAGTTTAATATTTCCCTCAAATTCTTTCCTATATCTCTCTAAAGCTGCACACCTTCTGGATACCTTGTAAATACCTTGTCAATACCCAATACCATCTAGATGGGGTGACTGGCAAGCATGAGGCCTATAATCAGTGATGTTCACTCATGAATACCATTGCATGTACCTGTGGTTGAAGTCATATCCATGTCACTTCATCTCCATGCTCTCTAGATGATGTTAAACAGTTGTAACAAGCAAGTTGTCACAGACCCAGTTCTACCTCACTGTTGCAGAGGGGACCCTGGGCTGCAAAGAGAACGGCTTGCATTTATGAGTGTTTCAGACATGCCATGGCCCTCCAGTATTTATGTCAATGGAGACAGAGTTAATGTTAACAAATTTTGGGAAATCAGAGTAGTTTGAATGGTCGATTCAGTTGAATTGGGCAGAATTATACACACCACAGAGAATTGTTGCATTATATGTCTATGCCTTTGGCTAGAGAACCTTGGATTGTGAGAAATAACAAGAACACATAAGATAAAAATGTTGTTTGCAACTTTTGTTCTCTTATATTAAATTGTAAGTTCACTAAAGCAAGAATTCTATTTTCTCCGTTACATGGCATGCTGCCTGGTTTATTTTATTCTTAAGGGTGAGGAGGTTTAATTCTTTATTTAACACATTGGCAGTACTTCCAAAAGCTCAGTAGCAATCTCCCAAAGATTTTCTCTGTTTTAGTTTAGCTGAAATGTTTTTCCAGTTATTAACTCTTCTCTACAACTAAAGATTTAAAAAAAAACTCTTCAGCTTTACAAAAAACAACTTTTAATATTTTATTTAGGTCTTAGGCCCCTCACTACCTTTTCTTCAAACAAAACTAACTCAATTTTCAGTTACAGACTGTTGCCAAAATAACTAGTTCTGTAAACATTTTTTGTAATTGACCATAAAAATATGTGTTGGCTACCAGAACTCCTAAGAGACCACCTCAATATCACAGGAATGTCTGCAGAAGTTAGAAATGAAGTGGGAAGTTTTAATTGTAACTTTACCACAGGATTTGGGGGGAGGGGTTGGGGGGGAACAAAAAGTAACCAACCAACCGACCAGCCTTCATTCTCTTGTAAATGAATCATTTTCTTCCTATTTTTGCAGCTCGTTTTATTTCAGCCATTTTGTAGGCTGTATAATTTTTTATTGGATGAAATTTAAAGACTTCTGATAGTACTTTTCCTAATTGTTACCTATTCTCTACAGCAATTTATTCATGGAAGAAGTAGTCCTTGGAAGCTCTTTTGCAACGTGATTGAACTATACCTCTCTTGTTAACAAATTTTGCCTTGAAAGTGAAGGAAATTTTTGATAAAGTTGTAAAGTTGATGTCAAAGTATTTTGCTAGCCTACTATGAATTGTGTGGGGTTTGATACTCCAGCTGGATGCATATCAGTCTATGCAGTTCAACAGAATTGACCTCAGGGTACTCAGAGACAGATTATATCATTGCAAGAACTCTCTCAATTAGTTTTAAATGATTTTGAGAATCTGGAGTGGTTTCACTCAACTGGAAAGTAGCAAATGTTCCAGTTTTCAAGAAGGGCAAGAAAGAAGACCCTAATAATTACATTTCTGTCAGTATTACCTCTATGCATGGAAAATTATGGAGAAACTTTTGTGGGAGTTCTGAAAAAACATCTGAAAAATAGTGCAATCATTAATCATAGCTAATATGGGTTCATGAGGGGAACACTTATCTATCTAATTTTATCACCTTTTATGACAAGGTTACATAACTTGTTGAGCAAGTGGAGCTGGAAGATGTAATTTCTTTGGTTATCAGGAAAACTTTCAAAATACTGTTACTCCCAGTATCCTTCTGGACAAAATGTCCAGCATACAGTTAGACAAAAAACATAAAACAATAGGTGAACAGTAGGCTGTTAAATTATACTCAGTTATAGTAAATGGGGTTACATCTGAATGGCAGCTAGTCATTGCTGGGGTTCTGCAAGACTCTTTTTTTATTATTAGTTCACTTCAATGTTTTCATCAAGGATTTGAATGTGAGACTTGAAGCTATACTAAGTAAATTGGGAGTAATACTAAACTGGGAGGAGCTATTGACTCCTGCGAAGGTAGAAACACTTTGCAGGGAGATATTAAAAGAAATTGAGGCCTGGACAATCACAGACTGCTAGAGATTTAACAAAAGCATGTGCTGGATTCTGTACTAGTATTGCTAGCCTGTCAAGGAAAATGATTGTGTTCCTTTCTCTGAAGTGGTATGGTCTCACCTTGAGCACTGGGTGTAGGTTTGATCACCACAATATAAAAAGGATATAAAACTATTAGAGAGTGGTCAAAGGAAGGCTACAAAGATGGTGAAAGTTCTAGAGGGAAGGTGTATGAGGAAAAGCTGAGATCTCCTGGTTGGTTCAGCCCAGAGCAGAGGATCTGAGAGGAGGCCTCATGGCAGCTGCAGCTCATCATGAGGGAAGTGGAGAGGCAGTGCTGAGATCTGCTCTCTGGTGACAGCAGCAGGGCTTGAGGGAATGGCACAGGGCTGTGTCAGGGGAGAGTCAGGTGGGGGTTAGGGAAGGGTTCTGCATCAGAGGGTGCTGGGCATGGAACAGGCTCCCCAGTGCGGTGTTCACAGTTTCAAACCTGTTCAAGAAGCATTTGGGCAATCCTCTCAGACAAAGGGTTTGAATTTTGGATGGTCCTGTGCAAAGCCAAGAATTGGACTTGATTGTGGGTTTCTTCCAATTCAGTATACCTAACAATTCTATGAGCCGATTGTAGCCTTTTTATCAACAAACACCTGAATATTACATTATGTTACTGCAACTTGTTAACCAATCTTTAAAAATAAAACAGTGGCAGAAGTAATTCTAGACTTGGGTTAATAAATAGAACTGCAGTAAAGTTTATTGTGTATTTTGTGGTTTATTTAAATGCTTTGTAGCATTCTGGAATATGTTCTATGTGCATACAGGAGCTGCTGATTTAGACAGACATGAAAGTGCAGTATATTGGAAAGAAGCATCTGCTATTTTTACTGCTTCTTTCATTCTATTAAAAAAAAAAATGTTTGTCCTGCAGGCTGAAATCTTCATATAGTTGCCACACAATCCATCCTGTGGGGTGAGAGAAGTGGTTGCTGCAGGAAAAATTCACTGGTAAGCAATAATAGGGACTTAGAGGCACTCGGTAAATGTCAAACTGGAGACTCATCTCTCTGCATACTCTGCAGCTTCTGGGGATCTGATGTACTTCTTCCACCTCATTCCTGGCACCCGTGGGTGCAAATCACATATTGAATGCAGGATTACCATGCCACTGCTCCAGTATGTAGCATGCCCCTGCAGCATTAAGTGGAAGGATGATGGAAAACATACATGCCAGACTGAAATGATCATCTTTGTTACTGCAAGAGAAAGATTTCCTTTACAGGACAGAATCTACAGCTTGGGAGTATATAGTGCTGAAGGTCTTGCGCCTTGCAAGAGCATGTTTGACCTGAGCTAAACTGGTGCTTCCATAGACTGGAATGGCAGAATTATCCCTACTTATCCTCAGTTCCTCTCGAGTCTCAACTCTGCTTACTTCTTACTCAGTTAAAAATTATTATTCACTTTCAAATCTGCATGTTGTCTGGTTTCTGGTTTTCTTTTCCTCATCTTCATTATTTTCTTTTTTTTTTTTCCTCTGCCTGTCCTTTCCAGTTTCAAAATCCCTTTTCAAACACAGAAAGCTCAGAAGGAGTAATTGGTAAGTACTTTTAAGGAATATTTTCTTCCTACATGAAAATTTCGTGTAAATATAATAATACTGAGCAAGACATTCTTCCTTTGTGACCAGATTGTACCAGGCTACTTTTTTTTTCCCCATTTTTCATTTGCACAACTTACAGCCACTAAAGTAGACCTTTTGTGCAGTATCATAACGAAATATCAAAACTTTCATTACACTTAGAGGGATTCCTCATTAAATAAATTATTTCTTGGATAAATTTACTTACAGCAGTTTAGGCAAACTGCTGCCTCCAAACAAAATGGGTAAGAACAAGTTCAAAGGTCATTAAGGAAACCTGTTATCAATATGTGGAGATTTTTAGTAAATGTTGGAGATGCCTGTCTACACTGAAGGAAGAGTTCTAATGTTGCTGAATTCTTCCAATTTTCTTTATAGTTAGCTGCTAGACAAGCCAAGGGAAAAGTTATAAACAAAGCAAAAGAAAGAAAGAAATAAAGACATTATTTCTGTAATATGTCATTAAAAATACAATTTTAGATTAAAAATAGTTTCTTATTTCTTTGATATAATATTTCTACCTAAAAGAGATAGAAGGAGAAGGGGAGAAAATATTTGGGTAGACGAAACCTAATAGCAAAAAAAAAAAAAAAAAAAAAAAAAAAAAAAGAAGTGAAGCCATATTTGGATGTACAAAGATGCAGAGTTCACAGGACAATAGAAAGCTTTTTCACACTATTTGAAGAAATTTTAAACTTAAAAATAAACACTCACTGAAGATAATAAACAGGTATTCATTAATATGCCAAAACTTGTGTGTGCTAACCCTGTTCACACTGTTTTGTTAAAGCTCCCTCTGATATATAATAGGAAGAGAAATATAACACCTTTTGAATGAGATAATTCCACTCTTCCCAAATTAGAAGAGTACAGGCAGGTGAATAGTTTGAGTGATTTCAGATTTCAAAATTATTTATCTGAATTACTCACTGAAGACTTGATAACCAGAGGCCAATTCCTTTTAATTTAGTTTATGTCAATAACAGTTATGGGTTTTTCTAGTGAAGAAGAAGAATAGTTCATGAATTCTTCTCTGTAAAAGAATAGATGTTAAACTCAAAATGCCTTTCAGTGAGGAAGAACACTATTGCTGTGTTTTTCATAGCCTTCAGCACACTTTGCAATTCTTACTTTATCACTACTTCCTTTTCATAAGGGTATATCCCTCAGCCACTATAATTCAAATTGAAGTAGTAAGACCGAGGGAGGAAAGGGAATAAGAATGCAAGAGAAAGAAAAGCAAAGAAACAGAACAGTTAGATTCAGGAAAATGTCATCACATATGTAGTTTCAGAATGTATGAGGCTGGGTATTAACTGGTATGGAACAGTATGCTAATAATTATTTTTAAAAACTTTTCCTAATAGACTTATCAATTAAGAAATTATATAAAATTGAAAAAATATATATATTTTTATAAAGGCTTTTTTGTTGTTTTTAGCTAGTTTGTTTTGTTTTTCAGGCAAAACCCTGAGGAGTTTCTATCCTTCTGGGCAAGACAAGTGATTGAATTTTAAGATCATCCTCACTAAATCAGTTTACTCATGGCCAAGTTCAGGCAGTATGTTTATCCTTATATTCATATCAGCAGGTTCTAAGAATTGCTTATTGTCTAGCTAATGTAGATAAACAAAAAGATGTTGTCTACAGCTTGTAAGATGCCTTGCCTCTTTCCCTTAACATCGTACTGAATTAAAAATAAAGATGACTTCATTGGCATACATGAACTACATTAATTCTTCCACTAAAAATTTGTACCCTTTGGCTTTCAGTATTTCTTAGGTCTCCTTGCTATCTCCAAATTCGAGCATTCACCAAAGTAAGCATTTCTATTTGTAGCTGGTGGCTTATAGACAATACGAACCAAGATTAAATGCAAAGTTACACTTTAATGTACTTATGCCTGTTAGACAGAAGCTGGGAATGTCACTTTGTTCTGAGTACCTACTTATACCTGCTAGCATAGAAGGTTGTATGTTATAGGGACAATATTGTAGAAATGGCTATTTCTTCCACTTACATTGTAGCTCTATGCTATGGGAGGTTAAACAATAAAAAGGAAAATGACTGAGGCCTGAGCTTCCTGAGCTGGACAAGTGACCCTGGGGAGCATTCAAAGCTGACAGGCAAGAGAAGCACAAAAGCAAAGCAAGGGGCCAGAGCCTTGAAAGAACAGTGAACAAATACGAGGTAAATTAGGAAAGAACACAATACAACTGCTAACACATCTTGGAGTATAATGTAAATTACTCCAGTCACCTTCTGCCTCCCTTTGTGTGACAATTAGATGCCAAAAGTGCCATTCATCATACCAAATGAAGGTGTCTGGATTTCAGATTTTTGAATTTTATTTCACCCAAGACCTCTTTGAAGAACTGAGGCCTAGTCAGTGGTATCTAGAGAGCACCTCATACTGATGTAGAGACATACATTGTTCAAATAAATATCTTCATAGTGGAATGCCTTAAAAAAGAAAAGAAAAAAAGAAAAACACCTGTATTCTGACAAATATGACTGGCTCTTCATGCTACAAATCCAAATCTAGATTCTCTTTTAATTGCTTCTCAACAGTTTGGTTAAATTAAAGGTGAGATGAACACAATTATACCTTATACAGCTGTGAGGAAAATATTCTTAAATCTTTTTCTTGAACCCCAGGGCTTCTTTGAATTGTTATGACTTACAAAAAATTTCTGTGATCATTACTGCATTACTAAAGCAGAAACAGAATATTCTGCTCTGCTAATTCTTGATTCTCTCCCTCAGCTCTGGCCCATAATAAAAGACAGGGCCTAGGCCAGTGTCGGAGCAGGAATCACAGCTCTGCAATAAACATTTTCTGATTATATAAATCTAGACATCTTGCTGAAATAGTTTATGCCTAATTTCTACCACTAGAGCAATAGAAAGGGTTGTATCCCCTACAATATTAGAACAGTGTAATGTTAACTTCCTGTCTTATTTTTTTTCCTATGGGAAAAGTGATGTGTACTCCACTCTTGCTTTGTTTACTTTATGATACTGCCTGTAGAAATATTAAACATAATCTTTGGTGTTCTTGAAAGAAGATTCATAGCTGATCCTTCAAAAGTATCTATAAAATGTGTAACCAACTTTTAAAATACAGACTTCAGAATTATAACATGACACTACCTCTCATTTGTTAAACATTTCTATTAATGCAATGTTTTTGTATCTTAACCAGAAGGCAATGTTGTGCCACTTAGTAATACTTTTGCTTTGTTTTTATTATTATTATCATCTACTTATTTCACAGTTGTACTGTTTTCATCTGAGATAACAGCTCTATTTAAAATGTCATATCCCTAGCAATTACTTTTATGTATTTTATGTTACCTTGAGGTTAAAAAAAACTTTCTTCTCTCAAGCAATGAATAATTACATATTGCTCAAAATGATTGATGGTTTGTTGAGTGCAGCCTCATGAAACAGTACCCTGAATATTACAACAAAGCAAGTCTCACTAAGTTTCAAGGTTTCGGGAACTGCCACACAGATCAGTCATTTTGTATTGTAATCGTAAGTGCCTTCTAAAATGATTTAAAAATAATAAAAGAAAACATCTTCTTGCTTGAAGAGTGGAGACAACTTGATCATTATAATTGTGGGGGAGAGGCACTAAAATATCACAAGGGAAAAGAATCTCAGGACATTTTATTTTCTCCTACTTAATTCCTTCTTCTCGTGCAATTTGCTGTGGTCTTTAACTAAGATCAGTTCTATGAAGTTAATGTCCAAAAGAGAAGGAAATCTGTATATGCAACAAAACCTTAAGATGACGCTTTTCAGGATTTCTTCAAAGGGGAGGACTTTGAATATGTAACAACTACAATTGTCTGGCTGCACCTTCACACCTCAGGGGTATATAAAAAATTCTGAATATAGAACAGGTATTTTCTTCTGGCCATAATCACGTTTTATCCTTTTAACTATTCTTTATGGCTGCTATGTTTTAAAAAATGAACATGATAGTATACAGAAAAAATAGCAAGCTTATCTCTGATCATGCTAGGTGTCTGATATCAATTATTATTATTTTTGTGCACAGGTAATCCCAAATTCTTAGGCTCTCAGAAAGAAAGGATTTATTTTAGTCAGTTCATCTGTTTTACTATTTCTGCACCTGACAATCTATTTCAGACTAAATTCTGTGGACAAAATGCTCTCTATAGGTGAATATTCAAAATGATAAGTTGCAGTCTAGATTGAACAAGATCATACGTTTAAAGAATAACTAAACTGAAAACAAAACAAACAAACAAACAAACCCAATACAGGTCCTGCCCAGATTTTACTGAAAGGCAGATGAAGGTATTCTAAGATACCAAGATGAGAATCATTTTGAAAGCTTACTTTTGTAGCTCGCAGATGTTAGAGTGGAACTATTTATCTTCTGCTACATATGCATAAAACAAACCAGAGAGTGATAGGCATGTTGGACTTTGAACAAAATGACAGACAAAACTAGGTGGCACTTCAGATCAATTGCAAAAAAAAAGTAATGTAAACATTTGCACTCCTTGTACAGAGAAGGAGCAAGCATGATAGTTTATTCAACTTAAGCTAATCTAGAATCCACTAAAACTAACAGATTTGTGTTTTTTTATTTGCATGCAGACACAGCTATTCAGTTAATGATACTCACTCACACAAAACTGTCAGAAATGAAAAACTAAATCAACTTCCTTGACAAACATACAGAATTAACATCCACACCTGCTAATATGAGGACAATATTATCATATATTTTAAAAAATGATATATTAAAAAGAGAAATATATTATTGGAAACAGTAGCTAGGGAAAAACAGTGAAATGCTTTTGAATTTTGTGCACAGAAAAGAGCAATTTCACCATCAGAATGTTGCAGTTTTGATGATTTTTGTCCAGGATAGAAAAGAAATTCAGCCAAGTTTTTGTCAGTGACTAAAGAAATCACCTGAAGTTCACAACTCCGCAAAGTTTGCCAGACAAAGAAAATGATTTGGTCGTGGTACAAAGTCACAGAGCTAACTAGAAACTGGAAAGGAAAATCTTAACAAAATAAAAAAAAGTTTTCATGCATTTGAACAACCTGAAAAGGAGAAAAAAAATCCCTTTCTCCACTTCATCCTCTATTTATCACTTTACTACTGGATTATACAGTGGTTTTTTTGTTTTTTTTTTTTAAACAGTGTGTTACTTATGATCAGCTAAACTATCTAAGTAGTGTACAGTGATCTCTATCTCACCCAGTCTTTAACTAATGGTAAATATATCAGTATGACAGCAATATTTTTCTCTAAAAAAGTAGAGAGAGGATTCTGCCTTGGTGTTCGGAATCCTTGCTGATATGAAGATGTCAGTTATTTTTCTCTTCATATGCTCTTACTACAGTAGAGACTGGGGAAAAAGCATGGCAGAGCAGAAGCAGACTCAAGGGCCTTGATTTAAGTTGCACAACATCTTTCTGCAATAGAACCTAGCACTACAGTGACTGCTTTGATTTGACAGATGGCTTTAAATTAGGTGCATTTCTGCATTACAATACAGCTACAGCAAGACATAGTTGAACTGAGTGAGCAGAATTTCTTCGGTCATTGTAGGGTGATTATTTTGTACGTTTTGATTAGTGCACATTTTCTTCATTTCGGTGCTGTCACCATAAATAATGTTGCCTATAAGATAGGAAGTGAATCCCTTCACTTCCTATCATAACTGTCATAACTTTGAGCCACACTACAGCTTTGCACTACTTTGCAGTATAATCCACTTTGTTATGCAATATACTCTGTTACTCTGATGATGTTTATAAAACCATAGTGAAGTAGTGGGGAGCAATCACTGTGGCAGTACAACACACCAGCCACTCTACCACACTGCTGGCAGATGCTCTGGAGAAAAGAACTGACATTTGTACTTCCAGTCCAGTGACAGCTTTCCTGTAGCTTATGGCTGCTGTTGGTGTTCAGTAGCTGAGATATACAACTGCAGAATGTTGTCATTTCGCAATCAAAGTACATAAATATCAATTAAAGCATTTCTATTTGGCTAGTAATGAGCAATGTCTTTCAGGGAGATAGTAGGTGTGGCCATTTGTACAAATGTATGTATTGCCAGACTTATTGTAAATACTTTCAAAATATAGCTGAAAATATTATTGCAGACCTTCAATGATTTTCTTATCAGAAATGAAAGTTTTGATTTTGTTATCAGGACAAGTCTCATTTGAAGTAATGCCAGCAGTCTGCACAGCAAAAATCTGACTTTGCACTTCAAAAGAATACAAAAGAAAATGTAAGAAAGTAATATAATACAGCTGATTACATGCCTTTCTTTACACTAAGGTAGTGTACTGAGGTCCTGAGAAGAGTGTAAAATTTTAGGCATGGGTAAACTTTATTATGATAGAAAATGATTGAATAAGCAAAGTTAAAACCGATAATTATGATTGCCTGATAACACTACTCATTTGATTTTTTTCATCCTCCTAATTATTTCTAATTAACTTCCATCAGCTTTAAATCTACCAACATAACTGTTTTTAAACATGGCTTTTAAGACAGGCTTTAAATCTCCTATGACCAATCACCTGATTTACTGGGGACTTCACAAGACATGTTGATCTAGGTGCTGAGCATTTTTCTGAAGTTTCTCCCACATTTGCAGCCAGATGTAAAATTTAATTTGTATATCTGATAGAGGTGTCCTCCACCTCTATCAGAAAAATAAGATAAATGATTACAATAAAAATACTGAACATTTTTTCCGGATAGCTGAAAGTGTTATATGTATCTCTTCCAATGAATGTTGTTACAAGAATGAATGAAATGTCATTTTTTTTTCTGTTGTTTTACCGAAAGTTCTTTACATAGGTTACATTCCCAGAAGACTTGCCTGATATTATTACAAATATTAGTATTCAAAGCAGCTTTTAATTTTGCTCTCACTGAGTGTCCTTGTATGAAGAGCAGAAGTCTGTTGAGTAGAACCAAGATTTCCTTGAAAATCACCTACATCCTGTGTTTCTTGTGACATTTTTTAGAATGGCTTCTTGGCCTTAAAAGATTTTAAAAGGAAGACAATATGTTTTTTCTGGTGATCTTAGACTACTGTACAAATTTTGAAGCTCAGTTTATATTACATGGTAAGTCCTTGGGAGTTGATGTTACAGTTGAGAAAATTTACCAATCTTTAAAAACTCTAAATCATTATTAGTTCAAATCATTATTTTTATTTCATACATATAATATGTGATCTCAATTCAACAAAATAATTAAATACATAAATTATTTTAAGCATATGAGGAGTTTTTTCTGATTAGATTAAAGTCACTTTACATATTATATGCTTAAATATCTTCATGAATTAGGGTTAAATTTACTTATTATCCTTTTAATGATCTCTGTTTTAAAACTGTATCTTTGTTTGATGGGCATGACGTGATTCCAATTTGTTACAAACATTTGCAATAAAACTTTTCAATTTAGGCTCCTGATTCTCTGTTCAATTGTAATGAAAAAATTGAAAATATTTTTTTTTTAAATTTCAAGGCCAAGGTTTAAATATACTAAAAATATCCATTTGAATGATATCTGAATACTGTGAAATTTAATCTCATCATTTGTAGTTTACTTCCTGATTGCATGCTCTTTAATCAGCAAATATAGGAAATAGTCACCAGAACTGTGTGATAAAGTATACAAATCAACAGTTGGATTTTTTCCTATTAAAGCATGGTGCAAGCCCACAAGACATTTGCTAGCAAAGCATCCTTTTGTTTTCACATTATTCCCTAGTCTGTGATAAGCAATTAAAAATAAATAAATAAAAATAAAACAAGAATTTGCAACAACATATGAAGCAAATTTTGTCTTGTGCTGAAAGATTTTTAGTTTGTAACATTCTGAATTCCTATTCACATATATCAAGCATGAAAAAGTTACGTAGATGTGAATGTCAGGTTTTTAAGGCTGATATCTGTACAAAAGTGATACAACAAACACTATACCTGTTCAATATAATGAGAGATAAGTGTCCATGAGTGCATTTATATCTGAATTCACTGAAGTGTAATTAAATGGCATTTTCCTTTTTTCTTTTTAACTCTAACTACTCTAACTCAAGTTTAGCTGTAATATTAATTAATCATCCATTAATTTATTCAATTAATTATATTGTAATTACTTTTGCATGAAAACTTGGAGGAAAAATGTTATCCTTACTCTGAGACTTTTCATGTCATTCTTCTACAGCACCTGGGCCCAAGTCTAACCAATTCCATAATTAGAATTGGTAGCATGCTACAAATCAGTTTTTGAATCATATGAAATGTAAGAAAATGTTCTTAGTTCTTGTTTACAGTGGTATGGGTGAAGGATATATATATATATATTTTTTTTTTATTTTATTTTTTTTTTTCAGCAGCTTGTCACCACAAATAAACAAAATCTATCAGCATAGCAAATCAAGAAATGAATATTAAAAAAAAAGAGGAAGGAGAGACATTCTCCAGGAATATTTATTTTTGTAAATTACACTAGTGGCATTTTTTAATGAAATTGATGCATATTCCATAAACAAAGAAGAAATTTTGGTATGAAAATAACAGTTGCATATAATTATTACTGAAATCATGGAATTATGCATCTCGTTGTGAGGTCAGAATTGTTTCACACTCAAATGCATCATAAGCTGCCATAGTGTGTTACAAAATAAATAAAACACAGTCTGTCAAACTGAAAATGTATGTGTTTTTTTTTTTTCCCTCTCATTTATGCTACTTTCCATATACGAATTTGACAAATGTGCGACTGAAATACACCCTTTCCCTTGGGATTATTCTTGAGCTGTAAAATTATGAGTGGATGGAGAAAAACTACAAAACTGGGTTTCAATAGTGCAAAGGATGCATAAAACAATTCATAGCTGTTTGAAATATAGGAATTCTGTGGTTCTTCATGAAAAGATAGTACATAGAAAGTAAAAAGGAAAGTATAGTCATAGTTCATATATTTGTCATAATCAAATGTCAAAGACAATGAAAGAAATATATAAATAGTAACTGCTGAGCTACCATTGACAGTACAAATTTGCCTACTCTAGGGAACCTGCTTTAGCAGGAGAGTTGGACTAAATGATATCCAGAAATCCCTCCCAGCTCCTGGGATTTGATGATTTTGTGAAACTGTCAAGAGCAAAAGCACATTGTAATGAGCAAAACTGTAGATTTAAACAATTGACTTCTGGATTAAATCAGGTCTTTATAAGCATAATCAGAATCCTCAAACCCACTCTTGGCCCTCAATACTGAATGGATGTCTTGACAGGAGAAGAAGTCTAAGTTATTTCACTATGTGCCTCTGAATGAGCTTCTACCTTTCCAGGCTACACGGACAACTAGTTAAAGTTGTTTCATATGTAGGCTAAAAGCAGAAGTGAACGTGCTCAGGTGGAAGGCACAAGGAGTTATGAGCATGTAGAAGGAGAAAGAATATAAGAATGGCTGTACTAAATCAGACCAAAAATCCATTTAGGCCAGTGTCTCCAGCAAGGACTGACATCATGTCGAAGAAAAAGCAGAATTGAACAAGTTTATTGCAATATTGCTCCATTATATTGTCACAGTCTCCAAGGGTGCGTAGCTCAGGGATTTCCTAACATAAAGGTAGTATCTTGGCATTTAAGAAAATGAAAGCAGTTACACTGGTGGAGATATCTGAGCTCAGAATATTTGCCTAGAGAATTACAAAACAATTGTCATTAAGATAAAGAATTAAGCACTTGAAAAGTCTGGGTTCTTTCAAACTGTGTACAGTGATAAGGCAAGGGGAAATGATCACAAACTGAAGTTTAGTAGTAAGGGTGATGGAGCACTGACACAGGCTGTCTAAAGAGGTTGTGGAGTCTCCTTCTCTAGAGATGCTCAAGACCCTCATGGATGCCTACCTGTGCACTCTGGGCTAGGGAGCTGCTTTGGTGGGGGCGGGGAGGGGGGGACTCAGTGATCATTAGAGGTCCCTTGTAATCCCTACAGTTCTGTGATTCCATGATATGCAGATATCACTCTGAAAGTAATGCCTCCTATGTATCTCAATGGAAACTCCAACAAAGAGCACAATAACAATATGCGACAGAAAAAAATGTAAATGTACTTTCCTTGTTTTTCTTTACTATAACATACTCTAAATTAGAGAAATAAAACTTCTATTAATGAAATTATTCATCAGGACAATATTTTCATTCCCTTCAGTAATGCGCCCAGAAAATAATCAATCAAACAAAAACCCTGCCAGTACTCCCTTGTGGCAGTGCTAGCTTCAGTTTCTAACCATCATGGTGTTCCCAAAGTAACAGCTTTGACTCTGGATTCCCTATGACCTCTTCTAAGAATCTCCATTTCTACAAATAAACACTGTGCATTTTTCTACACTAAAAAACAAACTCAAATTTAAATAAATAAACAAGAAAAGACTATATAATTAATCCTTTGTTAATTTTACCTAGCAGTTATGTAAGGGATGGTCTACAGCCACACTGTACTCATTAGCCAGAGTAATCTTATTAACTTATGGAGAACTGACATTACACTTGAAAATAACTTACCCTCATCCATCTTAACTGCAAAGCTGAGATGACCTTATCACTTTGCAGACCCTTCATTGTCTATTTTAACAATCTATAGGTGTTTTTTGTTTGTTTGTTTGTTTATTTGTTTGTTTTTTCTTGTTGTTTTGTTTTTCATCAGAAATAATCAAATTTCTGTTTCAGGTAGAAAAATATCTCAAAATGTGAGTGAAAACAGGCAGTGGACTATGCTGTGGAAGTGCACCTGAACTAAAGCAAAATGGCATCTCCTGGATTATTCCATTAGTACAGAGACATAAGACAGCCACTCAGGAGGGTGATCACACGTTGCATTTCTGCACAAGAGATATCTAGATTGAGAAACAATGGAGTTAGGTTCTGGAAGAAAAAAGAAGATTTGGAAGAAGATCAAGACTCATAAGAGGAAGTAGTCTCAGAGAGACAAAGTCACTATCTTAAGTTGAAATCCAAGGAGTGGGAAGGATGAACTAGGAAAGCGAGTTATTGAGTAGATATAAATGCCAGGAAACAACCAGGAACCTTGGTCACTAATGCTTTGATGGGAGAGAGTGAGCTGTACACAGTGTGAACTGACATAGTTTTCTACTCAGCCTTGCTGTATTTATTGGTTTCAGCTGCTATTTTGATTTGGGAGGAAAAAAAAAAAAAAAAGATGAAAAGGGAGGTAACAAAAAAAAAAAAAAAAAAAAAAAGGTGTGTAGGAGGACTAGTAAAATTACCTGTGACAATATTTTGCTACACAAAGACTGGTAAAATAGCAAAATGAGAAAAGAAGTGCAACATACTAACTCTTCTTTTGCTATTTTGTTGTATATTTGTACATGAATATCATCATTAAAAGAGAATCAGAAACAGACCTAAGGGCACTGGAAACATATAGTTGTTTCCTTAGAAGTGGACACATCCCCCAAAGGATTTTTCTTTAGACCAGTTCATCCAATGCAATTCTGGCTGTAGTTTCACTTTGTTACAAACCAGATTAAGGACTGTTACTGTTTTCAACTGCAACAACTTCTCCCTGGATTTTGATGCTAGTCAGTATAACAGTGATGAACACACTCAAAGGTTCATTGTTGGTTAGTCCATTTTCTTGGTCTATAATTTTCTGCTTCAGGATATTCAGTCAGAGCATTTGATCTATACTCAGTGCATATCAGATGAGCACTTTTATTAGTATTTAGTAATTGAGCCTTCTATTTGTTTCTCAACAGCTAACCTGTTATCTAGGCTTAGAGGAAAACAAGGTTACTCACTGTACCATTCGTGGTCCACTATCATAATAACTTAGACACACTATTAAGTGATTCTTATGCTCTTGTAAAAACAGGTTTTCCTTAAAGATTAAATGCCTCTTTTCCTGATACATTTTCTATAAGAAGAATTTTATAGTGTCTTAAAGATTCTAGTTCAGATTTGCAATAAGAAAAACTTAGGCAGGTGTCTGGGGAGAAAATTCTCTAAAATTATGCTTGCAGAAATGCTGTGTTAAATGCTGAAAATTGCTTAAATTACTTGCAGTAGGTGGGGCACTCAGTTCTGCTTGTTTCTCCTCTAGATCCCATTACTCATATTCACCTTCATAAAAACTTATTTGTTCTTTGGGAACCACTGCATTTAATCTTTACTCCTTCCAGCACTTTTTATTTAGTTGTAAATCATCTGGACCCAAATACCTGATCTCTTGTATAAGTCCATCAATCTCTTCCTTTGTAATGTTAAATCATTTGTAAAGTTAAATAAATAAAAAGAGAAACTATGATGAATTCATGAACTAAATTGACTAAGAATGTAATTCAACTGGCTAAGGTGAGTAATGTGTATTTATTATGAAGTTCCTTTGTCATAACACCTTATTAAATATAGAAGCCAATTTAATGACCTTCTGTCTATTTAATGCAGATACTATTTAGCTTGAAACAAATATGCAGTTTTAACCATCTCTGGAAAATATTATAAAGTGCTTTTCTCCACGAGTTTGAATTGTCTGTGGTCAAGTATGTGTGGAACCTGTAAACAAAAACACAATGAGGCTGCTTGTGCAGCTCCCACAGCTACACTGGGAGAGGTGTTCACCTGTTGGTGCATGATTTTCTGTATTTGTTACTATTTCTACTAGAAACTGCTTAACCAGTGGCCAAGTTTGAACCATTATATTTGCAAATCTTATCTTCTGCTTCTTAAATGGATAATTAAGCTATCTATAGCCTTTGTTTTGTAAATGTGCAGTCATGCTGTGCAAGAAGGGGAATCCTCAAACCTTTCTTTTTAGGCTTTCAGTTTTCCCATTAGGATGTTCTTGGAAATTAAATTGGAGCTGTGCTGATGATTTATTGCAGGAAGGAACCCAATTTACACAGTGAAAAGTGCAATTTTAATTCTATGCAGTTCCGTAACAGTGAATTGATATCTTCTGTCTGCACTTGTTGTGGATGACAGTTCTGTTTGTTTTCTGATAGAGAGGAAATGCAAAGTTCATTTTCACCTTTAGCATACTATTCTAACATTTCTTCTGTACAGTTAGATGGTTTCTAAACAATTTCAGTTACTTTAAAGAAATACATGTTTACACTTGAAAATCTTCAAAGATGTCCATACATACTACACAGTTTTACCTTATGTCAAAATATGCTGATGCACAACAGTACATTTATTGCAATAGTTCAGTATGGTTATTAGTCACCAATAAATCATATTCTTCTGAAATTATATAAATATCTATCAGTATTGCCTGCAGTCAGTCCTTCAGACCTGAAAAGGTAGGAGTTCATGCTATTCATGTTACTACCTATTTCACATTACTGTCTTGCTCCAGTAGATCTCAATTTTTGGTAAAAAGAAAAAAATATATTGTTAAATAGCTAAATGAACATGTCAATTGACATGTACTGTGTCTATGGCATGTCAACACCTGTTTATTTAATTTCTGAGCTGAATTTTTCTTTGGATAGGAAACACTTTCTTGCTAGAAATTGCTGTTTTGCATATATAGGACATATAAATGCATTGTAACAATTAAATGTAACCAGAGGATAAAGTGTATAAACTGAACAGTCTTCCTGTATATAGATAAATTATCCCTATAAAGATAAAAGTATTCTTACAGTTAGAGCATTTTTGCTAATTCACATTTCCAAGAAGGAAGGAGATTGGAATTATACCTAATGATTTCTGGAAGAAGAGAATGCAATTATTCTTTCACTCCTAAAGACATTGCAAAGGCTCCAATCAATACAGTCTAAACTTTTGTTCTCCTGATTAGCTAATCTGGCTGTTAACAAAGTTGCTCACATCCAGAATTGTAATGAAATATAATTAGAAGGACAAAATTCTGTTAATGCAAACTTAAATTTAACAATAATTTAACAGATCACATGACATGACCATCCTAAGCTAAGTGAACGGCAGCTGTTGCATGTTGTCTCAAACTGAAAAATCTGACTGGAAGTTTTATATACACAGTAATTTAGCAAATTAAAAAATATATTAGAGCTGGTTACTCAGCTTCTTTGCTTCCCAAAAATGTCTTCAAATACTTGGTGATTTTTATTTTATTTTATTTTTTCCACATAAGTAAAATATGTCAAAATGAAATAAATGTATCTATTTGTTTTGTAGAAGTTTATTCAGTTACTGCTTCTACTAGAATATAGAATAAAGAAGCCTTATGTTCCTTTTTGTTACCTTCATTTTTTCTTTTGAATCTGCAAGATGAAAAATCAGAATTTATATGGACTTGATTGCATTTTGATTGAACTTTTCTTTTTCTATTTCTAATTTTCTCTTAACGTCACTGTCCTATACAGAAGTGAGTGAAAGGCCTTATGAATGGACAGGGATAAATTTGTAATGAAGATGGATGCATTGTTACTGCTGTGTATAAGAGCATTACATTTTCTAACAGGCTGAAACCACTGTTATATGCAGCTAAATGAGGTGTGCAGTGATGGACAGAAGAAAGTGAACGAAGAACTAGTTAAGAACAAAAAAAAAAAAAAAAAAAAATATATATATATATATATATATCATTCAAACTCAAGCATTTGAATTCTGAATGAATAAGCGTAGCCTTAGAATATTCTCTTTCATTTTGGACTCCAGTATATAATTAATTTTATATCAGTCACCCAGGTGTGGTATTCTTCTGATGCACCATAATATTATGCAAACCATCTTGGTACTCTGAGCGTCTGCTATGATTGACTACTGCACAAATAAAGAAGTTCAACTACAGAATTTTAATAAATACACTTTTCATTTTGAAAGTGCATTTTACTAAGTTATTGCTAGCACACTAGTCTGCACTGTTATCATAAAGTGTTTGTTTACCTAGTGAAAAAAATAAAACATCTGAACAGCTCAGGCTTTGCAGTACACTCAGAAATCAATGTGGTAGAAGACCTGCTTTCAAGTGGCACTGAATCATGATTACTCCTAGTTTAAATGGATTGTGGGAAGTTAGAATTACTTTGACAGTAGTTTCCCTTGATGAATGATTCTTGCTTCCCATACAAACTGAAGTAAAGGTAACAGAATATCTTCAAGGAGAGATGCTGCCTGACATGGCTACATCATCAGCAAAACCTGAACAGCAAGAATTTCAGAGAAGATGAGGAAAACATCGCTATGAACCAAAACTGAATATCAATGCTAAGAAGGGAAAAAAACATGCATTCATTTATTAACTTCAAATAATTACAGAAGTAACAGATAATTAACTGAATTATGCTGATGTTCAGCATCAGCTCATGCTGAAGAATGCAGCATATACTCTGTTGCACTCTCAAGGAACCTGCTTGTCCAACTGTCTCCCCTAATATTTATCTGTTCTTCAGTAAGACAAATAAATTCCCAAGGCTACAAATGACAGCAGTGTATTCTACTATATTTCAAGAAGAACTTAATCATACATATCCCCACCATTTTCTGCTGCAAAATGTTTCACTTAAAAGTGAATGTGCTTTCTGTATACATAGATAATTTTTCTATGTTTTATTTATTTATTCATTTATTATAGATTGCTTTGGCTTTGTGATACTAGCATTTTTCGAAGAAATTATGAAAGCAAAGAAAATGCTAAGCCTCAACTTAAGGAAGACTTTTTGTGTTTCTTTTTCAACAGTATGTTTTTGCTATGAACACTCAGATTTTATGCTTCTCTCACTCTGAAGTACTTGTGAAAGCCTGAAAATACCACACAGCATGCTGTTCCAAAATCTTTTATGGAGATATTATGGTTTAATCCAGCAGGCAGCTTAGCACCACACAGCTGTTCAGTTTCTTCATCCTTCCAGTGAGACAGGGGAGAAAAATCAGAAGAAAAAACCAAACAGATGAAGTCTACTATGCACTAACATAGGAAAGGAAATTAAAAATGATTATTATTCCATGCATAAACAAATAGCTCTGAAAATAATACCTCCTATTTATTTCCCTAGAAGCAACAACTACAAAGAGCACAATAATACTACTTGATAGAAAAATACCTCATCTACAAAGCATTCTTTTTCAACACAGCCAACACCATTAGCTATGCCTTTTCACCAGCAGTGAACAAGAACCTGCATGGTGCACCTGTGAAAATCTACACGAGCAGAGGTAATGCACTGTCTCTGTCACTACTGCTGAAACCCACCATCCACCACCTCACTATGCTCACATTCACTGTTTGGTCTTCATAACGTTCATACTTTTTTTCTGCATGGAGAAGTTCGGTGATTTATCTTCTTCATCTCCACTTCCATGTCAGACGGCATTTTGAAAGACTGCCCCTCTGCTGCCACCTGTTGCACAGCAACAAAACGTAATGGTGTATTGGCAGAAAGATTCAGCCCCTACTGCCATACTGCAAGATCCACTGTTTCTATATTGCAGTGCCCCAGCTGGGTTTGCCTCTGTCCTGCAGTCATATTGTTTCCATTGCTGAAAATACGGCTTTCAGACATTTGCCACCATACATGAGTCAATATGGAGATAAGAGCACTGCCATTTATCTCATACAGCAAAATCTAAAGCAAAGTGGACAGCTTCCACTTCTTCAAATTGGCCTGATTCCTCCTTCAGTGGTTTCTGCAACTTGTGTTGAACTCCATACAGATTTTTACCTCTGATACTTTCCCACAATTAGACTGGATCTGTCGCTGAAATAGACAAATAGCTTCTCATTCTCTGGTAGCTTCTTATATAGTGGTGTCTCTGCATCATACCAGACACTACGGACAACACCAGCTCTGTCCCAGCTGAAATCAGAATGTGGGATCACAAACACAATATTCTGTTATATGAATGTACTGCAGATAATTCAGGAATTATGTTTTATTTTCTCCAGAAACTGAAGGGAGAAGGGCATGAATGACATTGGAATAGTTGAGGATTTCCAGGAGTGTTTTACTCTGCTTTTCCTGCCTGGAAGTTCCTTACATTGTGAATTATAATTGTTATTAAATGACTGTACATCACTAGGTTAAAACTAGGGCTATATTTTCCCCTAGCACTGAGCCTGCAGTGTTCTCCCTTCTTTTTGTGTCCTAGTAAACTCAGAGATTTTTGTTTTAAGTTTTTCATGAGAATCAAGAGATTCTGACTCATAGTTTGACTCAAATAGGTAGTAAATTTATCTTGATGTTTACAGAAGAAAAGTTTATCTAAAACACAAGGAAAAAGCCTCTGCATGGAAACCAAGTCTGATTTTTCCATGATCTTTTTCCTTACTAGAATACATCATGTGCATAGAAAGACAGGTCAGTACTTCCTATGTGGTTAATGACATAGAAATTATATAATAAACCATTGATCATTGCAATTTGTTGAATACTTATTAGGTTTATGTGAAGGTCTGTCTGCAAACTACTAACATGAACACTGGGAACAATTTCAGATCTTTGAGAAGGTTCGGGGACATAGCTGTAATTTCTATTGCTTTCCTCATTTTCACTTATTCTTTTCTGTATTCTTATAAAATTTGTTATTTATTGAACAGGCCCTCAGTATCATCTACTTTATTAAATCAGCTCTTCCCTGACTCAGTTCATTTTTTAGTTTTGGTCTATTTGTATTTGAAAGTCTGTAGCTCCTTAGGGCAACAATGTATTTCTGTTGTGACAGTAATTCCTGCTTTGTTTGGGCATGCTAGATAAGAAAACTCAACCTTTGCTGTGAGTTGGAACTACACGAATCAACTATATTTATAAGGTAAATAGCTGTGCTAATACAGAGTTGTACTCATAGAACTAAAACCTGCTCAGAAGTTAATTACTTCTTACTATACAACATTTGCAGCGTTTTATATGGGTTTTGCTGTCCACTTGATCTTAATTATCAATCAGACTGCCCTTGTCATAGTTAGCAGCACTTTGCAATTCACCTATTAGACTTCTACCCTTCATTTTTAGTATACTAATACTATAGGAGATGATATACAGTGGGAGATGTAATGTATGGGTGGCTTGTTTTGTCACTTAGGAGCTATGAATGGTCTTTCACATAGCCACTAGACAGCACAGTATTTATCTAATAAAGTTGTTTTCAACTACACAAAGTAATCTTCTGATTAATTTAAGAGTTATGGAGCTGACAATGGATGTGAGACTTATCTCATGGGCACTTGTCATGAGTGTTCTACCTACAACTCTTGTCTTTGTCCAGCGTTATTGTTTGGTATGGAAGAAAAAAAGAGGTTTTCTATAGCATAGTTCTTTTTATAATGAAGTAGCTATCTAAAATTGGGTGGTTGAACCTGTAACTTTTTTGTTTCTACTTATTAAAACATGAATTATAAGCAGTTGGATCAAATGTAAATCTATTCTGTAGCTACCTAAAGTGAGGTCAGCCAAACTTTCACTAGCTGGGTGGCATCATATGATTTTGGCAAGGTACTATTTGCCCCATATAGCTAATATTACCAGACAAAC
Organism: Callipepla californica brunnescens; assembly: GCA_023055505.1. Classification (NCBI taxonomy): domain Eukaryota; kingdom Metazoa; phylum Chordata; class Aves; order Galliformes; family Odontophoridae; genus Callipepla; species Callipepla californica. The sequence continues at coordinate 61,929,502 of JALIRH010000002.1, read as the reverse complement.
AAGTTGCTAGCTCACAAATCCAGTCTTTATTTTTTCTCCATTTCTTTCATTTTATTTTATTTCTTTTCTCCTTCTCTAGATTTCAAATCCTAGAATTACAGCTTGTCTTATTTAGCTTATTTACTGAGCTTTAAATAACATCTTTATTTATTTGCCTCTTTTATTTTTTTTTCCCTGCTTTCATTACGATAATTATAAGCCATACACAGAAATTTTGAAAGTGATCCATCACAATTGAATGGTTTGGATGTGTGATGACTTTCATGGCTTAATACTACTTAATTAAATTCCAAGTTTCTTGTACTTTCACTGGTTTTTCTCTAACAAAATGCAAAGTCTTCAATTCTGCTTAATCTTGTTTCAGCCCTATTGCTAATGTACTTGCGATCAATATCATTCTAATCCTGTTTGGCATTTTTGTTATCAACCCTTTGCTTTAAAGTCATCCTACAATGTTTTTAACTTAGTTTCCTGTATATAACACATAGGTCATAATCCTAACTGTATGTAATATACTAGAGAGATTTTGTTATTCCCCCTGTTGCATTTTAGTTCTCTTTAATGTCCTTGTCATTCATATCTCTCCTGGATCTTTGTGGAATTAGTTCTTCATTCGCTACTTCTTCCTCACACACGTGCTGCAAAGCATATTTAGGGTTCTCTGGTGTTTTTCTTCACTTTTACAGCAACAACAATATGTTAGCTAGTTTTCATTGATGCAGTCTAAGAGATTTTGCCATTAAAATGTCTTTCTATTCTTCAGGTTTGTTTTTTTTTTTCTCTGCCATTAAAAGCAGTAAATTTGGAGCCAATAAAAAGCAAATGCTCCTTTATGCAGCAAATAATCAACCTATGAAATTCCCCCTCACAGGAGGCCATCAAGCCAAATACTCCGGATGAATATTAAAAAGAAGTGGGTTAATTTTATGAACACTAACAGCATTTGATGCTATGCATACCAAAATAAATAATAAAGGTAAACCAGATATCATGCTCCAGGACATAAGTTGATTATCTGGAAGAGTCAGGATGGACTCCTACTCTCCACACAGATTTGTGCAATTGCTGAGGTTTTTTATTTTTATGAGGATATGAGGTAGTTACAAGTTGTGCACTCGGTCTGCCTGTCTGTCCTATTTCTTTCCTCTCTCTCTCCCTTTCTTTTTTTTTTTTAATAAATTTTTGATTTGGTTTCATCTTCTCTAATAAATCTCATGGTGTTTTCTTTCACTGTCACAATATTGTAGCAAAAGGTTTGATCACAGAAGGCAGCCCCTACTTACTCAGAGATTTCATGTGGGAAAGAGACTGTCTTGTACTCTTTTGTCTACAAAGAAGTTGAATACTGCAGAAGGAGGAGTTCTCTATTTATGAGCTGTCATGTTGTCTTTCTTCAGATCTGCCTTTATGTCTCAACTACAACTTGGTGCCAATTGACAGTGTTCCAGCACATGCATACTCACAAATTTTTAGATTTTCTATATTTTGTTAATCTCATAGTTATCCTTCTTTTTTTTTTTTTTTTTTTTTTTTTTTTTGCTAGTTTCTTCACTACCTTTTTACTTAAACTGGGAAGTTTTTTTTTAGACTAGCATTATATTATTGTTGTGCTCTGAGGCAGTGTATAACAGACCAGAGCCGTGATTATTCTGAACTAATATCCTTTTAATAATAAAAGATGGAAATCAATGTCATCACCACTGTTGAGTGGATCCTTTACTTAATCAGTCATTCTCTTGGAAAATTGCTACCTCTGAAAAATTGCCTTCTGATCTGGCAATGGCCTTCTACATATCCATATCATTTGGAAGTTTTTTCCCTTCTTAGCTTACAGTTTTACATCTTTCCAAGTATTGTTATATCTAAACTACCTCGAGTTTTCTGAGCAATTATTTTCCTTACCTTTGAATCATAACTATATAATAATATTGAATGAGTTCAACATTGGCAAAATTAGTTTTGAGAAGTTGAAAATATGCTGACTCGTTAGCCATCAAAGCCACTATTGTTGTTTTTCTTTTCCTCAGTTATAACTAGGAATTATCCAAAATTTTTATAGATGGTTACAGTGATGAGAAGAGGAAGAAATTACATCAAAATCATAAATATGCAGTTTCCTCTAGATAATCTTATGGCAGTGTTCAAGTCAGTTTTGATAGTCAGTTAAGCTGGATGATTAGATCCACTATAACTCTTGGAAAAATTCTGCCTAGATTTTTAATAGTGCTGATGAGCCCTAGAGAAGAGATTGTGTCAGAAATAACTTCTATTAAACTCCAGGTAAATAATCCAACTAAAAGACAAAGACAACATGAATACAGCACTGAAAATCGGAAACCAACTCATTCACTTCAGAAGACAAGTGATCTTGTTTTCTGGATGCACAATCTGCATTGTTTCTGACTACACATACCTCTCATCATCTGGTCCAGGTAACTGGAAGTTGCAATTTTTGTAATTTGTTGAACAATAACTATGCATAGAAAGCCATTTGCTATTCACTAATGATAAAGTAGTAATTAATATAATAAGCTTGTGCTTGCTGACAAAAGGAATGGTGGTAGTGTGGTATCTAGATTACAGCTTCTATTTGTGTCTAAGTCTATTCTAAAATATATTCTGCAGTCTTAGAATTTAAAAAGTTGATCAGTGGTATCTGGTGTTAGAAGCATATTCCAAGGAACTAACTGCTTTGCAGACATGTGCTTCCATGTGTGTTTAACATTCTAACTGAAATATGAAAGAAAATGATAGCTTATTATCTAAAAAATACATGATCAAAATACAATAATTAATACATCATGTGATTTGTAAAACATAAATGAAGATGAACGAGAGGGAGGAACTTGCTAACCTTTAAATGCAGCTAACCTATTCCTGTAATTCCTGCAATATTTCTCACGAGTCATTCCTTTCACTCATCCTTAGAATATATAATAACCTTTGTTGTTCTGCATCTGAGGTCATTAGCTCAATTGTTAATGTTACCCACTTTTATACATAAGATTCAGATTAGTTTCAGGAATGAGATGCAAATTACACAAGTTTTTGAGTTTGTTATAATCAACAGAACATTGGCCAAGTGTGCCATGCAAATTCTTGCAGACATAAGCTGCAGATAGTGATTCCCATTCAGCAGCAGTAGATGGGAAGGATTTCTACAGAACAGAAGGGGGACTAGGAAAAAGACATAGAAGGTGACAACACAGGAGACATGGGGTGTGTTGAATTCCTGATTTAGAGCTTGCTATTGCTTTTGGAAGATAAAGAGTTTGGAAGAATTGATTTTATCTATTATTAAGAAAAAGAAGTCGACACAGAAATATAGATACGTATACATATTTACAGAAAGCACGTTCATAAATTGAAATATTTATGAAGGATGCATTATAAAATACAGAATTCAAATGCTGACAGTACCAGTCATTACTGCACTGAAGTTGCTTGTGTAGTTCAAAGTTGATACTGACAATTCCTGCTTTTGTTTTCTACGCACCACTTTTTCAGAATTTACAGAACTCTTCGAAAAATAACACCAAAAATTTACCATCAAATTGAGTTTGTTTGATTGTTGCCTTAATTCAGATGAAACCAGAAACATGCAACTGAAGTAATAAACAGAGAACTCTATAATCATAAGATTATAGAATCATTTGATCTGGAAGGAACCCTTAAAGTTCATCTAGTCCAACTCCTCTGCAATGATCAGGGACGTCTACAGCAGATTGGGATGCTCAGAGCTCTGTCCAGACTGACCTTGATGCCTCCAGAGATGAGGCATACACAACCTCTCAGGGCAACCTGTTCCTATGCCTCACCACCCTTATTGTAAAAAGCATTTTCCTTATATCCAATTGAAATATCCCCTCTTTTAATTTGAAAACATCTCTCCATGTCCTATAACAACAGATCCTACTAAAGAGCCTGTCCCCTTATTTCGTTAGATACTGAAAGGTCTCCCTGAAGCCTCTTCTGTAGGCTGAACAGCCCCAGCTCTCTCAGGCTGTCAACAGAAGACTCCATCTCTTGGATTATTTTTGTGGCCCTCCTTTGGACATGCTTCAACAGTTCCTGATCTCTTCTGCACTGAGGACTTCGTGTCTGGATGCAGTACTCCAGGTGAGATCTCACCAGAGGATAGGATCACCTCCCTCGATGTACAGACCATGCTTGTTTTGATACAGGATACAGTTGGCATTCTGGCTGTGAGGGCACATTGCTGGTTCATATCAGGCTTACCATCCACCGGAGTAATGGAAAGAAGTGAACTACTTTAGATTTCAGTGATTAAAATGTTGGTCCCATGAATTAGATGATTACAAGTTTGAATTCATTTTATCTTGATGACCAATTTCATCATGGGAATTACAGAAGTTGAGTAACCCTAAATAGAAATAACCTGGCTCTTAGCAGTAATCATTTTTTAAACCACATATAAAAGGGTAGCAAAAAAAACCCACCAAGTATTTGCCTCATAACCTCTCCTAGAATATCCCCAAAATACTGATAGTATATTACTGTCTGCATTTAGCAGTCAGGCACAGTTTATAAGTGGAAGAATACATATTCGCTTATGACATTGCCTTTGGATGTTCTTTAAAAGTCATTTACAGGAAGATTCACACAGCATTATCCACAACAAGCCCTCATCCCATAGGGAATCCAGGTAAAATTAATGATACTACACAAACTGATAAAAAACTGCACCAGAATCAAGGTTTTGTAATTCAATACCAAAAACAGATACAGTTCTCTCCTTGTATTAGAATTTTCCACTCTTTTTAATCACCAGACTAACTTAAATAAACACTTCATGTACACAAAGTGGCATGCTACTAAACATCTGTTCTCATATTTCATATATTGAAGCACATGAAATGTTACAATACAGAGATCTCTTTCATCTCAAATGAAGCCGTCTAAGTCCAGTAAAAGGAGAGACTTAAGAAAGTCCCAGCAAAACTGTTGAAGGTGTTTGTAGTGCCAAGGATCTGATTTTTCATTCTCTGTTTAATTTGTATGCTTAAGGAAAACTATTTAGTGAGAGGCTGAAGTGCATTTGGTAGATCAATACTCCATTGATGTTGATAGTTGTCAGCATTTTCTTTAGCTGATGATTTATAGGGTGCCAGAAACATTTATAGAATTCTTAACTCTTTGCCATGTCTCAATACGGTCTATGCACAAAACACTTATTCTTTATTACATTGTATTTTTAACAAAATGAAGGACGTGCCACATTAGGTATTTTATGAATATACTTAAACAAGGTTATAGTATTATTACATGGTATTAAGTTGATATTAATTTCTCCAAAATCTTGTGAATTCAGTTAAAATATCCTGAAAAAGATACATAATTTTTTAACTTGTACAAAACAATTATCATTTGAATTCATTTATATTTTTTAATTCAGAATTTTTAATAAAATAAAAATAATTGAACTTGTGATTTCTTTTTAGTTAAATGGCTGTTGCCCATGGAATTAAATCTGAGCTCTTACAAAGTTTATTCTCAGATTTGTTCAGACTGAAATAAGAATGTTGTTTTCTTCTGTGAGTAAAATTATTTATTGCAACTTTTTAAAAAGTGAAATTAAATTTGCAACTTATGCAGTGATAAAAATTGTAAAATGACTGTCTGGAAGTAACAGTAATTAGTTCTTACACAGTATTTTTTTTTCAAAGCTTAACAAAAGCTGTCTCTTTTTTATGCTTTGAGAATCCAACATACATGAAAATGAAGCAAATTCTCCAAGTCAGGGTCTGTGGCAGATTCAGCAGGAGATGATAGGCTTATACCTGGTGTCACAAAAACCAGATGAAGGACAGTCTCCAGTGGTGTACCCCAGGATCAGTAATGGGACAAATACTGTTCAGCATCATTAATAACCTGGATGATGGGAGAGAGTGCACCTTTCACAGATAACACAAAATTGAGAAAAGTGCCTGATACACCAGATGTATTTTTGTTCTCCTTTTCACACTTGGAGTATTGTGGCCTCACCAGTACAATAAGGACAAAAAAAATTCAGATAAGGAACACCAAGATTAGTGAACTAGAGCTGAGGCTGAGAACTGGAACTGCTCAGCATGGAGAAGGGAAAGTTAGGGAGAAACTTAGCCATGTGTTTAAATGAGGGCAATGGAGAGGAGGGTGACAGACTGTTCTCATCAGTACCAAATGGCAGGACAAGAAGCAAGAGAAATAAACTGAATTACAATAAATTCCTTTTAGAAAAATTAATGAAAAATAATCTGAGGGTTATTGAACACAGAAGCAGACTTCCCAGAAAAGTTGTGGAGTCTCTTTCCTTGCAGATAATCAAACCCTGACAGCACAGTCCTGAGCAATGTATTCTAGATGACTCCGCTTGAACAGTGAGTTTAGACTAGCTGGCCTTCAGAGGTCCCTTCTAATCTCAAAGAGTCTGTAAATTCTACTCTTCTGACAATTGCCTTGACTATGCGACCTCAAAGAACAGGCTTACTTTCCTAATTTGTTATTTCAGTTTAAAATATCTTCATCGCTGAATGTAGACCAGTGTAAAATTGAAGGAACAGATTGATATTGCATGCAAGACAGTGTTTTAAATACAGTGGAAGGTTATTTTAATTAGTTAGTTTAGATTAGTTAGGTGCAAAGGTAATAACGAGGACAACTGCTGCAAAGTTGTAAGGTACTACTTAAACAAACAGCCACAGAAATACCATGATTATCTAAAGTTGTTTATTTTACAAGGTTTTTTTTTAATATATATCAAAGTGAAAAAAAAGAAGTTTAATATTTTATTCATAGATCAGTATAATAAATTTCCAAGTAAAATCAATACTGTGTTATTATTAAGAACTACATTATCCTTCCCAGTGATAAGCAAAATACAACATAAGAAAGGAACCAATGAATTAGAAAAGAAGGTAATAGCCAATTCTGAAATAGCACTATGAACAATACAAATAATTCTTATTCGTGTTCCTTTATTTCCAAGCCTGTTTTGTTGTTGTTTTGTTTTGTCTGACTGTTTATTTTTTTAATATTTCTGTTTTCTTTGTTTCAGCAAGAGACTGAATCAATAACACTCTCAGGGCTTCATTTGAAAATTATAGTATTTGCATCTGTATGACACATTTGGTGAGATCTATGAAATAAAATAACTCCAATCAAGAGGTGGACTACAAGGATACAGGAAAAGACTGTCTGATAGAGTCAACCAGTCTAAAAGAGTCTAAAAGTGAATTGATACTTTTACTACTGGCAAACAAACACATAGTTTTTATATATGTGCTGCCTCAAAGTGTAGGATGATCAAGATGGTCTAGAAAAATGATTCAGAATGATAAGAAGCTTTTGTTATCATTCCCACACACTGTTTTGTGAGCCTGCCTACTCAACAAAGATTGACACAAAAGCTATGAAGGCTGATCAAAATCGTTCTGAACAGCAGAAGGCAAAATGGTAAAGAGAAACAAATGCATTACATTATATATGGATGGAGTAAATAGATTTGGTCAGTGAAACTGGAAATTCAAGTTGAGAACTTCACACTGCTTTGATTGTTCCTGGAAAAACTGAGGAGTTAGGTAGTGGTAGAAATTCTGTTTGAGATAGTGTAAGATCACTAAAGGATTGTTATACAATCAGATAAAACTATCAGGACAAAATTCAGTTTCTACCACTCTTAACGGTGAATTCAGGAAAAATATGCACTAAATTTCAAAAGATATCTGTTCTTTGTTGAAGTAGAAGGGTTTTAAAATTATTATTATTATTTTTGTTATTAAACACCTCCCACGTAAGGGATAGCAAATAAATATGTAGCAAAGAATGTTAAGTCTTGAATGCTGAGTGCAAATCAGATGCAGCACATGGGGTAATGTTCACTCTTTTCCATGACTGACCGTAAGCCTGACAGCACTTTGATTTCTTTTTTGTCAAAACATTTGGCCCCTCCAAAGTGCTGCACATCCCTGGCAAACTGTTGTCCCTCAAAATCCAGCTATAGAAAATTCCTTTCTGAACATAAAAAATGAAAAAGCTGTAATTGACTCTAATCCCTCTTCACCACTGCTTCATGAAATGAGGTTCCTCAAGAATCTTTACAATAAATGATCTTTCTGGATTTAGTTCAGTGTCCTGAGGGGATAAAAAGCCGTAGTTACTGTTATTATGATATCTATTCTCATATCCAGCACAAAATCTTTGTATTTAAAGAAACAGGAAAGTTTTGGCTATCCGGAGTTGTAACACCGTATATTTGTAATACCAAAGAACTGTGAGATGCCCAAAGAGCAAAAATGAATATTCTTTTACATTAGCAAGAAAAGCTTGTGCTCTACCATGCCAGTTTCTGGCTCAGCTCTGGTGTGGTCAACTCTGGAGTTCTTTATAAGCTGGTTCAACAATTTTGATGCTGTGAAATAAATTCTTAATCTCAATTTATGCTCTTCTGTAAATTCCCTTCTAATCAGTTCCATAAGAAAACTGTACATGGAGTGTACAAAAATCAAAAGTAGGAATGGAACAAAATAGGTCCAATATACGTCAATTTAACCTCATGGCTGCAGGACTTATTCAATCTCTGACAGAATATCAGTGTTTTGGGTTTTGTTTTTGTTTATTTTGTTACTGTGTGGTGTTTTTTGTTTATCTGTTTAAGCATATGTAAGCTGAAGCATAGGAAGTTCCACACAAATGTGTGTGGGAACTTCTTCACAATGCAGGTGATGGAGCACTGGAACAGGCTGCACAGACAGGTGGTGGAGTCTGGATGCTTACCTGTGCAACCTGGTCTAGGGAGCCAGCTTTGTCGGGGAGATTGGGCAAGATGATCTCTAGAGATCCTTTCCAACCATTACAATTCTTTGATTCTGTGATTTTCCACAAAGGGATTATCAGTTTATCAGACTTAATGCATTTTTCCCTTTTATCATGTATTCTTTAATCAGATTAATAGATGATCTTAACTGTGTAAAGCCAGGAGGAGAGAAAACTTTCTGAGTATACTACAATATTACACCTATCAGATTTTGATACTGACTTGTTTCAACAGGGTTTAGTAGATTATTAGCCTTTAATTTACAGCAAGAACCTTCTCTTTCACATATTGAATACTACTATAGGCATATACATAATTTTGAGGAGCTATGATATGTATGACTATGTATGCAACTTAATGCAGCCCAATGAATACTACATTATGCTTTTTACTTCCTCACTTGAAACATATTTCAACTCTGTATTTTACTGTTCATTGTGTCATTAACTGTTGTTTTTTTTCTGCTTTGAGTTGACAAGTCATTGCAAGTTACAATTATTCCTGCGATGTGTCCAGGAGGTTTCTTGCATACTCCTCAGAATAATAAAATACTTGAAACTCACTATCAATCCTTAATAGTTCTAAATCATACTTAAAATTCCACGAGAGATTTCTTCTATTTTTTGCAAGGAAATTCTGTGAATCCTGCAAAATTAACCTACAAGTGAAAAATAGTCCTATTATTTCTTAGAATCCCTAGTGTATCTGCTTACTGTAGATTATTTTTTTTTACTTTGAGTCCAGTGAAAACTGAAGGATTGTCATGAGTTACATTTCGTCAACACAAATGAGAGATTTTTTTTACCTCTCAGGGTGATTATTTCAGCTCAAGCTGAGACAAATCTGAGGAGAATGATTACAAATGTATCAGGGAAAAAAAAAAATAATTGGACATATCCCACAGCACAGTGTTCCATGTGAATTTTCTTTTTACATTTAATCCTTGTACATGACAGCAATTCATTATTCTGCTACTGTAGGTTTGCTGAACTAACAATGTATGTAAGTTTCAGATAAACATCCAACCATTTGTGTAGTCTTCAAATTATTTTCTAATATCATAGCAAAAAAAAAAAAAAAAACCTAAGAAAATGCAACTATCTTCATTATCCTTTATTTTAAGCTGCATACTTCTGTGAGTCTGGGAATTTTTCAGAGCTTGAAATAAAGAGAAGGAGGTCATCAAATTTTCTGTTTGATGATGATTCATTTATTCACAAGACCATGATTAAAAAAAAAATAAAATTGTACGATTGACAGGAACTCTGACATTTGAAAAGGTGACTTTAGGCACAAAATAAAAAGAAGCTTAGAGTAGTGTTACAGCCTCTTTATATCATATTATCATCGTAAGTATATCGAGGCAGAATCACACTTTCTGCTTACGCCATATTCTTCATTCTGATGCATACTCTGAAGTTCACTTGCAGCCCTATTTTTTTTAGTCAACTCCTAGATACACAAAGAAAAGCTATTGTTTATAGATACAGAAACAAAAATTTATGGCGTAGTAGCAGCAATAGTAGTACAAATGCAGTAATTTCAAAAACAAAAGAATTTTAGCTCTTTCTTTAACCTTCAGATGCTTCAGGCATTGGTTGAATACAGTATTTCTAGAATTAAGATTTCTGGTTTCTCTGCTTTCTTATGCTGGAAATGTCTAAGTATATTTGTACATATTCATAAAAGAATTGAAGAATGCTCGAACCTGGAAGGGAACTCAAAGTCATCTGGGCCAGCGGCCTGTTAAAGTAAGGCCACCTACAGCAGGTAGCCCAAGGCCATGTCCCAACATGCTTTGAATATCTCCAAGGAGACACACTACTGTAATTCTGCAGGCTATCTGTCTGCAAGTTGTTTTTTTTTTTTTCAAAATGTGAAAGTCAAAGCTGGATCATGCAATACCTTAGAGATGTTGAGCTCAATCATTTGTGTGTGTCTTCTTCTCAAAAGTCAAACTGTTCCCAGAACATATACACAAGTGATGCTCAACAGTGAACTGAAATAAGTTATTCTTTCCCAATCAGTATTAGCATACCCATCCCACTTAAAATCACAATCAGAATCTTACATTGTTAAATTCTCCAAAATGAACACAAACAAACAAACAAAAGATCTCCTGTCAAATGTCAAATTTCTGGAGATGCAATATCTGCCATTCATACTTCCTTCTCCTCTTCACTGCACATACCAAGATAAATATGATTTAGGATTTACTGAGGTCAAATCAAAATAAAATCTCTTGACTAGTAAAAGAGATTAAAAGTTAGATTATACTGTCTGATGATCTAGTTTACTTGTTCTGTAGTGTCAGCAATTTTTTATAGGCAGCTCAATGCCTTTCTTAAACAGAACTAGAGATTCTAATATTTCTCAGATTATAGAAAGTACAGTAAAAATATTTTAAAGATCCTTAGAGTGCAAATTCAACTATAAAAATTAGAAATTATTTCTACCAGCAGTAGGTTACAGAGAATTGTTCAACCATTACAACTGAAAAGGATTTGAATCTAGGTGAGGCTTGATTACATTATCTACAAACATCAAAAACAATTTCTGGAATAGTGTATGGAGTATAATAAAAACATGACTACTGAAGTATTCATCCTAAGGTAAGGTAAACAGTATGGGGAATCTGCCACAAAAGATTAAGGTTTTGCAAAGCCATAACCATCTGCAAATAACCTAGAGTAGGATATTTCTGTACCAAAATTTGTAGTTGTCTGTGCCATCTTTAAACAGGAATCAATTTAACAATTTTGTCTATATATGCAATGTAAATAGCTGACACAATTAGTCTGAATACCAAATAATTGGCATTATCCCTTTCTGCTTTCATAGATCAATTTACAAACAGCTGTCTTTCAAAACCAAAGTTTTCCCTGATGAAAGTGTGTGTTGCTTTGACAAGTGGCTGTGCAAATGCTACCTTGGAGCCTTACTTCTTAATAATTTCCAAATCAAGAGTGTAGTTTTCAACTTTGGCATCAAATTGCACCTGGATATTTCAGCGAGCCATGGCAAATGCTTTGTTTCCTTTTAGCTGTGCTCTCAGTGGAGTTCAAACATTTTGGATTTAATTAAAAGGAATATTAAAATTACCTCCATTACTGCGAGACAAAGTAGAATACCTCTTACTGTGCGTTTTTAGAATGGAAACCTGAAAGGCTGACAGAATAGCAGAGAAATAGAACTCTTTGCAGGAAAGAAAATGTTATTAACAATTGTTTAATTATATTTTCAGTTTAATGGTAATTTTCAGCTAAATCTCATATTTAGATGAGTCAATAATATTTGCATGTGATACAGCAATCTCTGTAACAGCACTGATCCTATGTATGTGGGAAAGGAGGAAACCTATGTAAAATAGGAGAAAAAATTATAGAAGTGTGCAATGAAGTGAGTACGTAAAACACCAAGAATGACAAAAATAAAATGGATTCCAAAGCAAGCTCTCAATCAAATATATCGGCTTCTCAGACAGCATTCTGACTGTGTTAACCTGCAGAAGTTACACTGCCATCATAAATTCTTGATCTTCCAGAATACTTTGATATGTCCAAATGCTGCTTTCCATGCCCTGATATAGCTAATGTCTAACTATTTTCATAACTTGATCAGAAAATGGATGGGTTAGAAGTTTTTTCTCAGACGTATATGAATCTAAGCTGAGAGGGAGATACCTTTGGATTGAGACATTTAAATGGCAAATTTTAATTTAATCTGATATCTTCTTGCTATGGGGGAAAACAAGCTATCAAAAGTATTTATAGAAGAGCCTAGAGCCCCCACATATGTAGTTTAGGGGGAAAAAGAATAATATGAATTATTCAGTAAGAAATGAATAGTTTGAGTATGAAAAGAACATTTTAACCTGTTCTGAAAATAAACTGTGGGAGCTTCTCGTATATGAGCTATGAGAAAAGTTATCATGGGCAAAAGAGGAAACTTCATTATGTAGTCAGAAGCCATTTTGTAGAATTCAGTGCTATATAAGAGAACTGAGATTAACAGGGAAACTGGATGCAAAAGAGATATTGTAGAACGCAGCAGCAAGTTTAACATAAAGCAGCTTCTCAAAAGAAAACCAACCCAAACCAACCAAACAAACAGAAGACAACCAACCAAACAAACAAACCAACAAAAAAAGCCTATAAAACTTTCAGAAAGAAGTCATCAATAGATTTTGCTCATAATTTTATGTGGTATGAGAGGAAATTATATTTCCTGATTACAAATTCAGGATACAAAAAAAAAAAAGCTCAGCAAGCCTACTACAATGTACACAAAAAAATACATTGTTTTGGCCGGAAAATATGATGAAACTTACGTGCCTATTACCAGTGTGAAACCAACCACCACATGCATGCCCTCAATTACATCATTTTATAAGGTGTTTTTTAAGTAATGATAAGCTTTAAGTTTTTCTTTTTTTTTTTTATTTGTCTGGAGAAAACACATATAAGTTAAACAAAAGCTCCAAGTAGAGCCAGCTTACCCAGTGTAAGACTTTGTTTTTTTGTGGGGGATCATGATCTTAGAATCTTTTTCTGGAAATTTTTGACCTTGATTTATGACAGGGAGATTTTATCCATCCTTTCCTTTGTACAACAATGAGTTTGTGGAATTATCAGTCTGTAACTAATCCAAGCACTCATTCTTCTCACTTCTTATCCCATATTGATGGTTATTCTCTATCAAGATCATGCTACTGGCTATTGTCCAGATAATAGACCTGAAAGTAAAGATGTAACTACAGACATGTTTTACAAAATCAGGAGGCAGGTGGCGGTTTACTATGATTAAGCAGCTACTTTCAAGAAAGAGTACTTTACCTATGATCCCAAGGGGTTTTTCTTGTTGCTGGCTTTTTTGTTTGTTTGTTTGTTTGTTTGAGTGGGCTGTTCTCCAGCTCTGCGACAGATGCTGTTCCTCCTTGTTGAAATATTTACATCTTTATTGATCAAAAGAGAAAAAACAAGAATAACTTGATTGTTTAGTAACTAGAGTAGCATCCTGGTGGGCACCTGGTAGCCAGCCCACCTGGAAAAGTATACCTTGACATTTCAGTCCCTACTTTAATGGATATTCACAAAGCAGTGGACAAAATCCTGATATTTCAAACACTGAAAAACTTTGAATTTCGGCAATCCAAACAATTTGATTCATTACAACCCTGTTTTCCGTCTAAAATATTTAAATAAATAAAGACAATTACACGAGGACGAGAGCTTCTTCAGAAATTCATCAAAATATAGGCACAGATATGATTACTGATAGCCTCAATTGCAAGTTGAAGACTTCCAAGGTGTCTACATAAAAATCAAAGCTCAGACAGACAAGCATAATTCAAAATACAGACTCACATTTCTTGATAACAGTCTCTACAATCTTGACATTTAAAATTTTAATGAAATGGCCTGCTTGCCTCTTTCATTTGTAAACTGCTTTTATGATCAGCCCCATGTGTTCTGTTTAAAAAATTTTGATGGAGGGTTTTGCCACATAATGCTTAGAAAGCCACAGATCTTTTTTTGCTGCCTACCAGCTACTCCATAAATGTTACCACCCAAACAAATGAATTACAGTAATCACATGGCAGCTCCTGGTCCACCTCAGCAAAAAGGCAGTGCGCTTCTGGACACTGGAGTTGACTATCTTTTACTATGGCTTGGATGGGTGAGACCCAAATTGCTACCAAACATTTGTTGGTTCTGCAGGGTACTTATTCATCCTCTTTATTGAGGGGTAATATATTTCAGTGCCTACCTCTTAGTTCTTGTTGAAAAGACCACTTTAGCCCTTGTTATACAAAAGATTTTGCCTTTCTCTGTTAAAATAATTAGTAATAATACTTTAAATAACTCCAAAACTAAGTAAACATTCTCCTGTAACTCCAGTGTGTTGTGCCAATATATAACATGGTGATAGAAAACTGTTATCTAATGCCACCTCCCACCTTATTAGCAATTGTACTGTATGTGATGACACATGCTCCTGAAGAAATTATGGTTGTACTGCAGGAGGTGGGATGAGACTTTGCTGTGTAAGCACTGAAAACCATTCCAGCATGCGGAAACAATCCCAGCCCACACTTGTTAACAGAAGATCAAAACGAGATCTATCCCCACCTCTGGCATGCTTTATTGAGCCCTAATTTTGCGGTCCCATCTGTTCTTCAGAACTGCATGTTCATCTAGCACCCCATCATATTAGACATTTTTAAACTGTGAGAGAAGTTAGCTGGAGTTCTTAACAAGCTGTTCTTGTCATTTACTATGAATTTCCTTGTTGCTAGTGACAGTAAGTACAACCCTGGCCAATACCTATTTCCAGCTGAGAGAGAAAGTTTCCCCCCAAAAACCCTCATTAAACTAAAGCACAAATTATGTTCATCTGAGATTTTCCAGCTGAGGACTTGCTCACGTGGTCAGGCACTGGAATGGCCTGCCTAGGGAGGTGGTTGAGGCACCGTCCCTAACGCTGTTCGAGAAGCATTTAGATGAGGTGCTAAGGGATTTGATTTAGTAGCTTAGTGGGGAGGGATGGTGGTAGGAGGATGGTTGGACTAGATGATCTTGTAGGTCCTTTCCAATCTAATGTATCTATGAATCTATGAATCAATAAAAATGGAGAAATTTCTCTTTGTCCTGAAATGAAATCTAAAGCAAGTTGTATCAGAATAGATAAATTTAGGATTCTCTTAACGCATTAAAAAAAAAAAAAAGGAATTTATTAATTGCAATGGATTGGAATGTTTTCCAGTGGTGAAACACCTACTTAGACTGTTGTTTTGTAAAGAGGCATTGATATTCTTTAGGATTTCACACTCCATAGGACCGTTCAACATCCTGGTCCTTCATAGGATAGTTCACAGCTCACTGAAAGACCTTCCTGGGGAGCTGGATAGATTTGAGGAAGCAAACACATGCTTAATCTAAGGATACCACAGCTATATAGGTGATTTTCTCCCCTGTGAGATTCCATCTGGAGTACTATGTCTAGGTGTGGGGATCCCATCCCAAGAAAGACATGGAGCTGTTGGAGAAAGACCAGAGGAGAGCCATGAAGATGATAGAACACCCCTCTTACGGAGAAAGGCTGAGGAAGTTGGGCTTGTTCATCCTGGAGAAAAGAAGGTCCCAGGCAGACCTCATTGTGTCCTTTCAATATTTAAAGGGTACCCATAAACAGGAGGGTGACAGACTTTTTACATAATCTGATAGTGACAGGACAAGGCAGATTAGTTTTCAACTAAAGAAGGGTGATTTAGGTTAGATGATAGTTGGAAAATTTTCTCTCAGAGGACAAGAGTGAGGCACTGGAACTTGTTGCCCAGGGAAATTTTGGATGCCCCATTCCTGGAGGCATTCAAACCTAGACTGGATGGACTGTTTATCTAGGGGATGGCAATTCTGATGACAGCAGGGAAGTTGTAACTAGATGATCTTTATAGTCCCTTGCAACTCACACTGTTCTCTGAAAGCTATCATAGTTTGCTGTTGAAACTCTGGGTTTGGTCACCATCCTACTTTACTCTATGACCTTTGTGAACTTATCCTTGCTTGGTGCTTTTTACTCCTTCCACCGTGTTTTTATTGGTAGCGCTAATATTTACAGTGTGAAAAGGGAGCAAGATCACACTTATTCATATATTTTTCTTGAAGAAAATGTGGTTGAGATTGAGGACAGGAGATGAAGGGATATTGTATATAAGGAAATCTCACATTAGTGAGTCAAAGTAGTACTTTCATTATTATTGGAACCTCATCTTGGTTTCTAGAGATACATTTTTCTTGATTTTGTCTCCTGAATCTCTGGGGTCAGTGGAAGATTTTCTGTGACTGAAAAGAAACACCTTTGCTGCTATGAATAGTAGCTAATGAAAAGGTATGTAGAAGAGTTGAGGAGTATTACACTCATGATTAACCATTGTTTCTCAGTCAGGATTCAATCTCTAATAAACGTAGTCAGCACAATTGAAGGAGAGCATTCAGGTTAGAAACAGATGATACCTGATTGAACAAAACTATGTGCTTCACATTTTCCTTGATATCCTAGTATCGCATAGAACAAAACCTGGAAGGTATAGAAGAAAAAGAAACCACTCAGAATGCAGCAATCAGGCTCACTTTCAAATGTAAAATATAGATGATACTGAGGTGAATACCCACAAGAAAACTGGAATAACATAGTTCTGGCATTTAGATATTTACTGATTCCTAACTGTCTTTGTGAAAACTGCAATTTAGAGAGCATAGAAGCTTAATCCAGTATTCCCTGACGTACAAAAGAACAGAAGCATGGTGTCATTTGACTGATTTATTCTTTTTCTTTCTTCAAGACACCCTGAATTTTATTCTCTTGAGAAGATTTGTATCTTTCAGAGAAGCAGACTGGGAAGCAAACCAGGCATTGTCAATGTAGCATCACCTTACAGCTGGGAAGAAACTTGGTGAGCTGATTCCCAGTGGCACATCTTTAAAAATACAGG
Source organism: Callipepla californica brunnescens (assembly GCA_023055505.1). Classification (NCBI taxonomy): domain Eukaryota; kingdom Metazoa; phylum Chordata; class Aves; order Galliformes; family Odontophoridae; genus Callipepla; species Callipepla californica. Next base: position 61,912,193 of record JALIRH010000002.1, on the reverse strand, counting down.
TAATGTAAATGGAGAATCTATACAGTTGTCAATAGTTTTGGAAAGCTTATTTGTCATCATCCCAAAGTTAAGAGAGCTAAAGTTTTCTCATTACTGGATAGCATTTTGCAGCAGGTAATGTTAGCTTGTAGGACTAAGACTAGAAGCAGCTAATTCCGTACACAGAGAAATGGTGGGAGGGTTAAAACTATTCCAGTTTCAACACTAGATTGGAATAGAATTAAAAATCAGCAACATGCAATCACAGTGGTTCATTTCAAGATATTTAGGATTCCTCAATGAATATCCTATGTTTATGTGCAGTTAACACAGCCTACAACAGTCAAAATCATTAATTGCATACATTTTATGTGAATCAGACCTGTTTCAAGATATTTTGTAAACAGTGTAAAGAAGCAATGGAAAATTTTTTCTAATGTCCTGACCTTGCCTTGCTCTGTGCTGTGACAAACTGACCTGAAGACCTGTAATGTTCTTTAAAAAAAAGGACATCAAATGCAGAATTACTTGCTGTGTCACTCTCATAATGGTTAAATTATGTAAAAATCAAATGCTGTTTGTCCTTGAGACACAACAGCTCCTTCAGCTTAAGGTATCTTTATGGCTGCTCTAAAGTATAGCTGAAGATATATTTGATCTGAATTACTTCAGAGTCATGGGTCACAAGGAGCACTTCAGTGCCTTCTTTACTTAGCTGTATCAGCTTATCAATCACAGCCAAGATTTCTATGTGGAGACATGATACTTCATCTAAATATCAGGTGGATACTTTTATAAGGGGTCTAATACGAACAACAGACCCAAACTACAATCAAACCAGGAAAAACCTTCACAATTTTCAAAGATCTTTGAATCAAAGTAGTACTTTCTCAGTGTTTGCATCTAAACATAATTCAATCATCACAAACATATTTTCCTTCTGAAATTCACTTAATGTCATAGGATTTATCTTAGAACCATCTGCATATGGAGAAATTACTGAATGCTTTACTTTGAATGTATATTTGTTTTGGGTTCTATCAGTTCTGCATGTAGATTTTTTTCCAGTGTAAAATCTGTAGAATTGCAAGTGAAATGGAACCTATTAAGCAATGTACCAACTCTTCTTACATCCCTCCTTGTAAAATGTCAGTCATGGTCCTTTAGCACAAAATTTGTATGTGTGTATGCTAGCTATAATTTGAAATAATAAAACCATTTATACTGGGTCTTTGTATTCCATGGGGCCTCTTTCTACCCTCAGATCTTAAAAGTTCTTTCTTTATTTTCAACATAACTAAACTTACAGGCAAGAAACTTCTATAGTTCTTCATTCAAACAGACTGAAGCATAAAGATATGACCACCTTATTTGTATTCATTTTTCTATGAACATTTGCAGTCACATTTTTAAATGAAAATGAATAAGCGAGTAGTCATTTAATCTAGCCAAGATGGATTCTTGACCTTCTTATATAATCCATACTCAAGAATGCTTTGTGCTCCTTGAAGAGCTTAGTAGCTTCCAAGTGCAGTCAAATGGAATCAGACACCCACTTTCCACTAGATGTCTGCTATACCTTCTTGCATCTTAAATGATAATCTTCTCTTTCTTTTTCTCCTGCCATGTATGCCCAATTATTCATTCTCCTTGTATTTCCATGACTGCTTTCTAATCTTTTGCTCAAAACCTCTGAAGTCAGTCAGTGGTTTGTCCCCTTTCATTTTTTACTTTCCTTTCAGCATTATTCTAAAGGTGATGAATCTGGACATTACTAAGACACTGAAAAATACATATTTTCATATGAAGGAATATTTTGAAGAAGAAAGAGGAAACATAAGTCCGGAAGACTTCCACTTTCAAAATATGCTCTTTTAGGTAAGGAAGATGCTAGACAAAGAGTAGCATTTTACCATGACGGTGTATTTCAGAAGGTGTCACTTCTGAATGGGAGATGGAATTGCTGCCACTGTTCTCCTGGAAATGTTAGCATCTGATGTTTGCTTTCCAACTAGTGTATTCTCTTTGTTGAGAATATATATAAACATATATCCAATATAAAGGAGGGAGGCGAGTCATGGAGATTATCCTGCCGACTATGCCATTAAAAATGTCACGCTCCAATATAAAGGAGGGAGACAAGGTTCTTAGATTATATGTATATCTGGCGTGAGATTAAGAAACAACGGTTCAAATGTTGGTCCGATGGGTTTATTACCGATATTGACCAGGGAGATGGGGAAGGCGGACACTGTTAAGGGACATGGGGAAGGGAAGGTGAGCGATAGGAAAGATGGGAAAGAAGCAAGGGTTTGTACAACGCAGGGAATGTCACCAGCCAGGATCCCAGGGGCCGTCCGGTTGCAAGCGGCTCCGACGGTCCGAGGCAGAAGGGCAGGGCTGGCAGAAGCGGGGAGAGCAGCAGCAGCGATGGGCAGCCCTGAGCAGCAAGCAGTTGTCCTGAAGAAGCAGCACTGGGTCAGCACCGGAGAAGCAGCGAACAGTGATCAGCTCGTGAGGGTGCAGATGGCAGAACACCTCGAAGGAGCGGCGACGTCCAGGAGAAAGCAGCATGTCTCAGGCAGCGGGCCGAGGAGGGAGTTCAGCAGCACGGAATCAGCTCATGAGGTTTCCGATGGAAGAACACCCACACACCCTCATGGTGGTCGATCCCTCTTTTATCCCCCATTTTTCTTGCCTATGTGAAATCCCGTGCTAGCGTGCCCGGAAAGCGTCTTCTGAGATGGCTGTCTCCCCACGGAGATGAGTACCACACAAAAGAGTGTTCAGAGGCCATTGAGCTGCAGCTTATCTCTCTTTCGTTGCCCTAGGACATGCCCATTTGCTTGTCCCTTAGACAAAGGATTTCGCAGCCCTTGCCCAGGACTTGCTTGGACATGTTCGGACATGTTCATCAGCAAACTCTGAGGCAATAGCATAAAATAATAGTCTCTTACAATAGGAATATAGATTAATGATCTAGGTTAATTTCTCATAGAATGGGAAGGAAGAGAGCAGCAAATACTTATCTCTGTACATTGGGAAAATGGAAAAATAGAAAGAACTAACCAAAAGTTGAAAACATCATTAAAATTAATGTATAAGCAGACTATTATTCATCAGAGCTAAGGAGGAAAAAATAGTTTCCCTAATATAACAGCTGATCTGTTGCTAACCCCAGTTGTTGATGTACCTCCTGCCACTTCAGAAGGTAACAAATTTGGAAAGTTGATGGAAATAAAAGAGGAGAGAAATAAATGACACATAAAGTGACAAGTAAGCATGGCACTTTAAAACTCCAAGAGACATGATGAACAAGGGGAAAAAGAAAGGATTAACCCAATACAAGAAGAGTTAACACGTCATAAATGCCACTGTCCAACAAATTGCATGGTCAAAAATTGTGAGTTTACAAAAAAGAATACTTTTCTTAAAGAAGGAATACTTGTTTTTCTGTTGTTTCCTTTTTTGTTTGTTTGGTTTTGTTTTTGTTTGGTATCTCATGTTCTAAAGTTCTGTATCTTTGGAACAACAATGATAACAAAAATTAAAGCCGAGATTCAGGCAATCTATTTATTCCAGAAGATTAGAATTTATGGAAAGTGAAAAGTGATGAAATATAGCCGATAGAGGGAAGGGGCAAAAGTCCAGAAAAAAAAAAAACAAGGAAGCTGCAAGAAAACTTTTGTGCATTAATGGTAATGAATCTCAGGTTTTCCTTTTGTTTATTTGTTTTGGTTGTTGTTGTTGGAAAAAAGATTATTATGATTATTATAATTATTGTTATTATTGTTATTGTTGTTGTTGCTGTTGTTATTGTATTTTATTTAGAAGTCTGGGGCTGGAAAATGTAGATTGTCAAATTTTTATATAGAACTAAGAGCTCTGTGAGATACCATGCTGCTGCATGACATGGAATTTTTTCTATAGCTAGGGAGTAGAGTGAGTGCTCTGCTAAGTCATCTGGCAGTGGAAGGAGGAGTCTGTCTTTTAAGCATTCATCAGCAATTTCTACTTTAGACTTTCAAGAGCCATTCATCTTTAATTTGTTGTTCTTTCTTCTGTAATAGCAGCTTCCTTTGTAAGATGAACTAAGTCCCTAAGAATTAAATAAGAAAAATAAAAATAAAGGAAAATAAAGTAAAATTTACCAAGCTATGATTTTATGTACGACAGAAATGAAATCTACAAATCAGCTAGTTCAATGACCAGTCTATTTTTCCCATGAACACTCAGAGAAATCTTACTTCTTATGCGATTATTTCATCACTGGAGACCAATTAAATACTGAATAAATTTTGACAAAATTTTGACCTACTCGCAGGAAAAAAATTATTACCATAAAAAGTAGACCGTCAACTGAAGATGAGGATCTAGTGAAGGGCTAAGGACAAGTTATTTTCCTAACCACTACTCTTGCAGTATGGCGCAAAAGCACTGAACAGCAAATGTCTTCATGGTAAACTCACCAGAGTCCTTGGTGAGTCTTCAGAATTTTTTTCACATTCTTTCCTTCCATAATGTGGCAGCAGATTTGTTCTCCCTGTGATGTTATACAGTTGCACTGGAAGACATTAAGAACAGAAAGTCTCAGTAGGAGATATAGTGTTCATGCCCCACAACAGAACTGCAGGAAACGTAGGGTGTATAGGGATAAAGAATAAATTACATGAAGAAACCTAAGTGATTTAGAAGCCTCAGTTCCACATTTTTTCAACTGTGAATTCAGTTTGTAAGCTCAGATTCTCAGAGAAATATAGTGCTTGGTTTAGAATGAGGTAAACTCAGTTATACAATAACTGTACTGCCACTAGTACCATATTTAGTCAATTTAAAATTAGCTCATATATCTGTGTTTGCAACAGTACCCCAAGGTTATTGACTTAAATGTCAAGTTCATTTCTGAAAATGATGTTCATACTTCCAGGTAGCTGAAACCCTTTGGAAACATATATGATAAACTCAGCGTTGGAAGGAACAAGGTACCTAAAACAACCAGTGCCATCAGAAGGAATGGAAATCAGCAGAAGTAAACAAAACAAAACAAAAAAGCCAAGTATGAGAGTTAATGGAATAAAAAGAGACAGAGTTTTTTGATTGAATGGTTAGTTGTTTATTTAAGTAGCACTACTGAAGTGTTTAATTTTAGTAAAAAAAAAAAAAAAAGATACATCCTACTCATATCTACAATTACAGTAAGTATACATTATGTTGATGTATTTATATATATATTTATATATTATTTATAGCCCAGAGCTGAAAGGACGTCATACAAAACTGAATAGTTAACTAGGCATAAATTCAATAGAATCATAGAATCATTAGGGTTTGAAACGATTGTAGGATCATAAAATACAACTGTCAACACAACTAACTAACCATTAACCATGTCCATCAATGCCACATCTATCTGTTATTTGAACACCTCCAGGAACAGTGATTCCACTTTCCTGAGCAGTATGTTCCAGTGCATTAACACCCTTTCATAGAAGAATTTGTTCCTAATATTCAAGCTGGACCTCTTCTGGCACAATTTAAGGCCATTCCTTCTTGTCTTAACACTAGTCACCTGAGAGAAGTTGACCTCTGCCTTATCACAGCCTCCTTTCATAAAGTTGTAGAGAATAATGAGATCTCCCCTGAGCATCCTCTTCTCCGGACAAATGCACCTACCTGTCCTAGGAACCTCTGCCTAGAATGATTAATAGAATAAGTAAACCTCATATAAGTAGCATTGTTCTTTCAAAATGTTCCCAGTTACTCCACATAATTAATTGTAACTTCATTACATTTTGTGGCATATTTTGTGTTTATAAAAGCAAGATTCAAAATAAGACTATATTCTCAATAGATATATCACGTTATAATAGAAGTATATGTTGCTCAGCCCTATACTCTGGAATTATCAAACTGATACGACCAGAGAAATATGGCTGCAGATACACCTGCAAGCTTATGAAGAAAAACAAACAACCAAAACAAACAAACAAACAAACAAAAAACCACTACCACCAACAAAACATAAGATAGGTACACTGTGTTCATCACGTTGGAATACGCAGGAATTTTCACAGCAAGAATACCTATCACGTGTTTCATTGTTAATGCATAGCAGTCATTTGTAAGGATTGTGTTAAGAATTTTTCTTTTTAATTTATGGTAAGTAGTGAATTGTCCTATATCCTGAAGAAACTACATTTAATATACTGAAAGCACCGCTTCAATGATAACGAACTTTCAATAAAGGAAAAGTAAAAACCTTGCAAGAAAGAAAGCTTTGATGTCCTGAAATAAATTAGCAACCCTTAGCAAAATATAAGGCAATTCATGAGAAACATTATAACCTATTTTGTTTTACCTCCTGCCCAATAAACTTTTTTTCTCAGCTACTCCATAGTATAATCTGTGCAGCTGTAGTTCTTTCTTGGTGATTTTATTTATTTATTTATTTTTCTGGACTACTTGAGCACCATGTAGAATGATTCTTCTCTGGAAATAACTTCCTAGCATCTGAAGCTTCATTGCTTTATGCAGAAGAAACATAATCATGTATTGTTTGAAATGACAGCTTATTCCACCACATTCTTCAGTGATGACTTGTACTTTGCTTTTACTGAAATAGGCACACGTAGTTTTCATATTTCAGTTTATATCACTGAGGCTAAAAATATGTTTGACCAGGCTCACTTAACATGAAGTTTCCCCTTTAGTATCCACATGATTGCTTTTGTCACTTTCTTCTTCTTAATCTGTCTTGAAAGAGTCTCATATATTAATTTTTCTTTCAGTTAAAGCTGCACAGGACTGATTGTGCCCTCATTACCCAAACAGTTATTTCTCCCTCTGGTCTCACAAGCTATAGTAAATGAAGTTTCAATGGGGGAGTCCAGCAGTGACATTCAGAGTAATGCTTTAAAGAATGAGTCTCAAACTGGATTAAATTTGCATTTAACAAGACACATGTTATATGGCAAATTAATTTTACCTTACTGTTGCATTTATTTTGAGAAATAATAGTTAATAAATGAATAGCATGTTTATTATATGCAAAGTTCTGGAATATCAATTATATTATTTTCTAGTAATAGATCAATATTTATTTGGCATCAGTAATTATTTGGTCAGAACTAAAAGAATAATCATCTGAGCACCTTAAAAACCTCTGTTAATTAAAAGAAAAAAAAAAAAAGTAGAAGGCTTCATGCAAGCACACACAGCACGCAAAGTAGATTTTTTTACTAACTTTGGTATCTGAATATTTTTTCTGCTGGTAATTTTGAATTTCATCATTTCTGTATATGACTCCAAATTAAATAATGTCAAATAACATTGTAGCCATACATTTGTATACAATCCACTTTAAAAAGTGGATTAATTGATTATTATACTTTCAAAGTATAGTTCTTTTCATGGTGCATGCCTCTAATAATTCTGCATTATAGCCTAGCTGAAAAAAACACCTAACATCTAAGAAGCTGCATTCTTGTAAGATTTTTTATGGTATGAACATCAGAGAAAATTTGATTCCAAAGCTTTAGATGTTTAACCAAGTCAACTTAGATAATGTGCCAGGAATACATAATTTTGTTTTAGTGTTCTTTGTTTTGTTTTATGTGTTAGAAATACTTAGGTATTAATATTCAATTTTTTTCTTAGATTTAGAATTTCTCATCTGTTCCTTAAATCATCTTACCTTCACAATGCAAGTCCTATAAAAATCAGTTAAAACATTTCACATAGGTATTCCATGAGTTTTTCAAGATGCATTATCTACATGCAATAAATCAGACCTCATTCTTCACCATCTTGTTCTTTCTGTAGGTATTGGCCCTTGTGTAAAATACTTTTTAGTACTGAATTTTCTGTAAATACTTGCCCTATTTTTCACAAATGTGGGCACATGAGGAGAAACTGAAAGCAATCTCAGTGAAAACAGAATACGTCTAATTTCTTCTGTTTCAAATTTCTAGTTGATCACATGGACTTGAGTGTTATTTTCATTTCTATAGATTTGACAGGATAAGGATTTTCAATAAACTTTGGAAATGACATGACAAAAATAATGTAATGTACATTTTTTTTAACTGATACATATGTATAATATTAAATTGACCTTTCTCTTGTTTTGCATTTTTGATGGTATAGCCAGTCAAAGTTTTCTTTTATACACTCTTATAATAAGGCTATAAACAATGCAGGAGTCAAATGACCACTCAGTCTAAGTATAAAACATTGAAAAGGTCAAAAGAGTGCAGCACACTACTAAGATTCATTGAATATAAATTAGGCATTAAACTCCTGATACCTCGTTCCCTTGACTGAGTAGTAATGAGAATGGAAAATGGCAGAAAATTAATCCCATCTCATTAAAAAGCTTGTAATGAGAATGTGCAACTTGGTAGAAATGTAACCCATTCTCATTACAGTCTTCAGAAAAGGGGTCTTTGTGGTCTTCCTCAGATGGAACAACAGAAAAAAATTCTTCCCTAATAAAATAGTGTAGAAAATGTGGTTACATTACATACAACTCCCTTGCATAAATCCTCAGCACTGTAAAATCATCATAATGTGACATAGCCTTTTCCATTCATTGACACTGGAATTTCTGCTGTATCTATATTTTATGTTAATGTGCACATACATCTATGTCAACTCCACTTTCAGTGTTATCTAAAATAGTTGATGCCCATTTCCCATTGAATTTCAGTGTTATTTGCTGATTAAGTTCCCTTAGAGACTTTTACAAAGCCTAGCAAAGAGTAAAATTACTGTCCCAGTGTCTCTTATCCAAACATAAATGTTTCTACATAAAGCAGTGAGTGAAAAGTCTCAATAAGCTAAGTAACAGGAAAGTGTTTGCACACCTATTCATAGGCACGTATATTTCTGACAGAAAAGCTCACAGATTTATGTTCTCCACATTGAATTTTATTCTGCCCATAATATATAATTTATTTTAACAGAATTTAGTAAAATTCCCATGTTCCTTGACTTTGAGTATATCCAAGCTTTTCTCTGACAGTATTTAGATTGTGAGAGAAAAACAATGATGACAAAAATATACTACAACTAAACAAATTTGCATTTTGTGTTCCATGACAAAGTAAGCAGAAAATAAAATATTTTGATGGAATTTAATAAGTTGATATTTTCTAACACTATCTGAACATGGCAATCAAGGAAACAACCAAATACTTTTATTTTTGCAATTGAAAAATATATTGTAGAATGTTGTGGTTAAGAAATCTAAGGAGGAAAGAAAAATTTCATAGTGTTCAATCATCTTGTCTAACTCTGTGGCTACATTGGGGTGCATTTGCCCTGATGGAAAAGAAAGCCCAACTCACTGGCTCTGAACAAGGGCTTTTCCTGGCAAATGAACTGGGCAGCAAATGAAATAATAATAGATTTCACCTAGCTGTGCTCACAGCTCGTCTCCCATAGCTGGAGGCATGTGGCAATTGTGGGTATTTAGTCAGACAGACAGGCAGATTATCAGGCAATTTACTAACTGGGAACAAAACCACAGTGCTCCTCTGGAACCCAGTAAATCCCTAATGCTATGAGAAAGGCTTGTTACAAAAGGTGGAGGGTATTAAGGACTAAGGAGAGAAGAATTTCTATAATTTCTATATTTTTTTTAAATTTCCAAGCTCGCTTGAGTAAACATACACATTTGTGCAAGTAGATACTCACTCACTCATTCACCCACCTGCCAACCAGAGAAGACTAGACAAATCTGTCTGTGTAAACTCCAGCCCACTTTGCACAATGGGAATTGATAGCACTTAGTGCTATGGCTGCTCCAAATACCAATATCCTTGTGAACTTCACGTTGCAGAATTACACACAGGTAACCTAGGAAAACCAACTGTAATTTAGAGCACCTATAATCTGGCTTCTCTGAATTATGCTGACATCAGTTCTAGCTCATGAAATAAAATCTGCAACTGAGAAAGTTGAAAAGTGCTGATCTTATCTCTTCCTATCTAGCTGCACCAGTTTAAAAATGTCTCCTACTCTCAAATATCTCTGAAAGGAGTACTGCACAGTAAAGCAAAATTGTTTTACTTTCCCTGTGTAGCCTACTCAGCTGCTTATAACATGTCAAAATATCTAGAACATGACTGGCATAGCAGAAGCAACAAATATACCTTAGATCTAAGTCCAATACTATGGATATTTCAATGTCCATATGCTTCCTAATACTTCTATAGAATGACACCTTTTCTTTTTTATAGTAAATTTCCACATCCATACAAAATACTCAACAGGATGAAAGTACTTACTAAATATCATTCAACTTCTAATTCTACAAAGGCCATAACTCTTCAAGTGTTTTGCTAAATGTTGATGGGAGTATTGCTGAGTATATTGTTTCCTTTTCAAAATCTTTATCTTCTTGATTACACAGTATCTTCTCTGTCATGCCCTGTCTGATTTTGTAACTTTGCTTCAGATAGTTTACTTCCAAAATAAGATTAAAGATATGTTTGAAGGAATGAATTATTTTGTTCTTCCTCAAATAGAACATCTGAAAGCTCATCTTCAGAATCCTCATTTTATCCTTCTGAATGACAATACTCCTAAGAATCTAAGGTTAGAGAATTCATAATATTTGGAGGACTCATTAAAGGGTTACCTGAAAGTTTAGCAGCGTAAATGTGTCCTTTTATCTATTAAATCCATTGTGTAAAAATTGATTAAACATTCTCTTTGGATCAGGTGGCCAACATCTCAAAAAAAATCACCTTGTTATTTGAAAAGTACAGATGTATAATTCAACACTCTTTGCATAGTTTCTGACCCAAGTGTGTGAAATACTATCAGCAGTAGGAACACTCTATTTCTTTCAAGTGACTGAAAATCTTTATATCATCCTTCTTCAATCACCAATGAGCAAAGTGATTTATGTTTATTTGGCTACTGTAGTATTTTTAAGCACATTTATAAATCCATGACTAATAATATATTTTTTTATTTATTAAATATATATGTGTATTGAGAATCAGGTTAGGATCTACTAACAGGAAATGACTTCCATATGAATGCTTCCTGAGACTAGAATCAGTTAAAGTATTATGAGTCCAGTGAAAAATATAATTTGGGGCAAATCAAGGATTACAGAGATGAAAAAAACCTTCAGGTTATTTGAATTTATGCTCCTTGGGTTAGAAATGAGAGGACTGAAAAGTCTGGTAAAGTGAAAGTCATTTGTCATCACTTACACTCTTTCAGACTTTAATTGTAGTTAAAGGGTCCCATCCCTTCTTTATAAACCATGTACGTAAATGCTTATCTTAGTACACTGACATATTATCACCTAATAATAGAAACTTAGAATGGCAGATTAGAATGGGCTTAAAAGATCATCTAGTTCCAATGCCCCTATTACTAGCAGAGTTGCCAACCACAAAATCAAGTTGCCCAGTGCCCCATTCAACCTGGCCTTCAACATCTCCAAGAATGGGGCCTCCAAAACTTCCCTGGGTAACCCGTTCCCGTGTCTCACCACCCTCTGAGTAAAGAATTTATTCCTAATATCTAATCTAAATCTACCCTCGTTTAGTTTAATTTCCACTTGTCCTGTCACTAACAGATCGTCTGAAAAATTGGTTCCCCTTATGATTATAAGCTCCCTTCTGGTAGTGCAAGGCTATAGTGTGGTCTCCGCAGAGCCTTCTCTTCTCCAAGCCAAACATGCCCAACTCCCTCAACCTTTCTTCATATGAGAGGTGCTCCAGTCCTTTGATCATTCTCATGACACTCCTCTGAATATGCTTCAACTACTTAAGTACCTCAGCCATGTCTCAGAAAGCCAGTTCTCCCTTCTCATCTGTCAGATGTGGAACACTGTCCTTTATCTATTTCTTACAACCAATGTGCCTTCTTGCCATTTTTCACATTCCTTGTTAAGTTTAATTCCACCTGCGCTTTAGCCTTCCTGATCCTGTCTCTGCACATCTGTACACAGGTAGGGTTTAGGTAGATGCTCTGTGAGAGAGAATTAGACAGATGCTCTGTGGTAGAGAATTAAGAACCTTAGTTTTCTGAAGTAAGTACATCCAGAATTCAAAGAGCCAAAGGTAGTAAAGGTATTCAAGGATCACAATCTTCAGTATCACCACAATAAATTATTGTCAGAGATGAAAAATAAAACTGAAATCAATAAATGCATAATTGAGTAATTTATTCAATATGCTTTCCTTGAAGTAATATCTTAAGCAAATGAGCAATATTAAATTGCTTTTCACATCAAACATTTCAATGGAATATGCTGAAACCATGTCTGGCACCATCATAAACACTCATATACCATTCTATAATGAAATAGGAATTCTTGGAAATTCCACCTGTTTTTTTTCTTACAGAGTCGTCTATAATACACAGGTACAAAAGCTGATACTATTATATAAACAATTACTATGTTGGGAAACTGACCATTCTGAGAAAAATATGAACTACTTTCTCTTCCTGTGAGAAATGTTAAGTGAATCTGATAAGCTAAGGTGAGCAACTTGACAATAAAAGAATAGAAGTGATGGACAAAACGTTAAACTATGACTATCGCACTCCCCCCTTTTGTGCATCTCTCTGCTCATCAGAAAGCTATCCTTACAAAATAGAATGACAGACTACTTCTTAGTTTCAAAAACAAGACCGTTTACTGTGTAAGTTATTGTACAGTAAAATACTTTATTTCACTAAAAATGAATTTTTTTGTCACGTTACCATTAAACTGTAATTGACAAAACAAAACCAAGAATCAGGCCCAGATTAAATAGAAATCCCTAGGCATTTGGTAGTGGCATTTGCTTCTTTCAAGCTACTAATTCTTACTGATAAAGAAGTCAGTATAACAGCATTAAAAAAGCATTGATATAGCTCAAAATACTCTTTTGTCACCCCAGTATAAAAACATGGAAAAAAAAATTGTGCATTGCTCTTCAAAATATTTTATTTCCTGAAAAAATAGGTAAACAAACAAACAAACAAATAGGTTTAAAAACAAACAAACAAACAAACAAACAAAACAAAAAAAAACTCATATAGGAAAGAAGAATTAGTTGGAAAGAAATGAGAGAATATTCAAAATGATATAACCTTGCGAGTAATTTCATTTTTATCTGTCTCACTCCAATTTGTAGGATAGAGACAAGATTCTCTTTATAATATATGTATACCCGATGGCAAGATTAAGACACAGGGTCAAATGTTAGCCTGAACAGTTTATTACAAATCCTAGTTGTTAGGGAAATGGGGAAGGAAATATGGGTGATAGAAAAGAGATAAAAAAAGCAAGGAGTCTTGGTAGAAAGCAAGAAAGATATAGTCATCACCTTGGGTCCAGCAAGGTTTGTAGTAGGTCCATTGATTTCGGAAACAAGTCTGGTCATTGTGCGGGATGGGAGAAAGCCAGGAAGCTTTGCAGCAAGCAGGCCCCGGGGATAGAGTGGGTTGGAGGTTCTTCTAAATAGGTTTTCCCCTCAGGGAATTCTCTGTCAAAGGTGTTCTAGTTTTGTAAGAGATTTTGAGGTACAGAGGGGTTTTTCGGGAGGTCCCTGTCTCAGGGGAGCAGAGGGAGAGCGGGGAGTCCCTTCAGCTCCCGGCAGCTCTCTCGCGAGAGGCTGACATGGCCTAGGTGTTGCCAGGGAAACGGCGCCCCCGCGCACAGCCTCAGCTCTGAAAAGGCCTCAGGGAGGAGGTGGAGTAGCTCCCTTGGATGCCAGAGAGAAAGGCGCTGGGGAGATACCCCGAAATTGGTGGTGAACTCCCTGACCTGCCCCCATCAGGCAGAGGGGGGTGGTATCTGAGGGATGGGGAGGTCTGGCAGAGAGAGTCCCTGCTCGGAGTCTGATCAGCAGGAAGGCCTCATGAAGCAAGCTTTGAGACAAAGAAGAAAAACAGTTTTTGTCTCTCACTATCTGGTTCACGTTTTCCTGTTCAGGACTAAAGGGGCTGGTCTGAAGATATTAAAGCATATGTATAGTATATTGGCTTGATTTACATCCTACATGTTAACAGTATTTCTTTTCTATTCTCTATGACGTCGTGGTATCACATTATTCTCTGCCTACATGTGGATGAAACGATAAAGGTCACTTGTGTTATTCAAGAGATCTGTAATGTTCTCAGGAGCCAAAAAATAATCAGAAATTACATACTTTTTCTTTATAAAACTTTCTCTTAATAGGTAGAAACACACAGTGGTAGCAGAGTATCGTTTATGTATTCCTACTTTATATGTTATGCACATTTTCAGTGCACTACCATGCCAGATTAATTGTGAATTCATATTGTAATTCTTGGAATTATGATATAGCAAACACTTTCATGTGTGATGCAATGCCTATTTGGCGTGCTTCTATTTATTTATTTATTTATTTATTGGCAAGTTTACTGTTCATTTAAGCCATACTAACACTTAAGTATCTTTCATGAATATCTTGCAAGTGTTCTACTGACTTCTCTTAGAATCTGTTAGGTTCGTGAGATATCAGACGACAGCAAATGCAATAAGAGAAATAGTCTAGTGATGAAGACTAAATATCTTTGGATTTCCAGCCATCCCTCAGCTTTTCTATATGATCTCAGTACATCCACGATGCTCTCAGATTTCTTCCATGTTATGAGTTTAGGATGATAACGCTTCTTTTACCTACAAGGACTGCTCTGTAAGTAATGCTTCCTATTTTATTATGTTGGACCATTATTTCAGAGGTGGATGTTTGTGGTACGGCTGTAGAGATTGAACCTCTTGGTTACTGTGCGATAGATGGCAGTAGAGGAACAGTCTGACAAAGTGGTATTTAACATAGTGGTGCATATGAAGCAATGGTGTGTCACTGAACCCCTTCATGGGGAAAAAAAATGGCAACTACTGATATTCCTCGATGATGGATGAATATATGTGGCGACCAAGCAGTGGGTGTGAGCATGGTGCAGTAGTGGGCATTGTGTTTCAGTGGTGGCAATGGTGACAGTGGGTCACACCTGCTGGTGAAGATTTTGATGAGTGCAGCATGCAGACTCTTGTTCATAGCTAGAAAAAATACACAGTCAATGGTGGAAACTATGTTGGAAAGTAGTGTTTTGTAGCTGAGAATTTCGTCTATCAGATAAGTGTTATTGTTCTCTTTGAATCTGTTGTAGTTTCCATGGAAACAAATAAAAGGCATTACTTTCAAAGCTACCCGTTTACTTCACTTAAGCTGAACTACAGTGAGTGTGTATAGCCTGGTGCACAATATGTAGGGTTATGGCCCCATCTATACTTCCACAAATAGAAGAACTCACTGTGGACATTTGCAAAAGCCCAGAAGGGACTGTTTGGGTGCTTCCTATCAGATGTACTGGTGACAATCAGTCTTTTCATATTTTATTTCTGTCATCTAACAGGAATCCATTTTACTAAATTTTATTTGCTAGGAGGACTGTATTATTCATGTCAATCCATGTATTAGAATTGCTGGCAACCCTGGAAGCATCACTTGAGCTGATTTTAGAAATTTAGATCATAGGAAAAAGACACCAGTCTAAAAAGTAACCCTATGGCTAGCATCTGTCAGTGTCCTGGACTTTCTGAGACATAAAGTTCAGCGACAATTGAATACAACACTGTAACACTGTAAATTTGCAGTTTGTTTGTGGTGCTACAGTTAATAGTATAAACCAGTCATACAAAGAGACCTTTGATACAGGAATTCTTTACTATTACTGTAATTGTTGTTTTCAATCTGTAATGTTTGCTTTGTTGCTGTATGTTTCCCACTCTGACTACCAGATACAGAAATGACAAAATATTTCAGCGGATGAAAGATTGTCCTTAGGGTATTCCCAGTACAGTGAAAAGTAGGAAGTACAAGACATTTCAGAAGAAGGCCTATCTTTAACCACTTTATTGCTGTATTGCTCCGTCTACAATCTTTTTAGCAGGATCTTTGAGCCACTCTTCCTTTTCTTGTATTCTGCATATACTTCATACATCATCATCGTCCTGACGTTTCCTACATTTTTTTTTCCTTTAAAAAACTGCTGCCTTTTCTCACTAAGACATTAAATTTCACTAGTAGTTCAGATATGTGAAATATAATGCTAAAAATAAAACTAAAAAACTAATTCCCCTGAGGTCAATGAGAAATTTACTTTTGATTTCAACAGGACAGAATCATGATGATTCAGACAAAAACTGAAGAAAAGAGATATTTCTTTTCCCTTCCCCTTTTATCATTTCCTAAAAAAATCTGGAAGGACAACTACTTTTGATCCTCAGATTATTTTATTGAAAATAATATTATGTAGATCTGCACATTCCTTCAGGAATGTATCAGTCCACTCCAGATAGATTGAGAAGGGGGGTAAAGGTCATTGAATGTACTTAATAGATATAAGTACTAAAGGATAGCTATATTTCCTCACGATCATCAAAGTGAATGCTAACAGAGAAAGGAGCAAAGATCATGCTTACATCTTGTAAGGCCAGCATTTCATCTTCAGGAACCACGCTCTGTAGCATGAGAAGAATTTATTTACAGACTTTCTTTCCTCACAATAATTTAGTTTCTGAAAAGCTAATGGGTGCTCTGAAACAGGAGTCAAGCAACCATTTTTTTCTGCTCAACTCTCACAAAACATGGTGGGGTTATTGGAATGGGAATTCATACTGGGATATATTCTTCAT
This sequence comes from Callipepla californica brunnescens, assembly GCA_023055505.1. NCBI lineage: Eukaryota > Metazoa > Chordata > Aves > Galliformes > Odontophoridae > Callipepla > Callipepla californica. The sequence goes on along the minus strand of JALIRH010000002.1, from coordinate 61,895,533 downwards.
CAAGAGAAACATGCATCTAAATCTTATTCAAGTGTTTGGACCAGGGTTTAACTCAAAACATAATAACTAATAGTTATTTATCTAATTTAATTAATACAAGATCACTTTTTATAGAATTCAGTCTCAAGTTTCTATATGTTGTGAAAGCTGATCAGTGCCTTAGTTGAATCGATGTGCCTGAACACTACATTAAAAGAATAAGAACTCCTGCTGATATGTCCAGTCCCTAGTAGAAGCTCTTTACTTGTGGATCCTGTAAATCAGAAGCATTTACAGAGCCTAGATCTGACTATATACATTAGCTAAGTCCATGACCATTTCTGCAATTCTAAGATTTCAAAACATTTTTAGTATCATGCAGATGAGCATTAAAGGGAAGCAGACTACATCTTTTTCGTAGTAACAGACAATGTCTCTGCATAGGACTGCTTTTGTATGAAACAAACTCTGTTATTTCTCCTTTAACTTTCAATTGGAAAAAAAAATCTATTGACAATGCTAGGGCTTTTTGTTTTCCACTCCCATGCTACAGATCAAAAGCTTGACATAATTTAAGTAGAGTTTAATAAGAAGTTCTGCCCTTTTTGAAGTTTCGATGCCAGTCCAGAAAAGCTTCATTTAAAAAAAAAAAAAAAAAAAAAAGTATTACAAGGCAAGCATATACTTTTATTTTCTTTTTTTTATTGAGTTTATATTCTATGAATGATATCAGTAGGTTTTTTCATTGGTTTCTATGATATCTGGAGTACAAAAGAGTTTTTGAAGTTGGGAGAACTGGGTAAGCATTGACAGTAGTGTGGAAGAATAAACAGTGGTATGGTTACTATATCAAAACCAATAATTTTCAGTATTGATTGCTGGCCTGACTCATCACTACTATGCTAGCCGCATCCCATATATTGCTGCCAATGTGAGACAATTCCATTTTCCTATGAGTATTGAGCAGTAATGAAATACTTAAGGAATCTTTTCAGAAGATATTAGGAAAAGAAAGCAGATACTTAATATGAAAACAGATATAGATTACGTGGAGAGTGAGCTAATCTATCAAATTTTACCATTTTAATAAATGTTACCAAATTTTACCTGTATTGACAGCATGTTCCAAATATTTTTGAGGTCCTTTTCAACCCAGGTCTTTCAATGATTCCATGACTCTATTATTTTATACTTATGACACTGAAAACTTTCCCTACTTTTCACCATTTGATAAAATGGTAAAAGGAGAAAAAAATAATAAAATAATAACAAGACCTGCTTTTCATGAACCCATGCTGTCTAGGCTTGATCCCCCAGCTGGCCCGCACATGCCATGTGATCTCCCTCGAGATGATCTGTTCTATGAGCTTTCCTGGCACTGCAGTCAAGCTGATGGCCCTGATGTTCCTTGGATCCTCCTTATGACACTACAGTAGGTGTGAGTCATGCTGGCAAGCCTCCAGTCCTCTGGGACTTCTCTGGTTGACGAGGAATGCTGATAGATGGTGTAAAGCAGCTTGGAAGTCACCTCAATGAGCTCTCTCAATAACCCTCAGGTGGATCCCATCAGGCTCCACAGACTTTGGTCAGGTGGTAGTAGTTTTATCTTTCCACCTGAATCATGAAGAGTTTATTCTGCTCCTCATCCCAGATTTCCCAGTCAGGGGGAAGAGTAATTCAAGGAGAACTGGTAAGACTTTTAAAGCTGGATGATTGAGAACCTCAGTTTTTCCTTATATTCAGGGTCACGTTCCCTTTCACATCCAGTAAAGTACAGAGATTCTCCTTAGTCCTCCTCTTACTGTGAATATATTTACAAAAAAAGATTTTTTTTTTCTTTCACCCCAGTGGCCAAGTCGAGTTCAACCTGGACTATTGCCTTTCTTATTTTCCTCATATATTGTAAGTAATTTTTTATACTGTCTCCAAGTTCTTTGTCGCTTTTTCCACACATGATAGATTATCTTTTTCTCCTGGAGCCTTGGGTATAATCCCCTGTTCAACCATGCTGTTCTTCCTTGCCAGCTTATTTTATGGCACAGGGGGACAGCCTGTTCCTGTAGGATTCATACTTCCTTCTTGAGGAGTGACCATCTCTCCTTGACCCATTTACCCTTCAGGACTGAAACCCAAGGGGCCCTCTCTACCAAGGTCACGAGTAGTTCTAAGTCTGACCTCTGAAAGACACAGGTAGCAGTTTTTCTGCTCTGCTTCTAACCTCACCAAGAATTAATAACTTGACCATTTCATGGTCACTCTATCCAAGACAGCTCCTGGCCTCCACATCTCCCACCAGTCCTTCTCTGTTTGTGAACAGCAGGTCTAGCAGGGCATCTCCTCTGGTAGGATCTCTTCCCAGCTACTTCAAGAAGTTATAGTCCATGCACTCGAGAAACCTTGATTCCTTCTGTGCTGTATCGTATTTCCAATATATATCAGGGAAATTGAAGTATATATCAGGAAAATTGAAGTTGAACTAGAAACATAGAAAAGGAATTCAGAGAACAGATTGTAATGAAGTTTGTACACAGGATTTAGAACAACTTTCTCAGGTATGTCAGATGGTAGGCGTATTTTTTCAAGATTATGACCTAATGTAAAAACTCTATTCAGATTTCTGTTCATGCTTCTAGCACATACTCAGACATGGAAGACTCTGTATTACCCTACAATAGTCAGGAGAGTAAGAAATAGTCTGTTTATGTTTCTATAGCTCATTTAAGAGCTTTTACTGGAATTTTGCTCTACTGTAAACTACAAGCGTTCAAGAGATAAATCAACCACAGTTCTGTTGCATGTAACTTTTTTTCACTGCCTACAAAAGTGAAATTAGCGAAGTAAAACTTATGAAAACAAACAAACAATCAAACAAAAAAAGTAAAGGAAGGAAAGAAAATCGTGGAATAGTTATCAAGTTGTTTTTTTTTTTTTTGTTTTTTTTTTTTTTTTTTTTTTTTTTCAGGAGGGGTGAGGAGCAATGGGAGGTGGTTTGTTTGCTTGTTTGTTTAATCTTTGTACTTCCTGTGTGTCCTTATGTGTAAAACCTCCCTAGTATTTTAAAATACAAATGAACAATTATTTTTATTTTTATTTTTTACTTTTGTAGCCTTTGGGAGAAACATATTAATTATTTTGAGGGGTAAAGGGTAGGGGATATTGGATTTACGTGTGTGAAGAATTGATGAAAAAGAGCTCAGCTGAAAAAGAAAAACGATTCTTGCATTTAGTGCTGAAAGCAATAAAGGGTCATTTCTCAGCTAAGTACCTGTGAAAGTTCTGTATCCCAGGTTCACAAACTCCCTCCTACAGCAAGCAGATTTAGTGAAAAGATATTATTTCTGGGATCTTGTGGTCACAATGTGAGGACTGATCTCTGGCTATTTGATCCAATTCCTTGGAAGCCTCCGAAGACAAGTAGATTGCCTTTCTACTGGAAACAGCCTGAATTTTAGGTGCTGGAATTACAGAAGCAGAATAAGGAAATAAACTGATGTTTAATTAGTGTGTTTCTTTCTAAGGTTTGTTTTCAAATTTTTATTACTTTTTTGATGTTTTATTTTTCTTCTGTGATTTAAACTTGATATAGAAGTTTTTAAGACAGAAACTGATAACTACTGAAACTTTGAGAAAGTATATGTTTTTCTGACTGAACAGAAGGCAAATGGAAGTTATTACCTTATGTAGTTTTCCTGTCTCATTTCATAGTAATTCAGTCAGTACTGTTTGGAGATGTTGAAGTTGGAAGAACAAAGTCATTTAGTACAGAAAAGCAGTTTATTATATTAAAAATGTACTTAGATGGTGAAAATATACAAGAAATTAAAAACATTAAGCATAACTACCTAGTCACTAGAGAAACCGCTGTTTTAACTATACAAAATGAGGTTCCAGGAAGGCCTAAACACGTTTCAAAGCGTTTCTGACATGCTTTGGTCCTGTGGAGTACTGTGCCCCTGATCTTTTCTTAGCCACCCACCTGTACCCATAGTTGCAGTGGCAGGTAGGACAGGAGTCTTAGTAGCAGAACATTGTTTTGCTACTGAGATTGCTTTCATTATTGATATCTAGAATAGTGAAGATCTTGAGCATCTAACTATAGGTTTCATAAATGGATTTGATGAATGAATAGATATTGAGTAAGTTTGCAATGAATTATTACAAGCAGCTGACAATTTCAATTTTCTTCTTCAATTGCTGAGCTTCTCTTTGTGCAGATTGCACAGTATTACCTAAAATCATCCATGCCATTCTGCAGATGTGACCACATGATTATTGCCAATAGTTTGAACTGGAACTACATACCTCTGAAGTTGTGATGAAAAGGTGGACCTGTAGGGATTGTTGTATTAAAAAAACAGATAGGATTTATGAGTGCCTCAGCTAGTTTAAGCATGAATTCACTCCTTTCATGATTGAAAAATAAAAAAAATCTGATTCTGAGCTCTAAAGAAAAAAAAATACTTTATTCTGAAAAGATTATGTAGCCACTTGGAAAGTAAACTCAGAAAAGAAACAGGTATAAAGAAAAAAATAAGATTGTTCCCATCCCCTTTTCTTGACTGTTGACTGATCAAGCATGATTTTTTTAGAAGTATCAAAACATATGCAAAAAACAAAGAATTAGTGTGGATATTAACGAATACATACTGTAGTGAGAGGAAATAAATAGCTATTAAAAAGATGGCGTGCACTACCAGTGAAGGAAGGACAGATAGCTCTGTTAGTATGTTTCTGGCTTCTTCAGCAAGGATATTGCACTGCCTGATGTGGTGAATACAGCCAGTGATTTCTGTGGGATACTAGTGGTTTTTGTTAGGTCCAAAGGACCATTGCAAAAAGATAAGAACCAGAGAATACGTGCCAAAATATCTTTGAACTCCTATATCTATTTTGTGGATTCTTTGTCTCTTAGAAATTTAATTCATTCCCAATTAGAAACAAATATAGTCTCCCTACCAAATACAATTGACAGAAGGCTATAGAAAAAAAATTAAATTCTTACGTCTGTGATAACTAGTATTTAAACTACAGCAAGCACAATGTCAAATATCAAGTTTTGACTTTACAAAACAAAACCAACATGGAACTTTGAGTTTTACAATCTGGACTCCCCTTGTATTATTTAATCCTCTTGTATGTGTTAATGCTTGCTTTCAGGGATTTTTCTTAAGATCTTGATTATGAGAATTTGCAGATGAGTACTTAGTAGAAACTGTTATGATCTAGAAGTCTTTATTTCTGTTTAAGGAAAAAAAGTAACAGTACAGAATAAGAGTGACACTTCTGCTGTCCAACTACATAAGCAATCATAATTCAACATGTATCTGAAGTAATTTAAATCCTCCAATTTAAGTTCTTACCTACTCTTTAGTTAGAACGACTCTGGTGACTGTAAAGGCAAAGGGACTAGTGCGAACAATAGATGTTACAAAAGGAAGGAAAAACTGAATGCTTGCCCATCTCTGAGGACCTAAGTTCGCAGGGAAAGAACTCCAAAAAAGAGACCACCAAGAGTAGAACCCTCCACAGTGGAGGTCAGCCTGGCTCCACACCTTCTGGTCACATGGGAAAATTGTCTTCATTTGTGCTCCCAGGGCTGTCCGGGTCATTCCTTCAGATGCTCCATCAGTGCTTCAAGCCATGGCTCAGCAGTCCTCATACAGTAACATTAAACTACCTTCTTTAATAGTGTTGATATGATTTTTACTCTAAATAAAAATCCAATTTGAAAGAGCTGTGTGCAGTACCATCCAATTCTCTTTCAAGGCTGTTTTTCTAAAAATAGAAATATATGAACTTATTCTGAAAATGTTTGCATATGAAGATTGACAGATTTACAAGTAAATGCCTGTCCTGTGGATTTCTTGTATGGATTTAAGTACAGCAGTGATAAATAAATACATCCAGGGTTAATGAACTTTGTTAAATATCACTAAAATGGCAATGCTTTGGCTCAGTTACAGTTAAATCTGTGAGAAGCTATTATGTTAATGAAATCATTAGAGCTGTGTTCATTGAAATGTTACTTGAAAAGCTGTTTCACAAAGCTCTTCACATTTTGAGAATAAAACAGAGCTTGAAAATAGTCATCTTTGAACATGAAGAGCTAGAAAATAGCACAAGAGGCAGATATCAGAACTCTGTTTACTTCTGAAGGTCTAGATTCAAGTGGTGTTAAGTGGACAGCAAAAATATTTAGGATAATTTCACTGTGAAATCCAAACAAAGCATAAACACATTTCCACTATTTTTTTCAGTTCCTGAATTAATGAATCTAGCATTTGACTTGTAACAAATATAACCTAATCCCAGTACCTTCCATCTTTTGTCTTCATTTCCTCCAACTCTTTATGCATTTAATTACTGTTAAAACAAACAAATGAACAATAACAAAACAGCCACCATGATTCAATAACAGCATTGCATACATAACCATAATGTTTCAGTCTGCCACTTCAATGTGCGAAAATCCCAAGTGCTTACCTTCGGAGGTATACAGAAATTTTTCACAGAAATGTGTTTATTTCTTATACTTCTTGCCATGGCATCTCTCAGTATGACTGTTGTGTGATTCCTTCATTACCATAAGAATGAAAAATCTCAGATTTTGTGGTTAGAAACACAGTCAGAACTCCTTCCCATCAAAGTAAAGCAAAAATATCTGAAGATGTGGGATTTTAAAACTGAGACTGGTACTTATTTTTTTAGTATTTTCTCCTTTCCAGTTTGTGATATGTTTGCCCTTATTCTGGAGTCTTAAACAGCTATCTCATGTTGAGCACAATAACTGGTCTGCTGAAATTTCAGAAAAAAAACAGAATGGTATACTATGCTTATCAAGTGAAGTCCCCACTTTTAAGAAAAAAAGAAAGGAAAGCCCATGAAACAATAGGCTGATGAGCCTCACATCTGTGGTGAGAAAGACATGGAGCAGATCTTCCTGGAAGAAATGTTAAGCCATGCGCAAGAAGAGGAGGCGATCCAAGACAGACAGCATGGCTTCACCATGCCAGACTAATCTGGTGAATTTCTGCAATGAAGTGATGGCATCAGTGGAGAAAGGAAGAACAAATGATGTCATCTACCTCGATTTCTGCAAGGTCTTTGGTATAGTTCCATGTTACATTCTTATCTCTAAATTGAAAAGGATATGAAGGCTGGACTTTTCAGAGGATAAATAATTGAGTGGATGGTCACAATCAGAAGTTTGTGGACAATGACTCTCTGTTCAAGTGGAGGCCAGTGATGAGTGGTGTCCCCCATGGGTCTATTATGGGACCAGTACTCTTCAATATCTCTATCAGTGAACTAGAGAGTGGGACTGAGTGTAGACTCATCAAGTTTGCTGATGATACTGAGTGGTGCAGTTGGTACACAGAAAGAAAAGATGCCATCTAAAGGGACCTGAAGAAACTTGAGAAGTGGGCCCATGTGAAGCCAGTGAAGTTCAACAAGACCAAGATCAAGCTGTGGCACTTGGACAGGGGCAACCCCAGATATGCATACAGTCTGGGAGAAGATCTCCTTGAGAACAGCCCCAAGGAGAAGAATTTGGGAATTCTGGTAAATGAAAAGATGTACATGATCGAACAGAGTTTGCTTGCAATCCAGAAAGCCAACTATACCCTGAGCTGCATTCAATGTGGGTGGTCAGTCCTTGTGAAGTCCTACTGGAGTACTATTTGGAGTACTACATCCAGATCTTGGGACTCCAGCCCAAGAAAGACATTGAGAGGCTGGTGAGGATCCAGAAGAGGACTACAAGGATAATCAGAGAGCTGGAGCACCTCTCCTATGAAGAAAGTCTGAGAGAGTTAGGCTTGTTCAGTTCAGAGAAGTGAAAGCTACAGAAAGACCTCACTGCAGCCTTCCAGTAGCTAAATGGAGCTTATAAGCAGGAAGGAAACAGACTTTTTACATGGGCAGATAGTGATTGAACATGGGGGAATGGCTTTAAACTAAAGATGGTAGATTTATTTTGAGTACTAGGAGGTATCTTTTTACTCAGAGGGTGGTGAGACTATGGAATAGGTCATCCAGGAAAGATGTAGATTCCTGGAGGGGTAGGATGGTCCATGCAGGATGAGGCCCTGGGCAACCTAATCTAGTGGATGTCAATTCTGTTCACCGTATGGGGATTGGAACTAGATGATCTTTAAGGCTCCTTTCAACCCAAGACATTCTATGTTCATGGTATCACTGACAAACTTACAAATAATAATAATAATAATAATAATAATAATTTAGTTAATAGTAATTGTACATTTTTGTTAATGTAGTGGAGTTATTTTAATTTTGCTGTTAAAGGAAGGCTGTAAAAACCTACAGAAAAATTGTATTGTACAACTGTGACTTTTCCCCACCTCCATGCCAAGCTGTTTCTAAAAAGGCAAGACAGGAATCATGACAGAGTAATAAAAATTATTCCCTCCAAGGCCTGAAGGCACTTTTAAAAAAATTTGGAGTTCCACAATGTCAGAAATATTTTCTTAATCAGCATAGACACATGATCTTTTTCCATTACAGGGTCATTAAAGCAGTTTAATAAGATACTCAGTCTTAACTACACCAGCTGAAAGCAAAAGGTCAATTAACCATTAAGATTTTTGGTTACGATCTTTTTAGTAATCTTAATCAGACAGAATTTTGATCCTAAACAACAGGAGTTTATATTTTGGACGGAAAGGATTTTAATATCTCAGTGACCCTTGGTGTTCCTTCAATTTTCAAACTGGCTCTGAGGTACAGGGCTTACTCACACATACCATACTATTTCTTACTGGCTTCATTAAAGCCTGGGAGAATCTGATGCATTGTAAAGCTGAATAGACTGTTATGTGTGCTATGCACAGTCCCTCTCCCTATCCTTTTGTACGCTTCATAGTAAAGTCTGCCCATCCACCACTTGGATATATGCTATGTTACATGTTTTCAAGGACTTGAGGTTGTCATATAGCTGAGCAAAACAATAGATCATTGAATTTTAATTGGAGAAGTTGTATAATTGCATTCAAAAGCATGGGGCCTGGTGGGATCCACCTGAGGGTTATTGAGAGAGCTCATTGAGGTGACTTCCAAGCTGCTTTACACCATCTATCAGCATTCCTGGTCAACCAGAGAAGTCCCAGAGGACTGGAGGCTTGCCAGTGTGACTCACACCTACTGTAGTGTCATAAGGAGGATCCAAGGAACATCAGGGCCATCAGCTTGACTGCAATGCCAGGAATGCTTATTGAACAGATCATCTTGAGGGAGATCACATGGCATGTGCAGGCCAACTGGGGGATCAAGCCTAGACAGCATGGGTTCATGAAAAGCAGGCATTGCTTGATCAACCTGACCTCCTTCTATGATTGAGTGACCCAAATTGTGGATGAGGGAAATGCTGTTGACGTAGTCTACCTAGAATTTGTCAAGGCCTTTGACACTGTCTCCCATAGTATTCTCCTGGAGAATCTGTCAACCCATGGCTTGGGCAGGTACACTCTTCGATGCATAAGGAGCTGGATGCATGGTCAGGCCCAGAGAGTGAATGGAGTTAAATTCAGCTGGCAACCTGTCACAAGTAGCATTCCCCAGGAGTTGGTATCGAGGCCTGTCCCACTCAGTATCTTTATGGGTGACCTGGATGAGGTTACTGAGTGCACCCTCAGTCAGTTTGACAGTGACACCAAGTTAGCAGGAAGTGTCGATCTGCCTGGGGGGGGATAGGAAGGCCCTACAGAGGGATCTGGACAGGCTGGACATCTGGATCAAGGGGATGAATTTCAACAAGACCAAATTCTGGATCTTACACTTTGTCCACAACAATCCCAGGCAATTTTAGAGGCTTGGGTCAGAGTTGCTGTAAGTCTGTGAGGAAGAAACGGGCCTGGAGATGTTAGCTGATGCTCAGCTGAATATGAGCTAACTGCATGCTGAGGTGGCAAAGAAGGCTTGTATCAGAAGAAGCGTTGCCAGCAGGAGCATGGAAGTGATCAGCCCTCTGTACTCAGCACTGGTGAGGCCACAGCTTGAGTACTGTGTTCAGTTTTGCATCCCTCAATACAAGAAAGGCATTGAGGTCCTGGAGCATGTCCACAGAAGGGCATTGGAGCTGGTGAGGAGTCTGTATCACAAGTCCTGGGAGGAGTGGTTGAGGGAAAGGGAATTGTTTAATGTAAAGAGGAACCTTCAAAGAGGGAGACCTTACTGTCCTCTACAACTACCTGGAAGGAGGTAGTGGTAATGTGGGGTCAGCCTTTTGTCCTATCTAACTGGGGATAGGACTAGACTCACGTTGCACCAAGGGAGATTCAGGTTGGACGTTAGGAAAGACTTTTGCAATCATTGTGGTCAGCCATTGGAATGGGCTGTGCAGAGTGGTGGAGGAGTCTCCATCCCTGGAGGTGTTTAGGAAACGTTTAGATGTTGTACTGAGGGGCATGGTTAAGTGGGTTTATATTCAGGAAATAATGATGTGTTAAAAAAAATAATAAAAATAAAAAAAAAATCCTTCTGTTTTGTGAAGAGTGTGTTTTGTACCACATTATTTAAGTTCTCCTTAGAAGACAATTGTTTAGATTTCTCCTTGTCATGAACAGTACTCCATTTACTGTTAAAACTTCCTATGAATATGACTTTAATATTGTAATCATTTTACGATCGGTAGCTAAAGTACTGAGATCAATTACCAGTTTGAGGAGACAGTTTTCTGGAATGACTCAGTCTTAAACACTCAGTCTGTTCTACGCTGTTTGAGTCTCAGCTTTTAAAGACAGAAGCCTTCACTCCAGCCTATCAGCAATGGCCTACTTTACATTTGGAGAATTCATTCCACAAAGTGTCAAATGCAGAAATTGTAAAGGTCATTAGTCAGCACTTAGAATAATGCATTTTAAGCAGCTTGCCTAGCATCAGGCAAAAATTCTGCTACAGTGTAAGGGAGAGATATAGAAACCAGCCTTTTAGTGACCTAGCTGTGTGATAACCTTTGTAGTATTACTTCATTTGGGGTATGAGTTTCAGCTTCTTTACAACAGTAGCAGGATTCCCTAAAGAAACAGCCTCCTTCTTCCTCCAAGACACTTTGTTCTCAGAATTCAGCCCACCCTTTCAGAGACTGAAGTTGAGTCTTGTGCTATAAAAGAGCACAGGGCTCTGTCAGTAAGAACAAAGAGGTAATTGTGCTGGAACAGATTGAATATCACCAAGCATCATTGTCTTACAGTGGTTAGCAGTGGTTGCTTGAGGAGTGTAAGAGACAGTATAATACGGACTGGCACTGCTGTCTTTCAGTGATGAACAGCTTAAAGATTCATCCACTCATGCCTTCTCTTTTTTTATTCATAAAGTGACAACAATTTTCTAAAGTCTGCAGTTGAGAACCATAACAAATATGTTAATCCTAAACAGTCTACAGTCTTGTTCAGGACACATTCTTCACAGGATGGGACTGTGTGTTGGAAGACCTTGGGTTCAGAAGACATATTATCCTGAATCCTACACATTAAAGAAAGAGAGATACTGAACATCAATTGTTGTGTGAAGCTCAAAACAGTGAATATTTCAGTTAAGTTTTCTAAAAGCTTAGACATTGTTGGCATCCAAACTTATGCCCATTGTTTCTATTACAAGTGAGAGATTTTCTGACAAACACCATATACAGAAAGAATGCTTAAAAAATGATTCTTTCATCTCCTAACTAACAAGAACGCAAGGTATTTATGGATAAACATTGGTCATTATATCTGAAAGCACCTGGCACAGAGAAAGCACCAGTGATGCTGCTCAGAACATCTGCTTATCTACTTCTCCTCACAGATGAGTACATGCAAAAATGATATATTTATTTTTAGACCAAAGAAAGAGTGAATTATCCTCTGAAAGAAATTTGGAAAAAGTAAAAAGATCTTTAAAACCTTTACAAATACAATAACAAAAAATTACTCTCTGAAGATATGCCAAATGCCTTTTTCCACAGGTGAAATGTTGACCATTTCATTTTAAATTCTTCACCAAACTCCATGAAGTTTGCTGCAATATCAAAACTTAAATGATTTAGGAAAGTAGTGAAGCATTATCCAGTTCATATGGTTAGAAAGGTTTGAGAACATGAGCATACTAGGTTAGTAGCAATACAACAAAAAAAACCATACAGGCAGATACCATGTAAATGATCAAAAATTCAAGGAAATTATAAATGACTGACCATTACCAAGTAGTCATGGAGAGGAGGAGCAACTATATATTCCTCCCTGTCCCCCGCCCCAATCTTTCTTTTTTGAATTTCAGACACTGTTCAGTCCATAATAATAAACCTAACTTAGAAGCAGTAAAATGTATGGTGGGACAACTTAGGGAAGAATATATGAGAGAAATTATGCAGTTAATGGAGAATTACTCAAGTTATAATTTACTAAATATTGTGGCAGATTTCTTGTGTCGGGTTGCAATAAAAGGAAAATTTTCCTAAATTAATTTATAATGGGTAATCAAGCACTAGTTAATAACTATGACTTTATGCAACATGAACACAATAATTTAAGCTGTATGCCTGAAAGTATACAATGAAAATCTAATAGTACCTGCTACTGTACTGATCTTAGCCAGAAAATATGTCAATATATCTGAATGTTAGTTGTCAGTCTTCTCTCATGGTTCAACAATTAATGCCATTTATTACCTCATTCTGATTAGTTCTTGTTTTTCTGACAATTTTGCTAAAATATTTTTCCTGAAAATAGGAAAGCAAAGCTGAAAAATGGAAACCAGGCTGCATGGAGAGTGTTATAAACACTTCTCTAGAGTACATAGAAGTATAGTAGGTAGTTATTTATTTGAGTGGCACATATTTACTTAATGCTGGACACTCTTCAATAATGCATGCCACCTCAAGCTAGGAAAGTGTGATGAAAGGCAGGTCTGCAAATGTTTCTGTGCAAATCTTTTCTTCCTGTCCTCTGTCTTTTACTTGTGGTGTTTAAGGGGGTAGAAACAGAAAGGAAAAGAAAAAAATATAAGAAAAGACTTGATATGCTATATTTTTTGTCTGATTTTGCTTCTACTGTTCACTTTTAAAGAGGTCTTAGATGGCTGTTGTAAGGATAAAATTAAATAAAAATAGAAATAAAAACAGGATTAAAAAGGAAAATAAAAGGATAGCCCGCAGATTTTCGAAGAATTTACTTTGTGGAAAACTTCGGTAGATTTTTATAACTAGCTATGGAAAAACAGCTTGAGAGAAAGTCACACCTGCAAACCAGATTGAAAGTTAATCCAGACCAAAATATACTTAGTAGATTAAAGCTTATTTTTGTTTTCTCTGAAAAACAAAAACCATTTTCCTGTTAATTAGTATTCCAAGTGTGGAAGAGAAAGAGTTGAGGAAAAAAAAAAAAAAAAAAAAGGTATTACTTTTCAATCTCTGTGTATTTTTAATACCAATATTCCACAGGCCACAAACTGTGTGTCTTCCTCTATGTGGAACTTGCACTAATGCCAGCAGGACTATATCATTGACTTACAGTCTTTTCACACTGTTGCTGTGACATGATACTTTCAAAATGGTCATTACTGCACCAGGAAAGCTAGACCAGAGGTCATGGGCATTATAGGTTCACCTTCACATCGACTAGGCACACAAAATAATTATTCTGTTCTACAGTAAGCAAAACCAAGTTCAACACAGGTTGAATACATGAGCTTTAATTCTATAAATTTTTAGAAAAAGTGATCATTCTTAACATAGAAATGGATATGGGCAGATTACATGCAGTATTCCCAAAAGAAAAAAAAATGTAATGCCAGAATCCAAATCAGAGCTGAGGTACAACAAATGCATATCTGGCAGGATTTAACCAGCAGGTTTAACTGTAGGTTTGAGTTAAAAACTTTATAAAGCTGCATTTTGATATCCACATAGATGACAATGGAAAAATGTCATGTGGTGCTTTCATGTTTTCCCATAACTTGTAGACATTTGGGGTCAACATATGAAAGTATCACATAGGATGGAGATTGACCCTTTATTATATTTGTCATTAGAACACATTAATTATTTGAGTTTAACTCTACTTTTTTGGAGTTGTAACATAATGGTGCAGCAAAAGTAAAAACACTAATGACTTCTGTCAATATGTTCTTTAGGACAGTAGAAGAGAAATCTGAATGATTTCAGAAATATACAGAGTGAAAGTCATCCTGCTCTCTGCCTCTGCACTCTCTCCAAGGGCTGCAGAGAGAATGTGTAATCCTGCAAGCACCACTTTGTGCTTTTCAAGATGAAAGATAGAGCTATCTTCTTGCACTGCCAAGTACAGGAAGTGATGCTACTCTGGGACAAAAGAAGGCCTTTCAACCTCCTTACCATCTTTGAGGTACCTGCAGTAATCAGACCAGTGTGTTTAGAAGACAATTCCATTTTTTCTTTACTCAGTGCTTTCCCAGATTGTTAGAATTTACTAAATGCTCCCCAGGGGTCAACTTTTTGTAGCAGCACTGTGAGTTATGCAGTAACTACCATTGCAGAACTTTCACTGGTACTAAAAAAATTACATTCCCTTTGATTTCATAGAGCAAACAGAACAGTGTCCTCTACAGCGTCTCCAACTCCAACAGTACAAAGAATGAGAATGACTCAATGTCCTACTTCAGATTCAAGAGAATGCAGACATTTCTCTTGCTGTTAAGAAAAAAAATCAAAAAAGATAGAAAGGAAAATAAGCTTTATGCTCGAGCTGAAAAGATGTGGCAGGCAATGTAAATTGAGCATTCTTGGCAGGTAACTCCTTCCCAGTGTTTATGGGTCAGGTTGTCAGACATGAACAGCAGGGTCAGCCAATGTCTTTTCTACAATATGTGACATACTTTTCTACTTGTAAAGATCTAAGTGATTCTGTGCTCTAGTCACCTTATCCCTGTTTTGTCTATCTACAAGAGACAGAAAGCAGGATCTCTTGATCTTAACATAAGAATCATTTGCTAAAGAATGATATCCTAGATTTAAGTACAGAATCTACAGACTTCTCAGATTATTTTTTTTTTCAAACAAAGTATTGTTTGCTTTTTTGTGGATTCCTGTATTCATATTCTATCATAAATTTTTTCATCTAGTTAGGTTATTATGTAAGCATAGATAAATTTTAAATTATTACTCTTCAAATACTATTTTGTGGAAGAATGAAGGAAACTATGGAATCATGAAGATATTTGTTACTTATAAACAGAAATCCACTGTCAGTGAGGCACTTTAAATTACTCATCTACTGCTACACTCTCAAAAAGTTGTAGGACTCATCTAAATTCTTTTGTGCATCTGCTAGACCCAGGCAAATGCATGAGATAGACTAGGAAACCTAATATTAGCAGTAGACACCTTTAGCACAAGCAGTTGAATTGCTCACCTGTTTCTAAGCAGTGTGAAAGACTCAACTAGCATCAGCATCTCAGCTTGGAGATGTTGCTTTCATTACCTTAGTACCGACAGTGCAGGAATAGGGATGAAGTTGAAGTTATGGTTCTCTGAAAAATATATCTTGTGTAAGGAAAGGAAAATCCATTGCTACTTAAGATACACACTACTATTAGAGAATTATTTTGAACAGTAAATCTTTTTGCACTTTCAAATCCTCTATTAATCAAATTCACTTTTTTTTCTGCAGTGTCTGGAAAAGAAAAAAAAGACTATTTTGCAGCAGCTCTAGAATCCTCAAATTACAGTATCTTCTTCTAAGCCAAGATCATTAATTAGAACAAAATCCTATGTAATTATGACTTAATGTAATTCTTCCCACCAGAAAGGCCATTTTCTTTTTTTTCTCCTCTTCTGATTCCACTACTCAACACAGACCATTGGAGTTATGGCAGTTTGAGCCCAAAAGAATTTACAAAGAAAATCTCTTTCTGGATTGTTCTTTCTTTCATTTCTTAGTCCAACAGAATTGTTCACCAGCTTTCTCAAAACTGATTAGAAGGCAACATCTTAGGATGGAATAGGTTTCTAGTCAGTTATTTGAGTTGCAATGTTTGTAGGCTGCTATAACCTCCAAGTCCACTTGCAGATCAGGAATAGTAGCCAAAACTGCTTCAGACAAGAATCAATGACTTTGAAGTCACTTGATGAGCTGGTTAAAAGAGCTAACCACAAAAATTCAGAACTCCTCAATGAACTGCCATTTAAACTAATTAAATTAGACATTTAATTAGTCAACTTTAATGTGTAATGCAAGTTCTGAATAATCAGGAAAGAGCTGATCAGAGCTGGTGTAAGATCTTACCTCTATTTTTATATGCCTTATCTAGTGTGTGCTGCAGTTTTCAGAATAACTGTGACATTTGTTTTGTGTGAAAACATAGAGAAATATCAATATTTCAACAGGGAGGCTGATCCAGTTTTTATTTAGATCAATTTAAATTCTACCTTTCTTCCAAAAATATATCAAGCCCCTAATAAATAAAACTTTATTTTACTTAAATAAATTACGAAATGGTACTATTCCACAGAAGTTAAAAAATACACTTTTTTTTTTTTTTTTTTTTTTTTTGAAATGTCAGGTTCCTTCCATTTTCAACAGACAAATTATCTTCACATTTTAATTTTGTACTTACTGGCAAAACGTTGTGTATATATACAAGGTTCCTCAGTATGCTGATCTGTACTTGCATAACTATTCTCAGACTTCACTTAATTATATACCCCACCATGTGTTGCTTTGTATCTGAGTAGTACTACTTTACTGCTAGGAATATTGAACAATGAAAGGCAACACTCTTTTGTTTGGTTACACAGTATGCTGCACCTGAATTCAGTCTCTCCTCACAGGTCCCCCCTCCTGGTTTCTGAATTATATCCATTACAAGTGTTTCAAAGAAGGGCACTTACAGTCATCGTTGCTGTAAAACGTTAGGGCTGGTGTGTGGCTTTTTGTGTTTCCTGTATCCAAGAATTCCTCCCAATAGTCAGGGAAAAAAAAAAGGGGGGGGAGGGGGGGGGTCTGGAAGAGAGAGAGAGAGGGAGGGAGGGAGGGAGGGAGGGAGGGAGGGAGGGAGAGAGGAATGAAAATAATAGAAGAAGCTAAAGAAACTACAGAGATTTTGAAGATTTATTTCAGGTCCATTTTTTTTTTACCCTGCTACGATCACTAACTAGCAATTGAGATGAGGAAAGAATCATTGGAAATAACTATTTGTCTACAAATTGTATTTCTTGGATATCTAACACTGTTACTCTAGAAGAAATTGGTTACATAAAAATCAGTGAAAAAAAACAAGCAGTGACTAAAAAATAACAAAGACTTCAGTCCAGTTCAGTTGCATGAGAGTTCAGAACATGTTTTGTATATCTGAAAAGCTTTTTCATTGTACTCAAAATATACAGAACTTCCTAACCTCACATGTGTCAGTCAATGACAGATTGACTAACCAATCCAGCAATTATATCTTTATATAAGCAGTTTTATTTTATTTTATTTTTCTTAGAATTATTTATAACAGTCTGATTTTGAGAAGCAAACTGACAATGTCCAGATCAGTGAGACAGATGGGATTTTTATTTGGTCAGCATCATTCTTTACTAGCCAGAGAAGCTGTGAATGCTATGCTACTGAAGTTAAATGAAAAACACTCACTGATTTGTCAGCTTGGTGTCAAGTTGAAAATGGGGATATATTAGAAATGTCCCTGAGACAGGAAGATATTTAAATGCCTCAATTCAATAAAAGTTCACTTTAATTTATGGCTCATTTTGTATAACAGTATGCTCAATTACATTCCTAAAACAAAAACCTTAAAAAAAAAAAAGAAAAAAAAAGACAGAAACATGCTGAAGTTAAATAATTACTCCTGAAAAATGAAGCAATCTGTCAATCATTTCTAATCAACAAATACTAAAATTAAACACATTTTCAATAATAATATTCACATTTCAACATAGTTCCACTTCTGTCTTTAAGCTTTTAATTAATGATTCTGAAGTCAAAATGCTGAATCATGAACAGTCCATAAGAATTTTTCTCTGGAAAAGATGATAAATTCTTGATTCTTAACTAATCAAAAGTTTAGTTGGTTTTCAAAGAACACATCCCTTTAAAGGAGGATCAAACAATCAAAATTAAAAGCTTTTTTACCTCATTTTGAGCACTGTAGAAAGTGAATAACTGATAAATAATTTCTAAAATCTAGACTGTAGATTGTGGTTCCATGGAAATTATAGTATTAACA
Organism: Callipepla californica brunnescens; assembly: GCA_023055505.1. NCBI lineage: Eukaryota > Metazoa > Chordata > Aves > Galliformes > Odontophoridae > Callipepla > Callipepla californica. The sequence continues at coordinate 61,877,356 of JALIRH010000002.1, read as the reverse complement.
ATAAAATTACAGAGAATGCTAGGGGGGTAAATATTGACCTTTTTATTCACACTTTATTCCAAGAATATATTTTCCTTCTCATAATGAAGATATATACAAAAAATGGTGAAAACAGTGCTGATTTATTCAGTAGATAAAGAAGACAGTAAAATGTAAAATTCAGAGTAGCTGGGGAAAAAGTACATATAATTGATTGTTTCTCAGGTTAATAAGTCAAAGCTTAGACTCAGATGAAAACTAAGTTCTGAAGGGTTTCTGTCTACCAACTAGGTTTGCAACAAAACTTTTCCAGTTTGCAAACATTTCTAAATATTTCTAAATATTTCTCGGTCCTGCATTTTGAAGATAGTTTGACAGTTACCAAGACTACTTGAAATCTGTATTAAAAGAGGCTCCAGTACTTAAAAAGATGAAAATGGACTTACATACAGGGGAAAAAAATGCATGCAAGTATGCAAATACCTGCAACTATCTCAGTGTTTTTCAGAATATCCTCTGTGAAGATTTCCAGTGTGTTTAAAGGTCACTATATTAGGTATTTTGTGTTGTTGCTGGCTTATCTAAAAGACATGTAATATCCTTTGCTGACACGGTCTTCTCTTTTTTCAAATTCTTGCATGTGCTGTCAACATAAAGTTTACAGTTTTATTAAATCAAAGTGCACTTCATTTTCAAGCTAGATATAGTTTACTGTATGGCTTTATTAACAAATATTTCCTCCACTGTTTTTAAAATAAAATTACATGACATTTATTTTTTGTATAGCTGAAGGGAATTGAAATTTGAAAATTAAAACTTTCCTAAGAACTTCATATTTTTCTAGATGAATAATTGCAAATTCTGTCCAGTGATCTTGACTTAGCTGAACATAGACCAACAATGATGGTACCTTTTGCAGTGCGCCTCATCTGCAATTTGAACAGGCTCTCCCAGTTTTCCAGCATGACAGGAAAAGATATGAGCAGTTCCTTGCCATCTCCTTCCCTAAAAAGCTATCCACAAGAGGACAAAATACAGTATAGACTGAAAACACAAACAAAATATCAAGAAAAGACTTAATATAGATACCTGTTTCATAATTGGATTTTGACATGGACTGGAATTTTTCTGAATTGCGACTATTATGGTATGCAGAAATTCATTAGTCTAACATAGTTAAATTTTGTACAAATTGTGTACTCCTATAAGACTTAACTGACAGGCAAAAAGATATTGCAAGCTAACAAAAGTGACTACAGAGTAGTACGGCTCATAAAGACTGATTTGAACAAACGGATTTTGTTTTAGAGACAAAGGAAAAGATGCCTATCGTGCAACAACTGTAATAGTACCTTCAAGTGCTAAATAAGGAGCCTATCTTGCAAGAAAAAATGCATACTAAGTTTGCAACTGATTTTAAATTAGAAGGAGCTGTTGACTCCCTGGAGGGTGGAGAAGTCTTTTTGGGAAATCTTGGCCAATTAGAGGACTGAACCATCATCAGTGATAAGAAGTTTAACACAGACAATTGCATGAGGCAACACTGAATGTATGTGGAGACTGGGGGACAGAAGAATGGTGAGTAGCCCCATGCAGAGAATTCTGGAGATACTGATGAAGGCAAGCTGAATATGAGTTAACAATGTGCACTGTCAGCCAAAAGGGTGCATCTAGCACAGCACTACCATCTGAAAGAAGGAAGGGATTATCCCACTCTGCTGTGCACTGGTATGGGCTCAGCTTGAGTACTGTCTGCAGTTTTGGAAATCGAAGTATAAGGATATGAAACAGAGTATGTAAACAAGGGCTATGAAGATGGTGAAGAGCCTAGAGGGCAAGATGAGGACTAGCTATCTATGATTAAGACAGTATAAAATCTAACGAGAATTTCTGCATCTTGTTTTTGGTCTTGCTATGACTATATGATTTAGGTACTCAGGTTTTTCAAAACTGACTTAGGCCATAAATATGATTTTTCTTATTATATATTAACATCTAAATTATTCTGGTTATGAACCAAATGGGAAATAAAAGAAGAAAAATTAAAATATTAAGAAAAAAGGAGAAGAAATAAAGCAAAATAAGAGAGGAGGTTCGTAATGAAAGAAATATAGCATCAAGGCTTTTGAATTGAATGTTGAGCTTCATGTGTTTGTCATAATTTCAAGGTAGAGACAGTTCAAAAATTGTTTGTTTTTTGTTTTAACAAAACAAGAATTAACCTTGCCTCCATTCATTTGCAACATCATACATTCTTTAAGTGCATCATAATGGGGGGATTTTATGTAGATCCTTTCCTTGCACTATTCAGGGTAAATGAAGAATGGAATTTGAGTAATGATCAAGTCTTTGATATTGTGGTTATTTTTATTGTGTCCCTAGGCCTCACTCATGCACACTATTCAAACCCTGAGCTGAAGACAGAATTATTAATTTCTTTCTGGTCTTCCCTACTGTGCATGTTACATGAAGCTCTGTGAGCTTCAGGAAGGTTAATTTGTCTTTGAAGTAACAGGGTAACATATCCCACTTCACTGACAGTTAGCACATGTATACAGGCAACAGTCAACTCTGAGCCAATTCAGCCCTGAGTTGTGTGGTTGTTTTTTTTTTTTTGTCACATTTCATAATTTGCATACCGACGCATGGCACTCATTCACTTCAATTGCAGCTGTGACTGCTCAGTGCTCCTTCATCTTAGTCCCCAGAATCTCAAGGTGGGCATGCAGAAATAAGAAGCACACAGTTACTGACTATCTGTGAAAAAAAAAAAACAACGTGTAAGGTAAACATCACACAGAAACTCTAGTAAAGTCAGAGTTGAACTTGTATACTCTAAGCAGGAACTTGGATACTTTGAGGGAAATAAATCCTTCGTCTTCCAACACTTGTAAGAAATAAGGCACAAGTACCACATACAATGTCATCATTTATTTCTCAGGCTTAAGCAGGAGGACACCCCTAAACTAGGACAATTTTGTCTCTTGAGAGAAATGTGAGTTTGAGTTAAAAACACACATTCACCTGAAGTAGAGCTTGCTCATAACTGGGTGAATGAAAGGAATGAATTAAGATAACAGGCAAATTTAATTATAATATTTTTCAACTTTCAACCCCTTCATTGTTGTTTCAGCTCATCACTTCCTTCTTTGCTCTTTTTTTTTTCATGTTCCTCCAGATTCTGAATAGATTATTTTGTGCACCTAGTCCCTTTGCTTGTATGTTCATGCTCTGCAGATGCCATCTATGCATTTAGTCAGCTCAGTGCACTAAATGCTACTTATTTTGAAAGTTTATATGATTATACAGTGTACAGTATACAATAATCTTTTGATTAAGGTTATGGTGTCATCCACACTGTGAAATAGATATCAGTTGTATAGTTTCTAGAGCCCACTATGATATCGTGCACATATGCAGCTAGAAGAAAAATGTTGACCCAGAAATACTTAAAATGTAAAGCTTTGTTTTACTCTATTTTCAATGATTACAAAATCTCTGAGCATACCCAGAACTACAATTGTTCTAAATATTGCTAATTTTTTGCACATTATTCAGCATTAGACTGCATAGTTACATTACTGTGAAAGAGGTTCCACTGATACTCTCAAGTTTGAAAGTAAGACTTTCACATATTTTTTCAGCATTGTTATCAAAATAACATTTTTTGAGCTACACTAGTGCTGTATCTACTAAACCTGAAACAATATTATAAATCAAGCTTGGTCATAGATTTCTATATGTTTTAATTAATTATTGCAAAGATATTAATACAAGAGATGTTATTGCAAAGACATGCTAGAAGAAGCTTATAGAAGCATTTAGTATAACCAAGTCAAACTGTAATCCTCAGTGAAGAATCCAACCTTCTTTTTTACTTATAAATCAGATATTTATTCAGAAAATGCAAAATTCCTGTCAAAATATTAAGACAATCCTCGAAAAAACATTAACACTGAGAAAGAAATGAAAATATTAGACAAGCTTTCTTTCTGTTCCACTGTTTTAGAGTATATATGTATGCATGCTCAAAATCTCTCACCTCAAAGTTTGTGAAATTCACTTGAATATATAATGCTATTCACAACAATGGTTACAAATAGCAGTGATTATGATTACTTAAGTTTGATTACTCAGGTGTCCAGTGTCCTCACAAATGATTAGGTCAGTCTTACCAATGTCTTCATAAAATAGTACTATGGGGCAGAAACTGCTACTGCTTTTGTGAGTGCATCTGCCATGTCTGGTCAGAGCAGCTGCTATAAGAATAAAAACCTTGCAGTAATTATGACTAAGGACTTTCTCTGGCCTGCCTTCACAGCTAACAAACAAAAAAAAAAAAAAAAAAAGGAAAAAGTTTAAAGACAAGATGTAATTCTCCTATATAACAGAGCAATACTTTGGCACTCATAAATAAGTGGTGAGTATCCCTCAAAATGAATATAACTCATGTTCTTGTTGAAAAAATGATTCAAGCTCTGAATTTCTATGATATAGAAAAATAGCAGTGGGACAGAGAAAGATGTAAGCCTCATTCACACCTCTGCAGACAACAGCTCTTTCCTTAGTTAGGAATATGGTAAAACTCTGTTAGAAACCTAATCTTAAAGGCCAATTTCACTTAGAGATGTCTCCTTGGCATTATGCCACCAATGTAATTGAAAACCTGAGTTATTCATCTATATCGCAGAAGATTATTTGTCTCATACAGGCAAGTACAATGGATTGGCTTTCACGATATTATGACAAAGTATGAACATGTCATATGGCTGCCACATACTGTAATACCACCTGAATTCACTGTATTATGAAAACAGAAAGTACCTAAGTACATTTAAATTTCCTTTTTCCACAAAACACACTTTCATGCCAGTGATTCCAAACCATTACCCAATGTAAACATTGAGATACTACATGAAAGAAAGAAAGTGGAGCCCTTTTAATCTAATTCTATCGGTCAACTCAGTCTTGGATCATCCAGTAGTCCAAACATATCTTACAGACCGCAAACTATAAAACACTAGAGATGAAAAGTAACTTACTAATCGATAAAATCTCCACGAGACAATGAGCTTGAAGCTGTTTGACTTAAAGAAGATTTCAGTTAGTACTACATTAATTACATTAACATTCTCATAATTTTCTTCTCAATCATTTAAGGGATAAGATACATTTGACAAAACAAGAAGTCAGGCTCTCTTTCATCTGAAATGATTTTCTATCTTCTTACATAGAGAACACGTTGCATAACATTCTATTGCATAGTATTCTAGATTATTAACTATAGTACAATAGATTTTCAGTGCTAGCTACACAAAAGACCCTTTTGACTGCATAGTCTTGTGAAGATGCATTTGATATATTTCTGGAGTAGTCTCAGAGAAATAATGTCTTGTAATTGTAATGCTATTACACAATAACCTTTCTAGGTTCTTTCTCCCTTGCAATTTTATCTTACGCTATTCCACGGCCTTTTTAAGGGGAATAAGCAATTTCTTTCAGATCCAGCGTGAAGTACATTGTGAATAAGATAAAAAACATGTAGAAAATATTTTTTCCAATACAGAACTCACATTCAGAAACATAAACAAATAGTATTCCAAATGGGACCTTGCCACCACTTTATTTATTTATTTATTTAACAAAGAATCTGCTTCAAGTAACTTTTCATATTTGACTGACTGACACTTCTGGATAGAAACATTAAGCCATTGCTTCATGCAGAGAGATTTTTATTTTGCCAGCTGACCAGCTTTCTGCAGGACAAGGCAGCCCGTTACCAGTACATGTACAAGATCCTCATGGGACCAAAGCACTTCAAAATCATTGTTGACTGGCAGCGCAATACCTTTCATTTCTCACCTTTATTGAGCTTAACATCAGAGCCTCAGTAGTCATGATTTTCCCCAGAGGGTAGAAGAGATGTGTAGTCATGGGGATTGGAAATTGAGCAGTGATGAACACGCATAGCCTTTTTATGATTTTGGAGGAGGACTCTATCAGAAACTTTTACTGCTGTACTAATAAGATACACATTTCTGGCCCAAAACATGAGCATGAGTGTCTTCCACTATAGTTCTGTGGCAAATTTCAGAAGTCAATACCCTGTCCATAGATAGTATGACTATTGAAAAGTTTCCAGTCATGACTCATCTGTTAGAAACATTGAAAAGAGGGAAAAAAAGAGGTAGTAAATACTTCACATAAACTGTATAATTCATATCTTAAATTACAATTGATAATTCTTATGTAAGATATGCTACATGAAAACGTTTTCTACAGCAGAAAAGACAGATTTTACACCAAGTTATGGTACACATTCAATGCTCAGATTCATACAAAGTGCTTCATCATGGACAAGACACATTAATCAATGTGAAATTTAACACTTATAGCATAGAGTGGATCTTTTCTATAACTCTGGTTTTAATATTTGAGAGAAGCATATAGCCTGAGGCAGCAAATAAATAAATCAAACATAAATATTACTTAACCAAGTTTAAGGATTTTGTCCATTAAATCCAACTTCTAATAAATACAAAATCTGTATTCATATATTATTAACAATATTTATTATTCTGTATGTTGTGATATTATTTTAAGATTTAGTTAGTTTACTTAATTACAAGGAATTTGGGGGGATTATATTTTTCTAAATATCAAATTGATAAAGTTTAGTTTGCCTATTAAAAGGCTCAATTTGGAATGAACAAAAATGCAGAGAATGGAAAAGGGATCTATTTTAGTTTTCTTCTTTCCTACTAAACCAGGTGATGCTTCTTAGAGGTTTTTTCCTCTTGTCTAATTTACATTTAACTTGACTGCTTATAATATGTCTCTAATTTGTAATTTCATCTGATTACTGATGACGTACATGCATTTGAGCTGAATCCTATAATCAGCCTTCATTTTCAAGAATGACTTAGAATTTTGGTTGCCCATCTGAAAAGGACCTGATTTCTTTTATAAAAATTATTGAAACACTCACCATCTGAACCTGTAAAGACCCCTATAGCATTTATCTTACAACTGAATCACTCAAAGTCATTGGCTACTTCAGATTATTTAGCTCCTTTAAAGACTTCTGCTTTTCTTTTGCAGTTTTCTTTGTTTATGAATACATAGATCATTGTCTCCTTTAAAGTAATTGGAACTGTGGTAATAGAAAACCTCTAATGCAACATAATTGTTCTTATATTTAGGGGATCATTTTAATCATTTAAATCATACTTGATTTACTATAGTCATTTCTAACTCAGAAATATTGCTATGATTATGGTATGACATCAATGGAATAGACCATTACCAAGGGAAAATGCCCTTTTTTTCCCTGTAAATAATGATGAGAACAATGGGAAGCATAAAATTATAAAACAAATAAATGCTAAGAGGCAGACAGAAGGATTCTTTTCCATTTAGATGTCATTAAGTCAGTAAAAAAGTTCTCTGTAGCTATGTCAGATGTCATGTATGCATGTAATCATCTGGAAGGCTGCACTAAGTAAGATAAAAGTTGCTTCTCATAGCCTTGTGGAACTACTGCACTCCCATTGCCAGAAATGACAGAACTTTCCCATTTCTTCATCCAGTAGAACATACTACCCATGTGGATAAAATTATTTTTAATTTGGTACTCTTTGTGTACTTTTTTCTCCCTTATGATTATCAGTTAATATGGTCTGTTTGGCAGTCTGAATTATTAACATGCATTCTTTTCACATTCATCTTTGTCTCTGCCTTGTGAAGATATTTGTTGTCAGCTTAGTGCAATAAGTACTTGCTACATGGCTTTTCACCATGAACAGTATTAGGATTTCAGTCAGAGAACTTCTCTCATCATAGGTGCTTATTGGGTTGTTTTGAACATCTAATGCAGTCAAGGTTCATGTCTTGTCTAAATAGTATTAATATACATAAGCAGAAAATAGGAATGAGAGATGGGAATATTTACTGCAAGAGAAAGATTCTTTAATAAACTGTAAAAACCTTCTCTACTGCAAATATATATATTACTATGAGTAATCTGTAGAACATTAAAATACATTTTTTGTCTGGTTCAACATTTTTTTTTCACAGAAATCTATATAAATACATTCTAAGCACATTCTTAATGCCATCCTCCTAATGTCTCTTTGGAAAAAAAAATACAATATTTTAATATAAGATGCTAGACCATAGTAATTTGTAGCAGGCAATAGCGGGTGCAGTAAGATAACTGAATAACTATTTTCTTCTCAGGCTCTATAAGAGGGAGAGATAAAGGAGAAAACAGAAACAGCTTAACTCACCAAAAATCAAACCACTGCATTGCCCTCTTAGCCACTGAGTGTTTTGGAATAAAAGACTGAAGATTATATCAGTACAATAGAGGCTCCCTGCTCTCTCTCTACAATCAGAAGCTGTACACTGTGACAAAAAAAAAAAAAAAAAAAAAAAAAAAAAAAAAGCAGCATTACACCAGTTCTTCAGCCAGTAGAAATCAGAACAGGTAGAGAGGTGTACAGAACAGAGAGAGAGGGAAGGGTTAAAAGCATCATTGCAGCCATTAGAAAGAAAAGTTGAAGCAATACAAGCACAGTAGTCTTCTCACTCTCTCTCTTTCCCCCCCCCTCCTTCTTTCCCCACTCCCCTCTTCTCAAGCTGGATCAGTGTGTAGGGAGGGTAGTCATCACGCCACCCTGAGCAGCAGGAGCTGACGCTGGATGAAGCTGCCAGGTAGCTGGAAAAAGGCACAGAAGGCAGCTGATATCCACTTTTCAACGTGTTTTTTTTTTTTTTTTTTTTAATAGTCTGAATCTGGACTTCATGCAACACAGTGCCTGAGACAGCTCGTCTAAACCTCACTGTATTGCAATACTCTCTCTTCCCAAAGAAAAAGACTCCACTGAGTAGCAGAATGCTGCCAGTGTCGCAGCTACAGCTACAGTACAGAGCCTTTTTGTAACATTTTTAAAATCTCTTTCTGTTCATATGTTTAAAGATTCATAAACACTCATATAAACATTCTTCCTTTTTTTGAGGGTACTTTTGGCTTTTGTTACCCTGATGTGACTACTTCTTCGTCTTGGAATGATGGGGATCTTTCTAGCTTATGTTGGATTCATTTTTTTTTCAGTTATGTATATTCAGCAAGGACTGTCTACCCAAGGTAAGATCATTTATTGTCAAATACATGTGTGTGTGTTTCCATGCTAAAATATAATGATGACAGGACTGGGGAGGGTGGAAGAAGAGGATAAAAAGCAGGGAAAACAAATGCAAAATGTAGGAGATGAAGACACCAAACATCAGGTTCAAATTTATCTTAAAAAATTGCTTGTAAACAGGGACAGAAGCAAAAAGTTTCCTCAAAGTGAAAAGAAAACAGTCTTCTTTTACTTGATTGGGAAGAAGAAAATAAGAGGCACCTTGCAAAAGAATTGAGGAATGCTGGTGAATGGTGCTTTCATTTTGCATGTCTGTGTATATACGTGTCTGCAGAAAATAAACACACAACAGTGCATGCATAATTATTGCATTTCAACCAAGTACCGGATGGTTAAATCTACCGCCGCCCTGAAAATATTGCAGTACTCTTTCATGCTACATCCCTTTTCTTCTCCTATTATACTGCCATCCCCAGTGTCAGACCTTCATTTCCATTTTGTGATTATGTATATTTCTGGGAGAAAATAAACAGATAAATAAATAAATCAGAGAGGGAGAAAGACAAAATCGACTTCTTTTAAGATCTCCTCCTGCCTTCCTTTTCTTTCTGTGTACCCCCCCCCCCCCACCTCCCCCTCACCGCTCCCGTACTCTCTCCTCGCAGTAAGGCGCGCCTTGCATTTCAAGCAGCCCTGGCGCTGCGGGAGCCGGTTGTTTGGGACCGCGAGGGCTGCGGAGCCGCTGTCAGCACCACGGACAGCTCTCGTGGGGCCGTTTCCGCGCTGCCCACTCGCTGTCTGCCCACCGCCCCCTGCCCTCCGCTCCCGGCAGCTGGCTCCACGGGGCTGGGTGACCCCGTGCCGGGTAGTGCCTGGCGCTGCAGAAGGGGATCACAGTGGTAGCATTCCCCTTCATCTCCCCTCACCGCTCACACGAGTTGACCAGAAGGGGGAAGCAGGCAAAAAGAAATAGAAATAAAGCAAACTTGCAAGACCTAAAGACACAAAACGCAAAGCCCTTTTGCCAGTTTGACCAGGTGACAAGCAAACGCTGACTGGGGAGCTTGTGTGCGTGTGTGTGTATGCGTGCGTGTTCTTGGGGGTGTGTGGGCAGCACAGGAAGGGACACGGTAAAAAAAGCTAGTAGTTTTGTTGATGAGTAGTTGTACCATAACTGTGAATGTGTGTGTGGTGGGGGGAGAAGTAAAGCTGTTTAAGCGTTTTTCTAAATTATCCCATCAATTCCAGATTAGCTAGGAAGACTGGATAAGGAGACAGAAAGAGGGGAGGAGGCACCAGTATTATTTCCTTCGCAGCATAATTTGCTCTAGTCAGTCTAACAATCCATAACAGAAAACAACACTGCAGACTCTTTTAAATAAAATTTCGTGTTCTTGAAACATACGTTTCCTTCATCACATGGTTTCATTGCAGTCCCCCCTTGTTTGACCATCATGTTTCATCATGATGCACAATTTAAAGTGAATTATGTGAAAGAATGAGAAGGAAGTCATATCTGAGACTTAAAGAAATACCAGTGTCCTAGACTATGTAGATCAAGATTAGTTTTTAAACCCAAGTGGAATATGGAGATGGAAAATCCTGTTCGTGAAAGGACAGAGCTACAGAGGTAAAGGTTACTACTATAAAGTGTATGTCCATAGTGATAAGTAAAAGATGTATTACTTTTAGTTTGATTACATAAGCAGAGTTTCTCAGAAAGAGTAAGTAACTCAGGTAAAACCCTTAAAGTGGGCACTTCAACCCACTCCTCAGAAGAGCACCTATTCCAATAGTTGTTCCTGGCAGCCAGAGAAGCTTTAACAATTTACACATTCTAGTTCAGCCCTCCAAAACACAACAGATCAGCCTGCTGTGTTTTTTCCACTTCCAAATTGGTCTTGAACAAAATACCACAGTGATTTTGGTGAAATACTGCATTCTGCCCAAGGATATTTGAACCTAATTAAATGAAACTTTAGAAGCCCATGGGAGCAAGCAGTGAGGTCTGTAACATTTCCCTTGAACAGAGCTTAGACTGCTAGGAAGATGGATTTGTACATAAGGGAGAAAAGGCTTACTTGAGTTTTAGAAAGACCGGGGTAGATAATGTGTGGAGAAACTGGAAAAACAGAATAGAGAGGGAAGGGGGGTGGGAAAATGGGGAAATAAATACAGAAAGGGAGGAAGGCAAGATAAAAGGAGAGAATAAACAGTGTGCAGATAGCAGAATCCCAACACAGTGTGCATTTGTTTTGCAGCAAAATTCACTGAGTTTCCACGAAATGTCACGGCAACTGAAGGGCAGAATGTGGAGATGTCTTGTGCTTTCCAAAGTGGCTCCACTTCAGTGTATCTTGAAATCCAGTGGTGGTTTCTGCGGGCTGCTGACGACCAAGAGGCTGGAGCTGAGGTGACAGGAGCTCAGGTATCGATCCTCTGTCATGGGGTTCCTAAACTACCAGGAACATCACAGGAATGGATAGAACAGGAGGGAGAAAAAGTGGGAGGAAGAAGGAAGAAGCAGAGGGAGGTTCTGGGTCTCCTCAGGCACTTAATTTCAATTTGTGAAAGAACAGTGCAGGAACCTGTAGAGAAAAATTCCCATCTCAAGGAATGACACTTCTGGCACGTACTTTTTCCTTTTTTTTTTTGAGGATAGAGACAGTGAAAGCCAATGCAAAAAAAAATCCATACAATAGCACAGTTTCAGCCCTCCTAGTGGGACAGAAAGGAGTCTTGTCCCAACACCATCCCCTGGGGGAACCTCCCGCTTGCCACCTCCACACCTCTCGGGGCTTCCACCCACCCTGGCGGCCGGCGGGTCTCAGTCTCCGAGATGGAGATTGGGCTCTTCCCTTTGCGGCCCGCAGGTGGCAGACGCGCAGCGCCGCTGCCCTACTATGCGGCGGCACCTCAGCGGGGAGCGGGGAGCGGGGAGGCCGCGGCGGGCTGGGGCCAGAGAACTACGGCGACGCTCCTTTCCCTGCAGGTGGAGCTCCTGCCCGAGAGGGACCTGGAGAGCGACGGCACGAAGATAAGCGTAAGTGCCCCCAGCCCGCCATCTGGGCGACTGTTTCCCAAACCAGAGTCGTGTTGGGCGCTGCTGGCAGGCTTGTCTTAGGGAGTCTGCTCCCCAGTGAGCCCCTGGGCATGGAGGCATACGCAGGGGTGACTCTGGTGGTAGATCTTTGATAGAACCTGTTTCCATGTCGCAAAGCAGACAGTCTTTGCCCATCATGCTGTTTTTTGATTGCATTTACCTCGGGAGACTGCTCAGGCCGATTTAGCACTCTTAAGCTATTTTTAGGGCTGAACTATGGCCTGAAGCTGCACTTACCTTCAGTTTGGTGTACAGCTATTTAAATGGGTGCTTTCCCAGCTTACTAACCACTGACAGGAAAAAAAACCCCTGGTACTGAGTACAAGACCTCCCCATTGGGAGTGAAGTCTGCTGAGAGAGGGATCTTGCCAACAAATCTCTTTTTGAGGAAAGTCAGGTACTGACACTACTCTCCATTCTGATATTAAATCAAAATGTGTCAACAAAATTATGAACAACTTTGCTCCAACCCTTGTCCAGGACAAGGATGCAAGGGCCCTCATAACCCAAGTCAGGCATGAAAATGGCCCCTTGAACTTAGAAGAGTTCAGACTCTTCATTTGGCAACCGAAGATACGTACAGTGGTGGGATCGTGCTCACTGCAGTGGAAAGACACAAATACTTAGTGAAGACTGCAACAAGAATACTTCTTCAGAGCTCAAAGGAATTTTCCCTTTCTCAGGCACAATCTCTTAGGGAGTGCAGTCAAGGTTATAACTACCAGTAAGACATAGCAACAAATACAGTCAAATCATTTCCATTAAATTCTTTACTCTTCTTTGCTTCCATGCCCATGAACAGATAGCCAAGTAATTACATCAAGTGTAAGTGCAGCTAGATATAACTGAACAGCATTTATAAAATCGAACATGCACTTCTACATATATACTATACATATTCTGATGTTACTTAAATTTACTATAATATTTCTCAGAATACTCTATGAATTATTTGTGTTATGGATCATATCTTCAGCTACATTTGTAGACCAACTTGCAAACAAGGTCTATATTTAGCCTTTGGAAACAGTTATCCTAGATTTTGTGCTAGCAGGCAATTTATTCCTTATTGTAACCAATGTATTCAAAATCCGCGTAGCAATCAAGATCAGTAACACAGTATGGCTGGTTAAGCTTTCCCTATCTTTCAAGTTGAATCTCTATCTTTTTTTATGTATGGTAATAATTTCGGATGGGGTATTTATACAGTGTTTTTATAAGTTTGCATAATACATTAGGGTGACAGACTAAACACTCTTGGCAAATGTAGCCTTCTTCTTGATAGCATAAAAACACTACTCATTAAGGAAAGTATCTTCATGAAGAGGAAAGTAAATTTTCAAGTATGTTTACTAAATTCTTAAAAGAGATGGTAAAATCTATGCACTGAATTTTTAAATGGTATTGAAGAACACAACTTCTGATAGTTTTAAATGGGATTATTTCTAAATGTCAAGCACAAACCCAAAAAGTTATCCTAGTCTCTTTTTGTGCACTACTGTTAAGTGCAGAATTTGCATGTAGTCTAACATAAGCAGACCATGGCCTGCAGATTTTATCTCCATCATGTGGCTCATAATTAATTTTTTTAATCTTTTAGCTGAATGTGAGCTGTTCAGTAGAGATACATCGTTTTTTTTGAGTATGGCTTAAATAACTATCTAGCACTTTCCATGAGGGATGCTCTGAAAGTAATGCCTTCTCTTTTATTATGTGAGCCCATAACATCAATGGCATCCATTGACACTTGCTGAACATTTATGGAGACTGAACTATGGATGTGAGTACAGTCAGGTGGTGGGTTGTGCATTTCAGTAGTGGCAACAATGATTTGAAAGACAAGCCATATTTCAGATAGCCATACACAGCCATCACACCAATAAATGAAGAGAGTCTTGATCAGCTCATCTTTGCAAATCAGCAGACTACGACCAGGGAATATTGGCTTCAGTGTACTGGAAATGGTGGCAACATTGGAATATCACAAAGTTTACACCAGATGAGTCCCATCAGTGCTCACAGAGGAACAGAAAGAACATCATATGCAAGTTTGTCAGGTCCTATTGAACTAATACAAGCCTGAAGGTGACAGTTTCCTGGATCACATCTTCATTGGTGAGAGATGTAGTATCACCACTACAAGCCGGAGTCAGAACAGTAGTCCATGGAGTGGTGATGTGTGGATTCATCAAAGAAAAGTTCAGGATTCAGCCCTCAATGAGTCAAGTGATGCGCACTCTCTTTTGGGACAGGAAAAGAGTGATCCTTCTGGATTTCCTGGTACCCAGGCAAACCATACTGACTAAGCCGAAGGCTCAAACTTCCAGTCATAACAGAGAAGACAACCTTTCTCTTGAAATGCAATAATGGCAGGCCTCATAGTTTGAAGACCATGGAGCAGATTTCCAATTTTGGCTGGACAATCCTACCACATTCACCATATAGTCTGGATTTAGTGCCTTCTGACTTCTATCTGTTCAGTTTGATCAAAAACAGATTGCGTGAGCAACATTTCCTATCAATGACATTGTCATAGTAGCTGTGAAATATTGGGCCACTTGTGCTGGTGCAATTTTTTATGAATGCAGCATGCAAGCTCTTGTTCATAGCTGATGAATGTGCATAGCTAATTATGGTGACTATGCTGAATAATAGTCTTTTGTAAATGAAATTTTCCTTTATCGAATAGTTTTATTATGCAATTTAAACTGTTGTAGTTTCCATGGAAGTATACTGGAGGCATTACTTTTGAAGATTTTCTTTTTAATATTATTTTTTTAAATATTAATTACTGTGTAATTAATATTGCATTCCCTGGAAAGAATGAAATCTATACTTTCAGCTCAGTCAGGTATAAATTCAGAGCTGGCAACACTACAGTTTCCAGCTTCAAGTTGTAGAGAAAATTCAGGGCCTAAAAGCTGTAATGGATTCATTGGTGTCCATCTTCTGTTTATCATGCAGGAAGATTAAGTACATTGCAAGCACTAGTGACTGTGGTGAACCAAGTTATCAGAAGCAATACATTGAATACCAGTAGTACATGTCTAGTTTCAATCTAACAGTTGCCCATTTCTGTTAGATGTTACATATTTATTGATTTTTCCCCACTGCCTGTTATTGATACTATAGCAGTAACATATGGTTATGTGTTTTTATGAGTGGAATTAAAGTGATTTTCTGTCCCGCTGAATCTCTTTTAACTGGCTTGCAGAGGGGTAATAGATATTAATCCAGATAGAAGAGCCAATTAATTAAATAAATTATCTGAGGTAGTGAACGTATGGGAAAGAACATGTGTTACCTTTCTTAATGCATCTTAATATCTATCAGACATTTCTGTATACATAATTTTCTAAGGTACCCTTAAATTATGTGGGACAAAAGCATGTTATATTAACCTCAAATATTAGGAGTCCGATTTTAGCTTATGTCTTCTAAAATGATACTGAATATGTGCTGCTTTCTGTTGTTAAATAACAGAAATGATATATGACTTCTAATAAGTATACAAGTTAAATAAATGAGACAAGAGGAACCACCTGACACAAGACCTCTTGTTATCGTTAATAGACCAAGGGTTTGGATACACCTGAAAGAGATAAATTGAATTCCAAAAGTGCAGTCTCAGTGAAGTGAGGACTACAGGCTAATCTAATGAATAGTTATTGAAGAAGTTTAAATAGGCTTAAATATTGGCAAATATCTCCATTAAAATTGTAAATGAAGTTCAAAAGCTGAATTATTCAATACAATCAACTAACTGCAAAGGTTTAAACTACAAAACGCGCAGATCTTATGCAAGAAAACTCATTAAGAATGCTCGTAATCTGAAGAAATTAATTGGAATAAATATGGTATTTTGGGTGGTTTGTTACATTTCAGTGTAAACCAACTAAACAGTTTGGAAAAGAAGATGTCAGACATCCTTTTTGATGCAAATAGTCAAACCTCAACTTTGATGTAACTTCCCTGCAGTAAGCACAATTGCACCACTGATTAAGTTGACATACTATCTTCTCTGGACAGCCTCTGCATCAGTGCAGTATTCCCAGTGAAAGAATAATAACTGATGTCATGTTTTTCTCTTTTGTTTTGCTTTCCTGGAAAATTTGTAGACAGTGAAAGTACAAGGGAATGACATCTCTCACAAGCTGCAGATTTCAAAAGTAAGGAAAAAAGATGAAGGCTTGTATGAGTGCAGGGTGACCGATGCCAACTATGGAGACCTTCAGGAATACAAGGCCCAGGCATATCTCAAAGTCAATGCTAACAGCCACTCTCGGCGAATGCAGGCCTTTGAGGCATCTCCAATGTGGTTGCAAGACATGAAACCTCGCAAAAACATCTCAGCAGCTGTTCCAAGTAGCATCCATAACCCTGCCAATCAACGTGTGCGTGCCACCTCCAGCCCTGAAGCAGCAGCCAAAATCCCCAAACAGAGTCCACAATCAGGTATGGTAAAGCATTTTGAGCATTTCATTTGACTGCTTACCAGCATGTAAAAGGAAACTAACTCAACAAGGTAACCAGGAGTTGTGACTAGGAATCTGGTGCTCTTTTATTCCTCCATCTTTCTGGCCTTTCTCTCCTACTTTCTCCTTAGTTCCCAAAAGCTGAAAAATCAGCTTCTGTGAAGAAAATACTAGAAGCCTAAACTCTGATTTGTGAAGTTCATCTGTACCAGCTTCATTCATCTAACATTAGATCTCTAATCAAAGCTTAACTTTCCCTATTGTGAATGGAGAGAGGAACATGTCAGTGAGCAGTTCATCTCATTTTAAGATGACTGTTTACTATAAATGAAATAAAACAAATTTATTCCTAGCATAATGTAGACTAGTCACTCATCCTTTTATTCTCTAACTTCTGGTGTAATTAATCTACTTTTTGTATCAGTCCTATCTTCAAGAGGAACTAGACTTCTAAATCTAAGCAGATCTTAGATATTTGATCACATTCTTCCATAAATCAAGATATGCAAGTTAAAAGGTCTCTGGTTTACTTTTATTTACACTGAGGGCTCAGTTTAACAAGCTGGAAGATCACAAACTAGTTTAAAATACGTAATGGAAGCTAATTCATCTTTGATATATTATTTTAGTCCTAACAAATGATATGTCATCAACATCAAAACTAGGAATACAACAAATTTCATAGCATATCTACTATGAAATCAGTTTCAAGTCACAGGCATAGTCTAAACAAAAGTATTTCAATAAAGAAAATATATTTCATTTACAAAGAGGAACAATCTGATTATTATTAGAAAAAAAGATGCACATATACATTTATTGTGTATTATTATTGACTGATTTTAAACTTTCCTTTAGTCCCCTTTACATGGAATTGAGACACTTTAATTTTTTTTATATCTTCCATAAATAAATAAATAAATAAGCTGCTCGAAGCAAAGAAATATTTTAATTGATAGAAAATCATCGTTGTATCGCTACTTTTCATTCATATAAATGTGTATCATTCTTGTTTTCTGTTGCAGTCATGCATTTCCAAGCAGCAGATTTGTCCATAAAATGAAAAATCTAGTTTCTGTTTAGTTCTGTGTGAAATTGATTAATGCGGTCACAAGTTTATGAACTGTATAGCCACAGATTACACCACTCTGGGGCCAAAGTGTGTTCACAACATCTAATCCATTAAATCAGTTCAGATATATGGTTGAATATGTAATATTGTTTATGGTTTAGCACAACAAATGCATTACATAATCAGTGGACATTTGCTATTTGAAAGCCATAAGTTATTACCTGGAAAGTTCCTTGTAAAAACCTGACAAAAAAATTCATATCTAATCTTTTCCTGTAGATTAATGTATGACTAATCACAATCATATATGATTTAAAAATTATACATATTAAAATGCAGTTTAATTTATAAATTCATTTGTTTTATGATGGAGCATAGATTAGTGTTGTATTCATCCGAGTTGAAACTCATCTACTGAAGAAACAAAGGGTAGAGGAGGAATCCCTATTAGGCTTAATTTCAATTTAATAGTCACTTAATACACAGTAATTACTGTTGATATTTTTGATGAATAACAGCTTAACTTTTGAGAACCAAGATTTAGTTTACTTTTCTTGATTATATATGGTCATGATTTTCCATCCATGGTGCATTCTGCATTTCACACTTAGTCTACACAGATAGAAATACCCAAAAAAGCACAAGGCAACAAGGAATTTAATTCTATGGAATGTCAAGGCTGAGGAGGGCAAGATTTCAGTTGTGGGACTTCAGATTAATAAAAGGAGTAGGAAAAGATAGGAAGGAATAGTCTTTCTTTACATATTGTCTATCTCCTTATACTTTCAAATGAGAAACTCTTCTTCAGCATCATACTAACTGTAAGTTTAAGCATAAAATAGTATTATTACATTACATGTAACTATTGTATCCAACCAACATGGCACACAGAAATAAGGTTGAATAGAAACTTATCAGTATTAGCCAGATGTTTGTGCTTGAAAAACATAATGGTTGACTGAGACGTGTTTATTAATATTGACTAATACATTTACTTCAGTGATACTGTTTGAATAGAGAAGCACTTCTAATTGTAGGCAATTGCATTAAATATTGTCCATTATTAGAGAGCCTGTACATATTTATTGGCAAGCAATAAATATTACTGCCACGTTCACAGACTATTACAGAAACAAATAAACAAACAAAAACACTTTAACAGCAGGGACACTGTGAAATTAGTGGGAAAAAAAAATATTTCTTAAGAACTCAGCTACTAATTTAAGAAAGACTGGCACTGATCATACAAATATTTTGAATTTATTTGTGAAAAGTAGATAGTACTCTATTCAGCTCCTTCCATCCTGAAAAGTACTGCAAAACTCTAGACTTTTCATAGCAGTGAATATTTAATAGGTAGCTCCAGAAAAGTAGCTGACAATTACTGTCATTTTGAATATTGGCATTTCCCATGTGAGCACGTTTCTGCCATTCTTCCCTTTTACTCAGAAATAAAATCTGTGAGAATGACTATGAGAAGCTGTGCTTTACGAATTTCAGTCAGCATCTTGTGCTGCTCTGAAAAATGTTATATGAGTGGAAAAAATGTTTATTGTTGTAACAGTGGAAATTTAGTGTAGAAAGAAAGCTAAAAAACAAGTCTCACAAGGATTTTCAGATAATACTCTGAAAAACATTAAACATCTACTGCAGAGTAAAATAATAATAATAATAATCAGAAAATCAAAAATCAAAGCTAATACAACGTGACTCGTTTTTTTTTTTTTTCTACTATTCATGTGCTGCAGCAAATTAAGAAATCATTGCATTGTAACAGTAATTTGAGTAATTTAATCTGCATACATCCAGAAAATGTCCTATGTAGGTGTAGTGACAGACACTTTCTTCTCTGCATAATTCATAATGTATTTAAGACCAAAGCTGAAAGTGCAGTTATCATAGAGTCTTGTAACTCCAGTTAATGTTTCAATTAACTGGGCTTCAGGCAAAGGGAATCTAATCTTAGTCTAGCTGAATTCAAGTCTCTCAGTGCTTGTGGAAACATAAGGGGCTGTAAAGTCTCAGGTGCTGAGAATGTATAATACCCCAAATTGTTCCTGCTCTGCCTGTATTCTGTTAAAGCACTCAATACATCAGTTGCTTTTCAGACTCATGAAGATCAGGCTGATAGAACTCAAGAGGGAATAGCTACAAATAGAGAAGTGACATTAGACACATTTTCCGACTGTTTACATTCAGACTTTGCAGATATTGTGCAACCTTTTGCTCTCTCCTGAAGTAAGAAATTCAACTACTGACTTAATTACATACCAAACTGTTCTTGTAATGACAATATTGAAATGAGTGACTTCAAAAGGAGCATAGAGAAGAAGATCTTTATCTAAGACAGATCAATCTTTTTTTTTTTTTTTTCCACATTATAAATCACACTGGGAACATGACGATCAGGTGTGAATGTAAAAGAGAATTAAATCCTGGTTATTGAGTCTGTTGATAGTGATAACCAGACAACGTTCCTTCCAGCCTTCATTTTTATCTTTTTATTATCCACCTCTTATAAAAATATTGTTTGGTCAATCTGGCATCTTCTGTGATATAAATAACTTCTTCTGTATTCTTAATATTAGTATTAGTATTGGTATTAATTTTACATATCTTTTTAAAGTGAAGAAACAAAGCTCTGCTCTAGCTTTTACCAAGCTGACAGCTAACATTACTACTTGCTTCATGAAGAAAGATACTCTAGCATTTTAGGCTGCTTTTTTGAAAGCAAGACTGGGAGACACCAGCTGTTGTTGTGATTGTTTCAAAGTAAAAAGTGAAGTATTTGTTTTCTTAAGATGTGTGAAAGTAAAAACCAAATGCATGTTTTGTTCTTGTTCTGAAATGTTACCAAAAGTTCTCAGAAATTCTTCCAAAAGGATGATGCAAGGACTATACTCTTTTACATCTGTATACATAGTAATCTCTATTTTTACTTTAAATTTATGTGTAGTTCTCTTCTTGAAATGAAGCCACACATTTTTTTGTTTGTCTGTTTGTTCATTTCTTGGAAATAACAGAATAAATTACAGCCATGATGCTAGAAGTAGTGCATTTTAGGCAGATAGTTGTTGACCTTGTAACTAAGCATCTTCAGAGAAGTGCTACTCTGCTCCAAATTGTTTCACTGACAAAACACTGGTGTCTTGACAACATTAAAAACATATTTTTTAGGCTAGGATTTCCAAAGAAAATAATAATATAATAACAATATCTTACTTAGTCCACTTGCTGTTAAAAATAAACACATACGAGTATTTCAACTCGTATTGCTGACACTTATTCTAAATGAATTTAGCAATAATTTTAAGTGGATCTGAAATTCTAACTCCTGTCACAAGTTAAAAATAGAGGAGATAAATCATGCGTAAAGCAGTATGTATTTTTTTCTGTAAAACACTGACATTGCCCATCACTGATACTTGCACCACTGTCACCTTCCTGTGCCTTTCTGTTCCCAGTCTGTGTTCATTTTCTGTTGCTCAGAGTTTTAGCAGTTGTTCACTACCAAATGCTTTTGCCAGACAGTATTGAATATATTTAGTTTCAAACATATTCTCTTTGAAATAAGATGATTATTGACATCCTTAGTTGTGCCAATATTTTTTGAGATAATCATGAATTCTGACTTTAAATATATGGTATCTCCCCCATAATCTCTATTCTTCTAAAAATACCTCTAAAAGTGGTATTTAAAATGAAACATGAAATAACTAGTCAGTAGCTGAGATCTTAACTTTTTTTTTTTTTTAAGTAACCTTACCAATACATTTATCTATTCACCTGACATTGCTACTTGCTCACATCTCTTCCTTTCAGACACATGTTACCTTTTAAACAAAACCAGTGGGGGATTCCATAGGAATAATCTGAGTAGCAGAATGACTGCAAAGTCATTTTATACTGCATGTCTGATAGTACTTTGGTAATTAACTGCAGAAAAGACTGCAGATGAACCAAAAGGTTAGTAAAGAATGAGAGGATAAAAAAGAAAGAAAAGAGGAAACAAAAAAATAGGCTGTTCATGAGTTGCTCGTTAGCTCACTCAAATTGCTTTTCACTTCTGCACAATCAGGCAGCTCACACTGGGTCATCAGAGATTGCAGCATATGTGACAGGGCCTGTTCTTGAAATAACTGATGGAATTTCCTTGCTTCAGAACACAACTTGTTTGTTACTTGATACATATAGAGCAAAGCGAAGAGACATTTTTGCTTTTTTTTCAAATGAGAAGAAGGAAGCTTTCTTGATGCATTACTTCATTATAAAAATCCATTGCATCATTTATAGTTTAAAATAATGGCTAGGATTTTCTGCTTGTTGGAATGAGTACAACTTTTCTGAAGCCAAAAGAACAGCTTTCATTTACAGTATAAATAAACTGAGTCAAGCATAAGAACAAGGATAAATTCTCCCCCACTCATAAAGTGAGAGTAAATCATAAGGAGAATTCGAGCTTTATGCAGCTTCTACTACCTAAAGAAGTTTAGAACACCTGAATGAGAGTACAATGAATTGTATGAAAATACCTGAAAACTGTGGTTTCTCAACTCACAAAGATTCAAGGAGAGGAAGATTTTGATGTTTTTTTGTTTATTTGTTTGTTTGTTTGTTTTTCCCATGTGCTCATTTTTTTTATATTTGATCAGCTTTTTTTTTTCTAGTCTTTCTCTTTGAAATCTTAGTCCAGACTAGCTAGAAAACTCAGCACTCCAAGTATTATTTTATTCTTTATAAGAATTTTCAGTCTGATTAAACAGTTATTAAGCTTTAAAGATATTCTAGATACATAATGGTCTTTATTGCCAGAGTAATAATTAATTAATCCTATATTGCTGATGATAAAACTGGATGTCATTTGAAGAGCAGCAGATGAACATTCCTGTCCTAGTGAAGATAAGACTCTGCCCCAAGCCCTGTATTTTACATTATTATAAGGAAATTGCTGTCATGCTTTTTGGCAGTGCAATTCACTGTTCTGTCTGTGTGGGTGCTCAGTTAGATCCACCTCTAAAGTTTATTCCCGTACCTACTAGCAAATCTTGTTGCCTTGGTGCAAAACTGCCTATTGTTATGAAAGGAACAGAAGTGGGAAAATATCAGTCACAGCCAACATTCTAAGCCCTTTGCTTTTAGACTCTATGTCTAAATGAGGAAGACAAAAAGGTGGAAAACACCTGTCAAACATGACTATAGTGCTTCGGTGCATCCATCTTCTCTACTCCATCCTGTGCAAGTGAAAATAAGAGTTCAAAGGCCAAGAGCAAGAATAAATTAGGTATAAAGCCAAGAACTAGCAGTAGATCTCAGAGTGAGCTAGACATTCAAATAGTGCAAAGTCCTTAATTAAAACAATACTGATTTGTGTACTATAAATTTGTTTGAGAATATACTTACAGAGCATCATGACTGTTTGAAGCTCTGTCAAAATAACATCTCAAAAACTTATTTTGTGTTTGGCTTAATTCTTCACAAGCATACAGTATGTACTGATCAGTGATCACATTATATTTGAAAAATCCTTGAACAATGAATAATGACATTTTGCATTTATGACTGAATTTACACCTCAGAACTATGATGAGAAATTTAAAACAATCTGAAATAAACTTTAAAAGAAAATCAGTAGTTTAAAATGCGAAGAAGATGAAATTAATAATGCACAGTCCTTCAAGCTGCATTCTAATGATCCATACTAATTATAAATGAACGCACTGTGCCTGTAAGGATAATAACATTTGTATTTTTATCAAAGAAATTGGAAGGGTGAAGGCTTTAACTTGTATCCTCTGATTTAGCTCTTACAATTTAAATTTTTACAATTCCAAAGTCTCTGTCTTGCCCCAGTCAGAATTTATTACCCCTAACCCGAACAGCAGAAGGAAATAGATGCCAGATCTTCAGCTACTTCAGAGCATTGAACACTGGACAAAATCACTGGACTATGACAAATGATAAACTAAAACATCAGTTTGTTAAATTGAGGTAGATGAAGAGGTGTCCTGGGATTTGCTTCTGCCACTCCTACTATTAGGAATTTAATTTCCATAAGAGGAGGAGGTAAAGAGATGGAGTCACTAGCTTCTTAAATTGCCCAGTTAAAATGATTTAGAGCTTGAGTCATAGTCCTTAGACAGAGATGCACTCTGTTAAAAGAATTGTTCTAATCTCTAGAACTTCATTATCCACCAGGCAAACAGAGGATTAGAAGAATGGTTCCTGTCTCAAAACACTTAAAATCTAGGAATCAGAAAGAAGAAAACAGATTCATCCAGTGAGATGGGTAGAGACAAAAGGGAGCTCAGGTGAGTTCCACAAAAATAGCTCTTATATAAATGATATAAATAGAAAGAGATCAGGTTGACTCTATGTCAAACATAAGCCTAAAATGTGCCAAGTGCATGAAAGGCAAACAAAGGTATTGAATATCTCATGATGAAATATTTACAAAGAATAATAATTTTCCTTACTTGTTAAAATAATCCTTCTTGTATGTATTTTTCTTCATTCGACATCTTCATTGAAGAGTAATATTAAATATCATCTTAGATGAAAGGTTGAACAGGATACAAAAAGCAGGAGATTAAATTCAGTTATGTTTTTCTTCAAATAAAACTTAGTTTTTACAGCAATGTTATGGTGTCTTCAAGAAGTGACTCTGTTACCAGTTTAAAAATAATACCAAGAAATGTCAAATGTCCTCACATTGTGTATATTAAGAAAATGCTGAACATTTTGTGCTACAGCCATGTTTATCTGCAACTGTAGAAAGTTGTTGGTAACAAGAGTCAATTCAATAATTTTAATTAACAGGCAAATTTCACACCTTTCTGTAAGTGGGACATAACGATATGCAAGTAAAGTGATGAGGATGAGGTACCATAGGTCAGTCACAAAAATGTGCATTTACTTTAGAATCGACCATTCACACAGAAAATAGAAATGCATCCATTTACATATTTTTCTGTCATGCATTAAAAAAGGCCTAAGACATTTTATATCCTTTGTTTTCGGGAATAAGATTAAAGAGAAAGGTGCTTAGTGCTGATAAGATCAGTGATAATGAGTGCTGCCAGTGGTTTGCAAAGAATACCTTGTAACCAAATTACAGCCCACATTTGCCTGAGATTACTCTAACCCTACCCCCAGTGTCTTTTACTTGTTGCAATAAGCATTGCATATTGGTCTGCTTCTCTACTAGCTTCATTTGAATAGCTGACACTGATGTTTCACCAACTATATGCAAGCACTCTCATAGCAACCCCTTTCCCTATAAGTATTACCTCACTGAAACAGAAACAGCTGAAGTCAATGTATCACTTAAATGTGTGAAGAGATAATCAATGTGAAGAAAACAAAATAATCATATCGGGCTCAGACGCTAAGCATATAGAGGAAGAGAATTAAAATATCAGCTATGAATGGTTGATGCCTGAATGTTTGTAACTAGAGTCCTTATTACAGAGAAGGAAACTCTCCTAAGAACAGGAAGATATTCAGGGGAGGTCAACTGTCAAGACAAAAACTCTTTTGCAATATAGTAAATATCAATGGGAGTAGTTATTAGTTATGTTTGCTCTGCCTCTAAATAATTCAAAAAGCATCTATAAAAATACAATATCTCCTTGTTTGCACACATGAAACATGAGGTAGTTGAGCACTGGAAGATATTTATGTTGCTAGAAGGAGGAATATACACCTGGACATATCTAAAGCTTAAAGCTGTATGTCTTAAGTTCAAAAATCCTTTTGACTCTGATACACTCTACTCTGCATATCTTCTGTGTGCCAGAGACAATTAATTTTCACTTCATTCCTCTGGGCAGCTTGATCTAGTGGGTGACAACCCTGCCCACAGCAGGAGGATTTTAAATAGATGACCTTTAAGGTGCCTTCTAACCTCAGATATTCAGTGATTCCGTGATTCATTTTACTGAATGAAGTATTTAATTTACATCTACTTTCTGAAATAGGCATTAAATTTACTGACGTATTCTAAGCATATTTACAGGAATAGCAGATGAAAATGCCAGGGAAATTGAAATTTCAGACACTGAATTTTGGATAATATAATTTGTCCAGATATCTAAGATAACTTGCAGACCAAAAGGATCTGAAGGTGTAGAAAACAGCCTACATGTAGAATGCCATGTATGTTTTCTCATCTCACTCAGTGGATTGGGAGGAAAGTGAATCTTTGGAATCACACACACAGAGTACTAGGCAGGTGTTTCAGGAATGATGGAGTCAGACAGAGGCTGAGAGGAATAATAGAAGACAGTTTATTGATCTTTCTAACAATCAGCCACTTTGAGACAAAATTGGACAACTTTCTAATGACAATTTATAAGCATTGGGTAAGGGTATTGATGCAGGTGTAATTTCCTTATCAAATACTCTAAGGCAAATTTAGGTAATGGATGATAAAGAGAAATGAGTACAAGAAGATGAAGAAGAGAAGAGGTATAGGCTGAGAGATTTCACGGCTGCCTTGGATACCATGTTATCTTGAGTCTTGTGTCTTGATCTGTGGTTGATGGGTCAACAAAAAGAAATGCGTGTTTTCTCTGTTTTATACTCTAGTTGGCCTGAGATTTCCCTCAGGGTAGCAAGCCACTTGTGTCTAGATGATTCAGGATTTTTCAACAGGTGTCTTTGGTGGTCATGCACCTCCTCAGTTAATACTGATGTTTTTTTTCAGCCGTAAGTGGAAACAGATGCTGTTTATAAGAGGAAGTAAAGCTAAACAATCTGTCATTATGGCTTCTCAGAGTGAAGGTTCATAAACCTTACAACTTCTGACTTGAATCGTTTAGTCCCTACTCTGTTTTGTCATCTAGTTGTCTGAGTCAACAAATTCCTTGTCAGTCTCAGATATATGTTCATATCAGTGTACTCGTAATTGCACTGCTATCCATCCTGACACCGTGAAATTGCAGAATCCATTCAAGTTCTATTCATCCATTTTTCTTTCATCATATTGATATCTATTGCCCTTCTGTAGATGTATTATGTTATGGACAACTCCCTGAAGCCAAGTATCTTTTTATGACTTGTTATCAACATATGAAGTCTCCCAAAGTTTTTCCTCACCTAAGGATTTTCATCTAAAATTTGCATTAGACATGTCTGTAGGCATAGTCATGAGTGAGTTCAAGGCTGTGATATGTACTGGACCAGAAAGAGCTGCAGGAGTTATTTTGACATAAATTTCTCCTCTGCTCAGAAATCAAAACCTGTCATTTTCTTTTGATCAGCTGTCATTTTCTTTTGATCTATAACAGCACTGAATATCTCTGTTTGTCTGGGTGTCTTAACGTAGAGAAAGCTAAGGACTAACTGTCCATCTAGGAGCCCATTCCTCTTCCTCATTTGTTCTTCCAGGTGTCACAGGCAGGAAAAAAATGATATGCAAATCAACAAAAGTACACACATAGATGTAAAGTCTAAGTAAACAGAATTCATGGAAATTTAATACGTAGCCTGTTCTAAACTTACACCAGTACATAACCTTTTTTAAATTATCATCCTATTCATAATTCACATTAATTTCTACATTGCCACTGGTTAGAAGCAGTAATTTTCCTCCAAAATATTAGAAACTATCAGTTTTTGTTTTTTTTTTCTGGCATTAAAGGTGAATCCATTTGCCCTATATTGTACATTCACCCATAACTGGGTGATGGGCAATTCACACTATTTTGCATTGGCATTAATCTGACTACTGTACAGCCAATGGAAAAAGATGGATTAGAAGACTAAATAAAAGAAAGTTGAGGGAGCTTGAATGTAATGCCTGCCATAGTTCTATTATTAGTGGATTCCCCAAAATCAAACACAACAGACTGATCTTTGAAATAAGTGCAAAGGTAATTCCCCTGAGAGTGGAAAAGAGTACCTTATATTTGCCAAAGGGAAATTTTCCTCCCCAGTGTAAGTATATATTTCAGCCATACATAAAACCCCTAGGTCACTGTGATTTCTGCAGTTGAGAAGAAAAAACAAGGTAGCAATTGATAGGGCAGAGAGGAAGAATCTATTTATTTCAAATCTGTGTGAAACACATTCATATAAAATTTCCAATAAATTCAGCCATACATGATTTCACCAGTAATTTTGGACATAAAAATGCAAATGGCTTCCAACAAATCCAATGACTCATGAATTTACTCATTAAAAATTAAGGCAGATGTTTCATGAACTTTTGCTTATTTTACATGAAAATCATAGAAAATTATAATTTCATGCTGCTTGAACCGGGGCTGACAAGTGGGCCATTTCAAATTTAACAGAATATACAGCAAATTTGAATGATGCAAAACAGCAAAATAGGCACTTAAAAATGAAAGATGTTAGCACAAATTCTCCCCCAAAATAACATAAAGAAAAAATAAAAAAGGTGTTTTCATATCTGTATGATTTCAGAAAGCAGTAGTTGAACGAAATTAACTGGTATTCAAGATAAGTAAAAAAGAAAACTATACATGCAGAGTGAGTTTAGCATTACGTAATACATAAAAAGAATCTGGGATGAACTTTCTTGTAACTGGCTGTAATTTTCATGTCAGCACAAAACCAGGACACTACTCAAAAGTTTATCTTACCTTGTGATCAATCAGTGGCTTACTAATTGAAAGAAACTGAATTACAACCTCAGTGAACTTACATGTTTAGTAGGGCTCTGAAGCAGTGCTGACAAATTCACAGGTTCACTCTGCTATTTATATGACAATACTTCATTTGATTTAATTAAGAATGTAGTCTTCAGAGGTATTAAATACTGAGGATCAAAATGCAGTATGCTATTTCAGTCAAATGATTTTACAGATCTTAGGTCAAGGAATGCTAAACTTGTTAAGTTTCCAACTTTACAAATGTAAAGTGTGAGACATTTAATGAGATTAACTGTGCAATGTGCTTTTATAAACAATGAATTCTAAAGCTGCAGAATCTGAAGTGACTGCTAAGTTTACAAATTGAGTGTTTTGTTTTGTTTTTGCCATTCTTTTTTTTTTCCAGCTGTGAAAAATAAATGGGCAAAATCATGAAACCAGGATTAGTTTTTCTCTGCTTGGGTCTTATAATCCTATGTATTTTTATACAAGTTTTGTCTGTTCAATATTCTAATGAATGCAAACCATTGTAGTCACTCAGACTACCATACTCATAACATATGCAATGACCTTTTGATCAGTTAGAGATAAATAACAATTTAGACAACATTTTATACTACTACAGTCTAAAATTAATTTAATTAGCAGGACAAAATAGATTCTTAAAACACTGATCTGTATACTATGAGCCATGAAATTCACTTCAACATTTGTGGCAGAGATTAGTTTATTATTTCAAAAAATCAGATCACAGTTATTGATTGCTATTGTTCTCTCTTCTCCGTTATCCTGGTATTTAAGTAAATACTACCTAAAATATATATAAATAAATTAGTACAATAATATAAAAATTAAATTATGTGAAACTGCAGTTTCACATAATTTAATGTCATAAACCACTCTTTTGTAATATCACAGAAAACCTTATCTCAATATCATATGCCTGTGGCAAAACAGCATTTAGTGAAGGTTAAATATTTCATGTACATTTGCTCTTTCTGATGTGTGTCAGTGGCAGGAAAAAAAAACCATGAGAATTCACATCTCACAACAAGAATTCCAGTGACTGATAGGCCAAAATGTGGGAAATCTTGACCCACACATCAAGCAGAGCTTAATTAACAATGTAGAAATAAAATATGCATACCTCCCACCATTATTCTTCCAAATTACTGTCTTTGGGGGGTAACATTATTATAGTCCAGTTTTGCCCAATGCTCTTGACCTGCAATAAAATCTCTTTTAGTTTTCAGTATCTTAATTAGATAAATAACAGGAAATTAGTAATTTGTTTAGATAATCCACATCTAGATGTACAGTATTTCACTTACAGTACTGTGCCAACACTTCCAGTAATACTATTTAGGCCCCAGTCAGAAATGAATACCAAAAGCAGATCTGCATGAAAAAACAAAATTGGACACTGTATTTTTGTGATATTTGGATTTTAATCTCTAATTTTCTTATGCCTAACATTTAAAAATAGTACAATAAAATCTCTGATTTAAACCTTATGACTTTTGGATTTGCAATCAAAATAGAAATTTCTAACCATTTATTTTTATTCACCCTTTGATGGAAATCAAAATAATAGAATATGAACTTACATGACTAATATGAAAAATTCTAGAAAGTGTGCTTTGAGTTTTGCTCAATATTATTATTCTACATTTGTAGCTTTCACCTTTCCAAAATTTTGAAGAAGCTCTTGGGTTTATGAGAGAATCAATTTAGTTATTTTATGCATTTCTGGGAAAAAAAAAATCCTAACTGTCTATAATCTTAGAGGTATTTTCCAATCTTTATGTTTCCATGCTTCTATGATTTTTAAAGCCAGTTGCATTCCATAAAACATCGTTGAAAAGATGAGAGTGCACCTAGCAATCTTATTTGACACTGGAGATTAAAAATCAATTTCATTGAGGGTGGTATGTCACTAAAATGTATTAGTTTGGATTGGACAGAATTTTGGAAACTACTAAACCAGTAAATACTGTTCAGCTGAGACATTAGGATATAATAACCACTTCCGAAAACCATACAAAGGACAGAGTTTAAGATGTCTAAATTGTTTTTTCAACAATCTTAACTTCTTTTCTTGACTTAGAAGCTGAATCTACGTTAGTATTACCCCAACAATTTCTCGTGTGACCAGTATTTAGCTTGCACTTACTGTGTGTACTCTAACCTAAATTCTTTTCAAGTTAAAGAAAAATAAACTTGTTTACAGAGAAACATACATGTGGAATGTGATATAATTTGTGGAGACTTCGTGATTTATGCAATGATTGAAGAATGTAAAACAAAAGTTTATAATGTGCCTGCAATATATGACCCATAATTTGAGACTTACCGATTGTCATACTGGAAAAAAAAAAAAAAAAAAAGGAAAACAAAACAAAAGCCAATGATTGTTTTGCTTGTAAATATAATGGTGTTAGTTTCCCCCTGTGAAATATTTCAAGTCAAATCTGTTTTGTATTGTATGTTTTTTCTTCCACGCTACATTATAGCTTTAAAATTCTGAAATTATCATACCATTGTTTTTAATAATCCTTTAAAAATATACATGAAACTCTTGTAAGTACTTATCCTCATTGGCATTGTGTTTATTTTGTGTAGAATAAATGTGTCTCCATTGCCTTGGAGATACATTGGAATTGTCTTAAGCTGTGTATTTCTCTAATTCAGTCAAAAAGATATTTGAAAATAATTCAATATGACCCACCTTACACTAAAAAATACTCTGTTAACTGTGTTCTGCTAACCTACTTATGGAAGGAAAAGCCTTTGTAAACTCTGTCAGATGACATACTTTACACGTTATATAACAGACAGGCACAGTCCAGACTAGAAATTAAATTCAACATTTGTGTACCAGTATGTAAACACTACCTGCATAAGAGCAATCCACAGGAAGAACTTGTAGATGATTTACTTGTATACTTGCTTGTTCCTATTACAAAACAAATGTTTTGAGAAGTCCAGCAAACTACTGCAGCAAAGTACAGAAAAGTTAGCATTGTTAGATGAGTAAGAAGCAAGTATGCTCACCACTTTTGCCTACATTCAGTAGGGAATTCACTCAGAGACGGAGTCTTCTCTGCCAACATGCAATGTCTGATACTGTGTATTTACAGAAGGAAGCTGTATTGAGAGAGCTGGAATTTAGCTTAGTCCCCATTTTTAAGGGAAATATTTACTAAAAGTAGAAACCAAAATACATCTTGCTACACTTATAAACGTAGCTAGCAAATATAAAGAAGTACTGTGTTAAAAAAATTCTGAGAACTTAAAAAAAGTACCATATGCCTTGAGTTCATTTGTTTTTCACTGTATATGTTCTTATTGAAAAGATAAAAGTACTTTTGGGAGCTGCAAAGGAATTCACAATTCAATTTAATACTCAGTCCTTTACAAAAGTAACATACATGATTAATAGATTTTTTTAATAAATTAATTATTAAACATCTAACAGAATTATAGACAGCTTATAATACTATTATAACACTATTAATACTTTTTTATGGAATTGATGCCTGTGACTATTAACAACATTCATCCTTTTCAAATGTACAACAGAGCAATAAATTTATTAATCATGTATTAATGTTATAATTATTACTTATAAATATGGCATAGCCAAACTAAATGCATGGTATTTACTCAAATAATATGTTTCAGATTCTAAATCTAATTTTTATAATAGGACATTACTAAGGGCTGAGACTTTGTATGTAAGATGTTTAAGTCCTCATGAGCTTGGCGTGACAACACTTCAATTAGAGTAGCTTTGACTGCTTTTATTTTGTGTTAACATGCTTAAAATATAAAGTTATTTTTAGAAAAATAATATATGTCATTGTTTTCATTGCAGTCTTAAGAAAAAAAAGTAAGGGAAAATATAGTTGATAAAAATAAACGCTTCAAATATTTTAGCATTCTCTTTCCCCCTTATAAATAACACAGCTGTTTGCCAGTATCCCTTCTGTTTTTCTGTAGCCAGTAGATCAATTTTTTTGTGTTACTAGGCAATGATGTGATGCTGGAAAAGATTTTGTAAAGAGTGCTCTGAAGTGGAAGGTGTTTGAATTTGTTCCTCTTGGTACAGTTTTCCACTGTATAACATTGTTTACAAAAAAAAAAAAAAAAAAAAAAAAAGCAGACAAGAAACAAAAGCAAAACAAAGCAGAAAACCTCCTGGGACTGAAATACTTTGTATGTGTTGTTATTTGCAGTGCATGCCAAGACATTCATGGGCACCAGAGCCAACCTGGCGAGCTAATTAAATATATAAATGTGTATGTTTAAAACAGCCTTATAAGGAGCATTGGAAATCTGCAAGATGAGCGAATATCTTATAACTTCTTCCGCAGGTGCGAGGATAGCTACAAGCCATGGACTTTCTGTCCTGCTTCTTGTTTGTGGCTTTGTGAAGGGTGCTTTGCTTTAATCTAAAAGTGCTGACTTTTTCCAATATCACTTTCTCTTCTTAAAGCAAAGAGCAAATCGCCTGTAAAATCCATGGAGCGGACAGCAAAGTTGACCCTAACCTCCAACCACCACTCTGCACCCAATGTACTCTAAATCTCTACACAAGGAGCACCTTCTTCAGGAAGTACAAACAAAAATACTAAATAAATAAATAAATATTATAAAAGGAAGAGGATACCACTTTTTCTTGATATGTCTTATTTTCTTTGGCGTATCACTGATCTTTTGTTTGAAAAGAACTGGTGTGATGTAATCAAATGTTTCGTAACAGCAAGACCTAGTTTCCTTTTCTTTCGGCAAGGAGAAGCCTCATCCTTGACTTCTCAGGGGTTGGTCTGCGAGTCATCAGTATTGTAGAATTAACCACGGATGACATTTGGCTTCCTACGATAAAAGAATTGTTCCAGCCTAGAAGCAAACATAGGCCAAATAATGAGATGAAACATAGTGATTCAACATTGACCCCCAAAACCACCCCACAAGCTTTGCCAAAAAGTGTGTTTATTTTTTATTTTTCTTTTCTTTTTTGTTTCCTTTTTTTTTTTTTTCCTGCATGAGGAATAGGAAGGAGAAAAAAATTACACAGAACAGTTAAGCAGACCAGAGGACATTTTTTTTCCCGGAAAACAAATCACAGTGGTTTGTTGTTATGCTTGACTTTTTCCTCTGTGGGTTTTCTTTACCTTTTTGGTTTGTTTGTTTGTTTGTTTCCTGTTTAACGGTAGCAATTGTTGACTTAGGCCAACCCCTGATGACTGCGTGGAGGTTTATATATATGCATCTTTCTTTTTGTGTGTGTTCTATATTTCAATGTGTTTTCTCTTATTTTGCAACTCCTGTATATGCAAAACTACTTAAATTCTGTAAATTGCTTACAATCTGTGTGATATAACTTCCAAGTAGATATACTTTGGTCCTCATGCAAGCCAGTTTTTAAAACTATCTGTATGTTGTGCCACCAGTAGACATCTTTCTTTCTTTCTTTTCTTTCCCTCTTTTTTTGTTTCAATTTGTTTTTTGATTTTTTTTGGTTGTTGTTTTTTTGTTTGTTTGTTTGTTTGTTTTTGTTTTGCTTTGTTGTTGGGTTTTTTTGTTTTTTTTTTTGGACAAGCCATCTCTTTTTAGTTTGTAACTCTGTACTGTGTAGATTTTGTAATGCATACCTTCACTTCTCCACCTGTTTGACACCTTTCAACCCTCTGTTTACTCTGTAAATGCACATTAAAAATTGTTATGGTCTCTAGACAATGAATTACTTTAGTTTTGTGTATGTTGTACTGGATTTCAGTTGCTGAAAGCTCTTTTAATTTGTGATGTTTATAGTAAATGAAGTGATTTTATCACTAGAGACTGTAAAATGCAGGCTTATTGTCAAATACCGCATGTAAAGTAAGGTTAGAAAAGGAAAACAGAAAAATAAAACAAAATATGGCTTAAAGGATATTCTTTCATCAAAGACTGTTAGGAAAGTGAATTTATTACACTGATAAACTGTATTCACAGAACAACAACTCCTTCTACATGGCCAAAGAGAATCTTTCTTTGCTTTTTCTGGAAATGAATTGTCATTCCTCATTGATACTCTTAATTAAAATACTTTATGTCTGTGAACTGAGCATGAAAATTTTGCTGTTGACTGTAGCAATATAGTTTACATGAATTACATTAATTAACACAGGAAAGAAAAATTGCTTCCATTGGCAGCTGCAATCAGGAAGGTTTTTTTTTTTTCTTGTTCCCTCCTTCCACTGATGCTGAACAATCCAGACACTGTAATTTATCATCCCAGACAATTGTGTACACCATATGCTTATTATGATCTGTTTACAATAGCATTAAGTAGCTTCAGAGTCTTCATAGTGATCAGCTGTGTGATTTCTCCAGTTTTTGAAGTTTTTGAAAAAAAAGTATGAATTATTTTTAGTATCTCAACAGTCTATGGTTTACATTCCTAACATTTTATTTCAAAATGTCCATAGGGGCCCACTTTTGCAAACTCCTATGTCTTCTCCATTAATTTCATAGGAGAAAAAGAACCAACTAAATGTAATGCAGATTCAAAGAGTAACACACTAATGCTTTGGAAGAGGGTAACGTATCTGTGGAGATCTAATTTACCTTCACCACGTCTTCAGTACTATAAGCTTGACAGAATAGTAAGTTGTCAGTTTTAGGAAAAAAAATAGCATTGATAGAAACTAAAAGTATGAACTAATAGAGACAAATCAAAATAAGTACTAGACTAATTAAATGGAGTAATTAATTTTATTTCTACACAAAAATAAACACTCATTAAGAATCTTGTGTATTCAATAGGTCTTCCTCATTGTAATAGTAACAACATTTTATTAGCCTACTGACAAAGTAGAATCAAACCCTGTACAAATATTTTGGATTGAAGAGAAACCAAAAAAAGAACAAAAGAAAAAAATAACTGTTTGAAATTTTGTTCTCTGAATACACCAAGTTCTGAACCAAACTTTCACAACTGTGTAAGAAAGGCAACATTTTCCCTGTGCAATAGATATGTATGAAGGGATGCTGTGAGAATCTTCCATGTGGAGTTTGGAAGCATAAGTTTCCACCAATGTCAATAGAAAAAAAATGATTAATCATATATATTTTATATAATTATATATATTGTATGGATATTCTGGTATGCACATAGAAAACAGCTTTATATATGACATTTTTCGCAAGTAGTTTAGCCATACATTATTAAATTTAGCCTCTGATTATTATGTTAACTTGATACTGTCTTTTGTTTAATGCTAGATATAAATTACCATGTACTAGAAAGTGTGATGAAAGAACCAATTGAAATTAAAAGCAGGATTCTATACTGCTCAGACTAGTGTGACATAACAATTTAGAAGACATTACCAGGGCAGTTGCTGTATTTTGGTCTTGCTATTGTTCTTCATGGTGTCAGCATAAAAATGGATAAAGAGGATAATGATGGAAAATCAACAGGACTTTCAAAAAGCCTTTGCATCTCTTGCATGAAATGCTAAGGGAAAATACTAGTTTTCCTTTTCCAAATTAGGCAAGTCCTGCTTTTCTGGTTCCTAGACGTTGGCTTTATAGCTTCTGTCAAGCTCTGTAGATGTCACAGCATTCTCTCCTAAAAAAAGTAACCATAGCATTTTAAAAATTTATGTTGCTCATTAAGCTTCGTCCTTGAAGTTAGTAATCAGCCTTTAGCAACAAGGAATTCTGAAAAAGGAGGATAAGCCACAGCAGCCTCTCTTTTACATACAGATTTGGTTACTATACTTAGTATAGTAATAGAACAAATACCATTTGGTACCTTGGCTCCAGTTCTATTCTGGGCTTAACAGTAACAGGAAATAAATAAACAAATAGATAAATAAATAAATAGATAAGATACTGACAAGTTTAACTATATACTTAGAAATTCTGTTGAATTAGGTAATTGAAATCATCAGCTTTCATTTAATGGTAGATATATCTTTCAAAAGCCAATGTCCTTAATTTTCTACAAAAGAAATAAATACATTAATAAATAGTCTATTTTTGAGGAATCATTTACTTAACAGATGTTTTTTTCTTTATGTCCTCAATACCTCATCATGCATGTGACTTTCTTCAGATTTTTCCAACAGTTTTTCTTTTTAATAGAAGACTAACCATGGGTGAGTATGAAACATTTTTGTATTTCAAGGAATATACCATCTAAACACAATGCTGAATGAGTAGATTAGAGTATACACAGACAAATATTGGAAGTATGTGTAAACATTTGAGGCATCATGGCAACAATAGAACTTGGAGTTCCATATCTATGCATGCAATTGAGTGTCTCTGTGATTCAGGATCAGAAAACTTCTCAGAACTGTTTTATCTTAAATTCATTCTGTAAAGTATTTTTTGTTTCTTTTACATAAAATAGAACAATGGCCATTGCTTAAAAATTAATCTTGCTGGTTAGCTAATACTTTTCAATGTTAGGCATTTCTCAAGTAATGATTTCTACAGTGATGTCATCATTTAGTTCACCATTAAAAACAAAAGTTAGACTTAACTGCTACCAATCCTGAAAATGCAGAACATGTAAAAGAGCAATCCTCAATATGTAAAAGAAAAAAAAAAAAAAAGAGAAGAAAAATACAACAGAAAATTATTCAAATCTTTATTACCTGCAAAATGGGGGAACATTTGTCCCTGACA
The DNA here is from genome assembly GCA_023055505.1 of Callipepla californica brunnescens. Taxonomy (NCBI): domain Eukaryota; kingdom Metazoa; phylum Chordata; class Aves; order Galliformes; family Odontophoridae; genus Callipepla; species Callipepla californica. The sequence goes on along the minus strand of JALIRH010000002.1, from coordinate 61,840,280 downwards.
TTACTATTGGTAAATGTCAAATGTTGTTTACAGAGCTAAAAGCATTAAGAACAAAGAATGGGATCAATGTACTTTAGAATTTAAAAATTTAAAGGTTAATCTTCCATGATTAGCTTATCTAAACAATACTAAGCACAAAGTAAATTGCTTAATGCAAGTTATTATAGATAGCTTTTGTTCTGTGCTTCCTAAATATGAATATATTTGTTTTCACAGTCACGTTGAAAGATTATATATAGCTCTGCTTCTCATCTGAACAGTAGAGGAAAACAATAGCAAATACAAAGGCTACGTTTGTCTGTAATAATGAATCTCAACCAACTGACTGAATTACTTTCAAATAAGGAGAAAAGCTATGTTTTCTTGAGGATCAAGTGTAATTAAAATTGTATTTTATTTTTTTCCTTTTTGTACATTTCTTGCCAACACATCAATCTAAAAAACACATCAATAATTTGTTTCTGACTACTCAGTTCTTACAAGGTGATAGAGGACAAAACAATGTCTTCTTTGTTATTAAAAAATATGATATTTTAGTTTGGCAAGCTAATTGTTTACAGTGGTCTATCATCTCAAAATATCTCTGCTGTCAGGTTTATGGGGAAGGAGCAAAAGAGAAATTTGTTTGTGTTGCAATTTTGTACATTTCACAGATACAGTAATTATCCCTGGAAGTGCTACTGGCAGACTGGTTTGAGTTTGAAAATAAAAAATACTGTCAGTTCAGAATATATTGCATACCATTATGAAGTTTACAAGAAATGGCAAAGATAATGCTATAAATAAGTCTGGAAGAATATTGTAAACTAGTAATTTTCCAGAAGTTTCAAAATACAACTGTCACTTCTATCAAAATGGCTTTGGTGGGCATTTCTTTTCAAGTTTTTTTGCTTTCCATTCTTAACAGTCCTACTATAAATAGAATGCATTTGAATCCAACTGTATGATGCTGTATGGAGGGTCCTCAGATGGAAGCCAATGAAAGTTTTATTCATTAAAATGCTCATTTGCATTGACATAACAGCCTAGAAAGTGGTCTTATGTATACATGAGACTATTTACAGTGACAGCTCGTAAAGAATCTGAAATGTACATAATAAACTATTAATTTCTTTCCTCTTTTTATATACCATAGACTTGAAAAACAAGAGAGAAGATTAGTTTTGATGATTAGCTGCTTAAAATAAACTGTTTCATATAAATCTTTGAAGAAGAAAAGTTTGAAGCATTCCTTACAAAAAAGACTTGTATAAATGATCTTTTAAATTATGTCTTCTAGATTTTTAAGCAGTTATATGTATTGTATATGAAATCAGTGTATATAATATTAAGAATAGGAGATGATGACTTTGTTACTTCTGATAGTGATTTAATTTAATTGCTGATGACTATTTTCAATGTCAAATGGTCAAATGATTTAACAGACTTTCAAATAATCAGCAGGCAAACTTTTTTTTTTAAGAAAAAAGTGCCAAATTTTCGTATAACCTACTATACAATTCAGTTTTTGATTGTTAGCCAACACTAATCCAGGTTTCAAAAACATTACTTGTACACCTTTACAGACAAGGAAGAATTCACACATTATTAAAAATAAATGTTAACATGTTTACCAAATGACCTCAATGCTTTTTTATTTGTGAATCAGGCCTGCTATACATTATGTTTGTATAGACACAATATCATGTCAAGTACAGACAAAATGAAGTAAAAATGTTGGTCCTTGCTGATTCGCCCACCATTTGAGTCCTTCTGTATGAAACAGAAAACAGAGAAGGCAGAATTTTTTCAATTTCTCTAAAATTAATCAATGTTTAATTTTTTTTTTATTTGTGGGAATTGCTAAACTGAATCACTGCTATTAAAAATCATGTTTATAGATCAACTTTGCAATAAGTTAACCATGCTATGAAATTAAATGCAATTTATCTAGCAAAAAAAGGTATATCTTACATAGCTACTTCTCTTTAATCTCATCACTGTTGATAATGCAGGTCCATGCTTATACAAAGACACATAATGTCTGCACATAGAGAATCTTGCAATTCAGGCTTTGAACAGGGATGTTTTTTGTCAACCTTTTGCAAATGAGTGATGACAACATGACAACACAGAAGAGACTGTTTTCTGCTTTCCACTATTTCTGATTTCCACTATTACTGCTGTACATTTGCTTTTCTTAATTGAGAGCACTAAGGATATTTAATAATAAAAATTGAAAAACAGCCATTATCTATAGTTTTAAAAGTAATGTTTTTAGTGTTGTAGCAAAAAAAAAAAAAAAAAAGATTATAAGACTCAAGCAAATTTTCACCAAGTAAGACAATGTTTAAATATTTTAATTAGTATAGTAGGCTTTTGCTAATTTGTTTTGTTTTAAAAAGTTCACAGCACTCAGGACAACACAAAAGTCTTAAGAAGTGACCCTATTACATCCTGCATCTGCATATGTTTCAAGAGCTGTTTGGCTTAATGGTAAAAATAAATATATTTTTCTGGAAATCATTCCAATCATGTAATAGAGATGCTAGTAAAGGAAGCAATGGGAGAAATCTGTTGGGGCAATACTGATGTCTTAGCTTTCCAGTATATGGTCTTGTGCCAGTGAGAAAATAAATTGTAAAAGAATCCATTATATAATTACAGCAGCAGAAATAATGCACTCAATAACACTGACAATCCTCAAAATGATAGGACGTGCTGTGTGTATACAAAGACACTGTGCACATGGGCAGGATTATTTGGCACTGTTTAGATTCTATACATGGTAGTCAACTGCTTCATATAAGAGGTTTCAGCAAATGTCACAGTATGTGCTGCTAGATATATGCTGCTCCAGACACTGGATGTGTCTCCTAGCACAAGGGACTAATAAATAATAGAATACTAAAAAATAAAGAATTCTGAAGAAAAAAAAAATCAGGAATCTCTCTCTTGCTTACTGTGTTTCTGATTAACACCTCTAATGTCATTGTATAAATAAAACTGGTTTCCTCATCAATTACCTCCATATTTAGACTTGAAGAATACTATTCCACCTGAAGCTTACAGCTTCTATTTGGAAAGGTATGTCAGCATTTAAATAGAATATATGTAAACAAAGAGAAATGTAGCAGCACACTGTATCAAAATTCTCTAACCAATATGGAACATAAATTATCAACTAAACCTCTTAGTAAAACGAAGTCTTTTAGTGGAAATATTATTAAATAAGTCATTTGTTTATCATTTAAGAAGTCATTTGGGAATTTCTGTTATTATTATTGCTGTTATTTTCAAAAAATTAGCAACCTTAGAGATATTCATTGTTTGGTAAATTAAATGCTATTTAGCATAATTGACTACTAAGTCAAAAAACACGTGTTTCTAAGACATATGTCATGAAAATGCACATAGAATTATAGAGAGAGACCTGCTAATGGTAACATAGTTCTTTTTTTCAGCAGATCAATTAAACAAATTGATGACCTGTATTCTTGAGAATTTTCCTACTAAAAAGTAGTTGCTGGTAGTAACATCAATACCTACCCATGAAACATACACAGAGAGTATTGTTGTTGTTGTTACTATTATTATTATTATTATTGTGATTAACCACTTTCACTTATTTGTCTGACTAGGCCTTAGGTAGTTCCCAGAAATATTTAACTTACAAACAAGCACATGCAGTTGTACAGAAATATGTGAACCTGTGTTTTCACGCCTAACAAATTAAATAACGTTACATATTTCCTTAGGAATAAACATTAATGAACTTATTCTGAAAAATGAATTTGTTATATGCAAATCATACCTGAGACATTTTTCAGAAATATTTACCATCACATATGCCACATAGTTGTCTTTTAATCATCCCTGTTAAAAAGATTTCAGAATGTTCTTTTTGTCCTGATTTTATCATGGCTTCCTCTACAGCACTCTATATTTACTTTCAGCAAGTTAAATTACTAAGCCATGCAACATTGCTGAAGTGGATGAGAAATACTTTTATGAACCTTTTTTTTTATTACCAGATTAGCATTGAGATATACAACTTCTTATCTGCAGTATGGCAACAAGCAGGTGCAGTGGAAAAAAATGTTTTGGAACAGTCGTGACTATCTCTGATCATCCAAAAGAATAAAATTATCTAGGAAGCTTTCAAAGAAATATCACCCAGGTTGATGGCACAAGGTCTGCTGATGAACCTGCACACTGTAGATGAAGTAGCTATACCTAGTAAGAACAGTAACAAAGATGTAAGATGAATTTTATCTCTCATGCAAGTTTTTATATTCACATAGGTATTAGTTTTGAATATTTACTATATAGGCAGTAAAGGCCTCAACAAAGCCAGCCTACCACTAGAAAGATATGTTTTTGTACTTACTGTAATCATTCCAGAGAAAGACTGATGTCTAATGTGACAGAATCAACAAAAGCCACATTTGTAGAAGTTAATAGCAAAACAAACAAAGAATATAGCATAATATATATGAACCAAAATGCATACTAAACTCTGAAAATAATAAAAACCCACCACATGATTTTCCTGTGTGTAGCTGAGAAAAGCTAAATACAGATTTGGGCTCATTACCAAGCAGCACTTTTTCCAGAATGTAGCTCTTCGTTAGAACTCAATCTCACAATGGAGCTGGGATGGCTAAAGCTATCACACCCTAGGTAACTATGTAAATAATTTATATACATAGCGAAATTCCAAGTAAAACTGGACACTTTTATGATAACACTAAAATCTACAAATCCAATAAAAATTAAAACAAAACAAAACAAAACAAAAAAAACTTGTGCAAAAGAAAATAAATCTTTTCATTTCAGGACTGAAGATACCAAACAACTACCAGTAGTGAGGGATAAAACAACCTCTAGACATCTTATTCTGTGAATATTTTTCCATAAATTACTTTTGCCTATCACTGAAAAACTGTATAGATAATGAAAACTACTGAACACTGAATAAAGAATTGGATGGAATGTATTATGCAGTAAAGAAATGAAGAGCACAGAAATGAGAGAGGTTTTGAACTGTCAATATAAGTAGGAATATAGACTTGGCAATTATTGTAAAGCTGTTATATATGATTTTAAACTTTCCTAAAAGCAAAATGTTGCTTCAAGATTATCATTTTTTCTAAATAACTGTGAAAAAAAAAAAAAGCTTTTTCTGCAGTACATTCCAAGCTTTAAAAGGAAGAATATGGTGAGCTTAAAATGATTAGGAATAATTTATTGCCTACAGTTAATAGTGTGAATAAAAGTAGAAGTGATGGCTACTTCAGGATGACACAAGTAGAGCATTAGTACTAGCAATTTGAGGCAATGTAACCGATTCTTCTGAATTTTAAATTAATAAAATAATTAATTCGATAGATGTATTTTGATTTGATTGGAAACACAAATAAACAATTGTCACATGGCAATAAAAGGTGTCATTTCTGTCATCACAAACAAAGATATTGGGCTATACTGCTAAACACAGTACTCTATCTAGGAAAACCATACTTTGTATTCACCTTAAATTGTTTTACCTCATCATCCCATATTTTTTTATGGAAATAACCAGTCCAGTCTTAATCCCAATGCAGTCACAATTATCTTGCTGCGAATTCTCTTTAGCAGGAGGCAAAGGGTCATGTATGAAAATGGGGAGATGTAGAAATTAATGCATAAAGACTAGGTATTTAATGGAAAAAGACTCTTATTGACATAGAAATTGTCATCTCTTTCTTACAGAAAGAAAGGAAGCATGGAAGTATACTTTTGCCTTTTGGCAACCCAAGCTTCTTTGTTTTTTTTCCCCATCATTTTATTTTCTTTTTTTTTTCTTCCCATTCATTTATTGCAAAGTAACATATAAATCTGACATGCTCAATTATTAATCATGTATCATTCAAGTCTGGCAAGCAGTTTGAGAAATAAAAATGCATAGAGGACTTAGAATTAAATCCCATTTCAGGAGTTTTACCAATGAAACAACTCACTCCTCCCTGTTTTAATATTAAATTTTTTTCTCCAAATTTTTGTCTTTCAGCAATGAACATTATAGTGCACACAACTTTTTTAAAAATATCCTTGTCCAGCATCTTGTGAGCCATACATCTGGGTTTTCTGCCAAGATTTTTGTCTGGAATTTTGTATGCATATAGAAGATGAACCAAAACTTTGGCAGTAGAAATTTAGTCAAGCTGTTCGTACAGACACAGTCATAATCTTCCATTGTTATGCATAGAGCAGCAAGACTAATTCCACCATTTTAAAACAAGTCTATCAATCTCTATGTTTCTCACATGGAAAATTTTTCGCTATGTACTTTTTTTTTTTTTCCTGTATCTTGACATGATGAAGTAACACAAAGCTTTCCATTGAATAAAATCATTACTTGGTGTAGGGAACCTGCTTTGGCCATGGGGCTGGACTCAATGATCTCTTGAGGTCCCTTCGACCCCTATGATTCTGTGATTCTGTGATCATGAACCATAAAATAGTTTTCATTGTTTTCCAAGGTGGTAAATTTGACTTTAGTATCCAATTTGTCTATTCTGCACTTTGTCACTGGCAGTATATCACTACTTTATTTTCCTTTCTTAATACAGTTTCCTATTAATAGTGATGACTTACGTTCATATAGTCCTTCCTGTTAAGCTGTCCTAATGCACTTTATAAACTATATAGTAGAATATTTATCCTCTACTGAATTCCTCCACATCTCAACTGTAAAAGGGTAACTAGTTATTCTGCAACGACTTCTCAGCAGTTTAAAGTAGAAGAGATCAAAGAGAAAATATATGAATAAATTATCTGATATTTACAATCTAACTAGATAAATTAAGAGGTCTGTACTCTGACTTTATTCTAACAAAGGGGACCAAGGATATTTATTAATCATAAAAAGTCAGAAACATTCAACATTAAAGTGGCAATCACAAGTTGTTCCCATCAACAACTCCTTTATTCTAAGATCAGAAAAATTTTATATTTATTTAATGCTAAAATAGCCATGATTCACACGGTGTCTATCTGTGTAATGGTGTAAAGTTACATCATCTTCATTGACAGCACTCAGCTGTATGCATTACAGAAACTCAGAATTGAATACTAGCTTTCCTATTTTTAATTGGGAAAGAATCCAAATCAGTTTTAAAACCAGCATATTTGTAACCAAACTTAACCAAACATTTGCCAGCTGAAAAGGCATCCATCTTAAACACAAGCTTATATATAAAATAATGCTTAAATATTAATTTCTTAAAATTAGTCAGTATTTCACCCTCAAAAGAAGAGAAAATATATTACTTCAAAAAACAGTATAAAAAATTACATAATTTATTTATTTCTCCTTTGTGCAACACTGTAGCTTAAAAATCATTTATCCATTGCTTGCTTTAGATTTTATATCCATATCTAAATACCTATTACAGATGGACTAGAAACGATTCAGTGAACAGGGTTGCAATATATGACCAAGGCTTTTCCCAGTCTTTACATTCTCTACACAAATTTAATAGCTTAAAGATCTTTTTCTACAGTGTCTTTTCAATTTAAAACTGACTTACCAAATGTGACACTCACTGGGGCCTTTTAGGAGTATATTAGACAGTTTTCAGAAAGATTATTGTACAAATCACTCTGTACTGAAGGAAAGAACATATTGACTCTCAAGGTCTCTTCATCCTACTTGCTAGGCTTTTACAAAAGTTAACAATGAAATCGAATATAAAATATAATTTGGACAATTTGGAGCGTGCACTGGTGCTACGTCATGACAATGTAAGTTTTTACAATCAAATGCAAATTATATAGGATTAAGAGAAAGAGTAGCGATTATTCTAATCCATATCTTTACATTCTTTTTTATCTGTTATAATTCTAGCATAAATTGTCAAAGAGATGATGACTATACATACTGCGAGTATTTTTCAAATCTATTTAGACACATATGCACATTATAGAGTACCAGATGACAATTGATAATATATGTTGTTAAATGTATTTTGAAAGCTATGTTTATAAACCAGATAGATGCTCAGTGATGTGTTAAAGGGCAGACATCTGGATCAATGTAGCATCTGTATGAACAAAAACCAGACAGTTGATTTCACAGTCATTTTTGACCTCTGAATAATTTCAGTCTGACCGTGCAAGAACTCCATTGCAAGCAGACAACGGTATTATAACTATGTCAATTGTTGTCAGACATCAATGCTGACTGCTGAATAAGTGACTCAGTCCTTCCAGAACTGATATTTAGTTCTGGCATCTGTTTTTCTCGGCTTCTTTTTATGCTGACTGTGCCAGCTTCTTGAATTACTCCTCTTCCCTCCTCTGACATTTTTCCTTTGCTTCTCAATTTTCCTTAGGTAGCAACACGATAACCTGACTGCTTTTTGTGGTCTCATTTTTCAAATTCTGTGTGAAATCCATTCTATAATTCCAATAAGGATGTTTCAAGTTTCAGCATATTGATTAATGTCAGTTCCCCATTGCCCTAGCTTCAGAAAGATAGAGCAGTGAGAATAAACTTGGAGAGGTCTGAATTCACTGAAAGAGATGAAAAAGTTGGGATGAGACTTCTTCCTCACAAGTAAAAATTTCTTAAACACGGTTAACAGGAAATGTTGAGATAACAGAAAAAATATTCAAGACCTGGAGTATTAACAGCACTAGAAGGACTGCAGAGGTGTCGGAAAACTTACTTTAAATGATACTCATGTCTCTAAGGATGAACATAGGTTTTTCAGTGGGTTTTTACTGCCACTTCATCAGTTCCTTCTGTTTTCATTGAAAGAAAGTGCCATTTCACCTGCCTACTTTTTGAGAACCTAAATATCTATAAAAATCAGACCCATTAGAATCTACAGGCAGTACTGAATCTATCACATAGTAAAATAAGAGAGAACACAACCCATAACACTGTGCGACACTGCTTAAAACTACATAGAATCTAGCAGCTTCCCATGTAACTGATCCAGATTCAGGCATAGTAGTTTAAAATGTAAACGCACTGACACTGGCCAATATCAGAGACAAAATATAGATTTACAGGATGTCCAGTTTTAATCTTAAGGGGCATTTTTAATATTAATGTAGAACTCAAAAAAAAAAAAAAAAAAAAGCCAAAAATTAATGATCAAATAACTTATCCACTTCAGGTCATTAAAATGACTAAATTCCAGACACTGCATAGAGCAACTCTAATCACATGACAACTGTATTTACTGTTCTCTTTAGTAATATTAAAAATAATAATAAAAATACATACAGTATAGACAGAGAAGAGAGTTCAAAATGAAGACCTTGGAAATAGAAAACAGAAGGACAATTAGTAACAATGACCATTATGATGAACATTTTCTAGACAAATGTACATGGATGTACAGATGTAATTATAAGCTAATTTTCTGTATGGGCTGAGGGACTTCATTCTGTAATAATGAGAGGATAGAACAGAAGTTCTTGAGGTAGTTGTTTTGTTAGATTCCTGGGTAATAATTATCAAAATGCTGTTCGTGTACTGATGGCAACAATACAAGGACTTTTTGCAAAAGGAAATTTTAAGATACTAAGGAAGGTGATTCAAAGTATCTATTTTATTGCTATCTATCTAGCATTATTTCAGGAAAGGTCACAAAGCAATGTATTTAATACACCTGAAAAGGTGCTGAGCTTTCTGTGGGTCCTTTTAGGGTATCTGGACAAAAATTAAAGGATGTCTTCAGTTTTCAGACTCTTCTAAAGACCACAGAAAAAGATTCCCTCCTCATTTCAGTGAATGTCTGTCCCCTGGAATCTTCCTTTATTCATAGAAAGAAAAACCAACAATTTCAAATTCACCCTTTATATAAGGAGTATACTTTTCCATCTTTATCTGTAGTATTAATACAATTTCATTTCATCAGTCACTTGTCTCTGATTTTTACAAATCACTTTTACTTTATAGCAGATTACCAAATCTTGAAATGCGAGACTGCTGATCCAGTTATGTTCTTCTACTTCTCCACTGCTTTTCCACATGAAAACAAAATTTTTTTTCAGTGCTCCAGTATATTCTAATCCTATGCTTCATTCTCTTATTTAAATACAATCTTGGTTTGCTTACAAGCTTAATGATATTTGAAATTCCAAATCATAATTCACTTTCAGCTTTGAAAGAGAAAAACAAAGCTGACTTTGGGAATTCCATTAAAATCCCATAATGAAGCTTCTATATTCTGCATGTAGTAAAGATATTCTTTTCCCTCCTGTCTTACCCCAAGTGAAATTAAGTTGTACTCTTAATGTGGCATCAGTTCTTTGTGTATCTGTCTCTTGCACTTCACCTTTGAACAATATGTCCATAAATTCCAATATTTCATAGAAAATTTAAAGATCATTATGACATACTTTTAGAGAAAAGTGAAACAGAAGAGGTTGGTAAGAAAGGAAATCAAGAAAGCACTTAGGACATTTGGCCTGACAGGCTTAAGAATTTTCTTCCATCTGCCAAGACAGCATTTGAATACAATAAATTTAATCCCTTACAGCATATCTCAGCAAAATTTCCCAGAGCTTTTATGTACCTTTTAATAGAAACATTAAGAAGCATGTCATTATTTCTTACTTCTTAAACGAGTTATTCATAGACTAACTGATTGTGAGCAATACCAGTAATAATTTAAATGCTATCAAGATATTTATCATATTCTCTAGCACTGCCAATTCTTATTTTTGATACTGTATTTCACATTACAGAACACGAAACAGGTAAAATTAGTATGCAGAGAATTCTCTTTGAGAATGATTCAGACGAATATTCCTAATAGAAGTAACTTTGAATTCAGTCATGAATTGTTGTTATCTTCAAATGTTTCTCTTAAACCTTACCTATATTTTCACTAAACTATGTAGTGAAATAAAATTACCATTTAATGGACAGCATATTGATAAGATAGGAAAGTGGATCTTCACTCTCTTGCTGTTTCAATGTTCCTTCAAAGGAAAAAGAGAAAACTCTAAGCTATGCTCTAAAGTATAGGGAAGATGCACTCTCCAATCTCTTGCACCTTACTTTGAGGCTACATACTACTTCTACTTTCTTTTTTATTAAGCATTGGATTTTCATACATATCATCTCATTTTTGAGGATATTACAGGGAAAAAGATGAGGAAGTTTTTATCATCTAGAAAATTATTAATTTATAGATATATTAAAGAAAACAGCTCCCAATTATATTAGCAAAGTAATGCATTCAAAATAGAAAATGTACAAATCTCATCTGTCATACACTCTGAGAGGATTGCTAAGTCGTATTTTCATTTTGTATTGGTGCAAATAGCTTTATACAAAGCTTCACTCATAATATACTCCTTTTACAGATCAAAGAGTATGAAAGATATGAATTATTGGCATAATCTGTATGAAAGAGTGTTGCTTTCTTACTTTAGTAAATGCAGATGACAAGCCCACTGCAAGATGGTTTTTGTACATCTGTATGAAAGTCAAAGAAAACAAATTTATCAGAAGTCAGCATGGATTCACCAAAGGGAAATCAAGTTCAACTAACCTGGTAGCCTTCTGTGATGTCATCAGCAGCTGTGTAGATGAGAGGAAAGTGGTGGATGTTGTGTATTGTGATATCCACAAGGCTTTTGACACTGTCTCCCATAACGTCTTTGTAAGTCCACTTAGGAAGTGTGGGGTAGATGAGTTGGCAGTGAGGTATTATGAGTACTGCCTGACTGGCACAGCTCAAAGGACTATGATCAGTGGCACAGGGACTAGTTGGAGGCTTATAACTACCAGTGTTCCCCGGGGGTCTTTACTGTGTCCAATCTTGTTTAATATATTCATCAATAAGCTAGATGAAGGGATGAAGTCCACTTTCAGTTTGTGATGACATGAAGCTGAGAGGAGTGGCTGATAAATTCAATGGTTGTGCTGCCATATGACAAGACCTGAACAGATGGGAGACTTGGGTGGAGAGGAACTTGATGAGGTTCAACAAGGGCAAGAGTCCTACACCTGTGGAGGAACAATCATATGCATCAATAGAGGTTAGAAGCTGGCCTGCTGGAAGGGAGCTCTGCGGAGAAGGACCTGGGTGTCCTGGTGGACAAGTTGTTCATGAATCAGCACTGTGCCCTTGTCACAAAGAAAGGCAATGGGATCCTGGGCTGTATTAAAAAGAGTGTGGCCTGAAGGTCAAAGGTGGTGGATCCTTCCCTTCTTCTCTGCCCTCATGAGGCCCTACCAGGAGTCCTGTGTCACTTACTCAGCTCCCAGATTCAAGAAAGACAGGGAACTTTTAGAGAGAGTCCAATAGAGGGCCACTGTATATGTGAGCTAACAGATATCTGTGTACATATATGTCTATGGTACTAAACATCTCTTGAATTCCTGTCAGGACTAATGTAACTCAAGTGGGAGTACTTATATCTGTACTTTCCACTTACTGCCTTAAGTTACTACTTACTGGCCATGCAGACTCATTTTCTTTAGCCCATTGCCATACCAATCTAACAGGATAAAGGGATATTTAAAGTCTTCAAGAAACACAAGGTCACAGTATTGCTTTCAGACATATTTCTTGATTACTAATGCAGTAGACATAGGAAAAAACAAACAGTACTAAAAAAAAATAATTTAAATTATTTATCTCACAAAACTACCATCACCCAATGAGTTTATCCATGTGCTCAATGCATATTCCAGTTACACAGATTTCTATAAGATGCTAGATTATCTTTTGAGTACAATTCCAGCTCCATGTCATAATTCCATCCTTTGTTCTACTGTGGACATCACACACAAAATGAAAGGCAGTAGCTTTTGTATTATAACAAGGTAAAAATACTTAAACTTTTCGGGAACTGAAGAGAAGGTGAGATTCCTTGCACCAACTAATAAATTCTTCGTACTGCATATTACTGAAAATCTATGGTATCTCTCTTACAGATGGTGGACTATCATTTCAGCTCCCATAAAGAGGCTTGCATACATACATATATGCATACACTTCAAGGAAATAATACAGAGGCATTAAAATATAAATTATACATGTAAACTCAGATATCAATCAACAAACAAGTATAGAGAGTAGTGTCACTGTACTCATTTTTGCATATGTTAATCGCAGAATAAGAAGCAGAATTCTCACAATGGTTTCCTCAACGTTTTTTGTGTTCTTTTCTGTTTGTTAGTTAGTTAGTTAGTTTGTTTCCTTTGAGTATAATAGTGTATAACAAAAAACCTCAGTGATTTAATCAGTTATAGAAGACTTTTAGGGGATTTGGCTCTGAAATGAAGGTTTCAGGGTGTTGTGCAACTCAAAATATGAGTCTTTGTTCCAAGTTCCTTGAATCATATATATATATATAAATACAGAGATAATAAATAAATGTCTGATGTCTGATTTCACTGGCACTATTAAAAACAGTCAGAATAACTCAAAAGATATATCTGACAGTGCTTGCTTGTGTCTGCAAGCACAATTACCTACTGTTAGCATTTCTTTTCTGTCTTCTGAAAGTGCGTTATATTGCTACCACTGTGCAGATTACCCACTGACACAGAATATGGAGGAATTGAAGATCACTGTGCAGTTCCCCAATACAGAACATATGCTGCAGTCAGGAAAGCCTGAGTCTTGACTCTTACTATGAACACAAGCTGCTCCCATCTAATGTGACATAATTTGCTGTTGCAAGAACAATAAATATAAAAATCCCCCTGTGTATGGGAACTGTTGAATCACGGCCTGAACCACTGATTGATCACCTGAGGCGAGCACTGAGTCAGCTGCAGGGGCACAACTGAGTGTGATTGGAAGGGGTGGAGTTTGACTCCACCTCTCCCAAGACCCCATTTAAGGGCTGACCATCACCAGGGAAGAATCTCTTGTTGGAGATCCCTCCGTGGTGGAGTTATCAGTGAGCCTTGACCATCATCAAGGTGAGTCACTCTCTTTTTACTGTTTGTTTGTGTACTATCTACTTAAGCCTACAAAAAATATACCACCTTTCGCACTATTTGGGGGTTGTTTGCCCTACACCCTGCTTTCTGAGATCTATTTGTACATTTGCTAATAGAACAGGCATTAATAATAAATCCATCTTTAGCCATATTTTACTGAAAAATTGTAGGAGAATTTAAGCTTAGAAATTGAATCTTAATAAATATGTTTTCCTGTAGCATTATTCAACTTTTCTATGAAGTTTGACTTTGTATATAAATCAATGAAGTTGTCTCTTTAAAAAAAAAAAAAAGTAATATGATGCTTCAGTTTAAGCATCTCTTTAGTTATTAAACCATGAGGAATTCAAAACTGCTTTACACCACATGCATAAAATCTTGATGCATAAAATCTTCACTAATCTATAAAATTCTGTTTTCCAGTATACTGTAGCCTTTTGACACAGATACTAGTATTTAAAAGCAAAAATTGCAACATCTTGGATTGCATTAAATGCTTCCTTCCAGAGTTTTCAATTTGTTCTTAACTATATAACCTCTGGTCAAAGTATCTTTGTAATGATCCTGACTAGGACACTGCTGGATATCAATAGGTTAGAGATCCATGCAAATAGTTGACCTGTGAATAGGCTCAAAGCTGTTTTGTACTAAGTCTAATATAACAGAATCACAGAATTACAGAATTGTCGGGGTTGGAAGGGATCTCTAGAGATCATCTAGTCCAACCTCCCAGCCAAAGCAGGCTCCCTAATATGCATAATACTTAATATCTGATACTTAATATGTGGCCTTCACACCTATGTTGTGCTGCACTAATTCTTTGGATACACACTATAATAGAGGAGGCTGCTCATTGAGTGACAAACTGAAAGTAGCACATGATTGGGCCTGATTATCTTGAAAGTCTTTTGCAACCTAAATTATTTTTTTGGTTCTTCCTAAGCCTTCAGATCACAAACTATCAAATTCTTGGTACTCTCAGAATAATCACTTATCTAAAACATAGAGATAACTCTCTGTCACTATTCATTCAACTCCTGCAGAGCTTTTGGCCTGATACATATTTGCACTGGTCAAGCCTTGGACAAGGTCCAAACTGCCTCCTAGTTGCTCACTCAGTCCTCCTCCCCAGTGAGAGAGCAGGAGAAATTAGGATGAAAATGCTCATGGGTTGAGATAAAGACAGGGAGATCTCTGAACGGTTACTCTGACAGACATAAGAGATTCAGCAGAAGGAAAGATAAAGTAATTTATCCTCAAGAAAAATCAGATGGCTTTTCCCCAACACCAGCATCATGAGCTGGATCACACTGAGGCCTGAACTGATATACACAAGTGTACTTGGGGTGGCTCCAGTTGCTCAGCACTTGCAGTCTTATGTAACTGATGAGCCTAGAATATTCATTCTGCTATATAAAGAATAAATAAATTGCAAGGAACATGCATTTCATTCATATGCTGACTACTTCTCTTCCTATACTTTGTTTCTGTAACACATCCTCTGAAATAACATTGAGATATTATCAAATCCTTTTGAAAGTCAGTTGCGGAAATTATGACTAAAGAAAATTTTTGCCATGTGGGAAATATTAAGATTTGGATGTATAATTTTGTCCTGTTTGCTCAAAAATGGAAAAAAAACCTTCACTGTACAGAGAACCCTTCATTGTACCCTATCTGTGAAATGTTATGCACAACATTTATTGTCCCTGCAATCGAGTGAATCATCATTTCCTCCCACCACCACAAAAGACCTATGCCAGTAAATGGAAAATCTTTCCTTGTTTCTGTATTTGTTCTGCATTAGCCTTCCCTGAAAACTGAATGAGGTTCTGGCAACTGTGCCGTTTTGAGGAAGTATTTCTGTCATGATTCTCAAATTCTATATTCTAAAATTCTATCATAAATATTTATGTATTTTTTTTCTTGCAAAACATTTCTGCCTAAGAGAATACTGTAAACCCATACATAAGATTAATAAAGATCATAGGATCATACAGCATCTAGTCAGTCTGCTTAGTCAGAAAGTGCTGTACGGATGTATGACCTCAGCCCTGAGTAAAGCAAAAAAATATACAACAAAATATACAACAATGTCCATAAGCAGAATAAATAGTACATATGTGTATATAAACACAGAGTTAAATACAGAATCATAGAACTGTGGGGGTGGGAAGGGACCTCTAGAGACCAGGCTGCACAGGTAGATATGCAAGTGGGTCTTGAACATTTCCAGAGAAGGAGACTCCATGACTTCTTGGGGCAGCCAGTGCCAGTACTCTGTCACTGCACTGTGAAGAAGCTCTTAATGTCTATTTGTGCAGAACTTCCTATGCATTGGTTGTGGCCATTTCCCTTTATCCTATCATCATTATCCTATCATTGCACACTGATGAGAAGAGTCCAGCCTTGTACCTTTGCCTCCCATACCTTAGATGTATATAGACATGGATCAGATTCCCACCAAGTCTTCTTTTTCCAAGGCTAAACAGACCCAGATAACACAGTCTTTCCTCATAGGAGAGGTGTTCCAGTCCTTATATCATCTTTGTCGCCCTTCAGTGGACTCCTGTGAGGAGATGACTGTCTTTTATACCAGGGAGCCCAAAACTGAATACAGTACTCCAGGTGAGACCTTACCAGTGCAGAGTAGGTGGGGAAGGATCACCTCCCTCAACTTGCTAGCCATGCTTTTTTTAGTGCACACCAGGACACCGCTGGCCCTCTTGGCCACCAGGGTACACTGCTGGCTCATGGCCAACCTGTCATCCATGACAATACCAATATTTACTTTACAAGTAGTATATATGCCTATGGCAAACACTTTCATTCCCTGCTTAATCTCCACAAACCCTGAGGGCCACAGTGATTATGCTACATACATAATGCTAAAATGATCAGTAACATGAAAAAAAAATAAATGTATTTACATTTTTTGAAATGCATGTATGTAGTTCTGAAGTCTAAAAACATGTTTAACATTATTAATCATTTACTTAAGAATAAAAATCTAAGATACAAAAGTTGCTTAATTCTTGATTAAAAAAGAATTATGAAACATCATGGCAAGATGCTTTGCTACATCATGTTGCGTCAATGCAAACACTAAGAAATTTTCATATGATTAAAATGGCAAATCATGCAACATATATTCATGTTAGAAAATTAACTGTTATTTTTATGTCAGATGAAAGAATATCTTTTGTTTTACTTCATTTTACTTTATATTATATTATAGATGCATTTTACTAACGCTGCTGTGGAAAGTTATGAAATATACAGAGCAATGACAAGGATGGAAGAACGCTATGCATGTCAAATAACTTTTTATTTTTAAGCACTGTCTACAGCATTTCTGACATCACGGACTGTACTGCTTCAAAGAAAGAAGACTCTATGGTCTACTTTTAAATAAAGATTTAAAAATTATAATGCAATACAGAAAATATCCATATATCCATTAGTATACTCATTTAGTTTTCTAAATAAAAATTGTTCAGCACATGACATTTTGATGTGCTATAGGCACATTCTTTAAATGCATAAAGTGCAAATGTTATTGCCTACAGTAGAACACATTTTTGCACAGAATGATAAAGAGTCAACACATAAAAATTGCCTATAGTTGTACACCTATTATTATTTTACCTTTAATATAGATTTACACGTTATGCCTGCAACTGTAAGTTACACAAACCATCTCTGGACTGCCCAAACTAGACATAAAGTTTCATATACACTGCTGCCAAGAAGTAAGGAAATGCATTTAACTCTAACAATATAACTTTCTGTGAGCAGAATGAAAGAGTACTGTATCAATTCAGCGAACTTCACTAAAATCAATAAGCATTTAGAACAGTAAAATCATCCAGGATTTGAGACACAACTTTCATTATAAGATACAGGCCATCTCAATTTGTTAAAGCCTGAATGCATTGCTGAATATGGCCTTCAACATGACCATAAAGTTAATCTGAAAGATACGTCTCCATATGTGAAACAGAATAATTAATTGAAAATTAAAAATGATTATGATATTTCATATGTAGTTTTACATTGAGTTAATAGAGTTTTCTTCACACCAACTGTTTATGCCAGATACTTTCTGATTATTATTTTTTCGCATGCAATCCTTTCATGCATTAAGCATGCAACAATGTTATTTTAGGATTTCTCTCCATACTTTGGTTCATGTCTTGTAATGTGGCCTATGAAAAACAGAGATAAGATATAATTGAAGTAAGGGTTAAAAATGAATTCCTGAGGAATGTTATTTATTTATTTTTATAGTATAAATTGAAACCTAGGATACAGATTTCCTTGTAAGAAATGTGAGGGCTGCTCCAAAAGTAATGCCTCATATTTTATTGTTTTGTCCCACAACATCAGGGGAGGATAGTAGTGATATGGCAGTTGAACCTTCCCAACAATATTCCATTACATTTTGTTCTGCAACTAATGTCAGCAGAGAGCTAGTCTGACAAAATGGTGTCTGATATGAAAATGTTCATGAAGCAAAGGTGTGACTGATTCCTCCCTGTGGAAAAAATTGCACACACTGATTTTCACTGTATTTGTTTTATGTGGTAAGATTTTGGTATTGAGGAGGCTGCAGGGTTGGCCTCTATGAGACGAGCCTAGCAAGGGCCTCATGTCAAAACAGAAACATCTCCAAAATGGACCTGCTGCTAACCAGAGCTGAGCCACGAGGGATACTGACTGTGCCTCTGGAAGAGCAGATTTAAGAACGGAAAAACTGCAGTACAGCAGCAACTGGGAGAGAAAATGTTGAGAAATTGCCCTGCAGTCACCAAGGTTGATGCAGAAGGAAAGCAGGAAGTGCTTCAGGAGCTGAACAGAATTTCTCTCTGGCCAGGAGAGACCCATGGAGGAGCAAGTTGCCCCCTTGCTGCCTATAGGACACCACGCAGAACAGATCTCCAAGTGCAGCCCACAAACAAGGAAGTGGAAGGGACCCACATGAAGCAGGGCCAGAGAGTGGCCATGAAGGAGAAGCAGAGATTGTGTGGTGTGATTGCAGGCCCTTTTTGCTGTTCCTCTGTGCTGCTTGGGTAAGAGACAGAAAAGGGTGGATGGGAAGAAAATGTATTTGTTTATTTTTAATTCTCACTGCTCTTGTCTATTGCGTAGGATTATTGGTTGTAAATTATTCTTCCCCAAATAGAGTCTGGTAAGCTAATGACTGTAACTGATAATGCTAAATGATAAAGTTAATGACTGAACTGGTGAAAAATATCCCTGTCATTATCTCAACCCACAAGTTTTTTAATAATAACTTCTCACCCTGTTCTGTTGAGGAGCAGGAGTGAGAGAGGGGCATGGTGGTTCTCAACTATGCATCAGTGTTAAACTACAGCAGTAATTTCTGGTGCCCTTGAGAAGTTCAAGGTATAAGCAGTAGGTGGGCGAAGTAAAGGGCAAAATGCAAACTGGAAAGTGTAATATGTGTAGTGAATTTTTGTTGTAAAGAACTGGAGATGAAGCAACATGTATGTAAATCATCTCCTTTGCTGGAGTTGTGACTATGTTATGTTGACATTGCTGTGGAGAATTTTTTTCACTGATGTAACTGACATTTGTGAAGACTGCTTGATGAGTGTGTACTTAAATTCTTAATATGTTTTTCAGAGAGACAAAGGGTGCAATGCATTGAGTACTGTACTGCATACTGGCTAAGAACACATGTTGAAAGGTGAAGGATTAGGAACTATCACCACGGGTATGCTAGAGTATCCATTACCCCAGATCACACTGAGCTTAGTACATGGACAGAAGATGATTATCTATAATAAGTCAAAGATATAATGCTAAATTTCATAATTACTTATGCTTTATGTGCATCTTCTTTAAGTAAGGTAAAATTTTCAGTGACCTTATCTATTGATGCCACTTGCCACTGTGAAGATCAATTTAACTTTATGGCATTTGAAGTACTTTCTATTCCTTTTTGCTACCACAGCACTACTCAACATAATTCATTCATTGAGTGCTCTTAGATCCCCAGTGGGCTACTAAGACTCTCTGAGTAACTATGTAATAAAAATCAATCTTACTGGATGCAGTGTGCTGTTTTGTTGTTTTTTTTCCTGCACATTGGGAAAAAAAAAAAAAAAGGATTCATACAGGAGATATGAGGTAGCATACTTTTACTCTTCTATTCTGACTTTTACTCTTCTATTCTGAAAAGCAAGATTTTAGGGGGCTTGATGTTCAGATTAAGCCAAGAAAAGAGAGATGTGTGGAGAGAAAATTCATGTGAATATCCAAGGAGTGATAAGAAAATCCAGAACACAGCTAAGGAGCTTGCCACAAACAATTAATGCAAACTTGAATTCGTTGCATGCAGTGTAAATACTGTGATTTTGATTCAATCATAAAAGCAGAAATAAGGAGAAATCCGGACTTTTAGAGATTTTTATTTTCAAATATATGTTTGTCTTCATCTCATTTGGTATACTTGTTGAACATAATTAGTCATGCAAGTCATCTACCCAAATTTTCTCAAAGAAAACTGAAATAAGTAGATACAGTTCTTCTTCAAAAGTACTTCTCTTTTTCTATTTATTTTTTATCATTTATTGTGTTTTCCTTTACTGCTTGCAATGTTTTCCTGCAGCTTGTTGCCAGTATGCAACAGCAAACTGTTTGGTTTTTGGAATATTTAGAATAGTTACAATACTCAACTATTTTTCAGTACTTAATAGTATTGCCATATGCCTTTTTTTCAGCTTAAAAATTGAGACTTCAAGGGTAAGCTGGAAGAGAGATGTGATGGAAGTTTTAGCTCTCCAGAGAAAAACTGTTTCTGCTTTGAAAGAAGTTAAAGGGGAGAATTATAGTAATCAATCTTTCTGTATAATGTACAAAATTAAATGCTATTTACAAATATTTTAAATATTAAATTTCAAAGTATTTTAAATGAGAAGAGTCAGGAAATCAAAGGTAGCAAAATCTTCCATCATGTGAATAGTTAATAATTTTAAATGATTAGCAACAAAGGAAAGGAAAAACTGTAAATAAGAGAATATGCTGGTTTATGTAATTTGTTTTTAAATCTCAAATTCTGTATGTTCTCTATCTGTACCCATGGAAACTCTGTAAAGCCATACTTATGTACCTCACTCTGTGATGTTGCTCAAGCACTTAAATATTTTATTTGTATTCTTTTTGACAAAACATATAGATGATCTGTATATTGCAAGATGATATGAAGATTAAATGAAATATTTGCTGTTTCAGTATATATTATATTAAAGCAATATTTTTGCTTTTTTTAACCTCTGTCTTTATTTCACTTAGCCAAATCAAAGAACATGGGCAGTTATGGAAGATCATTTACAGAGATAACTGTTCTGTGCATCAGCAGGTTACACATAATTCAACTTCAAATCAGATGAGGTTTGCAAAACTGAGGCACTGCTCTCTTCCTCTCTATAAGACTGCTCATGACTTGACTGCACTGCCTTTAAGTATGTGTAACAGCCTGTAGGTGTCCAATAACAGTGTATGTTTTGACCTAAACCTCAAATAGATTATAAATTGTTTCTACCTTAAAAACCCGAAGTCCTAAGGAAAAGCAGTTACTCTAGATAAAACCTGTTGTTACAAAAATAGATGACCATGAACATTAAAACTAATTTTTAACTGCAATGCATATGTGGAAAAGATGAGCAAATAAGTGCTGCACTTCTGACTTAGATATTGTTTACACCTGTAACTGAAAATTTTGATTTATTGTGCTGAGTGGAATCAGGAATATTCATCCTTAAAGCCCAAATGGACTTTTTAACATAGATTACTGAGTATGAATTAGAAAATTATAATTCAGACTTTAAGTTTCAAATTATTATAAGTTTTCATGAAACATTGCCAAAACTAAGATATATACACTGACTTTTCTCATATACATGATGCTTGAATAATATTGTGATTTAGATATTTGGTACATGCACTAGAAAAAGTCTACATGTTAATCAAGAGTTTATAACAATGTCTACTTTTTCATTATTCAAAGTTTAACTAAAAATTGCATAAAAGCAATTACACAGGTTGACTCTATTAGGCGATGGTACTTTGACACAGAGAAAAGCCAATCCAAAAGCCAAAATCCAGGAATTCAGGATCTTATCTGCTAGAGCAAAAGACTGAAACCATAAACGATTTCTGCACAAGACAGCTGTCCTCAGAACAGGAGCTCATGCAATCATTAGGGACAAGTTCACATTCATTTTCTGATGTTAATGATAACAAAAAATGAAAGTACTCAGGCAAGAAATATCATGCTAAAATCATTTTTAAATCCAGACAAGTTTAAAAAAGGTCTATATTTTCTCCAACTTTAAAAACACAATACGAAGTGAGTTATACAAACTTTCATAGCATTAGTGAATTATAGAATTCTCAGATTTGGAAGGGACTTTTAAAGGTCATCTAGTCTAATTCCCCTGCAATGAACAAGTACATCAACAGCTAGATCAGGGTGTTCAGAATCATGTCCAGGCTGCCTTTGAATGTCTCCAGAGGCATGGCTTTCACCACATATCTGGGCAACCTGTACCAGTGCCTAACCACCCTCATTGCAAAAGACTTTTTCCATTATATCCAGCCTAAATCTACCTTCTTTAAGTTTGAAACCATTTCCCCTTGTCCCATCATCACAGACCCTGCTTATTCAACTTTATCTGTTGAATAAGTAAAACTTCTTTTTTCAGCCTTGTAGCATTCTTCACAACTTCTAATCTGCTCAGGTAAGAAGAAGGAAAGGCTACAGGAAAAAAGCTTGGCATAAACACTGGGAATTAGCCTTCCAGTTAGCTAAACTGTAGAAACTTTAAATTGATTTGGATCAGTTTGCCACAATCTTTAAAAGTCTCTCTTTTCCTACACATGAAGTTGCCCTGTTTGTGAATAATTTAAAAAATAATTCACGGGTGTTTATAATCTGTGCAGATTTCTAAAAGAAAAGATTATGCTTTGCTCTTTACTTCTTAAGATATTTACTCCTAACAGATGATTATTTGGAATTCACTTTTCATTTTCATTTCAAATAATATAAAGTGAGAGAAAGTTTTAAGATAAATCTATTGCTTCTGGAAGAATCTATTCTGTTAAGGCTTCCTTCTGTTTCAGGATATCTAGAACATCTGTTTGCATTGAGAATACATCCTTTAAACTGTAAAGTGGTCAGTGTATAAACAGTAATAGCACCCTAAAATACTGGAATACTTCTGTGATCATCTTTCCTCAAGCCAAACTGAATACCCTTTAGACAACCTTTTGTGGATGCCATTTCCAAGAAATGTAAAATAATGAGAGCACAGATCCCATTCATCACCAAAGCATATGGACTGCTAAATGAGAAATGATTGTTAAGTGAAAATATTGGAAAAGACTACATAGAATATGGTCTCCCCCATCAAAAATGTTTCTACAAAACAACAGATTGTAAGTAGGTAATGTTGCAGTGACTCTAACACTAGCCAACATATTTCAAGGCTGAAATCATTCATCGAGATACTCATTTTCACTTTTTTACACTTGCTTTGCAGTTATTTCATGTAGGTACACAAAACTATAGGCTTTGATTGAAGCATTCGTTATTTCCTGACTATGCTAATTCAGTAAAATGGTAAAAATGAACTGAATCATCACACAATTTTGTATTAAGCTCTAAATACTAGCTGTAAAATGATGATTACTCACCTTATTTCTATTCATAAAACAAAGAGATTTAAAATCTGAATCTTAAAAAATCTTTAAAATCTGATGAATGCAGTGAGGAGTAAAAATTCTAATATTAAAATTTAAATTAAAAAAAATCTTTGCAATACTGTAACAACTACATGGAACAGAATTTCCTTTTTTTTTTTTTCTTCTCGTTATTCTAGCATACAAAGACCAATGAATTTCCCAATAGAGTTGTAAATATGTTTACATTCCAGTATTAGACACATGCCCATGTTTCACCAATAAATAACAAGAGAAATATATTCTGTATCAAAATTTCAGCTCTAGGGAATCTAAAGACTTATTTATGCTTGCATTTCCAGTTCCATGTTCATTTGTAGTGCACAAATATCCAAAATGGTCTCTGACTATGAATTTTTGGATATTATTGAGAGAGGCTTAGTGACTACATCCACTTAGGAGTCAGGGATGCATCTCATCAGAACCCATAGACTTACATTCAAGTTCTTTACATGGCTGCGAACTTGATCACTGCTTACAGCATGAAGGACATTACTTCCTCAGCTCCTACCTTCTGACCTACGCATTTGAGGAATATGTGAAGAGCAGTTATTAGAGAAGACTGAGGAAAAAAATGTAAAGTATCTCAGCCTTCTTGACCCTTGTTACCATCCTGCCTGCATTACTCACTAGTAAGGGAATAAGTCTTAGATTTTCAGAGTGATGTACCTGTAGAAACCTTAATTTTTGCTCCCCTTGGCAAGCCCAGCTCCAGCAGGGCATTGGCCTTCCTGACCCCATCCCTACACAGCCTTGCAGCATCCCTATACTCCTCCCATTATACCTGTCTCTGTTTCCAGTGCTCTGCACATTTGTCCTTGAGAGCAGTTTCCCAGGGGGCTGTTGACTAACTCCCTGAAGATCTGGAAGTTGGCTTTCCTAAAATTTAGTGCAATGATTTACTCTCTATCTGTGTCATATCCCTTGGGAATGTGAATTTCATGACTGAATGGTCACTACAGCCAAGGCAGCCACTAATCCTTATGTCAGCATCAGTTCACTTGCACTGATGAACAATAGGTCCACTATTGCATTTCCCCTAGTGGGGCTGTCTGTTACCTACTTCAAGAATTTATCACTGATGCATTCCAGGAGCATCCGCAGCTCATTGTATTATCTTTCCAACAGATGTTAGAACAGCTGAAGTCCCCCAGAAAAATATGAGCCTGCGATCATGATGGCTCCTGTAGCTGGAGGAAGAAGGCTGAAAAAAAAAAGAAGTCCACATACCTGAGCATAGTATTTTCTGTTTGGTGTATGTCTCTCTGAGTATACAAAATCAGCCACTAGAAAGAATTAACAGAGATAAAATGGCATAAGAAGCAGTGTGTCAAAACAGATTTCTACAAATGTAAACAAAGGCAGATCACACCTGCCCATGAATAAATGTCAAAGTTACAAAATATATTATGCCTTCAGCAGGTGGATCACCATGTAGAAGCAACACTATATTGTGTTTTTAATATGAATAGTTTAATGTTTACATCCTTATATAAATGAGCACTACAAGGAAAAATAATTTTGACCAAGAATTCAGGTGCTTAAAATCAGACTTCCAGTCTTGCAAGAAACGAATCAAAACAATTCAGCTTATAAGTATGAGAGTAAAAGCGACTGGAAGAAAAAAAAGGAAGAAGATAGAGAACAGAACAGAACAGAACAGAACAGAACAGAACAGAACAGAATAGAATAGAATAGAATAGAATAGAATAGAATAGAATAGAATTTTTTCTAATCAATGTAATAGAAAAGATTTAGTTACAGTTCTTAGAAACTCAGCTTAAATCTGTAGATGAGCTGTAATTTACAATGGACCTTAGTACTTGAGCAAGACTAAGAAGGAGAAAGAAAATATCTTTTAAATCATCTGGACATCTTTGAATAGTATTTTCCATTAAGGGCATTATATGAATTGGCAAAACAAATCTACTAACAAAAATAATATATACCTATATATAAATAAGAATAATTCTCCAAAACGTATTGAGAATCCTAAGTTTTCTCATGAGTGACTTCTTTTATGTGTCTGAAAATTCTTCAGTTCATAATTTATTTAAAACATTAGAAGTCTTTAAAAGTTCAAATGAGTCCCAGTTGCCATGATGTGCTAACGCACTGTCATTGTTATGTGCAATATATCATCAAAATGACACTTTTGTGATATCAATTGGAAATGAAAGACTATGGGTTACAATGAAGGACCTTGAGAAGGTAGGTTTTAAAGTTTAATGATTTAAGATTAGGCAAAAAACCTTCTTTTGTGTAGCATCCCGCTTCCTTGTGTTCAACCTGTTATTTTCTTCTGTATATTTGCTTAAAATGTTGGTAACAATCTGCTCGTCAATAACTGCTTACAGTAACTGTATACTGTGGAATTAGTTGCCTTGCTCCAAAGAGCATTATATAGCTTTTGATACCTTTATTTTTGTCAGTGACAATTATAAACATGGAAAAAAAGAGACATTTCCAACATACGACATTCTGACCATTGTCTTTTTCTCATATTAAACCAACAAAATCTGATTTGCCCTCAGACATTGTTTCTTCTTTGAATTTATGTAAAACCAAATCCACATAATGAAGACAAAATGTGAAATACATTTTATTGCCTGTGGCATTTATTCAAAATCATAGTAGGGAACTGGCAACACAAAATATTTTTTTGAATATCTTGTCAAAAAATGTCTCTCCTTTTATTTGATTCTACATATATTTAACAAAATTAAAAGAGCTGCAAAAGAGAAGTAAATAAATGTACTGCAAAATAGACTACAACGTTTCTGTTTCCAGTTGCAAGTATTGCTGGAGAATACCAGAGTTTCCTATCTATCAAGTGCATATTCTAATAATTTTACATTGACTGCTCAACTTTTTCGATCATCAGAAAATAAGACTAATTGAAAATATGATTTGTGTTTTCAAAAGGTCTTTATCATTCTCAGTGTTGGGAAAAGTGCTTGTGGGCGAATTGGCAAGATGCCACCTCTGTAATCACTGAAAACACTTTTAGGCTGATATGACCTGTTAGTCTTTCACTCAGTTTAAGAAAACTGTGCCCATACAATGTAGTTAAGGAGATGACTATAAGAGCGCATCCAAATTTATTTTACTTTAAGCAATTCCCATCAGTATTAAGTCATTAAAGATTGCATGTCCAATTTCTGTTGGCTGCAAAGTGCCTGAAAAACTAAATATATTTCTGAAGCATCACCTGGTGGTGATGGCAAGATTTTGGCAATAGTGTGGGCTGCACACATCACCTCTGTGGGAGGAGAGCAGGTGTTGTCCTGTATCAGATGCAGCTAACTCTAACATTCTCTGCAATGGATCCACAAAAGGACAAAACTGAGTCCATCATC
Organism: Callipepla californica brunnescens; assembly: GCA_023055505.1. Classification (NCBI taxonomy): domain Eukaryota; kingdom Metazoa; phylum Chordata; class Aves; order Galliformes; family Odontophoridae; genus Callipepla; species Callipepla californica. Next base: position 61,813,205 of record JALIRH010000002.1, on the reverse strand, counting down.
CATGGTTCTCTTGAGAAAATAAGAAAGAGAAAAAATGACTGGCAAAACCAAAGGGAGAAAAGAATGAGAAACAATCCTGAGAATACTAAGAGTACAAGGAGGGGAAGATGCTCCAAGCAATGTAGCATATATTCCCTGCAGTCCACAGGATCATGATGACATTGGATATCTACCTCACTGCCTATGATGGACCTGACACCAGAGCATCTGGATATTTCCTGAAGGAACTCGAGCAAATCCCATGCTGGAGTAGATTTTTCCTGAAGTATTACTCCCATGGAAAGATCCATGCTGAAGCAGGAAAAAAACTGAGTAGGAAAGAGTGGTTAAAGTAGCTATGGACTGACCACAACTTCCTATTCCCAGTTGTCCTTCACTCTTCTCTGTATTTTTGGGTGGGTATCAAGGATCTGGATAAGGTTAATGCACCACATCACCACATTTAGATTTGCTTTGAGCAATGACTGAATGTTTGTGCTCATCAATCCTTATAAAAATCTAGTTCACCTCTCTTTAGTTCAAATGCCTGACTCAAATAATTGTTCAGGTCATTATAAGCCAAAATGTGTCTAAATATCAAAACAGGAAGATGCTAAAATTAGATATTTGCTAACTAATAATATTAAAAGTAAGTAATTTTAAAGATTTATTAATAAGTTGCCAGTTACATCAAAACCAAAGCTTTTGCAAACTCCCTGCCTCCTTTGGGGTCATTCTCAAGATTTATGGTTTCCTTTTTATTTATTTTTCTTTCCACTATATGCTACACGATGTATTTACATTAAATTATTGTGTCTCCTGCTCTCATGAATGACAAATACACAGCTCAAGCTTTTTTAAAAAAGACCGATTTGCTTGCTATTATATTTTGTAACTCTATCTTACAGGCCTATAAATAGATGAAGGGGGCTGACTCAGGTAGAAAAGATATCACTACTGTGCTATGCTGTGAGTGGAAGACTAACTTTCGACTTTTTCATGATTGTTGTTTTTGTTTCAGTTGCTACATAACAAAATATAAAACTTTGAACACATATCTAACTCTTTAGAGAGCATGCTGTGCAGGTGGCTCTCACATTACAGCAATCATTTTTAATAATTTCATTTATAAATTGTTATTTGGTAGTGCATATGAACTTGAAATGAAGATTGTTCAAACCACTCAGATGTCGCTGGAAAACACTATCTTTCTGACAATAAGGATCCCATCAAAAATATTAAGGTTCTCTCATCTCCATCAACTAAGAATATGTATAAGAATATAGAAGAATATTTTCTTGTTTTTTACACTTATTTCCAAATATCAGTGTGACAGTTTTCTAGAGATACTAATTCTTACAGTAAACCAGTATTCAAAGTATAATAATCTAACAAGGTCCATATGTATCTCATAGTTCACCTCAGTAAAGAAAGGATCCTAGAAAAACAAAAGAATCTTACTGATTTTAATTATCTGAATGTACAGCTCAGAATACTTTCTTCTCTGTTATAATATGGAGGTAGTTTTTGTTTTTTTTTCCTTTTTTTTCCCACTAAGTATATTTACTTTCTATGTCACTTCTCTCTTAAGTCCAGCAGCTAACCTTGTAGTACTTACCTGAAATCATCAAATGCTTTCATTTCTGCTTTTTGAAACAAAAATGTAAGAGATAGAAATGTGACTTTCTTGGTCTCACAGTAAGCTTTAGATCAATTTTGAAATAGAACATCAAATAAACTGTTATCTGTCACTAAGAGGTGCTTTGCACATCAATTTTCAAGGTTACTTTTTGTTTGGATTTCAGAATTAACATTTTCCGTAAATTTTCTCTGTTTGTATCTCTACTATCAGTTTGTATATCTACTAAGTAATAAAAATGATTAAAAATTGCTATCAAGTTTAATACAATTCTGTTCAATCCCGAGTCATTTTATGCAGACAAATAGGAGAAGAACAATACGAATACAGTATATTTCCTATCAAAGTGAAAACTTATAGAAAATCAGATAATTGAATCTCTCAAGACAGAGAACTTAGATTGATCTAAAATATGTACAGAAACAGTTTCTATCTTTTTATACTGCAATATACTATAAACAATATGTGGCCTTAGTGGACAAAGAAATTAAGTCTTTTAAGATGATATTCTTAAAGAGTTTAAATTACTTGTTAATGCTCTTCAACATCTCACTTACAGAGGCTGAAAATAGAGATTCTTTCAACATGCAAAATATGTCAGTTATAGAAGTTGCATCTTAGCCCTCTTTCCTCACTGTGTTGGTTTCAGATGAGAAGTTCGAAATACTCAAAAAATGCTATTATCAGTGGACATCATCTGCACCCTCCGGCAAAGTAAATATCCTATAAATACCACAATCCCATAAATAACTATATGTTCTGGTTTCATCTGGGACAGAGTTTATTTTATTTGTAGTATCTGGTATGATGCCATATTTTGGCTTTAGGTGAGAAAGAATGTTGATAATACATCAATGTTTTAGTTGTTTCTGAGCTGTGCTTCACAGACCCAAGCATGCTTATTGTACTGTTCCTTAGCAAGGGGACTGAGGAGGTGCAAAGAACAGGTAGGATACAAAATTAGGACAGATAATCTAAACTGGTCAAAGAGATATTGGAATTGGTGAGCGGCCAGCGGTTGCTAGGAAATTACCTGGGCATCAGTTGACAATTGATAGCAATTGCACTGTGCATCACTAGTTTCATAAACATCTACCTATCTATCTACCCTGTTATCATTATTATTATTTCTCTTTTCCTTTTCTGTTTTAGGAAATAGTTTTTATCCCAGCCTATGAGTTCTACCATTCTTTCCACCCTGATTCTCTCTCCCACCACAGTGAGGAAGAGAGGGAAGGAGTAAACAAACAGCTGTATGATGCAATACTGAAATGATCAGACTATTCTATCAGCCTGTGCTATGTTGGGGATTCCACAAACATGGTGTGAATGGGTCTAAGAATGATGTGAAGGGTCTAAGAATAAAGAAAAGTAATCAAGGTATATTTTATCTACATTATTATATAATTGCTGTATAGAACTACATATTATCTATGTGTTTTAACAGCTCGGGAAAAGATTTGAGAAATGCAGAAACAGCAGATAATTCTTCAGGTCTCAGAAGATAAAGGTGGATTGTATGTATTATTCCTGGTGCATCCCAAGAATCCAAAGGTGTTCCTACCCTCCCCTGGAGTTGAAATTCAGATTTCCAAAAGCACAGTAGCATTACAAGCCTCTCATCTAAAGCCATCACAAAAGTCGCAATTCAGATTCTCCTATCTGTCTGACAAGGCCTCATATTGAATGGTCATGTCATTGCTCCCCAGTATCCAGTGTCACTGGCTTCTAGAACATTTCTGGTATCTATGATAAACTGAAGTTATCTACCTCTCCTAATAGTCCTGCAATTTACATTTTTTTTTCTTCAAGTCTTACCTAGGCGATCAAAATTTGTTTGTCAATCAATACAATAAAACAATTGTTCTAATTGTTTTTACAGCATTATTAATTTTGTGGAGAAGGGGGAAAGAAAAAAATGCTGGAATGAAAAACAACCTAAGAATTAAAATGGAAAAAGGAAAATGAAACACATTAATCTTTGTTGTTGTTTTCTAATCCCACTTTATTCCCTTTCTGTTGCAGATAATGCAGAAAACTATCCAAGTCTCATTACAGAATCAAATTTTGTAAACTAATAATCTGAAGTCCTTGTTTTACCTCTGTAATTTGAAAACTATCTCATTTGGACATTCATTCTTGCTGCACTTGTAATTATGCAGGTGTTCATTAATGTATAAAAATTAGATGCTCAAAATTAATTAATTAATTAAAGTTTTTTTAATTAAAAAAAGTTATTTTATAATTAAAGTTATTTTTCACCTATAGTACTGTTAGATCATGAATTTACACTCATTTATGGAAAAAAAATTGTAATTTGGGTTATGACTTTATTTTTTTTCTGACATAAAAGAGACAAATATTTAGGAACTGTTGTGATTTAACCCAGCAAATATCTAAACACTAAACAACCTCTTCCTCACTTCATCCCTCCCAGTGAGAAGAGGGCAAGAATCAGAGAAAACATAGATTGAGAGGAACACTGTTTTGTAAGACAGAAAAGGAAGAGAGAAATAACAGTAGTGATAGTCAAATATGTAATATATATTTACAAAACAAATGATGCACAAAGCAATTTCTCACCACCTGCTTACCAATGTCAAGCCAGTTTCCAAGCAGTGGCTGAATCCTCATACAGCTCACAACAGTTTCATAGTTTTTCTGCATAATGTCATGTGGTATAGAATATCCCTTTTGCCAGTTTATGTCAGTTGTCCTGATTCTGTCCCCTCACAGTTCCCTGTGCCTTCCCAGTCCCTTCCTGGCAGGACAGTACAAGAAGCTGAAACACTGAAATATCCTTGGCTCCATACAGCAATTCTCAGAAGCAACTAAAACATCAATGCATTATTAAAACTCTTTTTCTCCTAAAGCCACAACACAGCACCACACCAGACACTATGAAGAAAATCCATTGTGTCTCGGTTGAAACAAGGACAGGAACTGTAATACTTTGAAAGATTACTGTAACAAGAACAAGGGATAGTATTGTTACGTTTCTTTCCTGTCTTTGTCTACATCATTTGTAATTATTTATAGGGGAAGAGGAATTACCAGTAAATTCAGATGAGTGTTAAATAGTTCACTGATTTTTAGTTCCTCTGGACTATTTTGATTAACTTGTCTCATATCTGAACTCTACAAAGATGAACAGACACTAAAAACTTGTTTCTTTAATGGCTCACAGAGCTAAATGAAACTCAAAGATTTTCAAACTTTATGTCATATTTCTGTATACATATTCTTCGCAAAGAAACAACAGATTAAATCTTTATAGGAAAGTAAACAAACCCAAGAGCAGGTGACGTATGCTCATGTAGGATTTGGAAGATGTGAAATTATGCTATAATCTATCCTCACGTCTGGATGTTCAGCAATAAATCTATGCATCTTGAAATCCATATACTGAGAAAAAAAAGAATTCTTCTCTAAGAAGATACTTCTTTCACTACCACAGATGGGAGAGTATCCTCTCCACCTCCTACAGTCATTTTTTAATAAAAAATAATAAAAAAATGGCAGAAGATGAATGCAGTCTCTAAGCTATCAAAATGAAGATACACTCTGGAAATTGACAGATTATATTTATTTCCTCATTGTGTGTTTATGAATAGGAAAAGTATGAAAGAAGCAGCTGTAAGAAAGATTTTTAAAAGAGAGAAGATATTTAAAGTAATATAGTTTAAATTTGTTTTTAAAAAGTCTAGTAAAACTTACTGGAAGCTGAAACTCTATTTTGAAACCATTCTATGCAAGCATTCTGATATCAAAGTGTTTGCCTTTTTTATTCTTTAATCCATCCAGAGTCACTGGGAACGTTTCTGTCAATGACGTTTCAAAGACTAAGAGTACTGTCAATTATTATAAATGATAAAAATACTATTTTCTTAAGAAGTTGTTTTGTTTCATTTATTGTTATAACTGTTTTCTTCAGAAAGGAGAGGATGGGAGGGGAAGGGATGGGAGGGGAGGGTGTTACCATCATCCTAATACTCCTGAAGTATAAGTCAGGTAGCATTCTGTGCCTTCCTACGTGAATGCTCAAATGATTTCCTTTGTCTTTTTGTTTGACAGAAGACTATTCCTTACTTCCCTAGCCATTCAGAGAAACTCTTCATTTCTCCCAAAACTACCTCTCTCTCTGTTACCACAGACCTTCTATTTTAGTTTTCCTTTCAAATTTCCTTTCCCTTCAAATATTCTCCCATGTAGTCTTGTCTTCCCTATCTCACAAACTCAAACACATCTTCATAACAGCCAATGCTGATGAGTTATTCCTGTTCTCCTGTCTCAGCCATCTCTGCACATGGCAGAACCCATGACAAGCACATTACTTTTCTCTGAGCAACACAGTTGGTGCACCCTGCTCTTCTCACAAAGAAGACAACTGAATTCTTTCTTGATTTCAAGAACTTCGAGAACAACCTGAACAACCTTCTTAGAGGACATTACAAGGGCAGAAAGAATAACACGCACAGGAAAAGGAAGGCACTGCCTTCATTTCTTGCAAGGTAATTACAGTACTATAATTCCTCTTGGCAGCAGATTAGCACCCCTCTTAGACCAATTCAGTCATGCTGTTTAGCAGTTTTTATTCTTTCCTCTTTCAGGTGCCTGACTGGTCACTGCTAAGAAAAGATGAAAATACTGAGAGGTATTCTTTCCATTTTTTAGTCTTTGTAGAGGACACAGAAAGAGACTACTGAAAATTTACAGTCTTATTGGATATATGTGCAAAACCACACTCTGATGCAATGCATTATTGGAGTGTACCACAATGGATTTACAACAGTATCTTTCAATTAATCACTCTCCAGAGTTTCAATTGGAATTAATACCACACACAAACACATTTGGAACTGTTTTTAAGTCATGATTGCCAATATACAGTTTTACCCACTCAGTCAGTCTTTGAACCTGGCAATAAAGCTGGCTGAATTCTTGCCAAGGTGATTTTTTCACCTAGACTTCTAAATGCATTTGAGCAATTAAGGAGAGAGGTGGAAGCAGTTCAGTAAGTCGAGAGGACTGAATAAATAAAAAATTGTTTGGTGTAAAAGAAAGCATTATCAACCAAGTAAAATGATACAAATTAGAAATCTTTTTTGTTTTCCTGAAGAAAATAAGAAACAAAAAATGACCTTTCTGCAATATTGCATGTTGATTTCCCAGGTGAAGAAGTATAGAAGTATAGAAGCAGCAATGAAACAGATTCATGAAAATCTAGGTTTATATAACTACAAGGGCTCTCTGAAGAAGACAGAGGTCACATTTTGAGCCCCATGGAGAGACTGTGCTGCTGATTAATTTCAATTTTTTCTCATTAAACTATTTTTTCCAGGTTTCAGTTACATACCATACTATACTACATTCAGCACGGTGGTCAAGGACCATTTATAATGATTATTTAATTGGTTTAAGTCAACACATTGCTCATTTTTCATGGAATACTCCTTCATCCACAATCTTTCTTTCTTATTGGTTCTCTTTTCTTTTGAAATAACATCAGGCAACCACTGCATTTTACTCATCATGCAGCACAAACGCTTGCCACATGCAATACACATGTTTCTGTTCAACTCAGAGTGTAGTGGGCATGAGAGGTGGAGTTAACATTGCACTGTACTCTCTCTTTGTCCCGCTTTTGACTAAGAAGTGTTAATACTACATCAGTAATTTGTTACTGAGTGATGCATGCACACCCAAGACTGGGCCAAACTGGGAACAGCCATTGCCATGATGGTATGGTAGCAGTGGGTGGGCCACATTACTAGCTAACCCATGCTGTGTGAGGCCTGCAGTATGTGAGATGGTCATGACTATCCTAGAGTTAAAAAGTGATGTGAGAGATCCTCAAAACAGTAATTAGGCATGAAGAAGGCTGATAGACAGCTGAGCACTGTTTTGATCAAATAAACAACATGATAGCAACTGCTATAGCACTCGTATAACTTACCTCTGTATGTAATAACAGTGCAAAAACTTCTTCATGCACAAAATTGTGCAAAAACTGAAACAACAAAATGACAGCAGAAGAAAAAGACAATATTTTTAATGAAGATAATAATGTAAACAGAAAACTATTAGTAAGGTTTAGAAACTGATCAAGAATATCAAACCATATATTAAATCTTTGGAACATAATTTCCATGTTTAGAGTAGGAATACCCTGTTTCTACAGCTAAGGCCACTGGGCCCTTAGTGTCAACAGTTTACAGGCTGGTTCGGCCCAGTTCCATGATGATTGGGGCAGGGGTCACATGGATCCATGCCACAGGGAAGGGAAGGGAGGAAAGGGAAAATGGAAAAGGGAGATGGGCCTAAAAACAAAAGAGCGGCAACGATCTGAGGAGGAAAGCTAATTTACTAAATAAGATATCAGAATGCAAAATAGCACAATATAATAAAACGTAAAAGGAATTGAAGTTAATAAATCAAATAAAACGAGGGGGTGTTCAAGAACTGAATTTTTTTTTGTCTCCTTCCTATCCAGCTTTTTCTAATCTATTTAGACTGTTTTTTTCTTATCTTCAGCAGCATTTCCTTCAACCTTTTTAACCTTTTTCTATATTTTTTTTATTCTCCCTGTAACTTAAGAACATAACTATGTTTCTTCTTAGTTCTCTTAGTTATAAACTATTTTGATTGTCCCTCTGTATCTTTTATTCCTCACTTATTATGCCTTCACTTTTTATGCCACCAAGCTGTCACCCACAGGACAATTACCAATCTTTTTTCTCCATTCAGTCAAAGGACTCCCCCAAAAATCTTCATATGGTATATGAATCTGTACACAAGCTAGTACTACACACTAAATTAGACAGTACATTTCTACCATCTGTTCAGAGTAGCTGTAAAGAATTACACAGACACCAGTTTCATTGCACAACAAATTTTATTGGTCTTACAAACCCCAGGGACTATACCACACAGTGAGCACCATCTACTAGCATCTGATTACTTATACATGAATGTAGAGATAAAGCATTTTTCTGTTTCTGAGCCTTGCAAAATTCATCTTCATATTACTTTTTTTTTTTTTTTCCCCTACAAGGTATTCAGCTAGGTGTCTGTTCACATTACTGTATGGTAATCTCTGGATTTCTGACCTGGAAGAGCAAAATAAAACAGGCTATTTTATGTTAAGATAAACTCACGTGCAATTTAACACACACAATTAATATGTACACATATATTTGAAGACACACAAACATACAGTAATGATATTCATACATTTAAATAATTCATTCTTTGTTTTCATCCTAGGAAAGCCAATCAAAACAACAGCAACAACAAAAACTGAATTCCTCAATAATAAATTCAGATAATACAGTGTGAATATACTTTACTGATATCCTGAAAAAATCTCATCTACATAAAGGATATGAAGACTGAGAGATTACAAACTACAAATTTAATTTGGACACGTACATGGCACATATAAAAGAGTCGGACAGGAATTTTTTGATTAGGATGATTTTATAAGAATGAACATTCCACAGACTCAGAGTATTCTGTCAGAAGCTGTAAATTTCCTTGAATGTTTCAAATTTTTTATTATGAATCTTCATTTAGATCATTTATCTAGAAAAGATAAAGTTTGTTTTGAATGTCTCCCATTGTACACAGATCTGGTGAAGCTGCACCTTGAATACTGTGTTCAGTTTTGAGCCTCTCACTATAAGAAATTGAGGTTCAGGAGCTTGTCTGGAAAAGGGCAACAGAGCTGTAAAGGATTTAGAGCACAAGTATTATAGAGAGCAGCTGAGGGAACTGAGATTTTTTAGAATGGAGAAGAGGAGGCTCAGGGGAGACCTTATCACCCTCTATATCTCCCTGAAAGGAGGCTGTGGAAGAGTGAGGTTTGGCCTCATCTCCAAGGTAACTAGTGACAGGACAAGAGATAATGGCCTCAAGTTAAAATAGGGGAGGTTCAGGTAGGGAATTAAGAAAAATTTCTTTTTGGAAGGAGTGGTAAGGTATTGGAAGAGGTTGCCCAGGGAGATGGTGGAGTCACTATCCCAGGAGGTGTTTAAGGGAAAGTCAGATGTAGTATTTAGGGATATGATTTAATGGGCAATATTGGTCATAGGTGGACAGTTGGACTAGATGATCTTAGAAGTCTTTTCCAGACTCTGTGATTCTATGATTCTGATGGTCCTCTGAATGAGGACTTCCTTCCACTTCTGTTCTTTGAATGAGAAGAGCTGTAAGGCTATATATTTCTGCACTATACTAGTTAGTTTAGTGTGCCCAAAAGGTGCCCAAGTTCAAGTAGCATGAAAAAGCCAAGATCTATGACAATAAATTATTTTACAGTCCACCACAGGGATTGCTGTAGACAAGCTAAACATTGGGAATGGACCTTCCAGTGATGTAAATTATAAGCTGTGTCAAGAAACTATTTCAGATTAGCTAATTTATACATGGGGAACATAGGAACCATTTAATGGAATAGACAATCAAATTCCAATTCCTAAAAATGCTCTTTGGCTCTGATTGATCTACTAGTATAAACACAGAGGATTAAAGAACAAACCTAATCCTAGAGACAGATGTACTTCCCAACATGGCATATCATGCCATGGGAATCGTGGAGTCACACAGTATTCACAGATTGACTCATTTGATACATATGATGGGAGATCTTCAGTAATAATGAAAATTTAAGTCATTGTTTAACATCATTGACACATATATGTTAATCATCAAACTAATTCAGAGCAATAACTGTGGTCTCAATAAATATATATCTTAACATAAATATATTCACGGTTATCCTCTTAATTTTTACCACCAGCTAAACTGAGAGTTTCAAGATATTACAGAATATAGTCTAATAAATCACAATAATTAGAAAGTAATCAAGCATACAAAAAAAATTATACTAAACTCTGGTAATAAAGTACTGGTTCAATTAAGTAAATCTGCACATTTTTAGTGAGAAATATTTATAAATCTGACAAAATAATCCCATGTATTTTAACAGAATACCTGACCCAGGTAAAGACAGTGGTCAGACAGTAAAATCTCTGAATTAGAGTGGAGCCAGAACCATTTTCTTCTGGACAAAGACAGAACTTTCAGAGCAAAGATTCCATTCTGAATGACAATCATCTTCTGAACAGTAAAAGACTTCCATGAGACTGAATTCACAAGGACATTTGTGCTACCTTTCATGTTACCCTTCCAGCAATTCTTCAGCAATATCTGAATTAAGATAATAAGTTAAGCTTATATGCCTTCCTGGCATCCCATCCTATCTGAATTATCAACTTAAAATATTACTTTAACAAAAATATTCTATTAGCCTAAAAAGCCATATAATTATGCTGTGTTACACTGGATGAACAAAAATGCACTATCACAAAGGCTACCAAAAATTTGTAGTGAATTTCTATACAGTTCTACTACTTTTGCCAAATGTAATTTAGATCTGCTATTTTATTATTCAAGCTTATGAAAGGAAAATACAAATAGAGGTTTTTATTTTATTTTTTACCTTACCTTTTTCAATTAGTTATTGAGAATAAGTCTTCTCTAAACTGATAGTCTGAAAATTCCCTTCCCATGCTTTCACGTAAGATTATATGCATGCTTTTAAACTGATTTGTGCGTGCAGCTGAAAGCTGTGGAGAAGCACATTTTTAAAATCGTAATAGAAAATACATCAATATTTAAACACATTAGATACTCATGAACTTTTACCTTCAGCAGTTTTATTCAATTTCCATTAAAATGTATTTCTTTAAAGGTTGAAAAGGAACAGGAACATGAAGGTACACACACTAAAAACAAACATAGGTGCTTACTTGAAGAAGTATTTTAGGTGGATATAAAGCTTCAAGTGTCTGGATTTAAACTTTCAAGATCAGAGAGAGCTAAATGGAATCTCAAAAAGTGTAATGTATACAAGAAAGTAGAAAATAAGGGAAAATATTTTTATAAAAGTTATACCTTAGAAATTCCCTAAAAACATTAATGTAGCACTGCAATTCTAAGAATTCAAAAACTGAATTTCTCAATACTCTTTCAAAGCTTCTTAGTGATAAAGAAAAGTGTCAGTATGAAAAATTTTAAATCAAATGAGAAACCCTCTAGCTGTAACACAGGAGCAGCATTGCCTCATCTAATAAAGTAATTCAGGCACCAAAACTAAAATCTATTGGGAGCTATACTGCTTGCCAAAACAATGGAAGATTCACCAAAGAACTTCCTTATTTTTCCTTAATATGTAAGTTGTTATCACTACTCAGACAGAAGCAATTCTGAAAATACTACATTTCTATAGATCTCTACTGTATAAACCATTTTTAGGATTTTCACATATGAGCATTAAATAAATAAATAGCAACAAAAAAATTGATATTCTTCATGTATGTGCACAATAAAAATAGAGATACCTAGCACCAGTATTTTTGTAAGAATCATCTGATTAACTTTTCCAGACTATCTTCACAACTAGAGTCATTCCAAATGTCACCCAATTGTTGTTGCTAATACACTCAGCAAAAGACCTATGTTTCCTTTTGAAGCTTTGAGGTATCAATATGGGTACTCTCCACTACCTCAAAACCGAGTACACAGATTTTATTTTCAGTAAAATAAGGATGGACTCTGATTTTCTTGTACAGCTTAAAAGCCCACGTAATAAAGTTACTTGTGAGAAGAAATTACTTTGCTACTGACACACAGGCCCTTGAGATGTAGCTGGAAAAGAGTCAATACAGGAATCATGGCAACAGTTATATTACACTTACTTGTGCTTAGAACATTTTAAAGCTTTGTTTAGAAGTCACAGTATCTGGGGTTTCTACAAGGTGATGAGATAGCCCATAGCTGTTTAGAATAACAAATGTAAACAATACAGTGCCACATGCAGGGAAAATGTAGGTTAAGATGTAGTAACAAGATCTACAATGCGTGCACGCTTCTTAGCATCTCAGGGTTTATTTAAACCTCTCATTTAAAATTAACAGATCACCAGCAACTGTCTTAGTGATGTAAGCTAGCAATTGTCTTGCACCTGTTCAGCTTATTATTGTGCTGTTAGGAGCAAAGTGTGCTTAGGTAAAGGATAAAAATGACTGTCAATGTTTTACGGGATGGTTTGGCCCAGTTCCATGATGCTTAGTGCAGGGGACCCATGGACCCACGCCCCGGGAAAGAGAAGGGGGAAAGGAAAAAGGGGAAAGGGAGATGGACCTAGAAACAAAACAGTGGCAACGATCTGAGGAAGAAAGCTAGTTTACTAAATAAGATATTGGAAAGCAAAATAATACAATATAATATAATATAATTGGAATTAAAGCTAACAAATCAAATAAAATCATCAAGAGAGAGTGTCCGATAAACCGAAGGCCTTACGCTAATGTTTAAGGTGAGATGGAAGCAAGCACCCACTGCTGAGTCAATCCCAAAGGAAAGAGCGTGTCTTGCAACATGCAAACAGTTTTTATCTTTCCCTCTGAGCTGAAAAATGTAAAAATACAAAGCAACGCACAGTCCTCTGGGGAACGTAGTTCTTCTCTTCTGAGACAGGTATACCCAGAACTATAAATGATCCACAGAGCTGGAGCATTAACTCTTTAACTCTTAATGCACTACATAATGTTATGATGTGGAATACCAATACCAAAAATCATAAAACCATGACAATGACCTTCTACATCGTAAAATGTAGATCTGCCAGAGAAAGAGCAGATCTTTTTCCCATTCTAATATATTACTTAAAATACAATTACTCCCTGGCTTGTAAATCAGCTAGAGGGCATCCCAAATTATTACTTGGGAAATCAAGACCTATATTCCACAAAAGAAATAAGTACATTAGGCTAATGATCATCTTAAGAACAGATATGTGTGTATATATATATATATATATATATAAGTAATTTAATGACTAGTCTAATTTTGCTAAACAAGGAGGTTACATTTATTTATTTGATCTATGGGACTGTTTTCTAACCCCAGAAGCTACATATGAAACAAACTTTTTAGGCAGTCGGATCAATTTCTTTGTTGACAGAGAACATTTCCCCATAGGTTTTCCAGCTATTTTGCAGCACTTAAAATCCAAATCAAAGAGTTTTTTATTATATTCACAGCATACGTTATCTCTTAGTATGATGAACTTTCTCTGATACTCCTGTCCTTATTTTCATCTGTTGCCACTTTGCAACAGGCTCTGTACCTAACTTCATTTTCTTTGCTTCTGGGTTTCAAAGTTACTTAGCATAACATGGATGTTCTCAGTCAAATATTGCTCATACTCATAACTCATTCATAACTGAATTTCTCTGCTATATAGAACCTTATAAACTTCTTGAGGAAATTTGTCTGTTAGGAATTGATTTGAAAGTTGTTTAAGACCTTAACTCCATTAGAAAATCAGGGCAGCAAGGGGTCTTATTATCTTTGATGATTTATGCCTTAGATGTTAGGAATGTTTATTTTTAGTGATAGGCAAGCACAGGATATGAATGTTTTTACTGAAGCCTGACAGATTCCAGAACATTTCTGAGCAACTACAAAAACTGTAGTGTCAGTTAATATTTTCTTAATGAAATTTCACATATACATATAGTTAAGAAAAAAAAAATACAATGTTTTGTCAATCTGGGGAGGTGAAAAACATAGGACACATTTGTAATATATGGATTTACATGAGTTAAAAAAAAAAATCACATTGCAGATATATTTGCTGAAGAGCACAACTAATGTTTTAATATCATAAGTTCCCTAATAAACAGCAAGTTGAACCATCTTTGTTAAGATGCCACTGTACAAGACTTACGAGTTTGTGACAACACTTGAAAATAATTAGAAAATAAGTCACATTTACAAGAAATACAGAGGCACAGAACGTCATTGTTGGTGAGGCTCAACAATCTAAAATATCTGAAAAATATGTTGGAAAGTAACAAGTAAATGAATAGTTATTAAATAAGCAGAAGCAGTGGCAATCCAGCCATGTAGTGAACAAGACAGAGGAGACTGAATAAATATTTATATGACTTATCTATGTTTTTTATGGAAACTAATTTGCTTACTGAAAGCTAGAAGATTGAATAGAACAACCTAGGGAAATTTCCTTGAGAAATCTCATATACAAAGTACATAGCACTATCCTACAATTAATTAATCCTTTAATGTGAACCATAGGTAATCAAAACTGCGCTACAAATTGCAGTTGAAAATGACAACAGATTTTACAAAGAAAGCAATAGCAAGTAAAAGGAAAAAAAAACAACAACAGAAATTCAAAATGTTTCAGTTCAGTTCTCAGTCCATCCCAAGATAAAGCAATAGTCTTAAGAGCCTCATGTCAAATAAAGTTTATATTTTTAGGGTGTCACAGTTTTATGATTTTTTTGTTATCGGTATTCCACATCATGACATCATGTAGTGAACTGGGAGTTAATGAGTTAATGTTCCAGTTCCATGAATCATTAATAGTTCCAGGTATGCCTGTCTCAGAAGAGAAGAACTACATTCTCCAGAGGACTTCGCATTACTTTGCGTTTTTCCTTTGTCCATTCAGAGGGAAAGAAAAAACTGTAGGCAAGTCAAAAGATCCCTCTCTCTTGCCCTTCTGCTCATCCCAGCAGCATGTGTCCTCCCTAGTCGTCTTGCCTTTAGCATTAGAATAAGGCCTTCAGTTTTTGGATGCTCTCATTTTATTTGATTTATTAGCTTTAATTTCAATTATATTGTATTATATTGTGTTATTTTGCTTTCCAATATCTTATTTAGTAAATTAGCACTCCTCCTCAGGTCATTGCCACTGTTTTGTTTTTAGGTTCATCTCCCTACCCTTTTCTTTTTTCCACTTCCCTTTTCCCAGGGCATGGGTCTGTGGGTCCCCCCACCCCATTAATCTTGAAACTGGTCCAAACCGGGCCATAAACCATTGACTTAGGGAAAAAATAAAAATCGTCATTTTAACTGTGGTACAGTTGTAGTGATTTTTAAAAGATTGAGAGGAATTGTTGCAGGAATTGTTTCCAAAGCAGACTGTCCAGAGAGCTTTGCTTGTGTCCACTTATCTGATGAAGAAGACAATTCGCCAATATTCCTCTCAATAAATATTTAAAATGCCAGTTTATTGAGTCATTGAGCACTCTCTGAATTCTGCATATGCACAATCTCTATAGGTTGCATGTTTCAGCTCTTCTAGGATCATAAACAGCAGTAGTGCTACAACAAAGCATCAGTAAACTGGTGCAAATAGGACAGCTAAAGCCTATTCCCCTGCCTGCAAGCTTTCTTCATTATCATAGCCCTCATGTGAAGCCTAGTCCCAGGAATCATGTACTCATCCATAACCAAGGTAAAGAGCTTTAACTTCAGCAATCATCGCCTCTATCATACTTATGCCTCACTATAAACTTTTTGCAACATACCTGTGCACAGTTAGCACAAGGAATCTTACTAATTAATCAATCAGTGACTGTGGCTGCACCTTCCTCAAAAAAACAAAGCTCAAAAGGTTTTTACAACACCGATTAAAAAATGTAATTTTTTAACGTATAAAATTCTATTTCCTGCAGTATGGGTAAATGGAGGAAGGTTGCCAAGTACACCACACTGTGGCCTTCGAATAAAATACTTTCTTCCAGCCAACTCAGGAATAGTTTCCTTTGCTGCAGCCGAGGTTACCTCCAATGTTGCCGGCTCTCAATTTGTGTCTTACTAGGCTCTCTTAATGGAACAGGTGTAAATAAATTGAAAAGGATAATGAGACAGTAACCCATCCTTCACACAACTCCATTAAACATATATCCCTGAATAGCATGACTTTGCAATTAAACTGCTCAGCTGGACAGCATTTATTCCTTGTAGATCTATAGAGTTCTTGAGTACTACATTACCATATTATCGTATGCCAAAATGGAGTGGGCCGTGCCATGTAAATTCAAATTTTCCTCCCATTATTCCTGCACCCTGTGTTGAGTGCATTGGCTTTGTTTCTGGTCAGGCCACGCAGAGAGCTGCTGTCTTAGCTAGTGCTGTACCATAAGCAGTGCCCTCCCAGGATCAGAACAGCAATGCAGCAGAGGAACACAAGAACTGGAGTTTTCTTGTCTGCTGAGAAGATGCTGGAAATATCTTCCACTGCAGAGCATCATTTTGTCCACTCAGAATAAGTAAGCACATTCCCTAAACTACCCTTCCCAGTGTAGCCAAGCTCTGATCAAGAGGCAAATAGCTGCACAAAACTGAACGTCTCCTGACTCTTGTCATTTGCCATTAAAAGAAAACATAACAAAACTGTGTTAGTTTGGTATTTCTGCCTTTCACCCTTAAACTAAGGCTCCTACGTGATACATAAGGCATAGTCAGATAACATAAGTATTTATAATGATGATTAAAGCTGTTCATAAGGCACCAGCATGACTCATAATTATAAATCTTATTATCCTTCAGTAAGCCATAAGCACCTGTGCACTCACAACGCATCTTGAAAATACACAGTTCTTCACCCTTCAAAATGTAATCCACAATACAAATTTAAATCATAGCAATTCATTTAAAAGAACACATTTTGAGTTTGATGGAAAAACTTGCTTTTTCAAACCATAACTATTTTACTCACTAGAAGAACTATCCAAAAAATGCAAGCTTTATGACAGCCACTGTGATAAAAACCACACACTACACAAATTCAATAATTAAATTTTTTAAAATGTTTTTGTTCCACAGTGACATTCTGCATCAGAGAACAAGAATAATTCCATATCACATGAGTGCATAATATCCTTCAAAGCTGAATAATCTCTGAGCTTAGATGAATGCCTGGAATCAGTAGAATATCTCTATTTTATTTCACAGATTTCTCTGTAGCATTATTTCTCCTTTTAAACACATAATTCTTAGCCAAACCACTCTTGTCACAAGTCCTGATAAGAATCAAGGAGCAGAATTATGTTTTTTCAGAGACTGTATGGAAAATACAGTCAGTATGGAAAAAAAACTATATTTCTTGAGGGGGAACTATAAAGTTGCCTATGCCTATCATACTTGTTATTGCATTATATTATATACGCATTATATATTTACAGGCATTCCAGAAAATTTTCATTGAAGAATAATTCACAAAACTAAGAATGGAATAATACAGCTGTAAAAATTTCCAAATCTGTTGCAGACAGTTTCATGTATTTTCCTTAGTTTTTTTTTTCCCTAAAAATTTTTAAGATCCTCTAATTCTCCCTAACAGTGCTATGTTTACTTGACACTATACATGTCCAGATGTTAAGGAGAGATGCAGAGAAATTTCTTCTAGAAGAAGTGTACATTATCAGCAAAAGGGGGTTAGCTGCTTTGATTGAAATAATTTTGTAGGTGCATAGATATTGCCTGTAACGAACAAACACCACAAGAAAAAGCATCACATGATGCCAGAATATGAGGCTTTATTTTTGTAAGAAGTTAACAATGTTTTGGGTCTTCTCATGATAGTAACAAAACTCAATTTAAGCTTCTTACTAATTTCAGTAGGATATGAAACATTTCCTTAATTAGAAAAATCATATTCATGTCTACTGCTTGAACCAAACATTAGTACAGTTGCCTTAAGCTAAATTGGTTACCAGTACAATAATGTTAATATTTCTCATTAATTTAGTAGTCTGTGAATCCAAGTATTGAACTTGAAACTTAGTATTTTAGAAAACACTTTCAGTAAATAGTACAAATTTAAAGTCACCTAAACAAAGAACTCAGTCTTAAAACACTCCTGCACTTTCTACTGTAACACTGGTTGACAGAATAATGGCAAACATAGTGAAATTTAAGTAATGTAACTAACAGTACTGTATTGTGGGTATTATGAGTCAAATGTACAAGGCAAAATATTCTTTATGAATCACATGATAACTTTTCATGACAAATCATCCTATTATCATTCCTCTTGAAAGAATGGGAACTAGAATTATAAGTTTCTGGGAAGATATCAGAAGTCATTACAGTGCACTAGAAATACTGAGGCTTCTCTCTTCTCACCTTTCTGAGTTAAGAAACAACTGTGATACAATGAAACTGTTGAAAAAATATTGCTCTCAGCTCTGGGAATCTAGTTAAAAGGTAAAGGCAGTGAGTCAACACTCCATATTATATAAATGTTGTAGAAGACTAGAAAGTAAGCAGGCATAATAGACTGAAGAAAGTCCAGATAAGATTCTGTTGTTTTCAAAAAGGATAGTTAAGCATAATAATTAAAGCAACGGCAATGGTGGAAATCTACTACAGAATCTTAGGATCAGACTGAAATACGATTTAAAAGAACATACATTATCAGAGACTGATAGCTGAATTTGCTAGACTGAGATAGACTAAATTCCTAAATTATTATGGGAATTTGTTCCCCAGCATACCACAGAGCATAATTCCTTGAAGGATACAATAACTGATACATCTGAAATTGCCTCTGATGTTATTTTTAGAATGACCTTAAGAAACAATATGTTCTGGAAAGTTGGGTCATAAACCTAGTCATAGTGACTTGAATCTGAGCAAAACATTTAAAACTAGCCCTGTAGCTAACATTCTGCATTTCAAACTACAGAGTAAAACACTGTGGAATCAAGTCAACAGTGTGCTGTTCTGAGTAAAGAAGCTGGTATGGGGATCAGGGGAGTCAGTCAAGAAACAGCTTCTTTTTTGCCAGGTTTTTATTAACAGATTGGAATAAAACTGCTTGGTTAGCATAGCTGCTAATGGAGGAGATGCAATAAATCTTTCAACTTCTAACAGCAAACACTTCAAGTAAACTACTCTCTAGCACAGCGTCAATCTAAAATTGATTCACACAGAAAAGATTAATTTGCTAAATTCTACCACCCACCAATAGCTTTGTCATATAGTAATAATATAAATTTAAACAAACAAACATATTTGTTTCTAAAATATGAACTTGGAAAGAAACAGGAAAAGCTTTCAGACTCTTTCATTTATGTCTTCTAGGCACATATCTGAAGAAATCTAGTACACAAACTCTTCTTATTTAATGTGTCCCTAATCCCTTGATTATACACTTAAATATTTACTGACCCTAACTAATCCTTTGTGTATATAGTTTATACACTTAATGTGGTTTATACATTCTGTATAAAGTCAGACTTTTCATTACAAGATTTTCTTGTTGTTATTTTTAATTGTTAATTTTGCAGGAAATTTTCAACGAGATCCTCATCTAAAGACAGATAGATTTAATGACAATAAAGGTTGACATAACTAATTCAGTTCACCATATAAATCTGTAGATGTCACATGCATAATTGAACATGAAACAAAAAAGGTTAAGTGTTTTGCAGTGTTACTGTTAGTAGGAAGTGTTGGATTCTCACTACAGGGAGACAGATACAATTGGGCATAGAGCAGTGTGATGAAAGCAACAATTCTTGGCGAACACTAGAAAGCTGAAGGACATAATTTCCTTTAATATGGTTTAGTTTTGTTGGGTACTGCTATATTCTGGAGAATATGGAAATACTTTAGCTTATGGTTTGGAAATGAGTTTATTAATATAAAACTTGCCTACAAGCATAGACAATATAGCTGAAATAAACGATGGTGCAATATGCTGCTATTCCTGCAGCCAAGTTGTGATTCTGATTGTAATACATAGTTCAACCTTTAGAATTCAAGCCTGAAAAATCTATAATTTTCACTTCAGCTCTATTCTAGCCAAGTCACAACTGATTCTCTAACCAGCTATGCTAAAGTCAAGCAGTGTACAGCAAAGCTATTTCTTTCATAATCTTGTGTCCAAGTAAGTGACTACAAATCTCTGCATGGAAGTGCTACCACTCCAGGCTCTTGTCTGAGAAAGATTACTGGCTTGGATGAGAAAGACTGTTAGAGTGCACTGTAGTGGCAGCACTGCCAGAGTGCTGCCAATTTGACTTCTCAGGAAGTCAAATTTGGACTGCATTTAGAGCTTAAATTTAAATTTTAAATTTTGGAATCAAGGAATATTTTTGTACATTTCTAATTGAAAAGATGAGAGAATAATAGTTGAACAGACTTTACCATGCATGTTTTAATAGAAAAAAAAATATGAATTTTGCCACTTTTAATAACCATTCAACATACCTTGAATGATTTAGTAAAAAGTCTTGTGTGTTCTCTACTTTTGCATGCATAATCTTTCAACATGAGAGACATCATCTTTAAGATTCAATTATTGCACTATGTTACTATAGCAACTCGCAGGGAAGGTGCATTAAGTAACATTGAACAACTGCAGAAAAACCCACTCTAATTTATAAAGTCTGTAAATGAAAGAAAAATCCCTCTTTATTTTTTAACTACCTAATTTTGATGACTATATAAAGCAATTAAAGATGGCTGTTTGTATCTCAAGACTGATGCTGTCTGTAGAGCTCATAAGAATAGACAAATCTGGAGTAAGAGCAGCATTGAGATGAAAGACAAATTCTTCATTAAACCTTGTGATAGAAGATCTCTTTGAAGCTAATCTAATTTTTAAATTAAAACCACCATGTTACCAGTCATGAAAAACTGACAAAGTTTCACTACATTCAGTGAAGCAAAGACAACTTACATTTGCAAAAGTTCTTAATATTTTTTGAAATAATAGTATCTTTTTTCCCCAGATGAGTTGTTGATAATACTCACAAAAGTGAATAAGTAACTCTGAAAGAAAGAAGATGACAAGTATTCAAATCATTTTTCACCCAAGTAATGTTTGAAATTGAGTTCATACTATTTTTGCATTGAATGCTGAGATGAAGTTCCTGTCCTAATGTTGGTAAGCGCATGCACTCAGTTTTCAGAGTGTGATCTGAAATGTTAACAGTTGCTGATAATGTCCCCTGTTGAGTACATTTTTCAATTATTATTATTGTTTTAAATAAAGAAACAGACTTTTATCTTTGATGTTCTACTTTGACTTGAATAAATTTAGCTGGAACAAATACACTTTCTAACTTGTACAATAGTATATTATTTGGTCAGTCTGACAGAATCTTTATTCTCAACCAAATATCTATATATGATGTGAGCTTTACTATCACCTGTGGATTCTTCTTCCAAACGCAGAGGAATTAAATACGTGCTTGCAAACTACATTTGCAACCACCTTCCTAAGCAGAGCTTTCCAAGATGGCATTCATTGCCCTAGGAAAATAGAAGGACATATACGTCTACAGAAAATGACAGCAACTAAGTCAGATTCTGTATTTGTCGTGTTACTGATCTCCTATTTTCATTTTCTGATTTTTCCCTTAGGACTGGTGGAATGACATCTGAAGTAATAAAAAAAAAAAGATCTGGGATGGTACTGAGAAATTCATCCAAGATCATTCTAATGTTCAAAATTGTTTACAGTATTTACCTCCATTGTTATAATGTTCCTTCTCAATATATTTTCTTCTTTACTAAGTACAACAAAGGTTGTAAATTTTTTTCTCTTTTAAATAAATACGATATTGAAGATAAATAGAGCTGAAATCTGAATTAGCGTAACAATATTAAAGTTTCAGTAACAATACTGCTTCTCCTTTAGTAAGAAACTGGTGTCAAATTACAGATCATCAAAATAGAAAGCTGAAGGTTACCAGGGCAGTAGATAAGTGGGAAGAAGAATTTTTTACATTTATGAAACCTACACATGTGTAGAAATAATGTGAGGTGTTAATATACTGAAAATCAGAATATGATGGGGCTCACTCCTTGAGTTCAGGAACAATGAAAGTTGATACTGACTTTTGAAAGTTAGATGGGTATGGTACTTCTCCCAGTACATTACAGGTTTCTTCTAGTACTGTCATTAACACTTCTTAGCTACCATTAAACCTTTAATATCAAACCACGCCACTGTGTGACCTAATGCTTGAACTATTTAGGAGCTTAAAAAATCAAAATTCAGCATGAACCTAGTGGGATTTTGTTCTGAAAGTTCAATTATACCCAAGATTAAATTTAAGAAGATCAAGACTCTAAGCCGTTAAAGGATATCTCTGCACAGCTGCTTCAAAGTCCATTTGATTTGTGCTAGGATTTTCTGAAGGTCCTGCAATTGTCAACAATAGAAAATTGAGCTGGGTCAATCTAGTTATTCCATGATTCACAAACAAATGAAAGTTGGCTTTCTCAGTGTCGTAAGACTGAACTTCCGCATCACTTAAATTTTAAGAAGACCTAAGCTACATTAGCTACATATTTGTAGAAGTCACTCTTCTCTGCCAGCCCTTTATTTTCATAAAATATGTTAGAACTTAGTCTTTGAGAGCTTTATATTTCATTCAGTTTCATCTACATTGAATACAAGAAATGAACAAGGTCAATGACGCAAGGGAAATGGAATGTGATTTTTTTTTTTTTCAGAAAACTTCAGTATAAGAGCTTTTCTTTTCCTCCGAGATGCGCTCTAGTACTTAAACACACAAGATTAAGTTCTCACTTTATTACAATTAAGCTGATGTAGTTTTCTTTCACAGAAATTTTTTCTGTGTTTCACAAGAAAAAATATATATATATTTATTCATAGAATTTTCTAGAGAATTTAAATACCATAATATCCACAGAAGATTTTTGCAAATCTTAATTTTTTGGTGTTACTACAGTAATATCATCTAAGTCAAACTAAACTGCTTCCTTCTATGGCAGATATGATTTATCTGAATTTTCTTATTTTATAACTAATATAACAAAGTGTTACTTTGTATTTGTTTGTTTGTTTGTTTGTTTTTGTCTCTATAGCTTCATCATTGCTTATATAATTTAAAATAAATAGGCAAACATATTTCTAAATTGAAGACTACACTCAGATTTATCAGATCAGCTGCAGTATAAGTTGGAGCAAAATATCTTTAAACACAAAATAAAGTGAAAGAAATTAAAAACCGAGAAGCTAAATAGAAAGAAGGAGACCAAAATGCAAAGGAATGAAATTATAAGATGAAGATCTCTTTAATTTTTTTTTGTTTCTTATTTGTTTGCTTGTTTGTTTATTCTGAGACTGATAATTAGGTGTAGTCTTTAGATCTGAGCCAAAAAATAAAATAAAATAAAATAAAATAAAATAAAATAAAATAAAATAAAATAAAATGGTTACGGTGAAAGTGGAACAGGACAGAGCTCTCCACAAACTAATCAGAACTGGTTAGATTTTGTTAACTGAAATAACAGACTAAAAATAATGTCTCCAACTTTCATGCCCTATGCAAGTTTTCTTATGATTTTTATAACAAAGTGTAAAATGATAGTGTGCCACAGAAGAAAGTCAATCATTTAGTTTTGACAAGTTTTTCTCCAGCATCTCAGAAGTAGGCACATATCCAAATTTCTGTGGGACTTCTGTCCTATTCAGAAAAGTGTCAGAACCAAATTATGACTAGATAATTAATGAATTAATGTTATTTTCTTTCTCTTGAGCTTGCTGTGCTTTTTAAACTTCATGGTTATAATTTCAATACCTTTTGGCTGATGTATTTTACATAACATTAACCAAGTAATCTTAAGTAAATAAGGGAGGTATATGTATTTGTAAAAGCACACCAGACCTCTATTCCATATGTTTGAAGTATTTTGTAAATAATGCTGTTAGTACATCTTAATTCTGCTGCAAAATATAATCCACAAAACCAAGCTAAACTTCATTCCTCACTTTCTCTTTATGTGTTGTCGAATCAGGCAAGTACTGCAGCATGTAAAGATTTTTGCCCTTTTTGAACTTTAAAGAAATCTGTCTTGTTTGCAAAAAATCCATGTTTTCAATGCTTTTCACTTTTCCAACTATTCTGATAATGACCTTCCTTTTCACATCCAAGAGATTCCATCAAAAATATTATTACTTTTATACAGCCCAGTGACTATGTTGGAAACAGTTCCTTATTATGTATAAGATAAATGCTTATCAGATAACCATTATTAAAATTAAATACTTACATTATGAAAATAAAGTGTCTTAATAGAGGAACAGAGGGCTAATGGGCTGTGACTAGCCACAAATACATTGTGAACATTACAGTAAGAATATGTCAACAGATAGGAAATGATTCTGGACAAGAACCAATTGCCCAGAGTCAGTACACAATGTAATTTTAAACAATTTCATTTTGATTTTTTTTTTCCCTAATATTATTTTTATTATTCCCAAAATGTTCAAGTTACTTTGCTGGAAACAATTGAAAAGAACTGACAAATTCATAGAGCTTCAGACCATGAAATCACAATTTGTCCAATCACAGATATATTTCTCATGCCATAGAGCAATTATTACAGCTATATTCCATAGCCTTTTCCACTGTGACAGCTGGCCCTTGGAAATGAGCAAGTTTTGCCAAATAAAAATGCACTCAAATAAATTTCTTCATAAGACTCAGAATATATATATATACATTTTAATAAGAACTCTCTTTTGTAATTAAATTTTTTCTCTCCTGAAATCACCTAAGAACCACTCTAATATAGCTTTTTAGACATGAAATTCAATTTAAAAGCTTTGTTCTATTTTTCTGTGCTTACAGAGGTATTCTGAACCTGGTGTGAAAGCAGATGCAATGTCTAAATTCACACATGAACACTACATGTACAAAGAGCTTCCTTCTAGGCAGAATAAAACATACACAAAAGCTGTCCAGGAAATATGAAAAATTCACACAAAGTTAATCAATAAGATTGATTCACTGATTACAAATACTAATATGGATGTATTTAAGCTTATTTAGACTCAATAATCCCTGGTCTGTTCTTAGTATCTGCTTTTCACTTTTGGTAGTTGTAAGAAATAATTATTACTGTTTCAGTAAATGACTATACTGTAGTATACAATCAAAAGCAAGATAAACAGAAAACTTAACTTTCTTACTCAGTATTCCCTAATACTGACAGCTAGGGATTGTATTCAATTTTCTAAGTAACCATTTCCTAGTACAAACTGATGTTCTAATTAATATCTGATTGTCCTAAAGACACTGTTAGCTGGTGTTCATTAAACATTCCAAGGTCTATTTTTAAAATGTAGCATATATATATATATATGTGTGTGTGTGTGTGTGTGTGTGTGTGTGTTTCTAAATTGTATGACTTTATAGAAGAGAGTAATTTCATTTCAAATAATTCTGTATAATAAATTCCAGAAAAAAAAATGTAATTTTTTTATTTTTATAAATTCTCTTCATGTCCATTTCTTAGTACTTAAAGTGCGAGTTATAATTATGGGTATTTAATTAAGAGAAGAAAAGCACAGGAAAAGGTTCTTAATTAATATAACGTGCTTGTGCACTTGAAAATTGATCATAGAGTCAAAGAACCACGAGATTGGAAAGGGGCTACAAGATTATCTAGTCCATCTGTCTACCCATTACCATTGCTACCACAGGCTACTAAACCATATCTCATGGTTCCTCATCCAGATGCCTCTTGAACACTGACAGGAATGGTGACTCCACCACCTACAGGGGCAGGCCAATCCAGTGCCTGTCCACTCTCTGAGATAATAAGTTTTTCCTTATGTCCAATCTAATCCACCTCTGTTACATCTTGAGGCCATTTCCTTGGGACCTGTTGGTTGCATGGGAGAAGAGGCCAAACCCCTCCCATCACAACCTTGTAGAGTGCAATGAGGTCTCCCCCGAGCCTCCTTTTCTCCAGACTATACAATCCCAGCTCCCTCAGCCACTCCTCATAGGACTTTTGCTCCAGACCCCTCACCTGTTTCACTGCCCTTCTCTGGACACATTCCAGGGCCTCAATGTCTTTCTTGTAGTGAGGGACCCAAAACTGAACAAGGTGCACCCTCACCAGTGCTGAGTACAGGGGGATGAACACCTCCCTGCTCCTTCTGGCCACACTATTTCTAATACAATCCAAGATGCTGTTGGCCCTCTTGGCCACCTGGGCACACTGTTAGCTCATGTTCAGCCAAGCATCAACCAACACCCCCAGGTCCCTTTCCTCTTCACAGTCATCCAGCCACTCATCCCCAAGCCTATAGCACTGCCTGGGGTTATTGTAGCCATTAGTGCAGGACTTGTGTAGTGCAGCCAAGTGCAGGACTTGGCGTTTGACCTCGTTGAACCTCATCCCATTCACCTCAGCCCAGTGATACGGTTTATCTAGATCCATCTGGAGGGCCTCCCAACCCCCAGGCAGATTGACACCACCTCCCAACTTAGTGTCATCTACAAACTTACTGAGGGTACACTCAATCCCCTCATCCAGGTCATCAATAAAGATATTAAACAAGATGGGCCTGAGTACCGACCCCTGGGGGACGCCACTTGTAATGGGACATCAGCTGGACTTAAATCCATTAACCGTTGGGAATGGCTCTCTAGCTGGTTCCTTACCCAAAGAAGGGTATAGCTGTCCAGGCCATGGGCAGTCAGTTTCCCCAGGAGAATATTGTGAGAGACCATGCCAAAGGCTTTGCTGAAGTCTAGGTAGACTACATCAACAGCATTTCCCTTGTCACATAAAGTTTTTAAAACTAGGATTTTCTCATAAAATACATTGTTCTCAACATTTAACTTTATTTTTTGTTATAATATTCCTATAACCTAAATCATTTTTTTTTTTTTTAGATCAGTATGAAATTATTAGTTCCATAAGGTAATAAGCAAGTGGCTATTAAAATAAGCATGGGATACTGAGACTAGAGTACTTGCACCTACAATATCAGATGCATCTTGCTTCTTCTCAAGTCCCTGAAGTCTATCTTGGTAACCAGGGTAACCAGTGGTGAAATTTTAAACACTTTCTATTGATGACAGTATGAAATTATACATGTTTCTGTTGTGTTTTAAGTTTCATTTTTTTAGAAATAAAACTTTTTTTTAGATGCTAAAGATACCACTAGATTGTATTTTTATTTCCATGAGAAAAAGCTGAAGAAACAAAAGATAAAAAATCTCCACAAAAAACAAACAAACAAACAAACAAAAATAATCTGCTTTTTCAATCATTTAATTAAGGAACTGTTGTGCCAGATAGGTTCAGGCTTCGTTTTCATTTCTGTCCAAACTCAACTGGGCTGGTTTTTGTGATTGTGATTTATTTATTATTTATTGCTCATCCTGGTGACTTGTTATCCTCATGTGATTTTTTTTTTCCAGGTCTTCTAGTAACAGAGCAAAACTGCATGAGCATAGCCAGTATACAAATTGGCTCTCAATAAAGAACACATCACAATTCTGCTCAGCCAAATGAAGAATGAAAATCAGTACTAAGAGAGAACTTTCATTTTTTCCAATGTCTGGTATTTGATCAGCTATTTACAGAAAAAAAAGTAAAATTATGTTTCCTAACTGCCAAGCAACATATAGTTTACACCACCCAATTTGTTCCCTCACAGACTTCTGCCACTCTAGTAATAATAACACTGCGTTTTCCACCCTAAAACCTTTCTCACTTCAATGAGATTACCAAGCCCTCAGTTTCTAAACATTCTTTAAATGTATCTGTTAGGTAGCATTACCCTATTCTGGTAAACATTCAGAAAGTTCTGTTTGACTTGATTTGCCCATTTCAGCAAAACTGTAAAGAGAAGATTTCTGTGAAGGTTAAATGACAAGATGTTAAACTTTATTACCCAGAATTCAACACTGAATAGAAAAAATATATATATATTCACTGATGGTATCACTTAGCAATCAAGCTTCTTCTAATGTTCTGAAAAACATACTTCACATTTGTCCACTGACTTAAACTAAAATTTACTAAATCCATTGTTGCAATTACCTCTTTCTTGGAAAGAGCGTGTTCTTGGGACTATTGCAAAACTGCCCTCAAAGAGAATCTTGTATGAACTGGAGAATAGAGGAAAGAAAACTAACTTTGGAAGAGTTAAGGTTGAATTATAAGTCTTGTTCTCATTGCACTTGTCTGAGGCAGAACTGTGGGAGAGGATTATCAAAACCTAGTTTCTCCAAACTTTCTCTTTGAAATTCTAAGCTGCTTACTCTAAGAATCTTAGGTTAGCTTTGCTATCCTCAAGCTTCTGTACCCTGTCCTCAGACCTACACATTCAAATAAGAGTTAATCAAAACTTCAGCTGTAAAAACACCTCAAACTTGCAACTAACTTGCAGCTTGCCTGCTTAGAAGCCTCTCAATTACAACACAAAACTTAGATTATTTCTTACTTCTAGTTTCTTTTAAGGCTGTGGGTGATCTTCATGCTACATAGTTTTTGCTAGGTGCTATTCCCTGATGGGAATAAAGGTAGTGAAGCAATACTAAGACATCCTGAGGCAACATAAAGGATACCTTTAGCAGTACTACTTTATAAATAATTAGAAATAAAAGCTCTTCAACTATGAAACAATTTTACTTTCTCTTTTTGTCTGCTTAAATCTGGTATGCTATTCTAGATTTACTTGTTCCAGACTCCCATCTATGCTTTACATAGAACATGTTGGGTAAGGAAGTGTATGGAAGGAACTGAAATCAAGTTCTCTCAACTCTGTGGTTCAATTCCCTACAACATGAAAAGTGGCAAATGTCCCTCAAGTTGTTGCAGGTAAGATATTCCCCTTTACTACGTTTACAAATTTTCAAGACGAGACAGTAACTTCTCTACACCTTGGACACAGTCCCAGAATAATTGTTATAAATTAATTTCACATGATCTACTATCACATCTCTCTTATTTCTCATTCTGTGACCTGAATTAATCTGTTAAGTGAGTGCTGAATCTTATGCTAGCAATTTCTCTCTCTCACACTGATCTCTCACCTGAGCTCCCACACATGGAGATGGACAGTTCTTGTCTCCCAAGGAAAGCTTCCTTACATATTTGCCAGTTCTGCTCTGCTGCCTTGTCGTTGAGGGCAGTATCCCAGGAGTTGCTGGTTAAGTCCCTGAAGAGACTGAAGTTGGCTTTCCTAAAATTTAGTGTCCTGATTTTACTCTGTCTCATCTCCCTTGGGAATTGTGAACTCCATCACTGCACGGTCACTACATGGAGTCAAATATTTATTTATTGTTTAACCTGCTGAAATGTCAGCAGCTCAGATCTGGGACATGACTAATCTAGCTCTGGAAACTCACCTGGGCTTTTCCTGATTTTCTTATTGATCTAGGTTGCTGACCAGTTGTTTTGTTGTTGTTGTTTTGTTTGTTTGTTTGTTTTGGGGGAGATTTCTTTTTCGTTTGTTTGTTTGTGTTTTTTTGTTTATATTTTTTAATTATTTTTTATTTTTCCCTTAACGAGACTATTTATGAGGGTTGTTCCAAAAGTAATCCCTTCTATTTTATTATATTGGCCCATGATATCAGAGACAGATGTTGGTGGTATGGCAGTAGAGACTGAGCATTTGAGACAACATTAAATTCCATTTTGTTGCCATGCAACAGCTGATAGCAGAATGGCATGTGGCATGGAAGTGTAGCTGAAGCAAAGGAGTAACACTGAATTACTCCATGCAGAAAAAATTCCAGCCATTGAAATTCTTCAAACTTGCTGAATGTTTCTGAAGATGAAAATGAGGATGTTAATACAGTGATGCAGTGGGTGGTGTGTTTCGGCAATGGTGATAGCAAAAGTGAGTTTTCTCTTCTGGGACAGATCTTTACTGGTGTGACATAGAAACTCTAGTTAACGGATGATGAAAATGCACAGTGAATAATGGTGACTATGTTG
Organism: Callipepla californica brunnescens; assembly: GCA_023055505.1. Lineage (NCBI taxonomy): Eukaryota > Metazoa > Chordata > Aves > Galliformes > Odontophoridae > Callipepla > Callipepla californica. The sequence goes on along the minus strand of JALIRH010000002.1, from coordinate 61,782,973 downwards.
ACTTTTTTTTTTGTTTGTTTTTAGTAGCTGAGAATTTGCTCTATGAAACTGCATTACTATTTTCTTTCTATCTGTTGTAGTTTCCATAGGAATAAATAGGAGGCATTACTTTCAGAGTGACCTACATATGTTACCAACATTTTTCTAATATGACCTGAGACATTGCTAAGACATGCCTCTTGTTCAGAGCAGATCACCTGTTAACATATATATTAGAAACCGTTCTGAATGCAGTTCTACTGAAGTCCGTAGGCAAAACTGTTTTCTGGAGCCAAACACTGTAATTTTTCAGTTCTATATTTTCTACTTCTGATTCTTCCATTTGCCTTCAGGCTTTTTGGTCATAAGCTTCTACCTCCAACATGTATTTTTCTTTTATTACTCATTCTAAATACAGTGTTTCAAATCCATTTCTCTTACAAATAAAGTTTCAACCTCAATGATTTTCTACTTCTTTCCATTATCTGACTCCATTTGAAGGTAAAATCCAAGCTTCTGTTGAGGTCCGATATATCTTCAAATGGATTGCTGTTCCCGTATTTTTTGTTTTGAACATACACAGAGGCTATACCTGAATCTTAGTTCTGTGAGGAAGTCATTGGCCTCTGTTAGAAAGTATTATTTCTCTGCTTCTAATCAAATATAAAGACGTCTTTTGACAGTTCTACCTGAGTAGACTTAAATTACTACAGGAGGAATCAGGGGTTAACTGTGTTGTACTAACTGCCTTCTGGGCAACACCTAGACATTTCTGGGCAACATATACTGTTTTCTGTGGAGTTTATAAACTAGAAAGAGGTGCCAAAGTTACTGAAAATCAGTGCTCCTGTCCTGTTCAGTCTTTCTGTTTCCTGACTTTGGCAGGTGCACCATTGGATCCTTTTAAAGGTGAACAGATGTAACATAAACAATCCTGTCACTTGAAAATAAACTATAGAGTGCAGTTTTAACAAAAAAGTAGGAAGAAAAAGAAATCTTACACTGAAATCAAGTGAATCTTAAATGCAAATGGCTTTCTAATCCTAATCTTCAGGGATTTACTGTAATTGCCATCTCAGTACTTGGACTGATGCAGTTTCTAAGATGGACAAAATCGGCAAATGAATAGGAGGAATGAATGGCAATAGAATAAAAAGTTATTCTCTTTCACTTCTTAAAATACATCTGCAAGAAATGTGTCTAAATTATGATTATTTTGTGCAAGAAATCCTTAGTTAAGCTATAGTTGAACACAAAGCTATTACCCCCCCCCATAGACCAGTCATTTTTAACCCAACTAATCTTTCTGTTACTAGAACTTTAAATTAATAGGTTGAATAAATAGTTGGAGGCATTGAACACTACCACAGGAAAAAAAAATTAGCAAGAGACAAGCTTAAGTGTTATGGTTTAACCCAGCAAAGATCTGAATGCCACACAGCCTTTTTCTCACTCTCCTGCCCTTCACTGGAATGGAGGAGAAAACTGTGAAGAAAAAGCAGAACTCATAGGTTGAGATTAAAACTCTTCACTAGGGCAGAAAAGGAAGAGTGAAATAACAGTAATAACAATAATTTTATATATATATATGGCACAAAGCTATCACTACCCACCAACTGATGCCATAACAGTCCCAAGCAGTAGCAGCTCTCCCTTAGCCAACGCTCCTCATATTTGTAGGTACTCTCACATGATGTCATATGGTATGGAAGATCCCTTTGGCCAGTTTAGTTCAGCTGTCCTAGTTCTGTCCCCTCCTTGCTCCTTGTACCTATTCCAGCATCCTTGCTGGCAGGACAGCATGAAAAGCTGAGAAATTGGAATGTCTTTGCCACTGTACACCATCACTCAGCAACTAAACTATTAGTGTGTTATCTACATTGTTTGTCTCCTAAAGCAACAGCATAGCATCACACTAGACATTACAAATCAATTAACTGTCACTGCTGAAAACACGACACTAAATTCATACTTTCATCATAAAATACTATATTATCAGAAAATAACATTAACATTAACTCAGATAATTCAAGCTATTCTATATTCTATGCAAACTGAAATCCTACCTAAAATCACTGTAAATAGCTGACAGCTTGCTTTGTCTTTTAAAGCTGTTTGTCTTTGAAATTAAAGTGTCTTTTTTTTTCTTTTACCTGACAGCTATGGATTATCCATTAAAAATAGCAAAGAAACAAGACCAACAAAATGGATATTCCATTTCCACCAATTCTAATCTTTTCTAATATTTTAATTAAAATATTCATAACATCTCTGGAAAATAAATATCCCATGAAACAGATGAATATATGAATCCACACTGAACTGAGATGCAATAAAAATAGTTTTTTCCTTTTCTTCTTCTATATTTAAATAACACAGCACATTTCTTTATAGATTTACTCATCTACTTTTTGAATGCTGAAAAGTCACATAAAACCATCCTTCTTAGAAGTAGACACTGCTGAAACCTGAAAATGTAATTTTAATCCAACATTTTTTAATACATGAAAAGCTTTGTTTATAATCAACTCTATTTCAAAATCAAGTGAGTGAACATGTATAAACCTACGATGATGAGGCAAGCAGGCAAGTTATAGTCACTTACCTTTGTAGTAGGAATGGGCAAGGAGTAGTCTGATTTATGTCAGATGCTGAATATGAACAAGGATATTTTTATTCTGGACTTTAGATGACGCCTTGCAAGACTTTCTTCAAGATTAAATCATCTACGAGAAAAAAAGAATATCTTTAAAATAATGGTTTGATTTCTTACTGAAACAATAATTTTCCTGTTTAAACTTAGGCCTTCACAATTAGAATTAATTCTTTAATGGCTTTGAGTGGTCCAGAAAGGTGTAACAAAACATAACTTCTTACAGCCCTAATGTCTTTAATCTACTTTGCCTGCATTTTTCCCTGGCTAGGGATCAAATCCATATTAAGAGCACTGAATCCTAAGCAATAGTATACTAGAGAGAATGGCGTGCAATACGAACTTCCTGTGTTTCAGGTTGTGCTCAACATTTCTTCTCCTGTCACTGGGTATAACTAAAGAGAGTGGCTCCATCTCCTTTGCATCCTCCCTTCAGGCAATGCTATACACTGATCCCATAAGCCCTCTCTTCTTCAGGCTCACTGAATCTTCCCTTATGAGAGAGATACTCTAGCCCCTTAATCATTTTCTTGGCCCTTTTCTGGGCTCTGTCCAGTAGCTCCATCTCTCTTTTACTGGGGAGCTCAGAACTGTACACTCTGTGGCCTCATCATTGTTGAGAAGAAAGGATGAAATTTCCCCTTTGATCTAGTGGCAATACCTCACTTAAGTCAACTGAGGACACCATTAGCCTTTGTGGGAAAGGCACACTGCTAGCAGTTCCTCATGAAGAGGCTGTCTCCGCCTTGTAGCAACTAAACTTCCTCTTCAAGAAAGGCTGGTCTGATTTTGTCAAGTGAAATCTAACCATCACTTTGCATACTGAAATTATTACTTTCTTTTCTATGTTAGAAAAAAAAAAAAAAAAAAAAAAGCAGCACATTAGGTAATATCTCCAGATACACTAAAATCTTCTTCCTCCCTTTGTTTGCTGCTGTTTACTTGTTGACATATTAAAATAAGGTTATTTCAGTGTTCAACTTAACTGTGAAAGCGACAGCTCCAGGTCCAAAGTTAGTATAACCATTCAGTATTGCATCTGATTTGGTAATGCAATACTAGAAGATTCCACTAGAGTTACTGATCACTGTTTATAAACTCAGGCAGTATAGTAATAACCATCTTACTTTGTTGTTTTCATCACAGTATTTGCAAAACCATGCACCAGAAATCCTAGAATGGTGGCTTGAACCTATTTTATAGAATATATCAGATCCTGATAGATTCAGAATGACTTCAATCATAAACTGATCCTTCTGTCATATATCATGTGATTAATCTAGGTAATATTGACTGTTGCAGAACACATACTCTTTCAAACCAAACTGTGCACGAAGAAACAAAAATATCTTTCCTAGCTTCCATTAGTGACTAATAAAAGCTCTGGAACATAAGTTTTATACACAGATGGTGAAAACAAAAGTATTTTCATTGTTTTTGATTCCTCAAGGAGCTCATAAAATATCCAAAGACTTGCAGCGTAAGCATATCTTTCAATTTCTACAGTCCTGCCTGTAAGCATTCCAGTCTTTTCCCTAAAATAATTAAAGTTGCTTGTCCTAAGTTTTTAATTGACAGACTATTCAACATCTTCATTACCTGGAAGATTACAGTCCTGCTTTTTCTATTTTCAGACTTAAAAAAGATGTGATTCTGTAATAACATATCCTTCAAGAAGCTCTCATACTTTCATACTATCAAATCTTTGTCTGATATCTAAGGAAGGTGAACCTTCTTGATCTAGTTTATTTCCTAAATTAACCAAAGCCATACTACTTCCTCCTCTGTAATAGGAACACTTTATTGATTATATTCTAGAATCATTTTTGTTTTTTCTAGAAAAAGAGGATATTACTTCAGACATGACTATAAAAACACAATCTGATTTAACTGGTTTTGTGACTTGTTTTCTGGATTATACCAGTGTCATTGCATTATGTCAACAAAATGAATCTTAATTAAGATAAAAAAAATATATGCAGTTGATACTACCTGTACTAAATAAGCTAAATAGGTAGAACCTGTGCAATCTGGTGCAGGGAACCTGCTTTGGCAGGGGAGTTGGACTTGATGATCAACTGAGGTCCCTTCCAACCCCTATGATTCTATTATTCTATGAAATCCTTACGTGCTCTGAGGATAAACACAAAAATCCGTAGAACTTTCTTTCTTAATAATAAATTTTCAAAATGAAAAATCAAATGTTTCAATTCCTTGTATTTATCAATATATTTTCACTGATTTGCTGTCTCTACCTTGCAAATGCACTGCAGCAATGAATCTGTTACTCATCTCACTAACTGCGTTCCTGCTATTACAGATCACTTCGAAGCTTTCAAAAACTGAGAGATAACATTCTTTTAAAGCACTCTCAGTGCCTGTCAATTTGATAAAAAATGTACATTTACTGTCATAAATACAGTCAAGGTTTAGAAGATGGGGGATATTATAAAATGTGTTGCTTCTCTTTTTTTTCTCCTGTCTTTGACAGATTTCCTTAAGATATGTCAGAGCATGACTGAAGATTGCTATACAGCTAATGCTTCTTGGAGAAACAATATTTACTAACCTTAGATACTCTAGAAATTGCTAGTCCACTGTTTTTAGGAATTATATGAAATATTTGTGTATTTTCTGTAGAATAAATATTGATTTTACAATTCAGGTGTTTTTTCAGCACATCTGTAAATTATACTTTCATTTATAGTTACTTAATTTCAACTTTGAGTAGTCCACTAGATTAAAGCAGTGTGTATATTTTCTTTTTCTTCATTCTGTCTTTAGTTCTTTTAAAGTCCTCACCCATACAATGGTTGTGATATTGAGTTTATTCCTAATACGAGGCCAGACTCAGCTTCTTAATTTTCATTCAGTCTTTCTACTCTTTGAACTTCCCTTTCCTCATTTCCTACAATCAGAGGATTCATGCCACAGAAAAAAAATAGTCAATAATCACAGGCTCAAACCAAATATGGCATCTGAACGATGAACAATGTGTTCAATGAAGGAGAATTATTCTCAGCATTACTCACTGAATACTAAATTTTTGACAATTCATCTTTTTTTTTTTTTAATGAAAGAGAAGGAATTCATTTTTATTTCCATGCCTTTCTTTTCTTCACTACTTGCAATTGCTTTTGTTAGGTTTTTTGTTTGTTTGTTTGTTTTAATTTTTATTTTATTTCATTGATTTCCACTTACATTTAGATAGAAAGTAAAATCAAGAAATAGAAATACCTATTTTGTACTAATGACATTAGGGGCTTTTTTTCCTGATATAATAGGCAGACTTATGAAGTACAACTCAAAAGTTTTAAAAGCACTTTCTAATTTATTACTTTATTAGATCAAAATAAAATGAAAAATAAGTATCTTATTAATGTCATTGAGAAATAAACCTCTTCTGTCAAAGGAAAACAGCAAATTTTCTTTGTTCTTTGCTAGAAAGATGTTTCATTCTCTCTTGTGGATAACAGTTACTGATTTCATTTTTAGGCACTTTATGGTGTATCACAAATATTAATAAGTGAGGACAAATATTAATTAAAGAGAACAAAATATTTGTATTTTTGTCCACATTTCCTAATCTCAGTTGCTGGAGATCAGTCTGCTGAGGACTAGTGCCCAAGTGGTAATCCACTGTGTTGCTATGCAATGTCACACAGTTTATGTAGTGAATGACATTGTAATTCATAAGCATGAAATGTGAATGGGAGACTATTAAATAATACTGTCATTTTTTGTAATGGCTATTAAGACACATAGCATTATATTAATGAAATTACACCAGACTGTTGTGGAGGATAAGGGAAATAATGTCATTTTTGGCACTGCAACCTAAGATAAACAAATACACAATCATTTATAGGTGCCAATAAGCTACTGAACATGTTACCACTGTCCTCAGAAGATCTTTGAATGGATTAGAGGATATAAAAACCAGGAATGTCCAACAAACCATTAATAAAAATACATTTTTTTTTATAATAGGAACCGAAATGGTAAATAACAGTCAATGTGGGACTGGAGTGATGGTAAAGGAGATTGGGTACTACAGAGGAATGAAGAATATGCTTTAATTCCTAGAAAAACTGGAAAAACGATAGCCTGTAAGCTAAGGCAAGATCTATGACTTTTTAATGCAACCTATGAAAAATTATTTTCAGTGACAGCAAGATAGAATGAACAAAAAATCAGATAACTTTAATACTGCAGGGAGCTCCTTAAATATTGATCAAGATGATGTGTTCTAAATAACTAAGGTATTTGTTAAAATTTTAACTGGAATATAAGGATTATTTTTATCTTCCAGCCATGCCTCTCTTCCCAGAGATACTCATTATTTCTGAAGTTATCTTACTAACAAACTAGAGTTCAGAGTAAAATATTTGAGATAACACAGTTCAAAATCATTTTCATTGTTTTTGGTTTTGTTAATACATGAAAAATTATGTTCTTCTATCTCAAATGAATTTGTTACCAAACATGCTCTTGTTTCTCAGCATTGTGAAGTAAATCAAAATCAAACATTCATTTGTTGTCATCTGTGTAACACTGCTGATTATGTTCCCTATCGCATCATTAACATGTAGCTTCAAGGAAGTTTAAGACATAAGGGTACTTCAAATGCACTCTGAGGTCCAAGGAGAAAAATATGCATCATCTAAAATATCTCTTATATTTTATGTTACATGGATATAAACTAATGCAAGATTTGGTTTATCTTTAAAAACATGAAAAGTATTTGAAATGATATATTGTTGGTACCCATCATGCAACTATTTATCTCAAAAATATTATTTGCGAGGAAAATATGGGACATAATGGATGTCAAATTTTGAAACAGCTATGAACATACTGAAGGTCATTACCTCCTAGTATGTAGCTTTCAGAAATATTCAAGTCTAAACAAATGAAGACAAAGCAATATATTAACAGCTACATTTCTTGAACAAGTTCTTCATATTAAACCCGACTTTCAGAATATCCCAGTGAATCCTTTAAATACTTAATACCAAATTGTCTTTTCATTAGCCCCAGAAAACTTTTATCAAATTAATCTTACAATTTTCATGAAAAGATTTGTTGAAACATCCATTATTCAGTAAAGAGAATGGAAAAAAAATCTTTTGTTTTGTTATAAGAATACATTTTCACAGGTTTGCATGGAATTGATTGCCTGTAATTCAACAATAACTAACTTTAAAATACAGTGACAGCACAGTTACAAAAATAATAACAAATGCTAATTTAATATGGCTATAATTTGTTTACTTTTTTATTTGATGGTGGTTTTTTGTTGATGTGGTTTGTTTCTTTCCAGCCACACTCCCTGCCTCCCTTCCTTTTATTTTTTTTTTCCACAGTAGTAACAAGAGAGAATTATATACTAGTAAATGTTAATAAGCAAAGACACCATGGACTAAGCTGTTCTTATACACGAATAGAGACAGTAATCATCTGTGTTGAAAACAGGCATATAAAATCATTTTTATGCATGTACTTACATGACAAAATACTGTTTCTAACACCTTTATATTCAATTGGGAAAATAGTGGAATTTCATGACTGTTCAAATACATAAACTGTAGAGAACAACTACTTATAAGAATTTTTCCAATTTACAGTTATGCAGTCATTTCTTAACAAATCTTCTGCTTACTTTTCCTGTGATAAAACGGGAAAGAAACATCTTAAAACAATAAACGCAATGTTTATATATATAAAACCAGGTCTATCTTAAAATGTGCAATAGCTTAGTAATTGTAGAATCAGGACAGCAGTTTTGTCCATAGCTCACATTTAATGCCTTGATGTTGAAATGCATAAAGTTAACAGATTAGAAAAGAGACTGCCTGCTGTTTGGAGAGACCTGAAAATATCTGTGCCTGGTAGGAAATGTGAGGGACAAAGTGTTCCTCTTCAGAACAACTTGTCTTGATTTAGTATTTTTAAGTCTGAGCTTTAATCAAAAACTTCAGTGATTAATTGCCATTGACACCTAAATATATTCTTTCTTAGTAAATAACTGACTCAAAGCAGCTACTGAAAATACCTATCGTTTACATCATTCTAAGGCAGTGAATGTTTCTCTCAGCAGGAGCTGATGTTTTAATAATATAACACCATACAACCTATAATGAAAGTGAATGTCAGGAAGCACTGCGGGACAAAATAATTTATCAGAACTTGAAAAGCACAATACCAATACACTCCCATAAATCTGAATCCCACATAAGTTTTTAATGCAAAATTAATTTTCTTCCAGAACAATAGAGCCTTTCTTAATCTTTCAATTTAGGAAGGCAGAATTAGAACCAAGTTGTTAATGATTCTGTTGTGTATTACTGTTTTTAAGCAATACTGAATACACTTCCAAACCATATTTGCAAATTAAGTTAAAATGCATTTAAAACTATGTATTTGATATTTACATGTAATATTAATAACTATTCAGTTGCAAACTGGATGCTGAGTTCCATGTCCAGCCTCATCAGCACAAAACCAAGGAACATAATGGGTACTCTTGAGCAGCAGGGAATGCCCCTTTGAATTTAAGACAGCATTCGGTTCACCTGATCAACAAGTTATTAAATTAGCTTTGGTATTTGTGAGATAGCTAGTCAGCTTTCACTTTGGTAAACCTATGACAGAGACAGTCAAGGAAGACTCAGTGAGTTGAGTATGTGCTTGTAGAGCTGTCTTGAAGGTGTGGTTGTTTTTTTTTTTTTTACTGGCAATGACTTGGAGGTTAACTGAAAGATTAGTATTAATGATCAAAGTAGACACAGAGGAGCTTTACTGACTGAAGAAAAGATCAAGCAGAAGGAATGCAGCGTAGGAAGACTTGGAGTACATTGTTTATTTCTGCTATCCTCTCTAAACATGTAATTCAGAGTTATGAAATTGAATCAAATTTCAGGTAATTGATGCAGGAAGGGGAACAGGGGAACCATTAATTACCAATTCTTTTTCTTTGCAGTAGTAGATGAGATAAACATAATTTAGTCTCAGAGTAATCTGCTGTGAGGGCTGAGATTTTTTGAGCATTTCCTGTAGAAGCTTTTGCAGAAGCTCCTGTCACACCACATTCTTCACAATATTTATTTTGTCCAGATAATTTCGAGATATGAATTGTGATCTAGTTTCCAATCAGATTCTGACAGAAATGAAAGGAAGGCTGACATCAAATCTTGCAGACCTCTTTTCCTTCTCTTCTTTAGAATACCTCACAGTATATTACTGCACCTTGTCTCCCACAGTCAAAATCCACTCAGCTTGAAGACCAAAATGACTGTGCAGTCATTTTGTTATTGAAAGGAGTTTTGTTTGCTATTTTCTTTGGTCAGTGAGCTCTGTAAATAGAACACATTTTAACCAGAGAAAACATGGAGGAGGGATTTTTTTTTCCTGATTATTTTGCTCTTACTCAGAAGTTGCTGTCATTTTTGAGGTCCGTTAAAAATCAGTATTTCATTCGAGCACAAAGGACTGATGAGTGGGACATTCACAGTAAACATCTTAAGAGCAAAAAATGTGCAAAGAAGGTTTTGGTCCAGCAAATTAAATTGAATTGTTTGGACTTCGTTTAGAGATCCTTTTCCATCTCTAGCTCTCTGGATAAAGAGATTATGGTTATCTACTTGATACTATGCTAGATGAAAAAAAATTGACTCACATTATCTTTACTTTAATCCTACACTAGACAACAGCCCTTCCTTGAGTTTTATTATTCTGTTATTGATATGGGAACACTAGTAAAAATAAGGGAATGGAATTCTGTCAAATCAGTGATCTTCAGTTGCTTATGATTTATTACTGAGGATAAAAAGCATTTTGAATATTGGGATTAGAGGTGATGCTTGCCTTACACCATTTCATTGGAAACACTGAAAGTTTAAGGTATTCTGTGCTTCAGCAGAAAATTGAATGACCCCCATATAATGAGACTAGTGATTATTTAGCATCTCAGCTATCTCAGCTTTACTGCATGTATTGTGGTCAAACAAACCAGGGTGTGACATCCAACTGAATGTCTTCTTTCTCCAGAAAGTATAACCTTTGCCTTCTTAATATAAGTATTTTCTATTTCAAATTATTTATTTTGTAATTGGGAGCATAATTTCATCATGTAAATACAGGGTGTATTTCCCTTCTTTAAATGAAGATCTGGAGTTACAGCAGAAGCTAACTAATGAAAGGCAGGTTGTGTACACATTGCATTACATCTTTGGATTACAAGACAGGAAGAGCTTTATCATCTATTGAATCATTAGACACCACTTAATATTCAGTTGTAAGAGTTGCCTCCAGACTGTACTTGATAGGGCAGCACAAAGAGTGGTAGAGGTTTCCCTGTGTCCAATACTTCAGGTTCTGCAGTTCATTTGTTATTCGGAATGTGACTGATGACAGATTATCTGCAAAACATATCTGTCCTCACGGCAAATGATGCTGATTTCTCTGCTACCAGAAGTCTTTACTGGAAGTGAAGCAATAGAGCTGATGGTTGAGTCTCTCCTCGAGACACACAGTCATACCCCTACAGTGCACACTAATCATGAGGCTTAGACAAGTTTCTCTCTAGGAAGCACTAGTGGTGCTACCTCAGTGGGAGCTCATGAAATACATTTTCATAAGAGTTATCAGATAAGCATGTAAGAGGCAGCTAATGCTGGTCTTGAGGGTTTTCCATTACTGATACCTGTATCCAGAATTTTTAAGAAAGTAGATAACAAAGATATCCAGAAGAGAAATATTTCAAAAGAGAACTTTGACTAGGGCTGAAATTGTGTCCCATATTTCTGCACAGGACATATGTTCATACAATACTGAAAGAACTGCAAGCTTAAGAAAAAAGAATATATATATATTTTTTAAGATTCAAGTCTGAGAGATTCATTGCAGCTAGAGATCATTCTTCAGAAGTACACATGCTCATCATTCACTGATTGCCGCTGGATGTGAATACTGTTGTTGAAATATTCAACTGCATTCTTCAACTTTTCAAGTAGTATAATACAGTCTTTAATATTACTCCCATAAAAAGAAATGTACTATAAAACATTCAAATCTAGAGGGTATTTTCCCATGAGTTCCAAAAGCAGACACAAAATTACTCATGTAACTAAAATATTCATTATGCTGCAAATAAAACCACACATGCTACGTTGAAAAGGTAAAATCTTATTCACCCGACAACAAAGAATTAAGACATATCTTTGTATTGCAAAGTCCTCAGTATTGACCTGACTATGTTTTATTCTAAGAAACAATACTATGAACCTCCAAAAATTCAAGGAAATGCCTAGCATATATAGAAACACTTGATAGTGAAAGACTCCTACACTTAATTTGTTTTCTTAATTTTAGAAAAGGCTGATCCAAGAATCAGGATTAACTATGCAGTTAGAAGAGTTTAATACAAACAATACAGTTTGATGGGAGGGCAAGAGGAGAGTCTGTATTATGTAGGCAAATACAAACTGAAACAAATGGACTCTCCTGGACTTCAGGAGAGCCAACTTTGATCTCTTCCAGGACCTACCTGGAGCTATTCCGTGGGCCAGGGTCCTAGAAGTTAAGGGGGCATCTGAGAACTGGTCAGCATTTAAACAGTTTTTCCTCCAAGCTCTGGTGTGTTCCTATGAGTAAGAAAACAAGAAAGAATAGCAGACCTATGTGGATGAGCAAGGAGCTCAAGCATAAACTCAATTGGAAGAAGGTCGATGAAATGTGGAAAAGACCGCTTGGAAATAATAAAGGAATCCTGTCAGGGTCTGCAGGAATATGAAGAGGAAGGCTAAAGCCAACCTGGATTTGAATCTGGCAAAGGAGATAAAGGATAACATGAAAGGCTTTTCTAAATACGCCAACAGTAGAAAGAAGACTAGAGAAAGACTCCACAGAGAGGCTGTGGAGTCTCCTTCTCTAGAGTCTTTCAAGACCTGCCTGGATGTCTGCCTGTGCAACCTGACCTAGCAAGACAGTTTTGGCAAGGGGGTTGGACTAGGTTATCTCTAGAGGTTCCTTCCAACTGCTAGAATTCTGTGATTCTGTGACTATGAAATTAACACCAATATAATTTGACCATTTGAGAATTACTTGACAGTTAAGTGATAATGTAATGTATCATAGTTAAGAGTGTAAAGTGCTGCTCAGAATGTTTAATTCTTATATAAGCTAAGAGCGTCATGAGATGTCATTCAAAAATTAAATATATGCAGAAAAGTTGTCTTTAAATATTTGGTGGCCAAACTATGTTACGGTGAATTTGGACTTTGATCATATACATTAATTACTGAGCATTCTGCTTGTCGAAGAAAACATACTTCTATAATATACTTCTGAAGCTGTCACAGCATATCAGAAGGCAAATTAAAGGTAAAAAAAACGGAAGTAATAAATTCCTCCCTGGCCTTAGACATCCTGGCTGTTTATGAAGTCAGCATAGATGACAAAATAATGAGCTTTCAATAACCTAATATGAGGTGGAATGGGGAAAAGATAGATCATTTATCTCTGAGTTTTGAGTATGACTCGTCACTGATAACTTTTCTAGTTAAACAAACTGCAGTGTTATATTTAAGCATAAGAAAAATGTTGTATCCTCTTTAACTTCTATTTCAGTAAGCCTTGGTTAAACTGGAATAAAATCTACTCACATAATATCTAACAAAATTTACAGAGTAAAAAGAGCAAGCAAATGATGAGCTCAGACAGGTAAAAAGAATCAATTCCTAAGCTGCAACAGCCTCTTTCTCTGACTGTTCTCACAGTTACTTAATGACGATTTCTGCAGAATATTTCAAAATGGTTTTATTGAGAAGAAATAGGATATGAAGCTGTTTTGTTTGCAGAATAAGACAATGAGTTTATCTTAAGATAAGGATATATTGGGATCAGAGGTCAAGACTACAGTGGTACTCTCTTAATATGAAGTCCTGTCAATATCTTGTACTAGAACTACACCTTAGTTCTTGTGTTCTGTTTGATGATAACTGAGTTCTTCAAAGATCTATCTCTACAATCCCATGTTATTTAAGAATAGAATAAAAATATCTGTTTTGATGATCTGGATGTTGTTGACTGATGAGCAACACAATGATGAGGAAAACTAGAAGAGAAGGGGATTTCTCACTGAAGTATAAATTGCTGTAGAAAGCAGTCATGAAAGGAATATAACTTGCAGGAAGTATTTTTCTCATTGTTCTCATTTTCTTCCATTATTCTTTTCTTTAAAAATAGTTTACAGAAAGAACTAGATTAGGGAGAAATTTTACTGCTATGAATGAAAATTCAGAAGATCTAAGTAGACTGCAAAATGAAAAGCCTGGAAAAAGTTGCTGAATATAACTGAAGGGTTTTTTTTTTTGTATTTGTTTACTGAAAAGCCAACTTAGTTTGAGGGTGAAATTTCTCATGATGCATTTCACTTCAGCTAGGCAAGTTTAAACACAAGCACCATCTTCTTTTTGCAGTTGGCAACAAGTATATTTTAATAGTACTCTTCCATGTAAGCATCTCAGCACCACGCAGTATTAAGCAGTAAGAGAACAGATTTGTTGGAATAACTAGTGGTGAAACAATGAATTGTGAATCATAAGAGTGTAATCATAAAGCTTTAACTCAAGAAATTTGAGCGTTTACCTCAAGGAACTTGTAAAATCAATAGAAATTATTTTTAAAATGGAGACAGATGGGAATAGGTAATATAAAAAGAATAATAGAAAGTATTAACAAACCTTATTAACAATAAATAAATAAATAGATGATTTTTTTTTTAAAGCAGTATGCCATGTTTTCCTGCGTTTACCTGCTGCACCCATATGTTATAGTAAATTAATAATGTTGAGAAAGGCAAACTCATCCTGTTTTGAAGTGTAAAACCAATATTCCACCAATATTTTTATTCAGTTCTTCACATAATCTTATTAATATCATTTTAATTTAAATAAAATTGCCTTCTGAAATACATAAAAAAATAATAAATTCACTACAGACTAAGATATTTAATCTAAAACATCAGATTCAGGAGATCTCTAGAACATCTTAATGATAATTTCCTGGTAGAGGTACTAAAGGAGCCAACCTTAAACTCTCCTAGATTTACTCCCTGTAAACAAAGAGGGTCCCATGTGAAGTGGTGATCAGTGACTGCCTTGGCCATAATGACTGTGAGGTAATCGACCAACTTTCATAAAAGTACAGACAAATTATACTGACATGAGGCATTATGGTCTACATTTTGACACTGCTCCTTAGTAAACAAATTAATAACAAAACAGAGACAATAAACTAGATACTGAATTAAAAGTTATTTTTTGCAAAGACTAGTAAAAACAAAATGTTGTGTAATTGGCCTGGATTGTCAACTTCTTTTTTTAAATGACAGACGCTTTAATTAAGGCTTGCTACATCCTTGCAGCTATATGAAATTTGTTGTGTAATCTGTTCATCCCTGAGCCTGTCCTTTATACTGTAAACTAGCTGCATAAAATAGAAATGAAGAAGTCAACATGACAGCCCTATTAAGAGGAAGAAATTTTCATATAAAAAACAAAAATCTTCTTCATAAAGAAGTTATATGTGTAGCTAACCAAGGAAACTTGAAGTTATTAAATTCAACTCTGAGGAAGGTACACTTTCTCCAGAAAAAGCAGTTCAAACACAATTCCTTAGTGATACCTATTTTCCTTTTTTTAAGCACAGAAGTGGATAGTTCTAGCCCTATATGAAACAATGCCACCACCATCTCCCTAGACACCTGATAGGGAGCACACTCCAGATGCACTATTCCAGATACACACATTTATAGCATACAACAATTATTTTCTTATTCATTAAGTACTAATTCATTAATTATTAATTCACGTCTTCAGCATTTGATTTCTATGCATCTCAGGCACTGAAATAACATGTGCACAGTTAAGTAATATTCTCGACTCTCAAGTCCGCATAAATGAGTGGATGAAGAGTGGGGGAAGGCAGCAATTGCTGATGATGCTATAAGGAATGAGAAGAAATATAGAAGTAATTAGAAGAAATAACCTAGACATTACAATGACCACTGGTTCAGAGCTAAATTTTGCTTGCTTTTTGTTTCTTCCAATTTTTGAATAGAGAGACTATTTATCATGTAGCCATGTAGGAGTTCCAGAACCAAGACATTTCCTACTTCTCGTGGCAGCAATGAATCAGTGTGTAGAACAGTAACTGAGAAATAAAAATTCGTGACAAATTCTCCTTCAAGATAGTTATTACAATTAGCAACCATAGGCAATTCTTACTAAGCATTCATGCACTAAGCAGCTTTGAAAACAAAACAAAACTAATGACCTTTATCCATATATATATGGATATCTCCAAAAGAAATCTAGTAAGAAAGAGTATTTCCTAGGCCTAGTATATTTACTACATCCGCTCTTTCACTAAGTTTTTATTAAACTCAAATTCCACAATCTCTTTGTTTCTTTGGAAAATAGATTTTTTAAACCAAAACAGTCTGTTTTCAGTTGAAACTATTCAATTTTTCTTTCAAATATGTAAAAACATGGAATTTCCAGATCATTATTCAAGAGTTTTTTGAAACATCAATACAGAATTTCTTCCTAAACTGACAAGAATACTAGAATTCTTTTAAAAATACAGCCTTTTGAATCTAAATATCGAGACTGTATTTGCTCTTCATTTCATGAGTTTTCTGGGGAAAAAAAAAATAAAAGAGAGATTTCTCATCATCAAGGAAGTTCCTTAGAAATTTGAATGCAGAGACCTGTTTGGATGAGCTCATTCACACTATCAATTGTTTTTGTTTTTTTGTTGTGTTTTTTTTTTTGTGTGTGTGTGTTTTTTGTTTTTTTTTTGTCCAATCTTGTTAGCCAAAACAGAAAACACCTGGCAAGCCATTTTTACCATTTCCCTTGGAAGAAAGCAGCAGACTTCAGTTTAAGTAATTCACTCTTAACCAGAGGTGCTGGAAAGTCACTGGAAAGTCACACTTGTTTTTTTTCCTTTTTTGTATTTTCAGTATTGGACAAGAAATCACTCTAGCTAGTTTTAAACAAGGCTTCATTAATAAACAAACAAACAAACAAACAAACAAATAATAGTAAAAGATAAATGCTCCTAGACAGATACAGTGCTTTGTGAAGTACTGAACTGTGCTATGGGTTAACATATCCCCAAAACTTCTGCTAAATCACAGAGGTGCAAAAGTCTGAACAGATAACTGAAATATTTTTAAATGGTTCTTTGACATCATTTTTACTTCAGTAATCAGGATATACTACAGCATGAGGAGACATTCTAAATTGGTTTTTGACATGAAATATATTACTACTTGACAGAGTATGCAATGAGGATCATAGCATGCATGGACCTTTCATACATCACACAATAGAAAATGGCTTTTATAGGAAGTATTTTAGGATGTACTGTATTAACCTATAAATTAAAATATGGCTATACATATTTTAAGGTTATATCTTTCATTAACAAAATATTAAATATAATGAATCACTGAGATGGTGAAATGTAACTTTCTACATAATTTTATAATGCTACTACATATATTTTCTTTGTTTTCCTTACTAAGTGATCTCAATGTATGTGAAAAAAATACACTGCATATTCATTACAATCCTCTGGTGTCACATATTACTGAATTTTCAGGAGCCATTCTATATTCTGCCTTGTCATCTGTGCACGTCTATTTGCTGTTTAACAATTTGCTAACCTGATTGCTGCTAAGGTCAGTCCTGGCCTTTATCATGGAATCAGAAAATTTAGAGTTGGAGGAGACCCACTAAGGTTCCTGTGTCCAACTCCTGGCTACACACATAACCACCCAAAAAAGAGAGCATATGACAGCGTTGTCCAGACACTTTTTGAACTCTGGCAGCTTGGGGCCATGACCACAGCCCTGGGGAGACTGTTCCGGTGCTTGACCGCCCTCTCAGTTATGAACCTTTTCCTAACACCCAACCTAACACTCTCCCGATGCAGCACCATACCATTTCCTTGGGTCTTCACTTCCAAAGTCTAGAACTGCTTCAAAACAATCAGTTTTTCTTCCCTGATTACAAATTGCCACCAAAACAAGTACTTTCACATTTCTTGAGGGGGGAAGTGGAGCGCAGTTTGCTTATTAACATAACCAAAGGGATCAGTGCACCATACCTATCAACTGCTTTCTGCAGTTGTTTCCCTGAATTATCAAAAGAAGATTATAGGGGCTAAAATCCAAACTAAGCTACTGCTTAGTCATTTAGGCTGTACTGACTGAACTGAGACACCAATACACAACCATGAAATCTGCAAGTATGAGAATGCTTTCTCCAGCATCCAACCTGAATCATTAAGGGCCTTCATAAAGCATTGGAAACTAACTTGCTGATAGTCACAGCAGCTCTAACTAGCACTAATTAAAATCTGAGCCATTAAAATTATTGATTTTAAAAGATCATCATTTTTAGCTATGGCTTTTGTAAATAGAAGAAAGTTTATTCCCTTGAGTAATTATACTGATACTCACAAATCTTTTTTAATTGCTATTATCTTTACTAAAATAAGAAAGATAATTTAATTCACCTTCCATTAATATGTTATTGGTTCGTTGTAGATGGGACTTCCATTTCTGATGAATTTACAGTACAATTCATCCCAATTCATATTACACGTGATGTTTTAATTTTTAGTAATTTTTTAGCTAAGTATCTCAGGTTCATTTATTTTGCTTTTGCTAGAATAATCTGTACTCATTAAATACATTTCATTCTGGACACTTAAAAAAGTTAAGAAGAAACTGGTGATGACATAAGCTGCAGCACATAGATGGAATGAACTGCAATAAATCCAGAAGTAGTAATTGTTCATATATTGCTTTAAGTCATCAACTGATACTAGGTTTAAGGGAAAAAAACATCCAATGTAAGTTTTCCACTCCAAAATGTGTAGTATTATAAACACAGACTATTTCTAACCTCCATCTTCATAAAAACATGTTCTACCACTTACTACATTTAATGCACTTACATCAGTTTAGAAACACATTGCTCGTGGGTGAAAGAAAAGCAGAACTGTAATTGAAAAAGTAAAATTTTTAAGTGCTCATAAATAGTGGTAAAATCATATTTTAGTATTGCTCCCACAGTGCAGTTGGTGATAATATTTACTTGACAGGAAAAGATACGGGCTCATCTCTTTCGATCATACCAGAAATTAAATGAAGATGATGAAATCTAATAGCAACTCATTGGCTTCAAACACATAATAGACTCAAACACGATTGTTTAGATCCTGTTTCAGCAGAGATTTTTTTGATGCTAAACACCAATTGGATTAGAGTATTTTATGCTTTGTTGGTCCTTCGAAAATCTCAGCCACTCTCACAGTAGATAGTGCTTGGTGCATTTGATTAACTGTAAATTTAAAATTTTATTCTTTCAGATGGTGAATTAAGGGAAATGAATGGGCAAGTATGCTTCAAAAGAAAATTATAGTTTATTTCATTCCTGAGAAGAGAGGAGTATTAATAGAAGATAAATAAAACATGTGAGGAAACTTGACAGGATTTATTAAAAAGTAATATCCAGAGAAGAATGAGAGCTTGAGTCAATTGCCTAAGCACCAAGTGTCTTCAGGTATTCTAGGTACCCTTCAGGCAAATATCATGATCTCCAGATGTTATTCTAGAAGAGTATAATGTATTGTTGTTAGACAGGTGGAAAAAACTGTCAGCAATAGTTTATCTACAGATTATCAAATCAGATTTACCTAAGCTATTAGGTCTAATGTCACTATTAAAGAGTAAAATGTATAACAGCAAAGGAAGCATTAGATATGACTCAGGACTACTATAAACGTACACCTACAGACAAACTGTCAAGGAGATACAGTTTTGCAATGTCTTGGCAGAACATTCAAAGATTAGCTTGAAATACCATATTCAGTAAAGATGCCAACGAGAACAACAGATTATTTTTAAGACATCCACTCCAATACCATGCATAAAGCAGAGTGAGCCAACAGCTTTCATTATCCTCAGTGCTGCAAAAGCTGCCTGACTAGCTCGTCGACCATCTTTATAGCTGCTCTGTGACACTGAGGTGCTGTGAAGTATCTGGAACTTACTATAACTAAGCAGGACTTTGTATTTCTAGGAATCACAACAATCATGTCAATCAATAGTAGGTGATGTGTTTCCTTAAAAAAAAAGATAGAAAGCAAGCAAGCAAATCTAAAATGTAAATTGCTAATATTCCAAACAGTAGTAACAAGATCCATCTTTTAAAAAGGTATGTTTGAATAAATGAATCAGAATATATTTTGAATAATTCTGACCTTTCTAATCCTCTAAACTTTTTTCCTTCTGATGTTATGGTAACAAACTGACAAGAAGTAAACTTGTAGCAATTAATGCTAATTTCAAAAAATATTGATATCTAGGAATGTGTGAGAAAAAAAGCAATTACATTAATGCTTAGCTGAAATGATAAATCCCCTTGTACAAGGGATCTGACTGTTGAGCAATATTTATTCTCTTTTTTTATTACTTCAATAATTTACAGACAGTGTTTAGGGAAACTGATAGTTAAAAGTTTTGTAATATTTCACCAGTGGAGAAACACTACCTGCTTTCTCTGATGCTAGGAAAATATTTACTTACTCATTTTGTTTGCATGTGTAAGCCCATCAAGGGCATATTTAAATAAAATCAAATACATAACGGACTCATGAGCAGTATTTTGTCACAGAGCTAACACTTCTAACACACTTTGCATTACATTTAGCAACTTAGAGTCCTGCTAAAGGATAAGTATTCCTGTGTGTTCATTAAAAACATACGACATAAACAGATTAAAAAAGGAAAATAATAGCTGTGTGTCAACAAAAGTTTGACATAATCATGATAGACAAGAAGACATTAAACAGTAAAGCATCTCACTGAGACAGGAAAACATACGTTATAATGTATACAATAAACAGTCTAAATAGTCAGTGTTGAATATTTCCTTAATATTATGTATCCTTCATACATTCAGATGTCAAATGTCTGATAGTCAGGCATTACTGCCTGAAAGACCAATAGGCTAATTAGTCTAGAGGTCTCCAAAAGTGTTCATATCCACAAAACAACAGCAACAAGTTTGACTAATAAAGTACCTGTACCTTCTGGGCAGATCATACTGAAAAACCACGCAAGAGCTCTACTGGGAAACAATACAAAAGTGATTCTCTAAGTACCCTCAGGATCCACAGAAAAACAAGAAAGATTGAATTGTACATTGTTGTCATATCT
The DNA here is from genome assembly GCA_023055505.1 of Callipepla californica brunnescens. NCBI lineage: Eukaryota > Metazoa > Chordata > Aves > Galliformes > Odontophoridae > Callipepla > Callipepla californica. Next base: position 61,762,040 of record JALIRH010000002.1, on the reverse strand, counting down.
CTCACAGAAGATTATTTTATCTCTTCCATTAGAAATTCAGCAAATTACATTGTAGGCCAATATGTCAATTGATAAGAAAATCCATGCAGTACAAAAGCACAGACAATGACATATCAGCTGTTTGTAGCTAGAAGCAGCTATTGCAAAGTGATTAAAAAACAAAAAACAAAAAAAGCCCTTTTTCAGTATGGTTCCCCAAACAATCAGTAGAGATTACAACCATTAGTGACTGTGTTGACACAGGACACTTGGTTTGTTTATTTTTTCTTTTGAGTTCCCTCTAATAACAAACTACAGACTGCTCCCTGCCTGGAAATGGTTTGGATTTTATTACATTCTGCCTTTGTAATTGAGACTGTGAATGTCTGCTTTAAAACTTTCGTCTGTATAGTATTTCCCTAGTTTTTATACTTTATTTTCCTCTCTTTTGATTGCATTTTTTTTTCCCCAAGGAACTTCCTAATTATAATCCTACAAAATCTGTCTTTAGCAATTAAAAATATTTTAGAATGAAATCAGTTGCTGACTGGTAGTACACTTCATGTGATTCTGCTGCAAATAAATGAGACAACAGTAATACTAACATAATAACCTGGCAAACAGTTGTAATGATCTGACAGGTATTCTAAGGAGTGCAAACAAGTTGCCTTAAGAATACATAATGTCAGTATATCACTCTCCTTATATATATATATATATATTGTTGTTTTTTTTTTTTTTTTGGGGGGGGGGCGAAGGGTTATAAATAAATAAAAGCAGAAATAACAACCACATACTACAATAATAAAACAAAACAGAAATGTTTTGTAGTTAGAATAGGAAATTACTTCTTATTTACCTTTAATAATGGCCTGATCATTTTCAGATTTTGTTGCTTTTTATATCTGTTGAAGGATGGGTATGGTCAAATTGGTGATCTATGTATTAGAAGAAATGCACAAAAGTGCATTCTACACAGGCAGAAATACTATTTATCATACAGATGCTTAATCTAACATTTCTGTCAGATTCTATATTCTCTTCTTCCACCACCCCCAAAAACATTCCATTTTGGTGACTAGATAGAAAATACCGCTGAACATATGCCAAGGGCTCTCTTACATCACCAGTACCCTAAAGAAAGATTAATTACACTGAAGTAGTTTCTAAACAAATAGTGGGTAAGATGCTCTTTAAAAATTTTGATAATGATTCTCAATCTTGGGGATTCTATGTTTCTATAAACAGTAGATTTTTTACTATCTCTCCCCAGTGTACTCATTATTAAAACTTTCTCTTTTTCCAACTCTGCCCCCTGACTGCAGAGTACTCAAGAAGCTGGAAGAGGATACAATCAGAAGAGATAACTATGAACTAATAAAACGGGTATTACATATTATGCATGTCATGTTGAGCAATAAAATGTGATTGGAGGCATTTTTGGGGAAACACAGACAGTGTTCAGAGGGTGGCTGGGCATCTTTCTTCTTGTAGGACATGGTAGGTAGCTTTTGCGTCTGTTTGCTTTTCTCTTTGATTATTTCTTCTTTTCTTTTAAACTATATTTAACTTCAATTGGTGATTTTCTTTCTTTTGCTTTTCCTATTTTCTCCCCTACACCACTGGAAGCTTAGTTAATGGGCAGGGGTTAACACACAATATTTCTACATTTTTTTAGAAGTATTTATGTATTTATGTATTAAGTGTCATCTGGACCACTCCATTTTTTTATCTCAAGGACAAAATGATTTCTGGTAGCTGCCTTAATACAAATATTTCTGTTGCCAAACACATATCTCCAACTTACAGGATTTTGAATTTTATTACTGTGATATCCTTTGCAAAGAACACCTTTACCCCTAGGGTTATTTAAGCTATCTCCATTAGACATACTTTATGAAGTTTGTTCTATGAGATTCCATGCCATTTATAAGGCAGACTACATAATCCGGATCCATAGATAAGCTGAAGGCATAAACACATAAAATTAATAAGAATGTGAAATTTATTGGAAGTTGAAATCATACAGGTGAATAGGAATATAAACACTCAGATTTGGTTGCTGTATGGATGGTATGGGAATCATTACATTAATATCCAGAATATTTTGAATTAATACATAATAATATTGCATCTTGCGAATATCGAACTATTATTAAACAAGCTGAATTTTCTCTACCTTATAACTCAATATTGGCTGAAAATTTCTTGAATTGAATTGTTATGCATTTACTTTTCAAAATAAAGAATGCTATTCCAGAATACAATTTCTTGGCTCATTCCTGATACCAGCTAATGCAAAGTATATTATTAGCTTCAGGAGCGCTGTTTTCTCAGGCTAAAACTGTTATATTTCAAGTATAATGTAGAAATATCAACTACTGGGAAATTAGATTTTTCTGAGTCAGGACTAACACCCTTCAATTGCATTAAAATTATTTGTTGACCAATTTCTCACTGCACTGTTAAAAACAAACAAGCAAACACACACACACACACACAAAAAAAAAAAAAAAACACCTACATAATGTTGCTGGTACAAAATGAAGATAAAAGACTGAGGTTAAAAAATTGGGGGGCTTTTCATTTTTAGTTTATTTAACCATTTTGTTTCCCTTCCAAACAAAATAAAAAAAAAAAATGTTTTAATAGAACAGTGCAATAGCCACATTAGAGAACTATTAGCAAAAGGGTGATTTCAAAAGAAACTTTGACGAAACTGGTGCATTTTATGCCAGAATTTGAAAGGAATTTCTTCTTTTACAACGGGGGGGTTGCAAATGCTTTTGGATAGGCAGAAAATTTTAACAAAAACAATCTTATGAAAGCAAAGGATTTTAAAGTTATTACTCAAATAAGATTCTGTTTGTAACACACTCGGTTTTGTACACATTTACTGTTATATGTGGTATTGCCATTTTAAACCTTTCTTTCTCTGGTGTCATCTACAGTAGTTAATAGATTTGATTTATTTATTTATTTATTTATTGTGGTTGTCTTGGTTTTAGTAGTCTTCCGTATCATGACATCATGCAGCAGACTTTTGGGTGCTAAAACACAGTACACCTGAAAAGACAATGCTTTTATTTTGTTTTAATGGGATAGGAAAGAAAAGAACAGATAGATTATTTTTAGGACAAGATTCATAATGTAATATTTTTGATAACTGAAAAAGATAGCTGTCACAATTATACTGAAGCTGATTCAAAGATACTAGATAGACATTTGTGCCAGTAGTATTGTATATATTTATCTTGGCTCATTATATTTGTGCTGTTTGTTATAGTCTGTAATTCCATAGCTAACTGTTTTTTCAAAAAGAAAAAAAAAATATCTTTTAAAGTACAGCAAAACAACTTAAGCTCCAGAGATATTAGCTCTCTATCACTATTCACAGCTGCTAGAGCAAGGACTGATTTCTATGCTGGTGGATTTTTTTGGTTTTTTTTTAATATCATTTGAATACCATATTGCATCTCCTCTATTTTTGCTTCTGCTGTAATTGTTATGCTTTTTTTTGTAATTCCGTGTCTTGAATATTGTCTCATCTATCTATCTATCTATCTATCTATCCATCCATCCATCCATCCATCCATCCATCCATCCCATCCATCCATTCATCCATCCCTAAAAAGGACTGAACAAGCAGAATAAGAGCAATACATAGGAGCTTTCTAAACTTATACTGTGCTGTTTTCTTATTTTTTTACTGATTAGACATGAGAGTATCTAGCTAGAATTCAGTGATCCCCATTAAAAAAATAATAAGAAGGGTAGAGAAAGCTTTGTATAGTTTTATACTCTTTTAAAATCGAATCAGTCTTCAACTCAACTGGCATTAGTTGTGAAAAAAAGCTCATTTAAAGCAAATAATTCAGATCTGAAAGATTGTTCAAGGAAAGGCTTCAGTCCCAACCTGTGATATTTGCTAAGAAAGACATTTTTTTCTGGATATATTAGTAATGCTTCCTAAAGTTTATCACATAACCCTCTTTCATTCCTAGATATCGCACAGTTGAAAAGATGCTCTTAATATTGTAAGCATTTTTCTTCAATTGAAACATACACTATGCACACTGAATCATTATTCCAACATAAAACTGCCAAGTAAATGGAAAAAAGTGGGACAAAGAAAAGGCAGTTAAGATAAAATTTAGCAATTTCACAAGCACACTAAAGTCTTCCAGACGAATACAGAGTCATTTACTTGGTAAAGGCACTGTTGTCTATGCCTGAAAGACAGACCAATGAACTACAAATCTGCATCAAATATTCCTTTTTCCATCAGGAAAAATTAGCTTTCCTTGTCTGAGCTTTTTCTTTCTTTTTATCTGTGTGAATTTTAATTTTTATAATTTCCTCTAATCAGAGGGCATTTTGTACTGTAGTGTAAAGAATTCTAGCTGACACCTTCAAAACTTGATGGATACTAACAACCAAATGTTAAGCGAAGTCTGTGGTGATGTCTTGGGAGAACCACAGAAAGTTTATTCGCTTTTGACAATGAGAAGCAATATTTTTCTAAGTATTATATTTCCCACATACAATCATAGAGTTATCTCAGTGAAGCTGCTTAATTTCAAGAGAAGTTCTGTTTGCAATACTGAACAGCTAAGAAAAGCTGCAAAGGCAGTGAAAAGCTCTCAAACTCTTGTTAGAGAAAATTAGTAAAAGTGCGTTCTTCTGTGTTCATGAAATTTAAACTTAGGCATCACGAGTTTTTCACAAAAGTCCTCTAAAATTTTTTGGTTTTGTTTTTTATTTTCACCTGTTAGTGTCCAAAGAGCCTAACTAACACGTATTAGAATTATGGCAGAAGTTCTGTCGATTTTATAAGCACCAGAATCTGATCCGGATTTAAAAATAGTGATCAAAGGAAGTAAAGGTAGCAATGGACTTCTTTTGTTCATTTTCCCAGTGGCTGAAGAACTATTCCAACATTAAACTTTATTCAGTTCTCCTCTTTGTCTGAATATATTTAAACTAACTTTTCTCAACTTCTGGAAGTATACTCCCACCATCACCAGTGTGATGAGTTAGGAAGAAAGAGGAGTAAAAGGGAAAGAGTCACATAAGCTGGCCAGTAACATAGGGAATTTGTACTGCTGAAGATGTATCCTCTGCCAGTGATGCTTTGAAGTCCTTACAAATATTATGCCACTAAGATTCGTGAATACAGACTAACAGGATGGTAGCTGATACATTTTTTTACACTTTCAGACTTTACTGGCACCTTTTTAAAAAATGTTTGTTTAGGGCAATGATTTATCCTGAAGTTTCCATTTCTAAACCAGAAAAATTCATGTAAAGAACCTATGGCAGCTTGCAATTCCCTTCCCTGAAGATTTCTGTATACTCATAGTTCACTGTGATCAAAGCACATGTCCATAGCTCAGTATTCCAGGATGCATAAAAGCTGTATGCCATCCCTGGAACAAATAATGATTTATTATTAATAATTTGCATTTTTTGCAAAATCATTAGCAGCCTCCCCTCTGCCAACTGTATGCCCAACACTGCTAAGGTTGGCACATTTGAATATTTCCTTTTATGCTGTCTGGTCTGGTAACTGTTCAGTGATGCCAGGCAAAATAGAGTCAATTTCTCTCAATGTCTGAGGTCAGCCCACCACACAATCTCATTCTCCAGCTATGGACTCATGCTTGTTTCATTCTTCTATGAAGTAAAGATGAGTTTAAATAAATCTCTTTTTAAAACTATATCAATTTTGCCCTGAGGAGACAGACAGAATTTATTTATTTATAATTCAATGCAAGTCTTCACACACACATGTACACCTCCCCTCCACATTATGACTGCATATTTATTCTGTGGATGGGCCCTCACCCTGAGCAGAGCATATACACTCATCACCCAGACACTGCTAAATAAAATACATTACATCTTAGTAGTGTTTCTTTAGTCTCATCTCTACCCACCTACCAGTTTTCAGCAAAAACTGAACATAGCTTTTCTTGAGATTTCTTTTACAGAGTAAATGCATATAACCCTTTGTTTTGTTTTGATTTTATTTTCAAGTAGAGGAAGAACAAAACATACAATTAGATGACACAAACTATGGTCTGTGTGATTATATAAACCAAATTCTTATGGAAAATCCAATTATAAATATATGCATAATTCTCCAGGTGAGCTTACCATGCAAAATAAAACTGCATTAGGACTATAAAATTAAATAAAATCTTCATTACCTATCAGACAGAAAATAGGAAGGTTATGCATTCTGTAGAGCATTTTCCTAATTTATTTTCCTTTCCTTCCTCATACATTTCTTTATCCACAATTAGCTAGCAAGTAAAGAAAGCATTTTTGTGGTCACAACAAGTAACATTTTTGTTATACATACATGTCTTAAATTTAGAGCCATGTGTGCTTTAAATAGTAGATGTAAGCATGCAACTCTTACGTAAAAATTGGCTTTGACAACAGCGAAATATGATGGCTATTTTAAGGTCCTACTTCACCTCAGCTCATGCTAAACAATGATACTGATGTTATAATGAGAACTAGATGAGGGCAAACCTCTAGAAGATAAAAATGCTTCATTTTATTCCTCTTGGTATTGGCCATTCAGTCTTTCACATATTCAAATTGTCCCAGCAATCACCATCATGCTTAATTTTATTTAGTTTGAATATTAAGTGATGCACAAGTGATTGTTCACCACTCACCAAACAATATTCAGCTAGACCCCCTAGTAAGCAGAAATGCCAGATTCACTCCCACCTCCTTCAAAACTCTTAGTTGACTCCCATCAACTCTAAACACTTCTTGAATACTGTATCTCCTGTTAGATTTTCAGGGTGTCACGGTGTTATCCGTGACAGGGACACAAGGAAAAAAGAGAGAAAGAGGGAAGGAAGAAAAAAAACTGCACCGTCGGCGGCAACACAGCCGCCCGAGAACAGTCGGGGGGATGGGGGGGGGGGGGGGGGGGGGGGGGTTGGATGGGGGGAGGGTACGGAGATAACAGATGGGTCTAGGAAAAAAAAGTAATAATAATTAAAAGTATCCAAAAATCTGAGAACCTTACGGTAGTAAAACTGCAAGGGAAGCACACGTGCTCTACCTCCACGGCAGGCAGAAAGAGCGCCAGAGCTAGCTCCACCTACTCTTCCTTTCCCCGCCAGAGCATTAACTCTTTAACTCCCAACATGATGTCCTGATGCGGAATAACAGCAGCAAAACCACAAAACCACAATAAGCAGCACACAGCCGTTTGCTCGCTCTCCCCACATAGAAAGAACTGCGAACAAAATAAAACTCGGGGTTGAGATAAAAAATATTTACTAATGGATGGATTAACTCCATTGCTAATCTAGGCTGTCCTGTCTCTGCCCCCCTCACACCTTTTTTTGTGTTCATTTCTTTTTGTCCTAGACCTGGGCAATCACTCATCACTCAACAACAACAAAAACATTATGTGCTATTAACACTGTCTCAGCTGAAACCAGGACAAGTTTACAACTCATAGTAGTATAATTATCGTTTTACTTCATAGACTCACAGTATTATATTAATCAAGAAAACTTAGGAAAATAGAAACTAGAAACATTACAAGGTAATGTTAATTTTTGTTATTTTGTCATTCGCTTTTCCTGGAGCCATATCTATCTAGAACTATGTCTGACACACAATATGCTTGTCGATAAAACTGAGGGGCATGGATTCGATGGATGGACTATTGGATAGAGAAGGAATTGTCTGTATGGCCACATCCAGAAACTTGATGACTCAAAGTCTACATGAATATCAGTGTCAAACTGTGTCCCTTGGTGGTCTCTACTGGTACCACTACTGTTTAACATCTCCAATCATAGCATAGTAGGATTGAGTGTACCCTTAGCAAGATTGTGGATGACATGAAGCTGAGTGATGCAGTTGATAAGCTGGAAACGGTGACATCCAGAAATTTGTAGTCAGGCTTAAGAAGTAGTCTCATGTGAATTCCATGAAATTCAACACGGGCAAGTGTAAGGTCTTGCACTTGGGTCATGGCAATTCCCGGTATCTGTGCAGACTGAAGATAAATGGAGGTCTTGGTGAATGGAAACTTTGGCATGAGTCATGTTCACTTGCAGCCCAGAAGCCAGCTGTAAACTGGGCTACATTAGAATGGTGGTTGACAGGGTGTGGGAGGTGACTGAGTGAGGTCACAAGGGATGTGCAAAACGATGGAGTGATCAGGCCCAGACAGCATGGGTTCATGAAATGCAGGTCCTCCTTGACCAACCTGACCTCTTTCTATGATAGACTTTCCCACCTGATCAATGAGTCTTTGATGTAGTCTATCTAGATGTCAGAAAAGCCTTTAACACCATCTCTCACAATGTTCTAAAGAAGCTGTCAGCCTGTGGCTTGGTCAGGTACACTATTTACTGGGTAAAGAACTGGCTGGAAGGGCAGGCCCAGAGTGTGGTGGTGGAGTTAAACCCACCTTGTGACCAATGTTCCCCATGGAGTTCAGTATTGGAGCCTGTCCAGTTCAAAGTCTTTATTGATGATGTGGATTGAGTGCACTCTCAGTAAGTTTGCAGATGACATCAAGCTTGGAGGAAATGTTGATCTGGTGGGTGGTTGGAAGCCCCTACAGATGGATCTAGACAGGCTGGATTGCTGGTCTGAGACCACTGGAATGAAGGCAATTCCAGCCTGGGGATTATCTAGTACTGACAAATAATGATGTGTCATATTTGCACATTTCCTCATAAGTTCTAAATATACCTTCCCCTTATATTAATATATTGCATATTTTAACTGGAGCTCATGTTGATAACAGTACCCAAAGAAGCAGTATATTCTGTCATTTCTCAAATCAAGAACTGATTTTAAAAAAGCTACAATTAGATGCACTTCACAAATCTAAGATCATATCAAATCCAAATCCTTTTATACAACAGAGCAGAAACAAGAATGTCAATCAAAGCAACTGCTGGAAAATGAATATTTGTGTTACCCTTTTTTTTTTTTTTGAGATTTTCTATGTCAGATTCTCTCATGATTTTGTCATTGAGCTGTTATAGTGAGAATCAGCAGATGGTTAAACAATCCCAAAATTACCTTCAGGAACTACAACTGCTCTGTATGGTCATCATTAGTAAATTCATCCTGGGTAATTGTGAACTGGGAGCTGTGTAGCATGGAAACATGATGATCTCCTTTAACTGTCAAAATGACTATGCAAACATTCTTCAGCGTTGAACTTTCCAGAATAAATTCAGTAAGATTTCTACAGCAATCTTGTGTAAACTGTCCACGTACAAAAATTCAAAGCCAATTTATTAATTGAGACTCTGTTAATTAAAATGAATTGAGTAACTTGTACCTTTCAAATACACAGATAACAGTCCTGCAGTCATTAAATCTTTTATAGTTTATAAATATTTATTTGTTAGTACTCCAGCATGCCTCCCAAATATTTTTATTCATGTTTGGGTTCAGCAACAATAAAAACAAGGAAGTCATTACTAGAAATGTGTTGTACAGAGAACAGTTTAGAGCGATTTCTGGAATTACACAAGGAGTTGAGACAGAACCCTGACAATTGATCCAAACTGGTCAAAGTGATATCCCATACCATATGGCATAATGCTAAAAAATAAAACTGGAGGAAGTGGGTGGGACAAGATACCTATTGTTAGTGGACAACTGAGTAGCCATTGGTCGGAGGGCAGTGAGTGATTGTGTTGTGCGTCACTTACTTTATATATATATATATTTTTTTTTTTTATGTATCCTTCCTTCTTTTTTTTTTTTTGTTCTATTCACCCCACCGTACTGTGGGGTGAAGTGAGAAAATGACTGTGCCGTGCTTCGCTGCCTACCAGATTATACCATAGTAATTCTATACAAAGAATTTCCATCATTTTTCTTGAGAGACTATTTACTATCTAACACAACTATCTATGGAAATTTTCTATGATGTTTTCTCCATTTAGTCTCATTTATTTTAGTTTTATCTTTGAGGGGAAAAAAGTCACAGTATATAATTTATCTCCACGCATAACTTTTACATCACTCAGAAATTTCTGTTCCTGATCTTCTCCATTAGTCATCCTTTAGTGAAGCCCTCATTCGTATTTGGCTACTTCAGTGCTTCCTCTTAAGTCAATTTTCCTAGTCCCTTGATCATTTTTATGCTGTGGAAGAACAGTTATCTTTATTTATTCTAGGGTTTATTCTTTTTATGTTCCTAGAAGTATACGCCAACACTAGAACATATTTTCAAGGAAGAATACATGTGTTCTTATACAACAAATTGTAAAGTTGCAGTATAAAGATTTATTTTATTTCTGTATTGCTTATTTTAGTAATAATAAAAAATAACTCAAGTCCCTATATGAGAGCAATACAAAGTCTCAAGTGTTTATCCTCCATCTCGATTTAGTATACATCTAGACTAAAAAGAATTAGCAAGACTGCATTTATACTCCTTATAACAAATGTGGTCATTTCAATTATAGCCCACAGTGAAGTGATAGGATTCATAGAACACAAAAGACTTTATTTATCCTGAAAAGAGAAAGTGTGTCTCTTTTGGAATCATTGACACAGATACCAAACCAAAGAAGCAACAAAGTACAAGAAGAGCATGTAAACAAATGAAAGAAAACAAGCAAACAAACAATAATCACCAAGGAAAATAGGAAAATGAAAGAACCTGATTTTTATAAAATTTGCTGTTTTATCTCTCTGAGAACAAAAATTGGAACTTCATTCTCAGAACTCCAGCAACAAGTGGAGAAAGAGGGAGAGTGAAATGGCAACATAAACTGAATTAAACTTCTGAACTTCCAAAGCTGTATTAAGACTACATATAGTTGTGCTCGCAACTATAGGATCCTCGCAAGAATATATGAAGATAAATTTCAAAGGCTGCAAAATACTTCTGTTAAACACTATGATTCAGTGTTCTATTACTCAAGGAGCTATCAGAAAAGAGAATACTAAAAAAGCTTAGAATACAGAACACACTGTCATCGATAAAGCTGATCAGATGTAGAGAATTTTAAAAGGTTTTGATGGGTTGGCAATGTTGCTTTTCCACCAAATATCAGTGTGAGCAAGTCTCACATGAGAATCACTTCTTGTGACTGTGAGGCTACTTTTGGCTGTTTGTAGAAGGCCTCATAACTCCCTCTTCCTGATAAGACGTCCTATAGTAAACACCCACAGTGGTGTCAGCCGTATTATCCTGCCCCTTAATTCTCACCCATAAGCTCTTCACTCACTCTTCATTCCTAGGCAGAACTCAATACAGTTCAGTTGTTCTTTCACATAAAGAGTTACTAAGTCTACCACCTCACCTTGCTGGCTTACCTTTCCTAAAAATTGTCCATGACATCATTCTAGTCATGCTAGCTGTCCCACTGAGATTCTGTGACTACAATGAGATCATGGACCTGCGACTGCATACAGTTCTCCACTTCTTCATGTTAATCCTCAGTGCTGTGTTTATTGCTATGCAGGCATTTCAGAGAAGAAAAGAAGAATGCAGGTATACCTGGTGGGATGCAAGAAGATTCCCCATAGCTACAAGCACCTTTGAGGTGACTAACCTTCTGGCTCAAGTCATGGGAAGCAGCTAAGGAATGTTTATCACTGTTCTTGTTGGCCTGGCTTATTCCCAAATTGATTGCAAAGGTGTAAGCTTTTCTGTTTTATACCCCATCCTTTAAATCCTTTCATTTACAACCCACCTCAGTAAGTTAGCTTGTTGCCAAAGATCCCCTTGCCTCTAAAGACAGGTGGATTTTATACCTTATATATTATATTTTGTATGTTATATTTTGCATATTGTACATACTACATATAATAATAGCAATGTAATAATAAATATTGTTCAAAGCCTAAACACATCTCTTTTGTAGTTGGAATATGATAAACAGTTTAATTTAGCTCCCAAAGCATCCTTAATACATTCAAATCTTGAGTTTTAAAGCACGTTGTTGAACTAGATGGACCTTAGGTCTGAAAAAGTATTTCTATGTATTTCCTGATCAACAAGACCTGTAATTATTAATTATATTAGAATGCTAATATAAAGTGATGTGTATGATAAAGTAAGACTGAATGTGAACTATATTGCAAGATAAAGAAATCTATTCCAGATCTAATAGTGGTCATACTACTGCAGCAAAATTATAGTAGTTCAGTTTCTATTTCATAGGTACAAGTGTGCACTGGCAATATATAAATGGTTTTCAGTATACATTATAAGTACTTTTCTATATTTTTTTTCTTAGTACAAGTATTTCTTCCATATTTTTTCTAAGTCCAGGAAATATTGTACTGCTGTTAACTCTATACTTGTACTTGTTAGTTGACAGCAGGTGTACTTGTTTCTTGCTTTGAAGTCAAAAGATTAATAGCAGCTACAATCTTTAGCTGTGAAGCACATCAAAAGATCTTATTTTAGTGGCACGGCAACAATTTTCCTCAAAGAGAACATGGCCTTGAAGATGGAAGCATGAACAGAGAAAGAAGCAAAGAGAAAAGCACCTTGCTCATTAAAGACTCTCAGATCTTTATATAGGTAAAGATAGCTTTCCATCTTCCACCAGGATAAAAAAACCACTTCATTCTTCTCTGTTTTTGTTATTTTTTTTTTCAACATATCACATTTTTCTTATAAAGAAGCTACAGCTTCAAATATCATGATTTTATTCACTGAACGTAAGTGTCTTACATTTTTTCCTGGTAATGTACACTATTATCACTAGCCTCAAACCTACTTTCATTCAATTGTACATGGAATTGAAGGGCAATTAAAAAATTAAATTAAATGTCTCCATTAATGTAATAACTGCCACAGCTTAACATAGTTTGCATGATGTAAATGACAGGCAATACTTATCTACTCTTCTGGAGTAGAGTAGCTACTATAATTTTCTTACAGATTTTTTAAGAAAAAATAAGCTGATCTGAAGCTGATGCAGTCTCAGAGAAATCTGTTTCTTTTAATGTCCACTTATTTTACATCTGATTAAGAAACACGCAGATAACATGGGGATAAATGTTTGCAGTAACGCCACATTACATAAAAAGTACCATGGCTGCTAATCGTTATGTAATAGTAATCCAGAAAAGTAACAGAGAAAATTAAACTGCTATAAATGAAAGATAATAGATGTTTAACAGTGCCATATTCCATTAAGTGATTTGCCCAATACTCACTAGCCCTACAACCTCTGACATCAATTTCCATAGCAACAAATGGCAATGTTACCAGCCAGAGCACATCCAACAACAGAGAAAATGAGCTCTAACAATGTAGTTCAATAAAAAAATAAACCTATTACAGCAATATAAGTGTATACAGTACAATATAGAATGTCATGTTTGAGATATCTGCTTTTTGAAAAATGGTCTTTTCTGCATGTTTAATGCCTCTTGTTTTTGGAATTTTTTCTGTATATCTTGGAAGAGATAAATGAGAAAAAAAATAATAATCGATTAACCCAGAATATAGGCAAGCTGCGAAGTGATTTTCACAGTCACAGAATTGCAGAGGAAGGATGGGATCTCAGGAGATTGTCAAGTCCATCCACACTGCTAAAGCAGATTCCCTACAGTTAGGCAGTAAGGCGTAGTGAGAACAGGAGGAAGGAAAGAGGAATTGTAAGGGAGCAGTAAAGTAACAGCACATCTTAATTGTACAGAGAGAATCCTTCCCTGTTAAGAAGTGAGGCATTACAGATTTTGATTTTAAATCAAGTTTACCATCTAAAAGACAGACTCTGTAGTGTTTTCATTGCTTTTATTTATGAAGCAAACAGTGAAAAAAAAAACCAAACAACAAAAAGAAAACTCGGACAATGATTTTTCGTCTAGCTTCTGGTATTGTCATGTCTTAAATTGATCACAGTAATGAAAATCCACAGAAAATGCTATGTTTATTTTATACACATTGTTTTCTCTATAATCCAGGGGGTGGGAATCTGTTGTGTATGGGATAGGGGCCAAGTTGGGAACCAAAATATATAAAACAGAAAAAAGAAGTCAAGGAAAGAAAGGCAAAAAAGGGTCACTTTATCTCTTCCATTGTCATTGAAGGAATAACACTTTCGTTGTCTACCATGACAATGATGGTAATTGATGCCATTCCAAGTTTCTACAGTTCTAGAGAAAATGCTACATGAAAGAAGTTCTCAGTTGTAATAAGCCATATTTTAGATATTTCTGTTCCAGGTTAGTGACCCCAGCGTTAATTTAATGCTAACGTAATACCATTTGGAAAGATAAGTTACACCCTTGAAGTGGACGAGAGAAAGCACATCTTGACTCTATTCTCCCACACTTTTCTCTGCTATTGAAAGTGATAACATGTAAAACAAATTTGCAGATTATTAATTGAATTCTTCAGTAAACATAATTTATACCTCATATTCTTGCAGAGATTTTATCTTTAGAAAACTACATACATATTTACTGTAAATATATTAATATTAGAATTACACTGAGGGTAATTTTTTTTTTTTCTGGAAAGCGTAGAAGAGACAAATAAGAAGCATTAGTTTAATGAAGGGTGGGCTCTGCAGTACCAACCTGTGTTGAAGCAGTGGCAGAGAATGACCAAGAAGGAGAACCAGAGATGAAGAGTAATTTGGTGAATGATCTCCCTGGTTTAATCTTCTTTCTTCTTCTTTTGAGGAGGTGGAGTGAAAAAGTGGTGCAGTGGAGTCCATTGAAAACACCACAGTCCCTCCTGCTCATGACAAGAAAAGACATAAACCAAAGAATGAGAGGGAGAGAGTATTAAGATATATGAAACAACTTTCATTAATATACATTAGAGTGAAATTTTCGACTCTAAAAAAATACAGGAGGTCTATGAAATCATGAACTGCGAGTGGGACATAAACAACCACCACAAAGAGAACACATATTTTTTTCTGCATTTCCATACCAGCTGATGTTAGAAGCCATTTAAATTATCAGGCAAAAGATGTAAATGAAGTAAAATAGAAGAACTTTTTATAATACACTAATGATAGCACCCACTGCATCATCAAACCGTAGAAGCTGAAAGTGTAAATGTGATCAAAAAGGATTAGAAAACTACATGGAAAACAGGCCCAGTCACAGCCATTACACTTTTTTGCCCGTATGTAATCTCTGGCTCAGAAAGTCCCTATAATCACTGACTATAAAAACTGGGGATATTTAACCAGATAAAGGATTACAGTACATGACAGATGTTTCTTAAGTACCTGCTACTGGCACACGATCTCATGACTCCATATACTGGCATATGATTTAATTTTAATAATTTAACCCACTCGAACTCAAATGAAGGCATTAAAGTAACTTGCATTTTCATATTATAAAAATTATGTTTCTGATGGAACTTAAGCTCAGTGTTGAAGATATAACTTTCACAGCATATCAAATACATTCTCAAATTATGTTCCATATGAGTGTGAAAGTTAGCAAAATTGATATCTCAGATTATGAAAAACAATTGAAATAAAAAATCATACAAAAAGTTGGCATAATTTAGCTTTTCACAAGAAAAATTTCTGTCCATAAATTGCACTTCAGTTCTCAGCTTCAGTCTGAACTCAGCCATGACTGAAGCTTATGCAGCCTTTATTTTCACAAGGTCATTCTATTTTAAAATATCTACTATAAATACTTAATATCATTTACATTTACTGGACTACTGTACACTGTGCTACAAAGACAATAAATGAATAAATAAATAAATAGGGAATTAAAATGTTTCTATTAAAATACCGCTGGCTCATTTGCTCTAAGTTAATATGTGCTAAGCCATAAGGTGAGCTACAGTTTGAAGGTGTTCAATACAGCTTGAAGACATGGCTCTGTAGTATTGCTATAGCCATTTGATTCTTGCCGTATTGGTTTAAACTGAACTATGATGGAAGCTGAATTTGCATAAACCAACTTTAAAGTGTTTCCATGTCTGATTTAACACTAGCTTATTTATACCTCTATGTCTGTGAAGCTTACCTGTGTAGAAGTTGATATCAAAAAAATATCTCCTCATCAAAAAGTAGTGAGTGTCTGATAGGCTACATTTGTGTTAACATGGTCAGTGTTCTCTCAGCACTACTTGTCAATAGGAAGTTTGGGTTGAGATAAATTCAAGTACACCTATGGTTGACAGTTTTTAAGTTTTAAAGCTCTGCAGCTTGAAAGATGGGGTAGGATGGATGTGGTTTCCAGGTGTATTAAGGCTCCTTTCACAGGCTACAGAAAAGCCAGACCTGTTTTCCACTTTGCAGTGTGTATCTGAACATTTTTTTTCAAAGCTATTTGTGACTTATCAGTTTTTTCCCCAGGTATCTTCATTGCACTTGTCTTGATTGTTAACAAATAGACTGAACTTCATCACTTCGTCATGAGTCACTGTCTTGCACTTATTGCCTAATGATTAATGTTCTGTGGGGGTTTTCCCTTAAGCACTGCTGAAGCTTGCTGACTCAGTCTAAAGCAGTTTACCAGCTGCATACTAGCAGGAAGGGAAAGCTGTTATTTTGTGTTGAGGGACTAGATGCTAGATCTCATACAGGTAGTTGACAAAGACCAGCATTTCTAAAGGGTACTGTTCAACAAGGGTAATGATGTGTTCCCTACACTGGGCTTCAAAAGAGTTTCTCCTCTGCGTTTGTTAGTAGGGGGATCTCAAAAGAAAAGACTCAGACTCAATATTAATTCATGGCTGCCTGAGTTCCATACCCTATTCAATAAAAAATTATTAAAAGAAACAAAATATACATATGGAGCCTGGCAAGTGTTAAAATGTATCATAATAACAAGCTCTCAAGAACAGACTGATAAAACAATTCTATTTTGTTTTTGAGAACATTTTTGTACTGATGAAAATTCTTCTATATATTGCATGACTAAATGTGTTGGCTTTTAAATATACATTTGTGGCATGTTTTTCAATGTTTCTTTGTCATTACTTTTTATTTTGCAGGGAAGTATAAGAGCCTGACAATTTTCAAATGCATAGAAGTTTAGAATTAAGCTGCTAAAATTGAAAATATGACATGGTTGCTCCAAAAAATTTCAACAGGCTGTTGGCTTTTGTCACACGACACAGGCAATCAGTTCCCAAGCTGTTGAATAAATGAAAAATTCAACCAGCTCTCAGATGATTTAACTGAGTCTGACAGAATCAAGCATCAGAATAACCTTACAAGTAGGAACAGACCAAGTGTTTTCCTATTTTCTGATGACTGTAAAATTTATCTGCAGTTTAACTTAGGCAAAGAGTCAGAAAGCATTTGTCTGGCCTCTGCAGCAGGAAGAGACAAAGACTGATTGGTACGGTGTAAACAGATTGTTGCTAAACATCACACAAGAAAACACTTCTGCACTTCCTAAGTTGAGATACTGATAATGTCACATCAGGAGATCACAACTTCTGGGTTAATTAAAAATAGGGCTTTGTGAAGTCCGGAGGAGTTGTCAGCTGTTTATTCAGTTCCACTGCTAAATATTCTTCTTTGTCAAATTTAAAAACATCATCTGTGATAATCTGTGTTTGTTTTAATGTCACCTTTGGTCTGGGAGTAGACAAGTCATCAATACATCTGTTTGTGTTGTATAGATTTAGACCTTCACTGGACCAAGTTCTTCAAATATTTTCCCTATCTAAAGAAAAAGCATCAAGGAGAAGACCACAGCAAGAAAGTCATTAGATACATTTTATTTTACATATTAGATTTTCTTTTACATATTTTGTTTGATTCATGAAGATTAGTAACTGAAAGTCTTGGTGTCCTCATATCTGCTGAATGTCATCTTTTATTTTAAGAGATCCAAGGCCTGAAATAGTAGCATAGGTTCATCCTCAAGCCAAATGCATTCAGCATTCAAATTCACTTTGAATATGTAAAAGCTTAAAACATTTTCCTTTGCAATGTTTCTTATTTTGTCCATAACAACAAATCTGAGGGATCTCATCACACAATATATAATAACTGCATTATCCACTTGGTCAAGTCTAATTTTTTCTTTTTCTTTTTCTTTTTCTTTTTCTTTTTCTTTTTCTTTTTCTTTTTCTTTTTCTTTTTCTTTTTCTTTTTCTTTTTCTTTTTCTTTTTCTTTTTCTTTTTCTTTTTCTTTTTCTTTTTCTTTTCCTTTTCCTTTTCCTTTTCCTTTTCCTTTTCCTTTTCCTTTCATTTTTTTTTTTTTACAGAGAACTTTACAAAAAAAAAAAAAAAAAAAAAAGAGAGAGAGGTTTTAAATTAACAGTTCTATAATAGTGAGGTCAGATTTTGTCAGCTTTGAGAACCAGCCACTTCCTTCCATTTTAAAGCATGTTGCTACTTTTTATGCTTATGGACATGTGTATTAGAATGAAGATACAACATGACAAAATCCTTTTCTGAATATGTAGAAAGTACAAATGTTAGTTAAGTCTGGAAATTAATGATGAAACTAGTACACAAGAAGGAAGAGGTACAATAAAGTAAATAAAGTAATAAATTAGTATCAGTTAAAATCAGGACATATTTTATTTGAACAATTATTCTGTAGATATTACAAATCTTTAAACTTTGAGGAGTAATTCACAATGTATTTTTGAGTCTGCAATGAGAAGTACTTGCCTGGAAAACAATGCTTCATAAGATTTCTGTTTTAAAATATTTGGAGATATTTAGACACAAAGCTTTAATCCAGTATAGGATAGAAATTAAATAAGATGCTCAGCATCTAAGTCAGTGGTGCAGAAGTTTACTTCTTCACAGATTTCAAAACAGGTTCTGTTGATGTTGAATAATTTGATTGTTGAAATGATTTGTTTCAGAAAAAGTAAGGAAATTACAGCTTTTCTGAAAACTAATATTAAAGTTGTTTCATTTGGGTGCCTAAGACAGCAGTGCCATGGCACTTGGAGCACCTGTGGCAGTTGCCTTATCTGTAGGCCAGAAAAAATCTGTAGTTGCTGCAAAAGCAGTCTCACATCATATCCAGAATCTGTGGCAGAACTCCCTGACACTAAATAGCTATTTAGTGACAAGAATTAAGTGAATGGAAAGTGCTTGAGAGGAGGATGAAATGCCTCCAGAAACATTCTTTACTATTTCAACTCTTATCAAGATTAAACATCTTCATCAAGGTAAAAAGAGACAAAGTATTTTATGTGTCCAAACAAATATAATTATATCCTGTGGCTTTTTAATTTTTATTTTTTTGGGCAGACCAAAAGCATCTCAGCAAAGGAAAACAATGCTTCCAAGTGAGTTTTTGTTTCTTTAACCCTATCTGGCCTTGTTTCTGGATATCCTAAACTTAGCACAGCTTTTTGTATTCTAACAGGGAATTAAGTTACTATGTGACTAGACTCTACTTCAAGGTTGTTTCTCCAGGGTATCGACATATCTGAATGTGTGTGTGGGGGGGGGGGGGGGGGGGAGAAGGAGTGGGAGTTGAAACAAACTAACAAAACACAACAAAACAAACAAGCAAAAACAGGCTTATTTACATTGTCAAAGAAGAAATAATTTTGGACAATTGACTATCCTATTTCACCCCAATACAATAAGTTTGGACTTATAAGAAATTGCCTAACCTACTAATTCTTGCCTCACAGAGTAATCACAAGGATCAGTTCCTTCATTGATTAGAAGCTTCTCAGGCACAATGGTCATAGTTAGCGAGACAAGACCTAATTATAAAAGCTTCTTCATTAAAATGTTTCACTAACAAAACATGCAACTTCACCAAACAAGCTTTATGGATTTTAGGTAAGACTCTTATTACCACAACATAACTTGTAGTACCATAAACTGAAAATAATGTAATCTAGTGATTAAAACACATATTATATGATGTTTTCTTGTGGGAATACAAGAAAAGATGTTCACAGCAGGAGCTGTGGAGCAAGATAAACACCATAAGAGAGCAAGGCTGGGAACCAAGGACATTCCAGAAGAAAAGTTCATGTTCAAGTAAGCTGTGTGATGGCTGCATGATGATGACCCTGACTGAAGGAAGAGCATGTGGCTTGAAACAGCTCATGACCCTGATTGGGTAAGTGCCTGCATGCATGGTTAAAGACTGCTTGTGGAATGTTTTGTTGACATGCAAAGGCAGGTGGGAAAGTTAAAACAGAAAACTTGAGAATGTGTATAAGGGATGTTAGAGGCTGTAATAAATGATTTGGATTGTCCGCATCTGAGTCTGTGCCCCAGGTGCTGCATTTTCTATCTATCCATTTTTTTTTAACCCAGTCTAAGCGGTCTGTTCCATAGTACAAACTGAGAATAGAACGGGAAGCAAACTGGCTCACCAAGCTTATTGTTAGAGGTAGAATATATATCTAATTACAACTGAGTCACACTCTTTCTTTACCAGTATTTTGTTTTTACAAGTGTTGCAGCAGTTCAGTTCCCTGTAATTCTTACATACTTCATTTTCTTCCCAGACTGATAATAAGATATTGGTATGATCATCTACATTTCAGTTTTCTCTCACTAATACACAATATAGATGAAACAGTGCCATAGATCACAGACACACTGAGAAATAATAGAACTACAAAGGAGAATAAGATGCATTGGTTTGTTCATATTCCTCCAGATAAGCTTAGAAAATATTAATATAGACTTTCCCCAGGACATTAGTAACATTCATCCTGGAGGACCTTCCCTTTATTTTCACATTTATTTAGAGGGTTCAGTGACTCATGAATTAGACATGTCTAGATAATCCATTTTTATTATGATCTCTCTTCAGCTGTATTAAATGACAAATATAGAAAGTAATAAGAATGTAATAAAAAGTAAAAAAAAAACACAAGTATTTAGATAATGAAGATAACATTGAAAACTGAAACATGCAACTAGTAGACATTTTGCCTGTTATCTTTGCTGAATCAGTATTTTGTTTGGTTTATTTCCTATAGATACACTTACCAAGTCTTTTTAAACTAAATTATGAACATGCTTCTGTTCCATTTTGGTAGTTGTCCTGATTTTTTTTTTCTGAAGTGTATTAACATTCGTAAAATATTTACTAAATGATCTGACTAATATTTGTCATAAGTGATTATCTCTCATTCCCTGTATTTCCTTGCTCTACATTTTTTTTTTCCTTTTCTTTTCCCCCTCATAAATAGGTACATATAGGAATACCTAAAGCATAGAGCCTAGAAATTTTTGTGGCTGTCTTTGAATGGCCACCATTCAAAGTATCCACTGAAGACTCCTTGAAAACCTTCCTCTTACTGCTTATGACTTGCATCATTCTTGATCTAATACTCAGCTCAATACTGTTCATCCAAGAACCAATTCTGCCTGAGCAATCGATCGTTTTGGCAGTAATACACAGAACAGGTCATCCCTACCATATTCACACCAGGATACATGTAGTATCACCAGTTTCTAGAATCAACCATTTATGATGCTGGCTAGCCAATGAAAGAATTAATGCCTTTGAGAGTTCTTAATCAAAATACCAAGTAACAGAGATATAAATTCCTATCATTACTTGTGGATGTATGTCTGTTTTAATAACTTCACTGTCTGGAAACTTGCCATCTCTCCCAGGCAGTATGACAGTATCATTGTGTTGAACACTGCAAAAGTGAGTGGAGTTATGGAGAAAGGGAGCTAACCTTCTACCAACTGGCAACTAAATATCATTCTTCTTCATCTGTAAGCTGACTATGCAGTCTAGTCAGTTTGTGACAAGATTTGAGTACCAGCTCAAACATTTTGTTATCAAACCACTTCTGCATTCAAAAAACAAACCAAAACCAAACCAAAACAAAACAAACAAAAAAATCTTTAAACTTTTACTTCTTGCTCATGTTACACTAGATCTGCATATTAAAAAAAGAAAAGTACTTTTTAAGTCCTTAAATGTGCAATTCTATGCTATATTTAGATATGCATTTTAGAACAGCTCTGTTCTTTATTGTAGTCATTAGGTTGAAATTCACCATTCACATTTGTCATGGAACAGTGTCCCCGTTTTACCCAAACCAAAATCATTCCATCAGACAACAGCAGAATAACATCTGGACTTGGAGATATTCCAGAAGTCATCTTTAGGATTTATTATACCAGTTACTTCTTACTGCTTCAATTCAGGAATCAAATGAGTGAAGCAGATAGATCAGTGACAGGTATAAAGAATCTTATTCCACCATTCCTTCCCTTTTAAAGAAGGGGAAAGTAAAAGGTATGCAAGTGAAATATGTCTGAACTGCTATAGGTGCACGAGTAAGTGCAGGCTGGTAAGTGCTGTCAAGTGGCTGGAAACTTGATTTAATTTTCCTAAGGAAATGTTTATATTTATTCTCACTCTTTTCGAAACAAATGAACAAACAAATAGAATCAACCTTAATTGATAAAACTAAATTTGGCCGTAAGACCAATTTGGCAGAAACTGTGTATTTGTATGCTGACGCTGCTCTGTTGAATAATGAAGTAATCACAGTAAAACATAAAGAAATTTAGGGATAAGGTTCAGGTCATAAAGAGCCACATAACTTTTTGTGAAAATGATGCTATTACAAGGACTCGTCTTTATTATGCTCCTTTTTTAGTTTGAAACCATTAATCAGAACCCTCAAGACTTTTTCTGCAGCACTCCTTTCAATGAGTTTTTCTTCCAGTCTTGTACGTATATCTAGGATTGCCTTGACAGAGGTGCAGAACCTTGTGCATGGCCTTTTTGAATCTCATTAGATTTATATGGGTGCACTTGTCTACTTTTGAATGGCATCCCTTCCTTTGGTTGCATCAGTTGCACCACTTAGCTTGGTGTTTCCAGCAAACTTGCTGAGTGTGCACTCAATACCACTGTCTATGTCACTAACAATGACACCAGTCCAAAGATGAATCTATGTGGAACACCATTCATCATCAGCCTTTACTTGGACGCAGAACCGTTGACTATAATCCTCTAGCTATGACCATCCAGCCATTTCCTTAACCATGGAACAGTCCACTATTCAAAGCCATATTTCTCCAATAAGCTAGATATGCTTCTCTATGAATGTAGACACATGCTGGAAACGACCTGGGAGACTTCATGAAATGAACTTAAATAAATGACAGTAGTTTCTTAATCATCCAGTATAACATCCTTGTTCATTGTTACAGGACAGAGGAGCATACTTAATTTAGCTCAGTCAAAAAACAGTTTACATGAGAAGTAGAAATAGGGCTGGTATCACAGCAAAAAACACATGGATTTTATAAAAGAATGCAAACATGATGTGGTGATTTAAACATACTAACCAGACAAAATATATTCTTACTGAAAATGTGTTCTATTTTTTCTTACACTGAACCCTTGTTGGTCATGATTTTTTGATAGAAATGCATTGTACTTTGGATTTTGCTTTCTACTTTATTAATCTAAAATGGTCTTAATATGTAAAATCTGTCCTATTTTAAGCAGTTGGAGAAAAATATATTCTATTCAGTAAAATGAATTTAAAAGCTTTTAGATTTTTTAATCATTATATTGATTCTAACATCTCTACTGTCCCAGTTTCTCCAGGGAAACTTGTAATTTTTTCAGTGCTCAGCTTACGTACTTGACCATTTCCAATTGAGCTTCTTATTTTCAAATTAAGTATTTATAAGAGCCCTCAGGCTAGCTCCTAATGTCCCAGATCTATGCTGTGATGAGGCTTTCTCTCAGCAAACAAAGACTTTACTGGGCCAGCTGTGTGCAGGCTTTTTACTACCAAAGTGCTTCTGATTTGGAGTCTGGAAGGTAGGTAGTTTTGTGAGCAATGCTGATAAGTTAGTGTCTTGTTTGCACCATACCTATTTCTGCCTAGTAAAATTTCTAAATATTAGATCCTCATATAATAGATCTGACATGTTCGATATATCACATCATGCTTCATTGGAAAATCTGGAAAATAAAAGCAGGAAATCTCAAGTGAGCTTTACATAGTAGGACAGCAAATTGAGTAAGATATGAATTTCAGTGCAATCTGAGCTATTATTTTCATGGAATACTGTCTGGAACACAAAGATTTTGCAAAGTATATTTAGTTCTTGCTAGGGACTTTCTCAGGTTATCAATAAATAAAGAGTATGACGATTTTACTACCAAGGTGTTCTTACGATGTCTCATGGAGAAATAAACTTTACTCTCTTGCAAGTAATTTGATACAGTTCTAGTTTGCACACATCATAAAGAAAGAGCAAAGATACTGACTAGCTATAACATCTGATATGACATAACTTGTAAGACTTTCCTTAGTGAATTATTCAAGGAGTATTAATTTTAAACACATTTTCTTCTGAATGTCCAAATAAATTTAATACTATCAAGGTGATTAACTCACTCTCAACAGCAGCCATAAATGAATTCAAAGATACTTCTATCAAATTAGATAAAACTGGTTGAAGACCAAAATAAATTTTGTTAGTAATACTGAATACTGCCTTGGAACCTGCAACAAAATATGGAATAGAATATACACATACTGCTTTTTATATTGGCATTTCTATAGCTTCTGAGTGAATTATGAATTCAGAAAAAATTTGAAGCCAGTAATTGAAAAATTCATCTTTTAGAAAATAAACAATATTGAATTGTACCAGTTGTGTTTCTAAATCATTGTGATAGTGTTTTAGTAGGACCCAAGTTTGTCTCACAGTTCGGTGCATTGGAAAAAAAAAATTACAAAGTTTTATGAGTTTTTACCTTCTCTGATACTCTGGATTTTTAAAAGGTAATTTTAGTTCACAGTGTATGAGATAATTGTTAATTGCAGTCAACATAATTTTGTTTGCTTCAGATCATTCTAATCCTTTGTTTTCCTTCCAGTGTTTCAGATCTGTCACAGAAAGGTCTGGATATTTCTCTACCCCTAGGATGGAAAATTAAACTAGACAAATTAAATACTCTTCAAGAAATCTGTACCCACAAAATGTTAGGGATGGACTTAAACAACTGAACACCCCAACAGAGGTATCACAAAAAATAGAGTAAATTACAAAGAACCTTACATAAGAATATAAGGTAAAGGATTTTGAATGACAAAACACAGTAATGATATTCAGTCATCACATTAGCATGTGGGTCTAGAATGTGTGTCAGTGTTGTTACCCATGCTGAAAAGCCAAGGTTTCCAGGACCTCTCTGCTTCTTTCACATAGATAAAGAATGTCTAATGTCAGAAATACTACATTACACACTTGGTTTCCTGATGGTGCACTCTAGACATTTACACTTTATAACAGTGATTCCTGAGACACATTTGATGGGAAAACAAACTTGAAACAAGCAATAATATCTCAGCATGCATTCACAATCAGCTGTAGTTGAAGGGGGCATGATATGCAATAGAAACAATGGTTTCATTTTTATTTTCATTTCAGTTTTATAAGAGAACATCTAGTAGAAGACAGTAGTCCAGAACTGCGGACAGTAGGATTCCCTTTAACTAAACTTAGTTCAGTGTCTTACATCCTCTTTAAGTAATTTATTCAGGTTCCAAGACAGAAACTACCAGCAGATGATTTATTCCTTCATAATATATTTTCTCTCTAACTGCTATAACTATTAGTGTAATATGACAATCAGGTAATTATTATTGCAATTATTGTCACTATTATAAATTGGAACACAAGCACAGTATCATAGATCAAGCTATCTACATATGTGGTGGAAAATGTTATATATTTTTAAATTGCTAAGAAAAGAAAGAGATAAAATCCAGACCTCTCTAAGCCAGCCATTAGTTCTTCCTTGCTGCAAGGATTTAACTTGTCCCATTTGTTCTACTTTTCCAGACATCTGCATATGAAAAGCTACTGAAGCTTTTCAACAACTCTGGGAGGAAGAGAACGTGGTCTTGAATCTACCTTCCCAATTGCACTGATATCTATCAAATGTACTCTTGTTACTGGTAAAATGGAACACATTCTGAAAACCTGCTGTTCAGATTGTTCATTCTCTTTAGCATACGCAGTATGTTTTTTAAAACTACTGAAGTCCTTCTAAGAGTCACTTTTTCAGCCTTGTACACAGAGAGTCAGCTGTCTATAAAATAAGTTGTATATTTCATTCTTGGTATGTAGTGTAAAACAGTTACTCCCAAGAGTATAACTTTCACATGGAACAAAAAACAAAATAGTAGTCATAATAAAATTACCAGCAAGTGCTATTTCCCATTCTGAGGAACAGGTGGCAGAATGAGCTATCAACAGTTTTCCTTCAAGTTTTGTGCACTCCTGTCAAGGGATGCCAGATAAGTTCATCTATCTAATTATTTATTTATTTTTCCATGTACATTCGTTCACACAAAAACACAGTTTACATATGTGTGGACTAACAAACATGACAAATGGACATAAAAAAGGACAAATGGATTTTAGAAAAGAATTGCTTTCATCTAGGCCTTTCAACAGTCATAAAAAAATGCAATGGCTGTTAAATAAGTGTTAGTTCAACAGACCTGCGGATACTTTTCAAGTGTATTGTATATGTTAGTTCTGTGCTGTCAGTTTCCTTGCAAATATTATTGCTGTGTCTTACATTATCTACCATTTTCAGCACATTAATTATATCTCCATTGCCCCCTCCAAGTTCTGCCTAACTAGCTGGTCACCAATAACAGCTTGAAGTGCTGATGGGTATATTCACCATAGGTTCCTTGCTTTAAAAAACCTGAAAATCAATTTATTTCTATCATTATTTGATCAAGAGATATGAATACAATGCAAGATATTATTTGCCATTTCCCTTAAAGTAAACTTAATTGTTTATTTGTGGATTGCATAGAGAAACTGCCCTGCTCTCATGCTTGATTGGTCTGAGCTCAGTTTTCTAAGAGGTGAAAAACAAATATTAGTCATTAAACAAAACAGCAAAAGAGAACTGAGACATATTTACAAGCTGCCTTCTTGAAACAGCATGAAAACTGTTCATTCAGTGGAATAATCTGCTTTTCTTTATGGTTATTGAAAAAATGGCACTTTCTCCAGTGGTGGCAGGGCTAGGCTATATCTAAAGAAAAACTCCATGTTCAAATGTGATGTGATGTGATCCTTAAAAGAAGCTGATCCTCTCTCATGTGACATACAGGCATGAGGTGTTATCTGTTATCTGCATTATCTGTTTCATAATTCCTGTAGCAAAATAATCTTGCCTAAACATAGTGAGAATTAAATTACATATGGATAACAAAGCAGAAGCTTTTGTTCCAATTGCCTTTTTTACTTTAACTCTCAATACTTGTCTACCTAAATGACTGCATTCTCTGGGATAGACATTTTTCCCCTGCCCAAGGTTGCTCAGTGCAGTTTCAAAAACAAAGTGCACTCTTTCTGAGTGCAAAAATAAAAGCTTAGTGTATGTTTCCTGTAAGTCTTCTGCTTTTGGCCTGATGTTTTTATGTAGTGTTAAATTAAATTGTTTAACGTGGAACTGAGCCAATGAGTTGGTTTTAATTCCAGGAGGCGGGGGAAAATTGTTGAGATGTCAGTTTTCCTATTTGTTTTCGAGAACTGGCTGAAGTTTTCCACAAGCCCTCTATAGTTTTCTTGGATTTGATTTTGTTCCCCAGAGTAAAAGCTCTTTCTCTCTTGCTGGGTCTTTTTTTTTTTTTTTTTCTCTTTTTTATACCATGATTTGTGCTGGTGCAGATCACTCTTTTCTTTGTATGGAAAATGTTGATATTATCCTCAAATCTTAAACCTGCAGATACTCTCTAGCACTCACTCACTTACTTTATGGAAACCACAAAGACCATATTGCCATCTTTTCTCTTCACTGAATCATTATTTTTCATGACACACTGCAGATTTTGAAGTTATTACCTCTTTTATCATAGAGAGAAGTATTATGGTATAATACAGAAAATGCACTTATGGAAAAGCAGTCCTATGAGGAAGAATTGAGACAGAAGATAGACAAACTATAGCTCCCAGTGGAATACCGTAATAACATAAGAATCCAAGTACTTCCTTCAAATCTCTGAAAAAATTCCTTTCTGCTTTATCCTACCATAATTTTTTTTCCAACCTTCTCTGTCTTTTATATGATTCAACAAGGATCAGAACTCCTTGACAATAGACTACATCTTCACTCGTGTTAATGACCAAAGGATATGAAAACGTTCTCTTAAGTATTTTTTTTTATCATAACTTACATTATTAACAGTTTCACAATAGGTGGTCAGACAACTTTCAGTAAAGTGTTACTTGGAAGCTTGGACAGTTCTTTAAATCTGTATTTTTAAAAAATATGTCTTTACTCCTGGTCTGTAATCTTGTTCATCAAGTTCTTGAATTTCTTGAAGTCTGTAACACACTTTTAGTGTAGTAAAATTTTCATTTTTCCTATGTGTGATCATTGTTATTTTTTCTCTTTGTTGCTGTTGTTGTTTTGCTATTTTTCTACATAAACAATTTGTTTTTATTGGCTTTTTTAAACACTGAAAAATAACTATTTTATAATAAGGCAGAAGTAAAATCAAATATAAATTGAAATACCTCATTAATACAAATTGAAAGACCTCATTGAAGGTCTTGTAACAGCAGTACAGCCAATAGCAATAGTCTTGAATCACTTTAATCAAAAAGTACTGACAGAGTAGGGTCATCGCATACAATCTTTTTGCTGTTCCAAATGTCACCGAGTACCTGCTGAAAAGATTGTGTTAGAAACATTTGTAAAGCATAGAAATACACAAGAGGGTCCGTAAACTGACAGTTATTTGGGACGGTGACATTTATGGCTTGAACTTTTGTTCAGAATTTAGCTTAAAGCTATCCTATCTTAAATTAGGACTTTGAATATTGTCTTGCCTTGTAAAAGGACTTTGAAGGGATCACATTCCAGCCTAAGTTATATTATTATATTATTATATTTCAGGTAGAAAATACTCATTTTATCATTTATCTATTTTCTCTTCCCCATTATTTCAACATAGAATTTCTTCATGTTACTGATACAGTATCTAGGATGTTATGTTTTCTAAATGCTAAAGTTTTTTCATCATTTGTGTCTAAAATTGTAGCATGCCTACTCAGCTACTATTTGTTTATTACCAAAGCTTGCCAGAGAAAGACAGTTTCAATATACACTACTGTTGAGATTTCAGCATGAATTCCAGTATGTCCTAAAAAAACAAAATATTTCAAATTTATTCTCCTGTCAGAAGGTCACCGCTAAGATTTGTGATTTTCTTTCCCTTTTTCCCTCAAGCAATAAGAAAGAAAAGCGCAGTCCTCAGAATTTTTCTCATTTAAAAGGTTTTAAATGACTATGTGGCCAGAAAATATTCTGGCTCCAACAATGATATAAATAATCATAACGATGATGTTGACCTAACACTGAGATATTGTACTGTTCCAGAGAGTGTAATCATTAACAACTAAATCTAGTAACTCAGTGCAGATGATTTTTCCCATGTAGACTAAACTCAGATTAACAAGTGTGATGCTAACTGTTCTGTTGTGGAATACCTATCCTTACTGCAACTAATTTTAATGTAGCCTTAATTTAATTATTCTAATATGTCCTTTTCATTGAAGCAATCATAGTATCTGTGTATTTTAATAACCTTAAAAAAATTAATATTTGAGTGAAATTTTAATTTAGAACTATCATTTCACACTTCGCCTCTGTTCCCCATGGCTTTCATTCTTACATCAGTAATTTCCATCAGTACAGAATTAAAAAAGAACTTTAAGAAAAATTTCTTTCCATTCTCATGCGTAGTAGTGACTCCATCAGTGTTTCTTTATGTTTGGAATGACTATGAATATTTCTCCCATGGCTTTCTATTTTACATGGTACAGACATGGAGTATAATGATACTGAATTGTTCAGCTACTGTTTTTTGTCTCTTTATTTCTGTGTGTTATTGTATACGGGCCCTCAAACTTACCCTGCTGTCAGCCTTTTTTCTTTTAAATTTATTTTCCAAATAACTTCCTCTGTTTCAACAGTTATCTCATTACTGGTTCAGCACAAGTTCATTATCTAAAAGGGACAGATGATTTTGTAGATTGCTATACTGTCTGAGTACCACTGGGGAAACATAAATTAATCCCTTCTATAAATGCACTGTTGCTGAGATGTATCAGCAGCACTGGCAGAGGATGTCAAGAGCTGTTGCTCTGTCTGTCAACATACAGAATGATTTCAAAACTTCTGCAATTTACACAGACCAGTTGCTCTTTTTGTTGCTAGTTCTAATAGTCTTCCTCTTGAGGAATACAGATCTGTGGCTTCTATAATGATGAAGTATTATGTACTGATCTTTTCCTATTTTTTTTCTGTAGTGGTAAAACAGATCACTTGATTTGGATTTAAGGTCACTTCTTCAAATGCTGAGTAAATCAGGATCTGCATAAACTGTAAATGTGCCTAGTTTTAATCCACCATCTTGCATGCTGAGCACTTATACAGATATGCTGTAGCAAATTCATGTTCTGTAGTTTCCATGGCTCTATTTGAGGAGAGAGTAATGAGGACTTGAATTCTTCAGAACTGACACTTTCTGTCAATTAAAAGAATGAATTCTGTCTTTCTTCATGTGAATAACACTAAAAAAGACATAACCCACCTCAAAAGTAAAAAGAAAAAAAATCCAAAGACAAGACATAGATAGATAGATAGATAGATAGATAGATAGATAGATAGATAGATAGATAGATAGATAGATAGATAGATATGGAAACTTCAAATTGTTTATCTTCAAATTATTTAACTTCAAATTGTCTATCATTAAAATTTGTATTGTCAGACTGCAAAAAGTGAGACATAGGTTACTTTCTTCTCAGTCTGATCAGGTGAGAATGAAGAAATGACTAAATAATTGAACCGCAAAATTGCACATTATTCTCTATATACTTTTTTAAGATTAAATGAAAGATTTCAGAGAGTAAGTCCAGAAGAGTGGCCTATGAAAATACGTTTATTCATGTGAGGATTTACTTTCTACTGTTTTGTAACTTCTTTGATACCATTAAACTTCTAGGGAAGAAAATTTTCTTTAACTTTGACTTCCACTTCCTTGGACTATACTCATGGTCAGAAGTTGAAGATCAGCTGTTCCTATTGGCATGGTGCATGACCACAGAGAAGAGGCATCATACCACCTATGTACAATAAGATTACTTTACAAGGATATACAAATAAATAGTAAATCTGGCGATACATCCTTACCTCGTCTATACAGGTGTTTTTCTAAAACCAGATGTTTAAATTAGGTGTTTGTCGTGGGTTGACCTCAGTAGGCAGCTAAACACCACACAGCTGCTTGCTCTCTCTCCCACAGTGAGAATAAAAGTACAAAACTAAAACAACTCATAGTCTAAGATGAAGAAAGTGTAACAGATCTGTTTTGTGTCATCATCAAACTTCATGTACCTTCAAATTCTGCATCTAAGTAAATGATCAAAACGTTGAAGTGATATGGCCCAAAAATGGAAGAACTTGAAGTTTTGAAGAACTCCATCAGTAACAGGCTGCCAGGCTGGTGTAACTCAATGTACTATAACCCTTCGAGCCTTGTCCATCACCAAATTGTACAAATAGATATTTTTGTTTGATATTTTGAGAAAAGATATTGAGAATGAAGTTTCTATTCCAACAGCGTACAGTGTGTTGAAGTGATGTTACCTGATCAGAAAAGGGGACAAGAACATTAGCATAGAGACAACAATTGCGGAGATTCAAGAAGAAATTATCTCAGGGATCAGGGAGTAGCTATGATCATGTGGGGACAGAGGTAAGATATAAAACTATGTTTAACACTTCTCAAGTATTTGCCTGACTTAGTGGGTCAAGCCTGTGTTTTGCAAGGGTTAATATACAAAGGCATGTTTAGGCAGAAGCTACCTAGACCCGTAAAATATTCCTCTGACAATACCTCAGCTTCATAGACCTTATTTATGCAGCCAACAACAATACTTGGCCCAAAGTTGGAACTTTGCAGTTCCATGTTTTAGTATTTCCTTGTTGACACAGAAACCACGCAAAAACATGTAAACTTGTGCTTTGAAGAGCCACCAGACTTCCATGTCTGGCCAACTATTCCACACAAACCTTTGTGCTCACATGCTTTTATACATTGTGAAATTCATTAAAGTAGGCTGTAACAGAGCAGAGATAGTCTTTATTTTCCAGAAAGTGAAGGAAGCTGAGGTCTGGTTCATTAGAAAAGACAGAATTTCAAGAAGGGTGTGAATAGCTAATGAAACAATGTACATAAATATCAATAGATGTAAGGTCTATCCCATTCATTTTATTGCCATCTGTAACACTATAGTAAGATTTGTCAACAGCCTTGCCAAGTTTCCATAGTCCAGTCCTGGCACTGAAATCATGTATTATCTCAGCTTTAGCTCATGCCTCAGCCAAAACAAATCATCCAATGGATAACCCCTCAAATTACTCTTTTTTGGCAACAATTATTAAAAATTACTTGGATTAAGCAGGAGACTTCACAAGAGAATGAAATCATATTTTTTCACATTCACTCCTGATTTCTGACCAGTGCTTATAGACTCCTGAAAATGTGACTTTCAGCTAGATTTACTGCATCTAAAACAACAGTTTTTAAAGATCTCAGACACTACTGGTAGAATATTTTTGTCTAGGAACTTTATGGATTTTATCTTGAAATGTATGCTATCCTTCTGCATTCTTCAACATATACACATTTCTTAAAATCTACCACTCTCAAAACTCAAAAATTGAGACAAAGTGAAAGGTGTGAGGAGGAAGTACGTATTAATGAAAGTGAGGAATCGCACTTGAACTTCACTGAAAGGGACTGTCAATAGGTATATCTAATTTCAAACAGCCCTAAGATCTAGTTCTTCTCATATATATATATCCCATATATATCTGCATATGTGATGCAGATACAAAAGCAGAAACTAGGCTCACCAGGAACATGAGATGCTCACTGGGTCACCATTCATTTATCTAAAAAAGAAAAAAAGAAAAAAAAAGAAAAAAAAGTGATTTGTGAATACACTTTTGAAGCATGAAACTAGGCAGCAACATTAGAAGAAAACAAGGGATGTAGTAACAAAGAAAGGAAAGGCAAGAAAAAAGAAATGGTGAAAAGTTAGATGTATTTTTAAGGCTTCTTTGTGTGATGGAGATTTCTTTGTGAAGGTTGTGTCAAAAAGTGTTTAGAACCCAACATTTGGTTCTGACCCAGAGGCAGAAGCTTGTCCAGTACCTGTGCCCTGGGGATGCAGAAGGACTCCATTACCCAGCAAAAACATGAAAGATTTTCACCGAGCAAGATTTTCACTCAAAACCTAAGACCAGCTGAGTTAAACAGTTGTTATGGGATAAGGAGTGTATGAAGACATTCTGAAAAAGACCCTTCTGGATTGTATTTTGTCTCACTGGAAAGACATCACTGGTGAGCCAGGGGGAGCATTGAATAAGAAATTGGAAATATAAATTCAGTAACAGGACCAATTTTTATAACTGAGTATTGTAATCATGAGACGAAGTACTGGGTGTTAGTGAAAGCTGAAGAACTGTATTGTTTGTCTTGTGGGTTTTGAAGGGAGTGGGACAAACCGTTTTGATGGTGTGTGGAAATGTAATTGAGGGTACAAATTGTGGGGGGAAAAAAATGGCAAAAGGGTTAAGGAAAACAGTGAGTTTGAGGTCTCAGACCTTGTGATCAGTGCCAGCCAAGGCAGATGCGTGCCAGCACTAGAACACACCCGCCTCCCCCTCTCCTCGGCTGCAGCTCCTAAGCAGGACTCTGAGTGAGAGGGAGAGTGCTGGGGCCGGAGACTCCTGCTCTAACTCCTGCTATTTGCGAACTGGGCAGGAAGGGGACAGGACATTGGAAGCTAGAATAGCCATCCTCTGCAGAGATATAGGAAACTTGATATCCCAGTGATAGCACTGGAAGCCTCCGGGGGAGGTGGGGGGGAGGAGGTGAAACTGAAATAAATTGTTAGTAGTTTTTGTAATGATGAAAGTTTGAAAAGTGAAAAAAGTTTTGGGAATGACACAGGCTGAGGAAGGCAAAGATGAGCAAGGCGTAACAGGGATGTCAGGACCAAGAAGAGAGGTGAGGGATCTGGAAAACTTATTGATAGCATGGAAATTGGGAGGAACAACAGCAGCTGATTCTGTTGCTGCACTAGAACAGGACCCACGGGGTCAGTGCTTCTCTGTGAGACTGTATTTCACGTCTTTCCTGTAGTTCCTTCAGCTGTAGAGCTCTGTATCTCTTTTGATTATGCTTCCGCAAGAAAAATTAAAGGTGTCAGTGAAAAACTGCACTTCTGAGCTGAACAGAGTCAAACATTCAACCGCTAAGGGTTTGCTGGTGAACAATACGATCTCCTGTGGTGTAAGCAAACGCATATGAACTTATTCGATATTTGCCAATACTACTGTTATCTCAGAGGTGGGCATCCTTTTCCTGTGGCTTTCTGGAGTATCATTGAATTCAATGGTAGTTGCTCTCAGAATTTAAGTGCACTTGTAAGGTACTCAAAGTGATAATGGAGTTGACCAGTCTGTTCATCAAGCCTCCTTCTTCCACTTTCCACTTCCCTCCAGTAAGAACTGTTGAGTTCCTTACTGAAAGCAAACCAACTTGTCTGAAAAATGGTTGTCACAAGGCTCCACCTGAGTGGTGGTTGATGCTCTAGGAACAAATGACAAGGCATACAGATTAACAGAACTGACAGCTCAAGAATAATGTGAGGTCTTGGGCAAGGGCAGGGTGAGAAAGCTTTGGGGGACATGGCCATTAGGGCTTACAGTGTCCTCAGGGAGATAGACGTTCACAATAGAAACATAGTTCTGTTAGAAGTAACTCTATTCATACTTCTTCCAAGAGCACTTGAATGTAAGTACTAGTTTCCTAGGCAATTAGGACTACTCTGGGCACCTTATTCTTGATAAGAAGCTTTACAATGATTTGCAAAAAGCTTCTGATTTGTATGGAATACTGCGTTATCCTTCCTAATTCCTGCAGTAAAATCTCAGAACTATCAAAAGTGATTTTCAATTCATTAGTTTTATAAACTCTTCTGAAAAAGCAGTTTCAGAGATCAAAAAGAGATTTGAAATCCCAAGCATCTGATAAAATTAAAACAAATTCTATGTTAGATGATAAGGGCTGACTCCAGAGTAGGGAAACTTGTGTACACCATAAGTAGCTGACTGACAGAGTCAGAAAGCAGTTGTAATGATAACAAGGTAGCAAGGGAAAACTCAACCTACTCACTTTGAAACATCAATAACTAACAGCTTTACTATAGTCTTTCTTATTCCACCTTCTTTTGTGAGGTGTTTTTATGTTGATGAGAAGAATGTTGAGGAAGGAAAATAAGGACATCATCCTTTTTTTCTTTCAGGTCTTAATGTAAATAAGAAAAAAAACAAAGAAATGTTAATAGCTATATGTCAGTACTTCTTACTGATGCATCAATATGAAATACATTTTTATATCATATTATAAATCCAAGGAACCTGCAATCATGATAGAGAATACAGGTCCCAAACTATTGATGTGGAAGGGTACGCTATCACCCGGAAAGCTGAAGAAATATTGTATGCAATTGTATGCAGATGAAGGGCTTGAGGAGCTGATTTTCTGTACATCAGTGGCATGGCAAGATGTCATAAGAGACCTGAACAACAGTCTCTAGTGCATGAAGAAAGACTTCATTTAATAAACATCAATATGCGAGTCAAGGCAACAACAATGTTCTCTGCATATATGTAGCATAAATTATACAATTAAAATTAACAGCTACTTCTTACTGAGTTCATTGAGCTTTGACACAAACTCTCCTAATAAGTATTTTTTAAATAGATAAGGCTTGCAGAACAAAGATTTGTACACTCAAATAGATGCAGATAGATTTTCCATAGCAGCATACATTCATTATTAGAAAACAAAATTTACTCTTGAAGTTCTGATAAGAAATGAACCAATATCCAGAGAAGACAGCACTGAGAGATGATTTCATCATATAATTAAAGTCCTCTGGCATATGAATACAATGTTATGGCATGCTTATTGGTGATCTTCTGATCACCAGTGTGTGTGACTATACACTCATTTTGCTATTGATAAGTCTATGGAAAAGGAAATGTATTATTTTGGATTTCTTATTTGATCAGTTTTATGAGCTTTCACAAATTTTAACAATGCATTCAAAATTTCTTTCTTTCTTTCTTTCTTTCCTTCTTTCTTTCTTTCTTTCTTTCTTTCTTTCTTTCTTTCTTTCTTTCTTTCTTTCTTTCTTTCTTTCTTTCTCTCTCTCTCTCTCTCTCTCTCTCTCTCTCTCTCTCTCTCTCTCTCTTTCTTTCTCTCTCTCTTTCTCTCTTTCTCTCTTTCTTCCTCCCTTCCTCCCTCCCTTCCTTCCTTCCCTCCCTTCCTCCCTTCCTCTCTTCCTTCCTCCCTTCCTTCAAAGGTTACTTCTGGGGCCACAAAACAATTATTTGATTAAAATTTAAAAAATGATAATGAAATATGACAGTCCAAGTTTTGTTATATTCAAATGAAAGATTACAGTTCCCTGGTTAATATCTGTCTCTCTTCAACACCAGTAATTAAGGATAATTTATGTAAAATATTTGAGGTGTTCATGCAGCTGTGCCACATTATTTCCTCAGTCACTTAGCTTTTTAGGCTTCATAAACCCTTATCTTGAACATCCAAATTGGGATCTCTTGTGCTTATAAAATTGAAGATACTTTCTTCTGTTTCTGTTCTTTCATACTTCTTTTTCATTATTACATCCCACAAGGATGCATTTACTTTATACAATGAGTGCAGTAACTCAGAATACATGGTTTAATGCCCTCCTTTCAGACAAGTGAAATGGTTATCAAAACTACAAATTTTCATGATTACGGAGTCTTAGTTCTTTGTGTAAAATAATTTCCCCTCCCTATAATGAAGTGATCGACTATTGATAAGAACGCTTCATTTCCTACTGAAAGAATTAATTTCCCTGTTCCTTTAACAACATTTCAAAGCCACAGAAAACTTCATATCTACCAAGGTATTTCTGGTCTTTAGTGACAGATCTCTGAAACTGAGTGCTCATTGGTGCTGCAGGGGCATCCTGAGGGTAGCAGCTCTCCCCAGATCTAGCAAAATTAGATATACTAATTCTGTCTGAACTGAAACCAATTAGTTTTGCACTAAAATGCATGCATTGTTGTGGAAATTTGTCCCTGACAAATGAGCAAGACCCTACAGAACAGCACATGTGCCTTGTCATTAGACTGGAACAGAATGAGAGTGCCTGCCAAACTGATCAGATCTGTTATGTTGTTAGAGCTAAGCATCCTGATTGCATGGGAGCCATGCTGCAGATGCTGGCACTAGTACTCAACTGCCAATTTCTGCCCTGAATTACTCTCTAGCCTGGACACTTCATGACATTTTCAAACTATTGAAGTAAAATCTAAATAGTTGTCAAATTTAATTAGACTAGCATTGACTTTACAGAACCCACAGATTGCTTCTTCGATAATCCTCTCTATATATTTACAATAAATTTTATTAAGGTGTTATACTTTCGGGGTTCATATATGTTTAATCTGTTACACTGTGCTCAGCTTCCACAGCTATATGTTCAGGGTTACAGAGAAGTCATGAATAATCTTTGACTTTAAAAAAGATACAGTGAAATCAGAGAATTTTCTGTGACTGGTACATGCATACTTAGGTATAGATATGATATATGCATTGTTTTGACCGACTTTGTAGGTAGACAACTAAACATTTTCTTAACTTTTTACATTATCACCATTTACATTACTTAGCCATGAAAGGAGGCTGGACTCTCATCTCTTTATAACAAAAATGACTAAAGGAGGGGGAATTTTTTTTTTAAATGGCAATTGCCTGGTAATGTATTTATTTCTTTTTCCAAATTTTCTCCAGTTCTATCTCGTTTTCTTTTTAATCAACTTAACAAATATAACCAACCAACCAAACAAACAAACAAAAAAACATCCCTTATACAAAACTTCTCTCATAGCATTCCCAAAATTACTCTCAGAAAATTTCCTGTCCCTTAATATTCACTGGAGAGAATTCTTAGGAACAGAAATAACATTAATGGAGGTAATAAACATGGAATTTTCACTGGCTTACGTGTCTTGTTTTCGCAATTGTTTTATATCTCATTTTAGTTTTATTTATTTATTATTTATTTTAATCACAAGTTCTCTGTCACATTTGGGCCTTGGCAAATTGAGAGAACTGAGGAAATATTTCTCAAAACAGTAAATTCTTTTAATTCAGGAGTAACATATTAAGCACATCCACTACAATATGCGGTTCCCAGCAGATGATTTTACATAATGAGTCTCTTTGTAGTAGAAACAACTTTGAGTATCAATTTGTAGTTTATTCTTTTTGTTATCCAGTACAAGGTGACTTTCATTAACAAAATGGGAAAGTATGTTTTTATGACAGTAGCATTATAATTCTGCTGCTGTTTTTCACTTAACTTTAAGAAAATATAATTATATTTGCTGATATAATAATCAGCACCAGATGTGTTAAATGTCTTTGATTAGAAAATGAAAGCTATAATCCCTGTTGTTTTCTGAGAGTTTATATTATACTGCAATCATAACAATTTAGAGTACAACATTACCCATTTCAGTGGCTTTTCTGAAGCTAAATTACGCCTTGACTTTAATGAGACCATGAACACAAATAAAAGTACAAAAGTACCTACAGCTGCAAAGCAAACCTTTGGGGCCTTACTATTGCCTAGCTAATAAAAAAGAACATTCAGTATAGGTCAAATGTTTCTGCTATTTTCTGAAGGCTTTTTTACCACAGCAGAATTTATAAATCTCCATCCAGGAGATTTGTCTATGTCTAGAGCTGCACTCTTAATGACAATGGCATTCAGTGTAGAAATTAATTTTCTACACAATCCACAAAGCATGTGATCTTTTTATTTGTTTCACCTGTTTTCAGCTCCTTCTTTTCTTCCAATCTCTGTTTCATCTAAGTTTCCTTAAAAAATAAAAAAATAAAAAATGCACCCTTTTTTGTGTGTTCTTTCTTTCTTTCTTCCTCTCATAAATGGTGAGCAAAGAATATCATTAAAGCTGTTATAAATATTTCCCTTATTAATCAGAAAAAAATTTGCACTTAAATTATTTGGCTATTGGGGTACTAAGTATGCAAAGGAAAACAATAATCAAATGAAGTTAAAATAATCATACTGATTGTCGTGCTGGAGCATTTTCATCAGACATTTATTATCTTCCCTTCCTTGTGTCAGCTCTTTGTAAATATGCTAAATGTGTTAATCAGTCTTTGCAAGGATTTTATATTATTAATCTATTAATAGACACAATATTTCCAAGGCAAAATATTGATTTATATATATATATATATAATATTATATATATATATGTATTTGGAAATTTCTGTTATTCAAAGTTAGATTAAGTTTGGATAGATAAATGCATTCAACAGGAAAAAAAACGTACACTGAGGTTGGAGTCAATTGTTTAACATCTGGTGTCTGAGATACTCAAAGGTGTCTGAGATATCTGCAGACTAACAGGACAGAACTTGCAGAAGAACTGTGCACTTCAGAGCAGTATCTGAGTCAAACATACCATGTGCCATAGAATAGCACTAATCACTGATTTTTAGGCACCTGAATGTA
This sequence comes from Callipepla californica brunnescens, assembly GCA_023055505.1. Lineage (NCBI taxonomy): Eukaryota > Metazoa > Chordata > Aves > Galliformes > Odontophoridae > Callipepla > Callipepla californica. The sequence continues at coordinate 61,722,411 of JALIRH010000002.1, read as the reverse complement.
TAAAAACTACTCAGAAAGTAATGTCCCTTAATTATTATGTCTTTCCAGAATGTTTGAGGTAGTTTTCTCAAATCAAGAATTCTTCCAATCTGCCTTTATGTTTTTTCCAAAATAAATTGGGGAAAAAAATCATTAAGTTATGCAGGATAGCAAGTATTTCCTGTTCTTTAATTTCATATAGAAGACATGTATGTTTCTTTTCCTTTACAAAGGAAAACCTTTAGCAAAGCTTTATTGAAGGATGAAACAATAACTCTGATAAATGAAGAATTAGTTTAAAGTCTCTTCACATAGAGATGGACTTGTTCATTCTTTGAATTTCTCAAAGAAGAAGACACAGAACAAGCAGAATATTATTGAACTAAGTTGATTTTGCATGATAATAATAGTTCTTGACCTCCAGCTGTGTTTTACTCTTGACAGTTCTGTGAAATCAAACTCTGAATGTATTTTTGGCTGTATGCTCAGAAGTGTTTCCAATAAAAGTAAACTGAAGGTTGGTTGGCACAGGTAGTCCAAGAATTACTCAGCTAGTGAGATATATCTTGTAGAAATCAATGCTGGAGATTTCTGGTGGTAAACACAGTTGTGTATATGCACATACATATTGTTTAGCAGGTAGAACAAGGAAGATTATTTGTCACTAGAATGAAGAAAGGACTAAATTAGTTCAGCTAAAATATAAAGAAATGTAAAGTTTTTTTGAATTCAGAAATTAAATAGTGGCAAAGGTACATCCTTACTTTATTTTCTGAACTAGACAGTTAAGAGCTTGCCCCTCACATTTCTATTTTTTGCATAGTTGGATCTTCGAGCACCAAAATCAGTTAAGACAAATATTTACTGACAACTAGCTAAAAATGCACCAAGGAACTATCAGAATGGAATAAGCTCTTCTAAAATAAGAAATAGATAAAGATGCACTTTGACATATATGAAAGAAGAAGGCAGAAACAACCTGGTAGAGTGGAAGATAGATGCTAGCAAAAGTGGGTTACAAATTCTTCAAGGAAGAATTTCTTCAAGGAAATGCAAGTATTGGAAGAAGAATGTTGGAACTACAAAGCTTAAGTAATACAGTATGTCATTAAGGTGGAAAAGGCATCTGCCTATATCATTTTGAATTTCAGTGGTTGATAATAAGAGATGCCAGGGCAGAAACGAAAAAAGATCATTGCTATGAAATCTGAGAGAACAAGTAGTTTTCCTGTCTACATAGAAGTATTGGAAGTCTGCCCTCTCTCCCATTTAAAAAGATGTCTGAAGAAGATGTAGAATTCATGCACTGAGCATTCAAGATGTAGGAAAATTCTGATGCATTCAGATTTAAGTTGTTGCCATCCTACTGTTAGCACATAATTGGGATGTTTGTTTTCCACAGGGTCTCTCTAGAGTCAGCAGAGAGGAGAGAACACTTCCTCCAGGTCATCTCAGTCATCCTGTGGAACTGAACTGATTAGAGGGACAGCCTACATTGATGGGTGTTCGTCAATGGTTTGTGGGTTGGTTCAGTCCAGTTCCATGACAAATGGGAAAGGGGAAGGGGGAAAAGGAAAAAGGGAAGGGAGATGGGCCTGAAAACAAGACAGTAGCAATGATCTGAAGAGAAATTTACTAAATAACATATCGGAATATAAAATAACACAATGTAATTTGATATAATTAGAATTGAAGCTAATAAATCAAATAAAGTATCTGAAACCCAGAAGGCCTTACTCTGATGATGAAAGTGAGATGTCTAGGAAGCTCCCACTGCTGAGATGAACAGCAAAAAAGAGGAAATCTTGAGACTTGCATGCAGTGTTATTTTTCCCTCTGTGTGGAGGTTGGGAACACAATGTCCTTTGCATTATGCAGTTCTCTTCTCATAACCAGGTACCCAGGAATTCGGCAGTCCACAGAGTTGGAGCGTTAAGTCTAACTCCCAGTTCCTCACATGATGATATGATGCTGAATATCGATAACAATCATAAAACCATGACAGAGTCTTTTTCAAAATACTTCAATTAATATATAATGTTAGACTGAATGCATCTGAGACTTAAACTTTCAGTGGAATTTATATTAATGCCTGAAGCAGCATGGTCTGTTTTTAATTCACTGAGTAACTCATATAGCATACACTGTGCATGCTATAAGTGCATGCCAAATGCTTAACTTTCTTGCAGGCCTTTAGACTAGAATTAAAATATTTTGATGATTCACAAATTAAAACAAACAAATAAACAAAAAATGCTTATTTTCCAAGTTCTACTCTTCCTGCTCTGCCAATGCACAATGGCTCAAGGTGTTTCTGATATTATGTCATAAATTATTATGTTTCTGAAGGACAGTCTTCCTTGTTTGCATAACAGAATCTGTCCATTGTAATGCTTGTGTCTAGTCACCCATCTTTTCACGCCTAGGTATCCCATTTATATCACTAGGCGGATGCCTCACTTCAAAAACGACATTGAGGCCCTGGAGCATGTCCAGAGAAGGGCAATGAAGCTGGTGAGTGGTCTGGAGCGCAGGCCCCATGAAGAATGGCTGAAGGAGATGGGATTGTTCACTCTGGAGAAGAGGAGGCTGAGGGGAGACCTTTTGCTTTCTATAAGTACCTGAAGGGAGGTTGTAGTGAGGTGGGGGTCATCCTCTTCACTCTTGTAATTAGTGAGAGGAATACAGCTTCAAGTTGTTCCAGGGGAAATTCAGACTGGATGCTAGGAAATAATTCTTCTCTGAATGAGTGGTCGGGTGCTGGAATGAGCAACCCAGGGAGATGGTGGTGTCACCAACTCTGTAGGTATTTAAAGAGCATTTAGACATTGTGTTTAAGGACATGGTTTAGAGAGAACTATTGATGATAGGTGGATGGTTGGACTGAATGATCTTGTAGGTCTTTTCTAACCTTGGTGATTCTGTGATTCCATGGTTTTCTAGAGAACACATTAGTACTCCTACACTATCACAAAGGACAGATGCTATGATCATTATTTTCACATTCCTTTGTACTTCCTGTACAATTATCTAAAATATATATCTAGTTATAATGAAGTTCAGTAAACACTGTCTTATGTTTTGTCATTTTTATTCACTCCAATACAAATATGTGAAAACAGGTTAGGTTCTGGTCAGCTCAAGCCTTGTCAGTTTAAAAATTAAATGCAGTTCATTTTTCAGCAAGAGAGTGATTGTCCAGTGTGTCAGGTTTTTATATCATATCTACACTATGAAATGTACTAATCCAGGTGCAAGATTCTTTATTGCCTTCTCAACCATCTATTTGACAAGAAGATATATAGAGGAAAGCACTGTGTAGCTAAGGTAAAATATGAAGATATTGATTTTTCAGGTTGTAGCAGATTAAGTAACCTGTAAAAAACAAAAGTAAAAACCAGGGAGAAAAAAGGTCTGAGTCAAGTGCTCTTCTGCCTTCAATTGCTTTTGTTATTCTTGGATGATTAAGAAGAAAATATTTTATTCCTTCAGAATCCACTATTTTTATTGCTTTTCTTTAAAAGATCAAATGTGAGTAGTTGACAAAGCAAATTTTCCTGCTCTGTACAAAATGCATACAAAAGGATCCACTGAATCTCAAACAAAAGCTACTTGTTTCAATAGAAAGTAAGGAAACTGCCCACACTTTCCATTTGTGTGGACAAGGTATCTCCATGTTCAATGCATATACTCAAAATACTATTTTTAATAGTGTTTCTTAAAAAAAAAAAAATAGATTTAATGTTTCTACTATTCTACGTATTCTCACTCTTCCCTTATTCCTTTTTAAATATACTTTCAAGTAGTCATAAGGACAATGACAATTTCACTTTAGTTCCAAAATGTTTTGTGTTATCATGCAATAGTAAGGGAAAGGTCACCCTTGAGCAGGTATCAGTTAGAAATATTTAGAAGCATGAAGAAAAAGAAAACATGATTTTTTTCTCCAGTTTTATGATGAACTTGGAATAATATACTTTGATTCATCATCCAAACTGGAATATTGCTGTTCAATATTTTTGACAGTAGTAGAAGAAAAGACACTTTTTTGAATATTGTTACATTTTGCCACTTCTAGCTATGAAATTCTAAGATTTTTTGTGATGAAAAAATGGAATATCTTACATGAGAATATAATGTCTTCAAAATTTTGTTGAATTGATATTGCAATTTTTAAACCTTGAAAGTATTTACATATTATGAAGTTCCCACCTTGACTGATCTCAGAAGAACAGTTTTTCAGAGGTGTATTTTGTATTAGATGACTGCAGAAGCTGTGTTTAGAGTGGGCAATGTGGAGGATGAAGACTGCAATTCACAATTATAACCAGTTTGAGACTACCTTGGAAAAGTTGTGGATTGCACTAGCTGTAAAATCAGAGTAAAACCAAAATTGGAGCTGGACTGATGATGAAGAATCCTGAATTGTGAAGAAGGATGTAAGATGAGAAGATAAAGTCAGTTAATTGAGGGAAGCAGGGGGCAAAGCCAAGGACACAGAGCTGGGACCAGGGACATGGATTCAAGGAACCTAGGAGCTTGCTGAGAAGGCAAGCCACATTCCAGATGTTACAAGTGTGGCATGCATGCTCTCGTTCATCGCTGGTGAAAATGCATAGATAATTGTGGTGACTCTGTTGAAAAGTAGTGTTTTGTAGATGATAATTTTCTCATATAGTAGTGTCATTTTGATCTTTGTACTTATTTCAGTTTCCATGGAGGTAAATAGAATGTGTTACTTTTGGAGCAATTACTTGCAATCCACAGTCTCTACTGCTCTCTTCTGCTTTCCTTTCCCTCTAGCTTTGTTCATCACAGACTCCTTTGGTCTTTTGCTGAGATTCTTTGTTGTCCTCCTTCATAAAATCCTGTCTATTTTGGAGATATTAAATGTCCTACCTAATTTGTCTAGTCCATGCACCAGTAAAAAACAAGAATTACCGATTATCTCAGGAATTTTACTGCAACAGGTGCATGTCAAAGTATCTCTTAAGCTTGAGTGCTTAGGTTCCAAACACAGCCTTGAAACAAGCTGAGCCTCATTTTTTATTACCTTATTCCCACTGACTATAAATGCTGGGGATTTCCTTTGCCTTACCTGGACTTAACATGGTGGAATATTTGCTCAGCCAGACTCCTGTACACATCTTTGTATGGCATCTCTTTTTTGTCAAAGGTAAGATTTTAGGTGGACCTCTGATATAACATAGAACAAAGAAGAGTTAAAGGAAAATTATATAACCTTTCAGATAATCTACTTGAAATGTTTTGGAATATTTTGTTAGATTTCACTTTACAATTACCTGACATCTTGAAGCTTGCCTCTTTTTATTACTGGCTTGCTGCACTGTGTGTGTGTGAACTGTGTATGAACTCTACTGTGAAATGCAATAAGAAGCCCTCAGGCAATTACACATATTTAAAAACAAACAAGCAAAACGTGTATTAACCAAAGCATAAAAAGTGCTTTGGCAACACATCGGTGCCTAGGGATCGGGAGAATCTAAACAGACAGTCTGAATGTGAAAATGTGGGCTGCTAATACATTTTTCAGGAATAACTGAACATGCAGACTTACAATGATAAGCTGGAGCTAAGTAAAAAGTCATAGTGTAACACAGGTAGTATTGAATACATCTGATGTCCTTATGACAGCTTGCAAATGATGGAAATCTTCCAGACAGGGAATTTTATGTTATGTCAGAGATTGGTGCCTGAGCCTTGTGAAGGAGATGAGAGAATCCAAGCCATTTTGAAAAAGTGAGGAGTATTTCCTTGAAGAGTATGTTAGGATACTTTATATGTGAAAATGATAGACATGTTTTGGAGACTTAAGATGGAAGAGAAGAGTTTGTAGGCATTGTCTACAACGCACTCTTTTTTTCACTTTACATCAGTTCTACAATTACAACTGACATATGAATTGTACTTTAAACTGGCTGCTGAAAGGAATTCAGTCAATGAAGAAATAAGAAAAACATCTGAGATTAATGGCACAGGTTTGTAACTGCTGCTGCTCTTCCTTCTACTTTCAGTGAATGCACAATTCGTTAATTCTCATTTTTCCTCAAAATTGAAAATTAACTCTTTATGTAAAAAAGGTTTATTTTTTATTTTTTTTAATTTCAGATATACTAGAATTCTTTTTGCCATTGGAATTTTTAACTTCTTAACAATGAACAAATGTTCATATACTTAACTAGTTCTATACATGTTAATTCCCTTATGAGATTTTTTTCTTTGGGGAATTGACATATGGAAAATTTGGGAATAAAAGTGCTGTTGAAAAAACATCAGATGTTCAATAAGAGTAACAACACCAGTAATATCACATCAAAGACTAATACTAAGGGATCCACTGCAATACCCTCTGAAATATTTACCTTTGCAAGAGGGAAAAAAGCTCACCATTAAAAAAAACTTTATCATCAGAACTAACAGAAAGTTCTGTCAGAAAGTTCCAGTGTCTCACATTTGATTAAACGTGTTTAAGCACCAAATTACAGAATCTCAGAATCAAAGATGTAACAGCCATCTGTTTTGCCTGGCTTTTTGGAAGTTCTGTCTGTTGTGGGCTTGCTACAAGTAAAAGAGCAACAGGTGCTGATTGCTACAAAAACGGTGCACAGACGGCAGAACTGCACTAGCAGAGATTCCTTGGTCCCCATTCATCAATTAGAAGCCAGGGAGTGATAAGCAAAACTCACTCATCTTTTAACAGCCCCATATTGCCAGTGGAGAGTGGAGGCCGACAGTAGTCTACCGTGGCCGGAATGAAGTCACACCCCTACTGAGTGCTGCTGTATTTACAGGACAGACATGCTAGAACTCCAGTATGAATTGGAGTCAAAAGCAGCCAAGTGATTAGCCACTGACATTGCTAATGCATTCTTTTCAACTCCTTTGGCCAGATGGCCAAGAAGGCCAATGGTATCCTGGAGTTTTTTAAAAAGAATGTGACCATCATGTCAAGGGAGGTGATTGTTCCCCTGTATTCTGCCCTGGTGATGCCTCACCTGGAGTACTGTTACCTGTTCTGGGCTCCCTGGTACAAAAAAGACAGGAATGTCTTTGAAAGAGTCCAGTGCAGGGCTACAAAGATGATAAACGGTCTGGAACATCTCCCTTATGAAGAAAGACTGAGAGACCTGGGCCAGTTCAGCCTGAAAAAAGAAAGACTGAGAGGGGATTTGATCCATGTCTATAAATATCTAAGGAGCAGGAGGCAAAGAGATGAGGCTGGACTCTTCTCAGCAGTGCATGGTGATAGGACAAGGGGAAATGACCACAAACTGAAGCATAGGAAGTTCCACAAAAATGTGTGTGGGAACTTCTTCACAGTGAGTGTGATGGAGCACTGGCACAGGCTGCACAGAGAGGTGGTGGAGTTTCCTTCTCTGGAGACGTTCAAGACCCGCCTGGACACCTACCTGTGCAAACTGGTCTAGGGAGCTTCAGGGGGGTTGGACTAGATGATCTCTAGAGGTCACTTCCATCCCCTACAGTTCTGTGGTTCTGTGATGTGCTTTCCATGGTGTAGGCAACCACTGGGTGGCTTGAAACATATGCAGTACCACATGCTACCACCTGAAACACCATGTTAGATCTCAAGAAACAAGTCCTATGTCAACATGGCACTCCAGAAAGAATTGAGTCAGATAATGGGAGTCATTTCCAAAATTCTCTTTTATATACTTGAGCCAAAGATCACGGTATTGAGTGGATTTATTATATCCCCTATCATGTATCAGCTTCTGGTAAAACTGAACAATATGGTAAGTACTATGTACTCCAGAGGACTTTGCATTCCTGTTTTCTATTCAGAAGGAAAGGTAAAACTGCTCAGATGTCCTGAGACTTCATCTTATTTTGCTGCTCATTTTGACTGTGTGCTTCCTAACCATCTTGCCTTCAGCTTTTGAGTAAGGCCTTCAGTTTTGGACACTCTCTCTCTCATTTTATTTGATTTATTAGCTTCAATTCCAATTATATTTTATTATATTCTGCTATTTTGCATTCCAACATCTTATTTAGTAAATTAGTTTTCCTCCTAGGATGTTGCTGCTATTTTGTTTTTAGGCCCATTTTCCTGCCCTTTCCCTTTTTCCTTCTTCCCTTGTCCCAGGGTATGGATCCATGGGCCCCCCATTAGAACCAGGCTGAACCAGCCAGTAAATCGTTGACAAAATTGAAAGTGAATATTTTTTCTTAGAGTATCATTCCATTAATACTGCAGAAATCTTCAATTAGAGAACGTGCAGCTGCATTAAACTATTTTTATGGAGCCACATGAATTTAAAATGCATTTTTCCTTCTCACTGTCTGTACAAAATAACACCAAAACTGTCACTCTCTAGGTTAACAATGACAGTGGGTATTCAGCTACAACAATTTTTCTGGCTTACCATCTGTCATTATGTTCTGTGCTTTCGCTGGCACATAAAAGCTGATTAGTCCACATCAGCAAGTGTTTCTGTGAAGTACAAATTAAAATACACCAAAAGTTATGCAGTTCTTTAATTGCTTCTCTGGAATGTATCCAAATGAAAATATGTCTGCCTGGATAAAAATGATGTAGGAGTCTTCCAAGGGACAAACAAGATAGCCACTATACTATTTGGATTAAGTCATAGTGCCATGTCCTTTTAGGAGAGGATAATTGCTTAGCACTCAACTATTTTTCAGCATACTCTTAACAGTAAAAGATTTCACATATTATTTGCATGCGTGCACCTTATTTTCTTTCCCAGTACTCATGTATGAATCAATGTGTACGTCAGCTTCATAACTCTTATGAGCATTTTCCTGTAAATATATTTCAACAAGGAAATACATTTACAAAAAGAAGAGAGTAAGTTGTAAGAAGTAAGTTGTGGAGCTAAAAAAATGTGGTAGAAAAGTACTTTCTAATGTAGATCTCTCACACTTATGAATTTCATCCTGAATACATCTCACTGTACTTAAGTGTTATGGATTCAGTTATGGCATTGAATTCAGAAAGAATAGTTCTCTTTGAACCACATTCTTCTTAATACTTTTAAGTGTAATGTTTTTTTATTGGCCAAATAGACTCAAGGATCTCAAGCCAGTCAGTAAAACAATCTATGACATATAAGGAAGCTGGACTATCTCAATGGGCCAGTATTTAACTAGCTAACTGTGCATATTGTCAGAAATTGTGTGTTTTTGTTTGTTTGTTTGTTTGTTTTTTTAATAGTAAGCTCACTAGATATCTGTAGAGAGAAGTAATAATACACATCTACTTCATCTCTTTTTCTTTCTTCCCTTAGATTTCACTATGACATCTATCACCAGTATTATTTTATTTTCTATTTTATCCAAGCAGTGTGAAATCAAGAGAATTTTACAGCTTACTTTGCATTTTAGAAAGCAAGTTGTCATTAATGTTTTTTTCTCTGTTTTACCATACAAGTAGAGAAAGTACAAAAACAGTATGTCCCAATCTTTTTAAAAACTGTGCAAAATATGTGAATATATAAGTCTTGGAACAAAGTCTGATTTACCCCCCCACAAATAATCATCTAGAACTCATTAAATTTCAAGTAGAAAGACAGATTTTTTAAATACTGAAATCAGACTGGATCCAACAAGCTACACATATATGAAATGTATACGTATATATACATTATATACACATCTTTCTCTCAATACATTAGAAACTTGTCTTTCAAACACATGTTGAATGTCATTGTATATGTTAATATTATCCTTTAGCAGTTCAATGATATTATTTTAATCAAGCCATAGCAGAAATACATTCACTTCTCATAACTATGAAGGTAGAATAGAGTTCTTTTCTGCTGTTTTCATTCAGTGAAGCAATAGTACACCTAGTCTGCATCTGCAACACAATTATTAAGTATATGGTCTACATATGACTGCCTTATACTTAAGTACTAGACTTCACGTCTGGATAACTTTGTTTAATTTTCCAATCATTGGAATATGCATTCTGACTATATACCAGGTCTTTACTTTTAGCAATATTTTGACAAGTATCTGTGCTAACAAACAACATTTAGGCAAAATAATGTATCCATGCAATTTAGGGTGTCAGAGACTCATACTTTGTTGTAGCATCTTTGAGAATGTGGGATTTTTTCTGCTACTGTTCATTTATCAGTTATTTCCTTCTCTTCTTCTTTTTCCCTTTCCTCCTTTTCTTTCTTCTTCCTTTCTTTCTTTCTGTACGTGTAGGTTTTTTAAATATGCATCCAAGAACATCAATTTCTTTCCATTAAGCCTTTGCAACTGAGTTGTACAATGTGAAGCTGTATGAAAGGTGTGAACACTATGAAGGCTTCCAGAACTGATTAGAAATTGGTACTTGGTTCAGTGTTCGTGATATGGATGAACATGTGAGGACTTGTACAAGCAAAAGCATTATGGTAATGGTTATTATTCCACGTCCTTTAACTAGCTGAATGTTCCCATCTCTTTCTTGATTCTATGTACAGTGCAAACATTACATTTCATTGGTTAATACCCATCTCTTGAAATTCATTTCCATATCAATAAAGTTATGTCCTTTAAACTGTAAAAGTGCAATTAACACTTCACTGAAAATAGGAATTATATTCATCCTATTTGGTCCACTACAGAATACTGCTAACCTGACTCAGAATAGTTTTTGTTATCAGATTGGCTGTGAATGATATTCATTTGGCACCATATGTTCAAGAGAACATAAGACCTTTAAGATTAAAATCTTCTGCCTCCCCTTGGCCAGCAGCTCATTAAAACAAACCTTGTTTGCATGCATCATCAAGTGCTTTTGCCAGAAATTGTGTCTGTAGAATTCTCTAGTTTGTCTGCCAGAAACCCAAAATAAATCATTCCACCTCTGTTGATAAAGAAAAGACATCAGCTACCTGAGTTCTACCTGCTCTTACTCATAGAATCTCTTCATATAGTGACTATCTCACGCAGAATATAGCTCCAGGACTAAGCCACTACCAAGCTGACTTTATATTTCTCCTTCCAGCTCAGCATTTTGATATTTGTGAGATTTAAGGCATGCTTGAATTCCCAAAACAAATATCAGGCTGGAAAACATCTCTGATACTTTATGGGATGAGACAACTATACACCTTGTGGCCCATCTCCCAAATTCTGTGCATTCTTTTTCTTCACCAAAGAAGGCATGAGAAAGGACTTGAATTATCCAAATATAACAAGATAACCTAATAACAAAATAATATAACAAATATAACAAGATAAGCTATCTGTCAGTTTTCCAATAGCTACCGTGTATGACAATTTTTCATACAATTTTACATACTACAACATTTTTGAAGGTAACGCACCCTATAACGTCTCTACTTCCTAGAAACAGTGTGCAGTAGTAAACTATCATTTTACAGAAATGCAAGAAGTTGTGTCAGTTTTCAGTTATTACCTGCTATCAAAGTTCAGCATATCATCTGTTTCTCTTATTTTATTGTAGTATTAGACAAATACTGGTCAGCTGGGAGCTATGCTGATTACAAACTACATTATGTTGGCCTGTTCACTGATCATATGGTGGTTTAACAGTAGATGTTGAATCTTCCCACCAGTACTTCATTAAACATTGTTGCAGTACAAGAAACAGCAATGGAGGGGCAGTCTGACAAAACTGGCATTTGACATGGAAATGCATATGAAGCAAAGATTTGGAACTAAATTCTTTCATGTGGAAAAAATCGCACACAATGACATTCATTGATACTTGCTGAATGTTCATGGAGAGCAAACAGTGGATGTGAGTACAATGATATAGTGAGTTATCTGTTTCTGTAGTGAAGACAGCAAAGTGAAGGAGAATCACATACTGGATGGTCAAGTGTAGCTGCCACATGGAGAAAATCTAAATCAATTCATTCATGTGAATTGGCTAATGGGAGCAACCAAATTGAAGAATGGTGATTTTTAGCTGAGAATTTGCTCTATCTAGTAGAGTTATTGCATTCTTTGCATCTGTTAGAGTTTGTAAAGAAATAAATAGGAGATATTACTTTCAGAAAAACCCTCATCTATCTAGATGATAGTTTAGTCAGATGTCAAATTGAAGGCAAAGCAGTGGGTTAATATTCTTTGCAGTGAGTTTCAACAAAGTCCATAAGTGGAAGGGGAGACCGATACCCCAAGATCAGGTAATGTGTAGAAGAATATATTCCACTCACATAGTGGATACTGTTTATGTTTGGTTATATATTTATATATGCAGTCATGAATAATATTTTGTCTGGTCATTTTAATTTAATAGATGATGTCTGTGCTGTATTAGTTACATGCATGTATCAGGCAATAAAACAAAGTTTGGACCAGACAAGGTCCCAGTGTCTGATTTTCTCCTTTGGTCCAGCTGAATATTTAGCTCAGTATATGTCCTGTTTTCTTGTAAAGTTGGATAGCTGGATGTTTATTTGTCACATTTGAGATGAAACTACATGAAATGAAATCTTGGAAGTAGTGACCATGATCTGTCCAAGCTGATATATCCTGCTTTTCTGCAGCACAATATTGCCTAAAAAGAGCTATTTTGACACAGCTATATGCTTTCAAGGACCTGAGTTGGCTTATGAAAAGCTTGGGTATAGCTAAAAGTCTCTGCAGTATAACAATTAGACCCAGCCTTTTGTTTGCAGACTACGCGGTCCAAAGAAGGACAGAACTGATTTTCCCTGGGTTACTGGCAGAATAATTATTATTGTGCTATGTTTTAAGCTCAGTCATCAAAATAATATTTCCCTTAAGAATTATGAACCCGTTAGGCCTGTCATTTTTTAAATCATACTTCCACCCCTAACCTACTACAGCTTATGAGAAGCTTCTCAAAGCAGTTGCAGCAGTTGTGTGCACTTAATAATGAAAAGGTCTACATTTAAATGACTCCAGTGTGTTTTGACAACTTGCTATTACATTAATTTAAATTCAAACAAACAATACCTTCTTATTCCTTACACTAAAAATAAACAACAGAAGGCAGAAAAAAAATGCATAAAATAAATGTATTTGAAACCAGATTTTACTATGGTAACATTTCATCTCCCGAGTGCTATGTAACAAGGGAACATCATCCTTGACTCACAGTCAAACATTTGCAGCCTTGCACAAACTAGAGAGTACAGTCCACCCTAAAGCCTGGTCCCTGTGATGAGGAGTGCACCTCAGTCGCCAATGTCACAGCTGTTTTCAGTCTGCTCGATACAAATGTAGCTGCTCGCTCCAACCTTGGCTTCTTTCAATTGCTATGCCTGCAAAAGTCTTGCACAAAGACTTGAAAAAAGCCACAGCAGCCCTAACTGTCATGTCTTTGCATCGAATATTGGATCATATGATCTCTACCAGAGGCCTTTGTTTAGGCCCTGTGCATGACCAGATACACACTGCTTTATGACATGGAATACAACACTGTCCGACACTTTGGCAAGAAACATAAACTCTCTGTAAAGCTTGCCAAATCTACATAATGCCAGGGAAGAGGATAGAAGCTGAATCCAGGAATCATGACATAGTTCCTCAAGAAGGCAATTCATTACTTTCAATACAGCAGGTTATTTTCTAATTATTTATTAAAATCTTATTTCCTGAAATATAAATAGACGCTGAAATATCAAGGAGATAAAAACATATATTTTTATTGCAGAAAATTATTATGGAAAAGTATTTATACATTCCACACACAATAGTCTAAAACACTAAGAATATGTTTTTAATAATAACTGAATCATAATTCCATGTCATCAGAATTTAATCTAGCTGCAAACTTACCTCATATTTGCAAAGATAAACTGCAGCGTTTTGAAGAAATGGAGAAAACCTACAAAGTAACTTCTGCAATTGTAAAAATACAAATAATAAACTCCACATTCAATACCTTTGAGATTAGAAACCTATACTTATGTGACAAATTCTGGATTAAAAATCTAAAATTTCATATTTTCCTTTTGAAAACATAATTCCTGCGACTCCAAATGTAGTCAAAAAGCATATGGTTCTAGTAATACATCTCTAACAATGTACTCCTGCCTACAATATGTTAATAATCCATGTTTTGAGCGAGTGTCCAATGATTTTTTGTTTTCTCTGAGTATAGAAAAAAAAAAAAAATCGTTCAAACTGAAATATTTCATTTTACAAGATATATTTAACAATTTGCTATACCAATGTGTCACTTATAACTGGAAATATATAGACTTGAGCTGAACTTGCTGTCAAAGACTGCTTGAAAACTATTACGACACTCAAAACCAGGATGCACTGACATAAAAAATAAATGGGGAAGAAAAAAGAGCACTGCCACCACCAAAGCCTGAAATCTGAGCAATCCATCATTATCCATCATTCTGGCCTATACTTATTTTCTTTGAATGTGCTAACTTTTACCAAGACTCATTGTTTTATGTCTTGATCTAATCACTGTATTTTAAAGGAAGTCGCGATTATTGAAGGACTACTTCACAGGATGAATTTGTTTAATCTGTTGCAGTTTCTTCCAGGCCTGTTGTCCACATCTAAATTTTGCGTATGCGTGAACCACTTTGCATAATGAAATGAAATCCTAATACCATCTTACACTTAAGAATTCAAACACAGGGCACTAAAGAGGTAGGTACAACCCCAACGCTATCCCTGGAGAGTGATTCAAATGCAACAAATATGACATGTTTGGACATCATGTATAAAATGCCTCTGTGTTTTAGCAAATGGTATATGTCTGTGTTTGTGTTTCTGTAACAACTGATGTCAGTTGATTGAGTATGGACAGGAAATACTAAGAACTGGCTTTGAAATTTCATGGACAGAAAAACGTGACAAGTACTTGTCCATTTCTCTGAAAATTCTCATATAAAGGAGATTACATTCACAAAGTTTTCAGTCCAATACCTTTTGTTCAGAAAAGTGGACCAGTAATTGACTAATAATGAAGTATTAGAAAGGGAGTAATTGTACCAACAAAATGGAAAACATGTCCTCCTAATTATTTTTTTTCTTTTTTTTTTTTAAGATGCTTTTGGAGACATACCCCCAAATGTCTCATTGCCAAGACAAGAGATACGGGCAATTTGGCTAAGAATTACTTCTTTGAAACACTTTAGTTATTTTTGTGTCTCTAATGTAATTCAACATTCTGTTCCTGCCTAAAAACATCTGTTCACTGGATGGAAAAAAATTGAAAACATTTTATGTATCTCTTAAAGAAAGGATTTTGGCTGGCTAAATTACCATTCAATGTGCTGTAGCAAAGAGAGACTGTTGAACTTGTGCATTAATGTGTTTATAGACCTTTGTCAGGTTAGTAAAGACAAAGAGAAATCCCCAGATTATTTTATGTATGCTGCTTGCTGCCCTTCATCAACAAAGTTACTACAAGATAGTTAAAATACTCTCAATTAAATTTGTGCTTGTGACCCTTTTATAGGAAATCTCACTGACTTTTCTAAATAAATTCACTTTACTCTCAAAAGCCATTCATACTGAAGAATGAGATTAAAAAATATAGTACAAAGAAAGGGAATTTGCAACAATTTGCATGTAACTGCCTTCAAAATCTTTTCATGCAATGTAAGTTAAAAACATCAAGATTCTGAAGTGATGAAGAAAAAAGCAGGTATACATTAGAAAAAAAATACAGAAAATGTTGCTAATTTTCCCATTGTTTCTATCAAGCAATAACACTAGTTTTAACAAATGCTTTTTAGCAAGAAGGATGGGAATTACATTATTCCTTTAAAGTTTTCATTAAAGCCTTTCTTTTACTTGTAAATGTCTCTGAAAATACAGAATATTAATAGTGAGTCAGTCACCATTTCCTACATTCCTCTATCATCATACAGAAGTGGAATTTCAGTCCCACAGACACCCTGTACAATACACTGAACTATTATCCTCATAGCCATTACCACAGCAAAGTCCTCTGTCATCAAAGCAGAGTGACAGGTATCCACGAAGGACAATAAAACTCACCAGCAGGCCTAATGTCCCTGCAGGTACTTACCTTTCCAGAAGCAACACACATTAGCCAAAAGGCAGCTAGGCTTCTAGCTTGGATCTCTTCAATATCTAAAGCTGTGTAAGAGAAATTCAGGATGAGAGGAACAGTGGCTCATGAAATGAAAGGCTGTTGGTAGCTGCAAAGCATCATGTTAATAGTTCTCTCACTTGAAAGCACCAGTTTTTGTCTCACGCAAAGAGCAGACCTGCTATGACATCTGCTATGAAAGCCAGTAGCAATTGAATCTGCCTCCTACTCTCTCAGAGCACAAATAGAGTAATCGTAAATTAACCTGTTGACAAATGATGGGCCAATTTACATATGCAGAAAATGGTTCCCTACACCAGGTAGGGAACCTGCTTTGGCAGTGGGGTTGTACTGGATGATCTCTTGAGGTCCCTTCCAACCCCTATGATTCTATGATTCTATGATTCAGCTTAGTCAAAAATTGCCAATTAAGATTGCAGTATAACGTTTTTTTCCTCTCCCAAAGGGCTTTCTCTTTTCACTTAACTTTATGACGCAACCCATGTGCACTCCCATTACTTGACAAAATGGGAGCATTTTAAAGGTCCAAAGAGGGCTTCTGTTGACTTCTAGTGCAAATTGGGCACTTTTTATGATCTCCCACTAGATCTATAAATGTCATTACTTGTTCTATAGTAAAAAAAAGAGGGCTCCCCAGGCACTGGGTCATTAACAGAAGTGTTCTCTTTTTTTCTGACCTAGATAATAGGTCATGTTTAGTTAATGTGGACATTTTTAAGAAACATCATTAAATATTCAATGACTCATTAAAAAGAGCCAGTGGCAAAATATTTTTCAGATGGGAAAATATCCCAACTTTTACAATTTTAAGAATGTCTAAATTAAACCTGTTTACTTTTTAAAAGTCTATGATTCTGTTTTTCATTATTATTCTACATTTAAAGACTTCTCCCTCTACACACACTCATGAAAAATTGTCTGTAGCCTCAGCCCCTCCTCTCCCAAGTGGGCAGAGTACCAAGACTTCTGCTGTGATTTGGCCTTTTCCAAGATAAACATTGCATTTTGAATTGGTTTCAGGGCAAAAGCAATTCACAGCTGCAGAAGCTCAGTTAGAATACTGTAGAGCTGATACTGCAGACACAGAGTAATTTCTGCTTCCAGTAAAATAAAGGCTAGGCTGCAGCTGATTTGCACTCACCTTTTCTATGTAGTCTTAATTTTTCTTTCTCTCTCTCTCTTTTTTTTCCTTCCTCTTTTTACATTGGACAAGTAGTTAAATGCTCAGTCAATTAGCAAGTACTGAGAATTTGATGATTTTCCAGACTTTAAATTCAACTGCTCCCAGCAGCAAGGAAGAGTGCAGGTGACTTTATGCCTTTAGATTACTGCATATGGTTCTTTGTTCATATGTATTTCTCAATCCATGCTGCAGACCTAGAAAAAGAAATGATTAAGAGTGAGTGTAATTCAAGACTTCAAGAAAGTGTTTCTTTCTATATAAAACTCATTGCTATAATTTCTCAATTAATAATGTCTCTAAATTCAGCAGAGCTCAAGGTTCTGCATACAAAACTATGACCATCTAGATAATCAAGACTGAAATATTACTGAGTATCATTTTAAAGATAAAACTCAGCTGGAAGTCTGGGACTTATCTCCTAATAAAAATATGGTCCATATTTTCTTAAGAAGAATAATGGCAACAATGAATCAGAATATCATTCACAAGTGTATCATAATAAGTATCTCAAATCTAGCAACCTTTGTTATGTTTAACACTATAAGCTGCAGAGTATAATTTCAGATACCATATACGTTCATTAAGCTGATTACAGTAATAACTATCAGGTATTTTTCTGGATTGAAGAAACATAATAGAAGGTGGTATTATTTGCCAACAATTGTGTTAGATTATTTCCAAATGGTGCATAAGCTGCTAAGTGGAATTGTTTATTAAATATTTTTACAAACTGCTGCCAGTGTGAAGCTATAAATTGCAGATTGTATTGTAAATAATTATTATTCAGTGCAAAAGAGACATCAGGTAAGTAAACTGTGTTTTATTACTATAATTATGATATAGGGCCCAGGCCCTATATCAGTTCTATTTCAGCTTAACGTCTTTCAGTCAATTTATTTTTCTTTTAAACTCTAAGTCTTTTAGATATAAGGAGGTATTAGAGTGATAGGATCATAGAATATCCCAAATTGGAAGTGATTGACAATGATCACTGATTTAGTCTCCTGGCTCCACGTAGAACCACACAAAAAAGTCAAACCATACCTCTGAGAGCACTGACCTAATGATTTTGAACTCTGACAGACTTGGTGTCATGACCTTTTGACTGGGGAACTTTACTCAGCTTGTTTCTATTTTGAATATCTTTTTTGGCTGTTTTGCATTTTGCAACATAGTTTCAGATAAATACATAAGATCAAGGTTAAATGGAAGGGAGCAGATATAGATCTTATTTCAGAGAATAATAAATAAGATTGAATGAAAGAATTTCAGAGATTCCCAAGTGTAAATTTCTCCTTGATATAAAAATCTTTTAACATTTGAGACTCTTCAAGGCAAATTAGCTCATTCAAATACGAGCCAAATAACTACTTTTTTCCTGCCAACATAAAGGTTAATTTATTTCAATGAGATGTGTTTATTGCACAATTAGATCACAATATAATGAACAAACATGTAGACTTGTAGAAAAATGGTCACATAATACACCAAACCTATTTAAAATGATAATTGAAATTCTTTGCAGTGAACTTAAAGTAGTGATGTGTTATGCAATAAAGTAAATAATGAGTCATAAAAGGCTCACAAGAAATAGTTTGGGAAAAAAAAAAAAGTGAGAGATGTATGAAGAAGTGAATTCTACTGTTCTTAGTAAAATCATTATTTTAAAGAGACAAATTCTTGTTAAAGTATTAGTAAGACAGGTGGTGAGAAATGTCAAGTTCAACTGCTAGCACACATGTTAACTTTGTACAGTGAAGTGGTACTTCCCCTTCTGAATATAATATTTTCAGTTTAAACAAAATGTTTCTATATTTAATGGGCCTTGGAATTTCTTCAAGTGAGAAACTGAAGGGACATCCAGAAAGCTCTGTTCTTGAATATCTAATAAATTAGTAGAGAAATGGATGTGCCATATTGTTTGCACATGAGAAAGGAAATACTGTCATCTTGTCATTTTCATGAACCTCCAGTTATTAAGTTGATCTCGTATAGATTCTCACTGGTAAATAAAGTAGGATTGTCTCTGTATTCTTCAGTACCTGCATAGAAGAACACAGTATTTTGTCAGATACTTGCACTGTCAACAGAAAGGGTTTAACCTACCTGAACGGAATCCAGAATGAATAGAAATCCATATGGGAGGTGGCAGGATCAAAGCAGCAAAAGCATATCAAGAAGCAAGATTTCTTAAAATTTCAGAATTCAGAATAATTTATTCAAGCTATTGAAAGGTGTATCCCTCCTTATAGGATTCAATGACTGGTCCTCTTTTTTGGCAAATATACCCAGATCACATCTTTCTGCTCCTAGGTGAAACAGCACATAAATAATTATGCAGTTGAGGTAAAGAGGTAAAGAAAGTGAAAGGGAAAGTGACAGGGGGTAAGAGTAGGTTAAGAGACATAAGGATGGTCCAGGGTAAGAGAAGAGAGATTAACGAAAGCAAGATTGATGAAAGTACCACCTGGGATAGGGAGGACAAGGCTAATGGCAGCTGAGTAAAAAAAAGGGAAAGGGAAAGGGAGAGGAAGAGGGAAAGGAAAAGGGAGAGGGAAAGGGAAAGCCAAGATAACATTGGCTGAGTAGAACAGTGTCTCAAGGGAGGTGAACTAAAGCTGAGAAATCTAACAGAGTAACTTGACATGCCAGTGAGTTATGTGCTGATCTTCAGAAGTAATGAATCAAAGTAGGTTGTGTTGATCAGCTGACAATTAACGACAGTCCAAACTCTTACTTACAGTCCAAAGCTGTCAAGTCAGCTCCTTTGGAGTGACAGCTTCTGGCTTTAGAATCTCAGCTGGAGTTCCTCTGTTCCCTCTTCCAGGCCTTAAGACTGTTGATAAGAGGAAGTAGGGAGACACTGTCTTGTGTCTTGCTTTCACAGGATGGTATCATCCTCCAATCTCCCATATCAAGCTGGATTTATTTGATCACAGGCCAAGTCTTCAGCCAGCAAACACTCCTGAGTATGCCCTTTTGAAGACAAACAGCTTCAAAGAAATGCTGTCAAATGTAAAATTGTCCACAAAGTGATGCTGATGGCTTCATGCTGATTTGAGACACTCCTTACCAGTATTGGACAAATGCATATAAGGAATTGATTAAATTATTCCATCTACTGTTGAGGGAAACTATCTCAGAGTGTTATGAGTTAAAGAAGTGACTTATGATTCCTATTCAGAGAATTTCTTCAATGTTTCCACAAAGCAGATATCATTAAAATAGTAATAATAACATGAAATGGGAAACAATTATTGAGAAAGAAACAAAGGCTGCGTATCTGTACCTCAGTCTACAAAATGTGAGCAGTACTTCTGTCTTCATTAGACACTGCAATCCAATAAATGGGAAAAAATCACAATCTATTGTTAATTTTCTTTATTTACAAGCTTAGTGACAATTAAACAAATTCTTTATGAAAGTATAGCGGATAATATATACCAGATATGTTTTGGAAGTTTCCAAGCCAGTATTAATGGCATTTTTAATTCAGTTCTGTCTTTTCAACAGTTCCTGAAATTTGGAGATTTTTCATCTTTGTTTGATCATACAAAACACGGTATCACAATAAACAGACATAGAAAAATCACAAAGGTATCCACAAGTGATAGTTCTAAAACTTTCCATTTCAGCTTTAGTGGGTGAACAGTCTTTTTTTTTTTCCTCAATAATTTTGCACTGGGGACATAATAGAATACTTTTATTTTCTACCTCAATGATTTTGCCTCATGAGAAGTACTGGAGTCACAATAGAATACTTTTATTTTTGCCTCAGAACATACAAGCATATTTTCTTTGGGTTTCAAATACATTGTTTTTAAACAGTGGCTCATTGTAGTCTAATAAGCAGTAGATATCATCCAAACTGGGGAAAAGTGAATGGAAGTGAGTCAAAGGTTCCAGAGATGAAGCTGATGGTGAAAAACAGGGAAGAAGTAGGTGGGCACTTCACCAAACTAAATACCACTGAGCATGCTCAAAGGGACATTAGCACATACGTATGAGGAGTCCTTGAAAAAGAATTATACATGACAATGTACTGCATATGTATGTCTTAATTGTATAAATGTAGAACCTGAACTCTGAGAGGGTGCACTTGCTTTTAAAATCGCCTGGCTTGAATCATGAGGAATAAAGGAATGCCATTTGCTAATACCACATTGGAGGCGGAGTGTTTTCTTCCTGGATTTCAGATGACAGTATGAGACTGAGTTTGTAATTTAGCTTACAGAATGGATAGAGTTAGCTGAAATACTCAAGTGCCCATAAAATGACTCATGCCACCTAGTGCTTGCACACTGGAGTATATTTTGTTCACCAGAGCTTTGCCTCAGTGGAACTGTGTTGTAGTCCCAGACTGTGGCATGCTCAACTGCCTCATTGAAAGGTTTAACAGATCTGAATGTTTCCACAACCATGTATGAAAACATCAGTACCTTTTGTTCAGCTTCTCAACAACTATGAGAAACATCCAGTGCCTTTGGGTGATATTTCAAAGCAATGAAGTTGCAAATGCAGAGACTTTCAGCCCCACGGTGGTAGACATTCACAACTGTGTTCTCAATGACAGCAACATTCCATACCCATCGCTGTGTGTCAAAGTGAAAGTACTGATGTGATTCAGGAGGTTCTGGGCTCTATTCTTGATGCTGAGGGGAAAATTAGTTGTCAGCTCTCTACATTTGAATTTTCTAATCTTTAAAATGGGGATTATATATATATATATATATATATATATATATATATTTTTTTTTTTTTTTTGCAGAACAGACATGGGAGTTAACACGTAGTTCACTAGCATCTAAGTTCATACAGGATCTGCTGGAATATACAGTAAAGAGTAGGAAAACCAGCATTAATTTTCAGCAGCAGTTAATCAACAGCAAAAATGGCGCATTTTCTCATTCTCTATCATTTGTAAGCTTCTGGTAAACTGAGAACAGCTCTAAATTTATCATGCAAGCTGCTTCTGATGTCTGAGTCTGGTTGCCAGAGACATTAGTGTATATCTGTTAACTACAGCTTCTTTTGTCATTTACAAACAGAAATGCCCCGAAAGAGGGCTGTGCAATACAGTAGTCTCCCAATCTAAACATCACAAGATTAATAGTTTCTAAGTTTAACTCACTAATTTTCAACAGAAGAGGGATTACAGGCCTCATATAGAGTAATATTGAAGACACTGGTCACTGCCAATGCTGAGTAAGGTCTCAGTTCTTAATATTTATGAGTACAGTCTTGTGTTATTTTATGAAAGAATTTAGCCTAAAAGCATGAAGAGAAAATGAGTTTAATATTATGAAGAAAAATTGACAAATAGGTGTGAAGTTGCACCCATAAGAACGAACATGAATAATTTTATGCGAATTATGCTTAGGGGATCATGAGACGCATGATGAATTGTGTAAGCTTGTTCTGTTATTACTAACAAAATACTCATTTTTTTCACTCTATCGCATTTGAATACCTGATATATACGTATATTTCATTAAAAAAAAAAAGAAAAAAAACACAAAAAAACCCACTAGCTCTTCGCTGTACTATATCTTTTGTTGCAGTGGAACAGAGATCTTGGGAAAAAAGCTGCAGTAAATGAAATGATTACAGCTGCCCTTCAAACTGATTATCTTTTTTCTTAGAAATGTATTTTGTTTGTTTGAATTCATCACAAATCAGATTCTAATATAATGCGAAGCCTGATAAATACAAAATAAATAAGAATTTGATACCTCCGTCTATTAAGCTTGTTCTGTTCCCTATTGCATGTTGTCAAGAAGGATGGAAACACAGCAAAGATAAGATAAATAACTAAAAAGGGAGTGCAGTCTCTACACATGTACAAAAAGAGAAATGAAGAGAAAGAAGAAGGAAGAGAGTAAGGGAGAATAAAACTGAGTTTTTTTTTCTCAGTTTGAAAGCTTGAAGATGATATACAACATAATGATAGTTCCCTAGCAGAAAGTAAGAGCAATTAGCAAATTGTAAAGAAAAAAAATGTTTTTCTAAAAAAAATATCATAACAGATGGCAAGCTTTTGTGCTATAGTTTGTATAAAAGTAATAAAAAAGTAAGTATGATAAAATAGCATTAAAATAAAAAGAAAGCACTTCTATTAGCAGAAAAGGATAATTAGAATACTTAAGGTGCAGCAAAATATAAAATGAGTAGAATGATCAAGTTTATTGATAATAAATTCACTCCTTTACAGCAATTCTAAAAAAAATAATATCTCTCAGCAAAGAAAGTACAATATATTGTAAGTATTTCAAATACAGAATCTCCACAAAATTAATTGCTTTGACACTGCAAAAATTTAAGGCACACTTCATGAACCAGCCGATGCTTGAATTTTCACAAATAAATTTATAGAACAAACAATATACTATCTGTAACTCAAAAGGAAAAAAAAGGAAATGCAGAAGTTGTGTGATAGCTTAGAAGGATTTATTAACAAAGGCTAAACTACAGACCTTTAGAACACTTACAAAAATTAAATTCAAAGAACTGTATCACACTTTTCAACCTCCTACCAAAAAGGGATGAGAAATACTATGTCCTTGTGAGAAGGCTCTTCCATATTTTTCTAACTGGGATTACTTACATCCTTCCACTCTGTGGTTCATGAACCACAGTCACTGTCAACAGAACTGCAATAGCTTGGCTGAATTAATCTGTTATGACAGTGACCTTTATGCTCTGCTGCAGGGACTGAGGACAGGTGGGTCAGGTAATTGAGCTTTGCTTTAATCTTGTGCAGATATCTTAGCCAGGCTTTTGAAGGGGAACTGCATAAAGATGTCCACATACTCCCATCATTCCTGGACTTAATCCAAAATAATGATTTACAGAGAGATCAACTTTCAGGATCCAGACAGCATATCTGTAGGCATCTTTCCCACCAATTCTGCTGAATTTTTTTTTAAAGAGTGACTTTTTTCTTCATGTTGGCTTGGAATATGCTATTATCTTCATGGGTCAAAGGAAAAAAGGAATCTAGCTTTGGTCTGTTCAGATGGCACTTATTTTGTTGATCTTTTTTTCTTTTACTATTATTATTTCTAGATATAATTAAAAAGAAATAATAAATAAAAGAATAAAGGATCACATACAATAAGTCAAGGATATTTATTGTATTCTCAGATTGTACTGTACAGTGAAACTACCTACACTTACAGAGGGTATAAAAAAGAAATATTAAGAACTCCCACATAAGAAATATTTTTATTGCTAGTAATTTTTGCATAAATGGGACTGGAGTAAGACAAGCAGGTTTTAATCTGAATCTCTTTATGCATTTTTAACAGTGTGTTATATAAGCATTAAGATAGTGAAGCTTTTTTTCTTGATTGAAATCTATGGGCATTACCTTCCCCCAGGGTTATATTTAAAAAACTGACACATTAGTTATGAGCGTATTAAAATTAACTTCTCTTTTTTAGGGGAATAAAAGAGCCACCTGCTGCCCATGACACATCAGTTTACAGGAAAAAATGAAAGACTTTAATAGAGTACTAGCTCAGCTGCAAATGAAGAAATGATGGATAAGTGCACACAGAGACATAGAAAAAAACATTTCCTCTGATATCTGCTTTAAGCTCATCACTTCTACCTGTTGTTCACTAAACTACCACTTCTATATAGACCTGTTCATCAGAAAAGGGCAAATCAGTCTACCAACAAACAAACAAAAATCTCCACAAGCAAAACAAACCAAAAATACTTGGAATTTCATCAAGGTTTGTAAAAAATCACTAGGACTGAAAAAGACCTCAAAGTAATAAAGAGTAAGTATGATGAAATAGCATAAAGACAAGAAAAATAACCAATTATATTAGCAGAACAGGATAACTAGACTACTTAAGGTGCAGTAAAATGTGAGTAGAATCATCAAGTTTATTGGAAATAAATTCATTCCTTTGCAGCTACTCTAAAAAAAGATAACTTCTCAATAGATTATGCCTTGACAAGCATCTGGAAACCAGATGGTGCAGGTATTAATGACTGCTTCCATTAGAAAGCACTTATAAAACAGTTAGAGACAGCATCATCCTTGGGAGGTGATTGTCCATTTCCACTCTGCTGGCTCATTCTTTCCTCTACTAAAACATCATCCCAGGCTTGAGACAGCATTCTACCAAACAGGGCTTCTTGGTAGCAAACGGTGACAATTTTGATGCACTGCTCGATATTTATGTCCTGCTTAATAACTGATATTATTCAAAAAGGCTTCTGTTAATTCCCATCTCTAGCTCAAACAAGACAATACCTGCAGTTTCAGAAGATTTTTTTCATCAGAAGATCATGACAGTCACATCCAGTTTATTGAGAGTTGATGAGAATCAATGCTCTAATATTCAGCACAATTACTTATTTATTAGTTATGTGGTTATTTTGCATGCACAGGGGTAATGAGTTAAAATGGCTTCTCATATATTGTTAAAACTGCCATTACTATGCAAAAGAGCATAATTTGATTGACGGTGTCAAAATTTGTGTTTTACAGCTGTGTTTTACATCTGTCTTGGGAAGTATCTACAAAAAACGTCATCTTTAATGGCTCATAAATCACAAACAGCAAAGAAAAACATGAAGTTATAAAAGGATATGCAATTAAAAAGAGTCCAATATTGGAGAACAGCAGTTGGTAACTGCATGTTAACTATATCTCCAAGCAGAAAACAAAGAATCAAGCAATGGTATAGTTGTCATGGTGCTAATATCCATTCATACATTTTAAAGACTTTTTTGTTCTACACTGAACATTAAACTTTGCTAAATTCTTGGAGTTTCAATTCCATACTCAAAATCTAGTATTTTTTTTCTGGAACAGTAGTAACATTCGACTTGCTCCAGCAGAGATTACACAGGACAACTAATGTAGAGAATTATTCTGGGCAAAACCCTAGAATGTACATCCATGAACTACATTGATTATTGAAATCTTAGTAGGTTAACTGAACTGTAATACTCATTATTTATTTATTAATTTGAATGCTATTGTTACTGGAAAGCAGAATAAAATACATACTGGTCAGCAAACAAATAAGTGAAAAAAATCATCAGGATAAAAATTAAGAATTTGTGTTTTCCTGAGGATTTGGACTGTTTGTTTGTGTGTTTGTGTAAACACTTGTTTTTGTTTGTTTTTTACTGTTAAAATCATACTATTTCTTGAGTTTTCACTGTCCCTAGGTCTGAGAGAATAAATGTCCGATGAATAAACCTCTTATACAGATTACATGTAAACCCAAGTTTACTTGATCAGTGTGAGCCAGAGCAGTGCCTCACACTTGTGGCAGTCTGATAAAGAGCAGCCAAAGAGTTGAGAGGTCAAGAACATATCCTGCTGGGCTGCAGGATCTTCATATCTTCCTCACTGCACTGCAGAAGCAGCCACTGTGCATTCTTTTTCCCTGACTCCTTTTTTCTCAGCCCTGTTCTGTTGCTGCCTTGGGCCAGATTTGCTTCAGCCTAAGTTAATTCTAAATTCCCTCTTAGTTTACACCTCATCTTGTCCTTTCCCAAGGATGGGAGGAACTGATGGGCTTTTCACAGCTGTTCAGTCAGCATCACAGTGTAAACAGTAGCTAACTAGTGAGGAAGTACTAGTAAGGAACTGTAATTTTTAGGTGTTGAACTACAGTGTGTTGAGGTGTCAAAGGGTCTGCCACAGTCTGGGAGTCACTTTTGCACTGAGATCCTGGTCACATGTTAGTGTGACAAAAAAATCACCAAACTGTTCTGTGATATAAACTCATCTTTCTTATGACTTGGCTCTTTCCTAGTCTGATTCAGGGGCTTATTTTCTGAGCAGGAGGAAAAGAGATGGATGCGTTTTTTGGTGAAGGATTCACCTTGGAAATTGCAACACCATTCAGCCTCCAGCTGGAGTGGTTTAGCCAGTCCTTCCCTACCTTCTCTACCATCATGGTTCATCTAATGTATGTTAAGCTTTTTTACCATCCTTGATGAAGATAAACCAGATATTTAGTTACACAAATAATGGCACAAAACAGAGCTAATGGTTATGAAAAACAGACTGTTTGTCTGAGTTCCTGAAGGCTGGGATTGCTTGGATTGCAAGAATGTGGGCAAGGTAGTTTACGTAACCAACCTGGCAGAACTGTACAAAGAGAATAAATCTGAGGGGCCTTCTAGGCAAGAAATTCTGTGATAAGGCAGAATTATGCAACACAATGAAAAGACTGTATTACTTTCAATTGGTTCATTCTGGGGAAATTGTGTTTTTAATATATTTTTCTTCCTTTTTATGTAGTACTTCACTGGTCTTTTTCTACATATTTAAATAAAATTTCTTTAATGGACCAATTCTTCTCTCATTTAAGTGATAAAATATTCATTTTCTTGCAGACAGATCGTAGAATCTTATCATAGCTAGTAAGATTTACCTCAAAATGAAGAAAGAAAAAAAAATTTCTACATACTTGTTTTACATCTCCTGAAGAGGCAGAGAAATTGTATAGCATATTGTGTACACAAATAAAATATCTTCTTGTGATATTAATTATATTTGGATACAGGTTTTCCCATTTTACTTACTTACTTTAGAATATTGGTGTATGAAATTTTGCTTGACTGGGCCACATTCAGTGAAGAGAAATTGTCTTTGGCCACATAGAAAATATATCATATAGTTTATGTATATTAGTACCATGACTTATATATACATATTATTATTATTAAAACATAAAAAGAGAACAACAAAAACATAAAAGTAATGGAATATTTGACCCTGTTTTTGTGAAACTGACGCATCACCATGGTTTGATGTAAAAGGTGGCAGTTCTAAGTGAGTTCTCAATTTGTGTGTCAGAGATTTTTGATGTAATTTTACTCTTCCCGCATTTCATCATTGAAAATATTTGTTCACAAATGTATGTACTGTCAAAAAACAGTGACATTAATAAGGTGTGATTATAAAGTGAGTGATAATTTTCTCTGGTTAGACAGTTTAATAAAAATCTAGTAAAGAGATATGATCAGATTTTTGAGTTGAATATCTGATTGCAGTACTATTTCAATTTGAAAATTTGTAGAAAATATGTGTGTATATATTTCAACTGAAAAAAACACTTTTTTTTTAACACTTATGGTGTTAAAACTTAGCATTAAGAAAGAAAAAAAAAAAACAAAAAACCAAAAACCAAAGCAAACAAACAAAAAAACCCTAACAAAGTTGCATAGTTGCATAGAACTATCCTTGGTATAGAAGTGAAGAAATATTGGAAATGTTCCGAACAAGGAAGAATGAAGCCACATATGAGCTGAACTACTGTTGGAAAGCTGACAAGGAACTAGGACCAGATGACTTCAAAAGCCTGCTGTTTTGTATTCAATGAGTTATGGTAAAACACTAACAAAGAGCAGACACTGTAGAAACAGAACCAAATATAAGACACATATTTTGTTACATTTTATATACAATACAGAATGCTCTGTCTGTAGAAGCACTAATACACACTTCACTATTGCTGGAAATCTGGGTCCTGGTGTCTGGAGTTGTCTAAAGTGCTATCACAAATAAGAAGAGATTAGACTTTGGAGGACTACAGAGAGCAAATAACTTAGGCATGACACCAAAACATGCAGTTTCCCTAGACAACACCTCAAATGATCTGATGGATCATTTATTACAAGTAAAATTTCAACTGGGGCAGCACTTCAGCAATTTATTCCAAACTCCATTTTGCTAGGAGTGTAACCATAGAGGTCTGCCCTATTTGCTTACAATCCAAATATAAAAAACACAGATGCAGGTAGCTGAGAGACTGTCATATCACTACAAAAGTATTAGTCAGCATAACAGGAAACAGAATATTTATAGAACAATTATTATTCAGTGTTAGTTTAGCATCTTGGACTGGCACTAAGGGCTTTCTGCCACTAATTTTCCTTTGAATGGAGCTCTGTGTTAATACTGTAATTCAGCAGCGTTTATGAAGTTCATTTGGCACTTAAAATCAAATTGAGCTTTCACATTCTCTAACCTTATCCACTTATATGTTTCAATGTGAAGTGAAGTTAAAGTAGGTTCAAGGGATGAGGAAATCAAGCTCATAAAATCTTAATTATTGCACCTACAAAAATGTTAATTAACTCAAGTCTAAAATGCCAACAGAAATATGTGTCCTGTTTGTTGAGAACTTGGAAATATTTATGTTCTGATATGTCCTGCACAGGAAAAGGAATATTTATTGAACAGAAAAAAAACAATAGGATTTTCAAGTTATAAAAATTAAATCTACATTTTGATCACATCTTGATGTTGCTCTTAACTCAGTCTTCATTTTTCCTTCTTGATTTCATTCTGATTCACTGTGAAGATGACAACTGTCTGAAACAAAACAACAACAACAAAACAAAACAAAACAATTATCAAAGCATACTCTGAAATAGCACTCATCATTTTCACTGGGCAACAAGAACAATATCTTAAAAGATGTGTTATTCTTTCCAGCTCAAGAAAACTTATGTATATTTCCAAACATTACCTCCTGTGTACAACCTGTAACAATACTGATTTAATCCTGGAAAGATAAGCCTCATGCTTGCTTGCATACACATTCAGTTACAGAAATTGTAAACACACACGCTGAACAAGTGGTCTCAAGATAAGAGGACCTGTTTCTAGTAAGGGTTAAAATCCAAATGACGAATACAGAAAAAGAAAGAAAAAGTCTGTATACAGACCAGATAGCATACTTGAATATTGAATAGAAAACATTTCTGTATTTTCTTCAAAATCAGGCTGGAGTCAAACATAGGACCTGCATTTGAAAATATAGATCATATACTCATTGAAAAAATAGAATAACAGGTGCAATAATTGGGTATAAATAGAGAACAGGAATAGTGGAGTATCTTTTAAATTGGAGATAGAATTTAGTACAATTTCATGGACTGTGAAGAAGCAGCTTGAACTTGGACAGTAAAGTAAATAGAGAGCAGAAAGAGGCCAAGGGAAGGGATGCTGAGGGAAGGAAAAATAATCATGTGATCATTACCTGGATGAATGGAGATGACAAAAATACAATAAAAAGGAAGAAAAAGGAGTTCACAAAGGATGGAACATCAGTTTGAGTCTTTGGATGAAAGGATGAATTTCAAAGCTCTCATTCCCATACAAAAAAATATTCAACTTAATATTTCTTCCAACTAAATGATGTCTTGTGAGAGAATAATCATTCTTAGTTAGGCACTACAAAATATAATTGTTGAAACATAACACTTTCAGCCCATTATAACTATGTGTGTTTTGCTACAATTTTAGAAGGAGAAGCTGAAACACTAATACGCTGAATGGCTGTGAATTATAATAGCAATTAGACAAAGCAGACAGCTAATCTCCAGCTCTATAAATGTCACTGCAAGAGAGAATGAATTCTCCATTAGTGATGGCTAGTATTAAAGACAAAATCCAGAGATATACCAGGCTCACCAAACTACTGCTTACTGTAGTCTTTATCGAAAAAAGGGATTACACTTACAGGTTCTTCAAACCATGAATGAAAGTTAAGGGAATGAGCAACTCTGGGACAAATTAGCCAACTAAATCATTAAAATGAAACACCAACCTGACTCCCATCTGCTTGCATTGAATAGACAGAAATAAAAAACAAAACTGCCATCCGTTTTTCTCTGATTCCAAGTAAGCCCAGGGAGCCCTATACTGAGTCAGATAAAAACAGATGCATATTTTTTATAAATAATTACCAGTGTGCATTTAGCACTTGGTGGACTCTATGAAATACATTAGCATCAGTTCTCATTGAAGTATTCTAATTACCATAATATCTGCTGTAGCAGTAGATACACAGTACCATTTCTTTTTTTTGCCTAACCTACTCATATAGCATCAGAAAAAAAAAAAAAAACAAAAAACCTGGTTATCTGGGCTTCACAGCTTATGTCAAAAGTCCTTGATGGATTCCACATTTTTTTCATGACTCTTTCTAAAAAGCCAAACAAATCCCTGCAAATGTGTAAATTCTCCAAAGGGTAGAGAAATGCTAAGTCACTACTGTAAACTAAAACAAAAGTAACCCTGATAAATATTAAAGTGGAATTTTGAGGCAGGACTAATCAACATGGAAGTTCTGCTACACTCAAGATCTGATTTAACATTTGTCTACAACTATCCCACTTCTCCTTACGTAGGTAGAGGATACCCAAACATTTCTACATTACAACTGAAAATCTCATCCCATTTTAATCCCACAAACTTCCAAAGTTCCCCTGAAATCAGTACCTCTTCCCCCTCTGCCTGTGTTTTTTTTTTTTTTTTTTTTTGTTTGTTTTTGTAGTAATAAAAACCATCACGCAGATGATGCCAATGCAGTCCTTTCACTATCTCTGTAGCTGTCTGTGGAGGATTCTCTAAGCAACAGTCCTGACTGATATGCTGAAAAATCCACTTCTTAGTGATCTTATTACAAGCTTTCCTGTAAAGCAGAACATGATGAGAGTGGAATGGCAAGAGCCTGAAATACATGTATCCAAAACCAATGAAGGGAATAAGGGAATGGTATAAGTCACCATTGTTTCTCTCTCCTCCTCACATACAACAGACTAGGCTATCATACTGCAAGCTTGTATGGAGGAATTGAGCAGGCTTAAAAATAACCTAGGGAAAAATAAATAAAGAAAGAAATTAAAAAAAAAAAGTGGATATTTTGCGTGTTCCAAGTCAGTTACATATGGTAGAACTGAAACACCAAAGTACAAACGAAAGAATAGGTAATACTAAAAGTTGTGGCAATGTCTTAAGCCCTCATCTCTATTTTCAAATTGGAAGAGGCTTACTCCAGCAAAAATTAATTCGAGATATCTAAGATCAAAGCATTCAAGAGGTGTAAAAGAACCTTAAAAAGGTAGACCACAGCATTCTGAAGAATTCTCCTGTGGAAGTTGTCTTTGTGGTGAGAACAGCAATATATTACACATATGTAGATAAGAAAAGACTTCTTCCCTTTCTGAACTGTTTTAATCAAACACTCTCAACCTAAAAATAAGTTCATTCAATTCATATAATCTGATTTCTTTAAATATTTGTTGCTGTCTAAAGTACCTTTTAGTTCTACAATACTGTTTCACCAGCTGTCCCTTTGAGATAACCCTGTTTTTTTATTAGTTTCCCTTTTCCCATTTTCAATAAAATACAATATGTGCAGAGGTCACTACATTTTCCATGAAGAAGAATTAAAATTAAATCAGAGCATACTTATGTATTATGTTGAACAAGATGTCATCACTTATTTATCAGTACTTAGTCCTGACAGTAACACTGAAAATGGTAATGCTATCTATGTGGTCAATGGAACAGATAGGAGTTATGTTAGATAGTTGCTAAAAAACATTAAAACTACTTTTTAGTGGAAGCTATGGAGATTTAAACAGCAGATTTAAGAACATTCCCTTGTAACTGTTCAACTTGCTTGGTAACATAACAGAAACAATTATAGATGAGTCCTGGATTTCAAGAGAAGTGGGCAAAAACCTTACTAGTGGTATTTGCTTTTTTATCATTTTATAATATTCTATTCATATCATTTATAACACAATATAGCTATGGGATACAGATACCTAAGCATTTGAGATGCAAAATGTGCCAACAGAACTTGAAATAGACATAATTTTTAGGTGAGGCTTTATTAATTTAGAATGTTGAAGATGAACAACTCAGTGGTTTTGGCCTATGTGTCTGACAATGTACCTTCCAAATAACAAATATAAACTTGTGATGACTGGCTATACTGTAGTCACAACATTTCCAAGAATGAATGCTGAAGTAAACTGAAAGAAGGCAAAAGAACGTGGCTCTAACATGAGCTTTCTTTCAGACATATTCTACTTTATTCCTGAGCTACCATATGAGGAGAAGAAAATATAATCTTTCAGGTGGAAGCAGCAGAAAGGGCTAAATGATTTTAAACTAAAAAGGGTAAGATTTAGATTAGATATTATGATTTTATTAGATTAGATTAGAATTAGATATGATAATTTTTTTAATCAGAGGGTAGTGAGGCACTGGGGCAGGTTGCCCAGAGAAGCTGGGAATGGCCCATCCCTGGAGATGTTCAAGACAAGGTTGGGTGGGGTTCTGGGCAGACTGATCTAGGCAGTAGCAACCTTGTCCACAGTAGGGGTCTGGAACAAGGTGATCTTTAAGGTTCCTTCCATCTCAAGCCATTCTATGACTATTTAACACATCTTCAAGAGCTGCATCTATTACATTGATGTTCTCAGTTTAATCTCCAAAGAATGTTATGACAGGTGAACATATATAAAAACATATACATTTAAAGGGTCTAAAATTAGGACCATGTTGTTTTGTAATTTCTGGAATCAAACTGCAGTTGATTTCTGGTTCACCCTATTTTCTTGTATTTTTTAAATTTTGGTAAACACTCATTATACTATAAACTTATGGACAAAAAAAGAATACCTGTTTATTAGAATCATAGAATCACAGGATCATTAAGCTTAGAAAACACTTCTAAGATCATTTAGTCCAATTATCCACCTACCACCAATATTGACAACTAAATCATGTTCCTTAGTATCATATCCACACGTTTGTTGAACAACTCCACGGACTGTGACTCAACCACTTTGCTGGCAGCTGTTTCAGCACCTGACCAGCCTTTTGGAGAAGAAATTTTTTATAACATCCTACCTGAACCTCCCCTAGTACAACTTAAGGCCATTCCCTCCAGTCTTACTAATAGTTACCCTGAAAAGATAAATCCTCACTTCTCCATAACCTCCTTACAGGGAGTTGTAGAGAGCAATAAGATATCCCCTGAGCCTCCTCTTCTCTCCAGACTGAACAATTCCAGTTCCCTCAGCTGCTCCCCATAAGACTGGTGCTCCATTTCCTTCACCAGCTTTGTTGCTCTTCTCTGAACACACTCCACAGCCTCAATATATTTTCTGAAGTAAGGGGCCCAAAACTCAACCCAGCACTCAAGATGCAGCCTCACTAGTTCTGAGTACAGAAGTATGATCACCTCCCTGGTTCTGCTGGATACACTATTTCCAATCCAAGCCAAGGTGCCATTGGCCTCCTTGTCCACCTGGGTACATTGCTGGTTCACGTATAGCCAAGTGCTGAAAAACACTTTCCAGGTCTTTTTTCTTTGCATAGTATTCCAGCCACTCCGGCAGAAATTTAGCTATCTTTAGCTGTCTTAGCTGTTTTTGATTCAAAATTTTAGCTTCTTTTTTATTCAAACATTTAATTGTTAAGGAACTGTTTAGTTTTCAGACATCTGCTCAATTTAACAAGAAAATTTTTCTTGCATGTCACATCAGATAGCAAATGGTCTCTTTTCTCTTAAGCAACTTTCTGAAGATTTGATATAGCTACTAATGCAAAGCACCAGATCTCATTTAACTGTCCTCTGCAGATACAATTAAGTACTTCCAAACGTTTTGCCTAATTGTATTCCTTAGCATTCTGAGTGATATTTTGCTCTTTTTCTTCAGTTATGAATTGCACTGATAGCTTCCAGTAACCTCATTTATCATTGCAATTTGCTTAGCCTGAAATGTGCAACATTAATTAGTTCTTTTCAAGTCTTTTAAAAGAAATGTCTGGAGATCGTTAACTCTATATGGGCAATTTATTATTGTTTAAGAGTATTACATATTACAGTCTGTTGCTCCTTTTTATAAACTTCTTTCAGTATTTCCCTGAGTAAAAATTATGTTACATGATCACCTTCCATAAACCCTCCCTTGTGAATATCACTGTAATTTTTTATGGTTATAAAGGGCTTCCAAGCATTCAACAGCCAATTTCAAACAAACAGCATTAGTATTTTCATTTCTTTATTTAGTAAATGTTTTTTGTTTTTTTTTTTTCCAAAATGAGTTTACAAAGCACATATTACCAGAACGAACAATTTCCATGATTTATTAATACATAACAGGGTAATGATGGAGGTGCACCATGCAAAGACATGCAGGGAGACCAACAGTGGTATTGCTCTTTGTATAATTATTAATCTAGTGAAGAACAGATTGGTCTTTTTTCTTCCTTGAAATTCAGAAAAGAGAGCACAAATCTCACCTTCCTTTCTCCTTTGGTTTCAGTGCTAAATCATAGCTGACAACTTTAAAGCTGTGAAAGCTTTTCACATGCCTTATTTCAAACACATCAGTTGCTCACTGAGCTCAATGCCTTTAAGCACAAGAGTAACACTAAGCAAGATCATAGTATTATTCACATGTTGACTTCAGTCCAGGGGAATTTCTGAAGCCATACATTCTTCACTAGAAGAATATGAGGAAGACTGAGTAAAAAGCCTAGAAAAAAAACCAAAAACTCCTCAATCTATTCAAGATCATAAAGTTTAGTTCAAAAGAGATCTAGTAATTGGTGGAATAATGCATATATCAAAGTTGAAAATAAAGGTGATAATTAGACATGATGAGTTTTACCTGTCCAAGGAAGATCAATAAAGGCATGACTTTCAAGTTATATGGCACATCTGAGGTGTGGGGAGGAGTTTGGGAAATCAGCACAGTGTGAACTCTTACATCTCATGACAGAAATGGCACCAACATATTCCCTTTTAACATATATGGTTTTATATACTGTGATCATATTCTACTGCTATGAGTTGACTAGTTTCTGTCTTCTTGGTATGCTCCAAAATATTTTGGTTTGTTTGTTCTCATACGTGAGAAATGATGTGGATATAAGTATCCATGGACATATATTTATCCTTTCAATCTTTTATTAATATAACAAAAAAAAACCCTTTTTTTTTCTTTTTTTTACTGCATCTCTAATTAAGATGAAGCAGTAAAGGAGAAGCCATTTAAAAAGAAAATTTAGTGGGCTCTACTATCAATGCTTTTAAATAGCTATTGGAAAGACAATGAAAATATAACATATAAACTAATTCTATGTAGCTAGTAGTAAAAATATTTTTAAATGAGCCACTGGGGGAAAACATGAGTTACTTAAGTATATCTACCTTAGTTTTCACAGTCTATATGTATGGTAGGAAAACAAAAATCACTTATTGCTGAAGATTACTTTGCAAATGGCATTCTAACTAAAAAAAAAAAAAAAAAAAAGAAGTAAACAATACAGTTTTAAACGTTAAATTTAATAAACAATGCAGGAGATAACTTCATGTAAATCACTTTTATTTTACATGAAAAAATGATATGAAAATAAATATGCATTGATGAAAAATATTCATGTTAGAATTATCTTTCATGTTTAGAAAGCATATAAAAATTCAAATCTTTTATTTTAAATAATGAAGAATTCAGAGTACATGTAAACTATATTTAGAATACACTATATTAAGTAGAATACATACTCTAAAGTAGGACAGGCATTTAACTGTAGCCAAGAGCTAACTGGATACAGCAGTGGGTTAGCTATAGTACCACATAAGTACATTTGAGAGATGGAGGATAAGTTAAAAAAAAAAAAAAAAAAGGTAGAAAACTGATCAGATTATGACAGATTTATGTAGTTCTCACCTAGATTTTCCTTGCAGGCTTATTAATGCCTGCATCACGCTGCTCTTGTAGTTATCTCTTGTCTTTATCTGTGAGATACAAACAGACTAGGCAACAATAAAATACTCCAATTACTGCCCTCTGTACATAGGGTTGGGTAATAATAGCATATTGCTACACTCTGTTTTTTTTAATCTATTTTAAGAATGGATATGATCAGAATCTTTTCCAAGGGTTTCCAGAAAGGTAGCATTTTGTTAGAAGAGGTTTAAGAACTACATGACCTTATTAGGTCCCTTCCAGAACCAAACTTTTATACTGAGATCTCCAAAGTTGGCTGCCATTTCAAGACTTAAAGTGGAATACAGCAGAATACTGCAATGAGAGCAAAATATTCTCTCATCACTTGGAAAAATGCTTGGATGATTGCGGAGTGATGGTTATCATTTTATATTAATATACACAACACTCCTTTAACTTTGGATTTGTATTATATATTATATACACTTATCTTATTCT
This sequence comes from Callipepla californica brunnescens, assembly GCA_023055505.1. NCBI lineage: Eukaryota > Metazoa > Chordata > Aves > Galliformes > Odontophoridae > Callipepla > Callipepla californica. Next base: position 61,685,173 of record JALIRH010000002.1, on the reverse strand, counting down.
ATTCCCATGAGAAACATTTTTACTTCCTTTTTCCTCAGCAGTATGTCATTCATATATGAATATTCTCATAGAAATACTTAATAAAATTAAAGAAAAATTCTCGTCTTGCATCTTGCTATAATTTACATTTATCATTTCAATACTTAGATGTTTTAATGGCAACACAGGAAACTGAACTATTATAAATCATCCCAGTCAAGAAAATTGTTAATTACTAATGATTCCGGTATATGCATTTTATCTGAGTTATTAAGGGTTTTAAAGTCATTCTTTTTTATGCTAAAGGTTGCATCTGTCCATTAAGCTTCCCTCTTCTCATTGACTTTAAAGAAATGCACACAGTCTTTTTATAGAAATTATTTGTCTGAAAGTAAACACTATAAATGCTGCCCTAGATGTTTCTATGATGCTGAGAAATACACGCAATAGAACATCTTACTTAAAACACATGTATTCTGTGTGGATCTTCTGTAGCAGTTAATTAACTCATTTCCCAACACAATAATATTTCAATTCAGACTTAAAAGAATTAATATTCTTCACTGCTCTGTACTGATGATTTTTTATGTAGCTGGAAACCTGTAATTCTAAAAATACTTCGGAGATTATATCAGACAAGCCACAGAACATAGAGCCAAGTACAACATTGTGGGAAACAAGGTTATTAACACACAATCAGAACAGTGGGTAAGAGCAAAGCCATATGTGAGAGCAGTGTTCAAACATTATTAATAGTTTCCACACTACAAAATGTATGTTGCATGTGAGAAAATGAAAGGTAAATAATAGTGATTATTTTAATATATTAAATCACTTAAGGCAGAAAGACCCTCCAAACCTTCCAGAAAACATTATATTTCAGAGAAGGATCTGGGTGCTTATATGCTCTTTAAAAGTGTTAGAAAAAGACACAAGGTGGATGAATGACTATGTTAATCAGTAGAATTAAAACAAAGCAAAGCTTCATTATAAAGATATGATTAGCTATCAGAAAAACTATCAAGAGAAGATGAAAATGAAGATACAACATCATAATAGATGTATGTCCTAACCTAAATACAAGTTCTCTTTCTATCAGATAGAGTTTACTGGTGAATTCTGTCTAAATCTTAACTATTCATTATTTGTATGGAGTATTTTATTATATCAGTGAGATTAGTTTTCTTTATTTTTAGTCAGAAACAGAAATTTGCTAGCAGCAGGAATGGATATGCTGTGACCATCTTTGTTTGATAACATGCAAGAGAATCCAAAGATCAGATTTACCTGTTTGGCTTGGTGCTAGACCATCCTAACTGAGCTGGCAAGGCAAGGAGACTGCATGCCAAAAATGTTAGACTTATTACACTTGCCTGAGAGGAGTCATGCATCTGTAAAATGCTCTGCTCCCCATTTATAAAACAACACTGCAAAAACCAAACCCAGCACTGTAAAGGCAGTCAAAGTCAGAACACTACCAACTGATTCACTAGGTAGACTTATCTGAAGAGATGTATAAGTGAAAGGGTATTCAGGGAAAGCCCATGATCTGAATTAATTGTTTGATCAAAAGATGATACTCCTGAAATTTACATACTACATACTACACTACACTACCAAATGCCTTTGTGTTATTTCAAACTTTTTCAGATCCAGGCAGAATTTTTCCCTAAAATTTTAGCTTAACTGAAAACATACCCTATTCTAAATCAAGACCTAATTAAATGAGAATTTCTGACCTTCTCTGTATTTATGGAGTTACAGTGTGAGACTTGATGGCTTCTTGGGAGGTCCTTCTGTTTAGAAACAAGCAAGTGTACCCAGAAGCTAAGTGTTGGTCCTTCACCATGTCCACAGCTGATAAATCTGGAGTGTAAATTCCACAAAGTGACAAATTCTTTGGCAATAGCATGCAGGTGAACCAATTATCCCCCCCTAAAATGATCTTCCAGAAACTCCCTCTGATCTGCCATTGGATAGGTACAATTATATGAATAAATGCTTAACAGAAGGCTAAGCTTATGCAGAGCTATTAGAGCCCCCACACTATGGCTGACAAAGATAAAAAAATAACAAAAACATTAATAATAACAGTAAGTAAGTAACCAACAAGCAGGTAAGCAAATAAACTCTAATGGTCCAGTGGCTAAACCTAGACAGATTCACACCAAAGGCAAGACTAATATCTTAAATGAAATAATTATTTATGAGTAATTTAACCTGGAGCTTGTGCTCCAGGTGAATTCTTTCTGTCATATAAATTATTTTCTTGTAGATTTAACTAGAAGTTGGATGTTAGATTTAGGATTATTTGAACTAAATTACTGGATAGTAAGATCCAAAGGGCTTTTCTCGCTCTGAATGTAGTGAATTCCAACAAAAAGTGCATACTTTGTTTCATCAAATAGTAATAGCAAAATATTTATGTAAAAAAATACATTAAAACACAATCATAATTTTCAGCCATGAAAGAATTCATTTAAATAATAACTTGTTCATCTGAAATGCTGACATAAGAGTAAGTACAATCTAACAGGTGGTGCTATAATTAACAGCACATTTTGAATGAAATATGACACAATTTGGAACAGTACTACCTCCCAATGCAATTTTTGCAGATCTCAGGCATTTCAAATAACCATTTTCGTTAAAATCACACAGCATTCTTGTTTTAATTTACTTGTAAGTATCTCATGGGGCTGTTCTCTTTTCCCACATAATACACTGACATTTTATTATTACTGATTTTTACACATAATATTTCATTTTTGATAAGTCCTCAACTTCATGGGAGAGCAGAAACAAGGGAAGAAAGCTGTCTTCCACTGAGTTATGATATTTGACATTTAGATCTTGATTGCATAGTAAATCCTTTCAAAACATACATTACCTTTTCTGGTCAGATATTTGGACTTATGATATCACATCTAGGATAATTTTCTATTTTCTCTCTATAAGTCTCTTTTCACTTAAGTTAGAGGGAAGTGATACTTACATGTCCATAAGCGTGGACATATGGTACTACTATTAGGAAGTCAGCTAAGATCTATCAGTATTTGAGTATACTTGGACAGAACTCAGGAGTAGCAAAAAGGCAATAAAAGGAGTAAAATGAGATTCTTCTTATTGCTTCACAGGGATTTGATCTAACTGACTTTTCCCAAGAACAGGGCCAGGACATCAAATAGTAGGATAAGAATCAAAGTGCTCAAAAGATTCTAAGGTAAATAAAACATGTTTAAGCTCAAAATACAAAGCACTATTTCACTACTTTTCTGTCTGACTGTTGATATTTAACTGCAGTACTAGTCGTGTACGAAAAAGAAAAAGCTGTTCGCAGAAAAAGCTGAATGATTTGCAGAAAAAAAAAAAAAAAAAGAAAGTAAAGCATATAGAATTGCAAAAGAAGATTTAAGAAGACTTCATGGCCGAAAAAGAAGTGAAGTATGATATGCCTTCTCAGCAGTAATGCGTGTATAAGTATTCTGTTCTTGCATTTCTGGAGTTTTCTCCCCCTTATCAATGATTAAATTTCACAGTGTTTTGAAGTCTATGTACAATTCATATATGAAGTCCAGACATAAATCATGCCATACATGTTGGCATAAATAAAATCCAGACAGCTTGTCAGATACTAAGACTTTTGGAGCCAATATTAGACACAGGATATAGGTGATTGCATCACAAGGTTTCTAGTTCTGGGAAGAGTGTAACACTCTGAAAATGCCAGTTCAGAGTACATGTGTCCATAGATACAAAGCTAGAGACAATACTTGGATTTTGCTCTGACACAGATAATCCATGTGTTCCTGTAATAACTTAAAACTAGAAACTAGATGCTCATTTTGTTAAGATTAAGAGTATGTACTAAGTGTAACTCCATTGAAAAGTTTAGTTATATCTGAAAAGATAATAGTAATACCACATCTTCCATACTATGATTTTTTATGTTGCAACTTTGCATACGGGTGTCCATGAACACTGCACCACATTCTCTTACTCTCATCTACTAAAAAACAAACAAACAAACAAACAAAACCTAGGATTGATGTGTTCTGATATCAGATCTCTTTAAAGGCATTAGAAGCAGTAACATCAAGCAGAGACATTTTCTGGATTAGAAAACAAATCTCATCTTTTTATTTTTCCAAAACTTTCAAAATTGAGCCTCACAAAATTGGGAGAAAGAAATTCCAGAAAATATTCAAAGATTTCAAGTCAGCTAAACATCAAATAATCAAATCTTTGCACTGATTTGAATTAAAAGTGACTCTTTTAACTTCAGCTGATTCCCTCCATCACGACAGAGACCATCTGCAGTGTCTGAGGCACAGACTCAGATGTAGATGATCCAAATCGTTTATTACAGGCTTTAACATCCCTTATATATATTCACAAGTTTTCTCTAGTAACTTTCCCACCCACCTTGACATGTCAAAACAATACTCCCCAGAACAGTCCTTAACCGTGCATACAGGTGCTTATCCAATCAGGGTCACTCTTCCTCCAATTGGGTTCTGCCATCACACAGCTTACTTGAACTTGTTTACCTTTTCTTCTGGAACGCCCTTGGTTCTCAGCCTTCCTTTCTCATGTTGTTTATCCTGTTCCACAGCTTCTGCTCTAGATTTCCTTTCTTGTATTCCCACAATCATCTCTAAGAAAATCTTAGTAGATTTGACAGTCATAATCTTTGATCGGCATCCTTCTTATTCTCATTTTATAAACATGCTTTATCATTCCTTTCTTGCTTTCATTGGTCATTTGAGTTTATTAGTAAGTTACCTAGCAACTGTCAACAATATCTTTATTCCAGATGCTTCAATGCTATTTTGAGGTAAAATTTATGACCAATGACTAATTACACTGAGTAACAAGTGAATTATTTATTGAAATAATACTTACAGACCACAACTGCTATTAAAATAAGTGAAATAACACTGGCCTTAAAACGGTATGACATCTTTCAGCATATTTCACTAGAGACACTGTTGTTTAGCCTTCTGCTAGAATGCTCAACTAAAAACACATCCAGTTTGGCCCTTACAGTTACTATTTTTTAATTGTAGTATATACCCCTCATCTCAATGAATGATCATATACGTATGGTAATATCTAAACAGCATGTGCAATAACCAGTATGATCTTGAGACTTATAGCATTATCCCTCTACAGTTCCAGATCAGATAAAAGCAGTCACCCAAAAGGCAGGGAGAGAATTGTGGGTGCTAAGCTCAGCTCATATTCAACATGACTCCCTCACAGACAAGAGCAACAGAAATGAGATAAGCTTCCTTCTCTGTTCTCTTTTGGTCTGAAACCAAATAAGTTACTTTAAACAAAGGTAGATTAGCCTTTTTGCCTTTGAATTGAAATATCAGAGAAGTGGTACCCATCCACAGGCAGCACAAGTTTCAGTTGGTACATGACTCTAAGCAGCACCACCACTTAGCTAAAACAATTGATAGCTTTTCCAACAAAATTTTCTGTGTTGCTGGAAGCCTTATGAGACTTAGAAAAATAATAGAAGAGACAAACTGAGCTTGGCCACTAAGCACATTACCTAGAGAAATGGAAAATGTATCCTGGAACTAGCCTCCAGACATAATCTCACCTCTGTAATAGAAATGACAGCACCATAGTAGGCTCTGCACATTTGGCAAGTGTAGACACTGCTCTGTTCCAGCAGTTTTGTTACAACTCTGATGTATCATCTGGAATAAAAGCAGTTAAAAAAAAAAAAAAAAAAAAAAAAAAAAGCACCACCACCACCAAAAAATAAAAGTTATGCTATTCCAATCAAAATCATTATCCTGATGTTATAATGACTGCCTTTGTCCGATATTTATTTGTCTTCTACCAAGAAACAACACATGAACCAATTTTATCTTAGTGGGTTAGACAATATATTACAGTAATGATTATGCTTGAATTACGAAATTGGAAAACAGTGACCTTCTCTGACTTTCTACCCTACCTCAGGCAACCTTCTATAGTGATAGCCTGTTGGTTCCTGTCATTTTGCCTTGGAAAGACACTTCTTATAAGCCTCTGCCTTTCTATTTACTACAGTGATGCTACTGATTAATTAACCACGATGAAATTATTAATATTAGTTGTTTAATTGAACTAAAAAGCTTTCTCTTGTTCAAACCTGATTTTGTTCAAACCTGATTTTGTTGTGTTCCAAAACTAAAGGATATTTTAATTAATATTTTAAGTTCAGTCTGTATCTAAGGATAACTAAGTGGTTTTAAATGAAAATACAAGTTTTCAGCAGATTTTAAACACATTCTCTGTTTTCCTTGTAGAAAAAAAATGAAAGTCTAGAAAGAAAATGAGAACAAAAACTGAATATACATGACTCATCAAAATCCACAAAAGAAGACCAAAGCTTAAGTGAGTAGATGCTAATTAGACAAAATAATTTTAAATACAAACAACAGATTGCATTGCTAAGAGCAACTAGGAAGAATTTGATTCATCAGAAGCTCCAGAACTGCCATTGGAAAACAGAAACACCCAGAAGCAGTAATTGCTGGGATAGAAAAACATACTTCTATGAAGAGACTGAGAAGTTGGACAAGGAAGGGCAGGAAACACCCCTCATTTTGGATTTTACTTCTACTTTTTCACTGCTTTTAAGACCTAGAATGAGTTGCATCCTCCAGGTGACTTCCTTCAACATTCTGTGAGGCCCAGAAAGTTTGCCTTGTTCCCTGTATCTTAAGATATGAATGTGGATGCAAGCTGGGATTGATGCACACTGAACATCAAAATAGGTTTCTGAACCATGACCAACTGAAGACTTGCTCAATGCCATTTCAGAAGTGTATCACTTCTGTGGGATTTAAACTTAGAATGTTTAAACTGCAAGATCATTGTGTCATAAACTGTCTCACTAACTGATCAGAGACTGCAGATAGTAACTATAAGACATAAATAATGAATAAAATCAGCTAACTTTTGCTGATATTATCACTTTTTTTTTGCCACAGTAAGTAGGAGAAGGAAAAATAAAAACAAGAAACTTCCTGGTTTTTCATTGTCATGGACAATAAACTTCACAACCCCATGATCTTTATAGACGCTGTTTTGATTACTTGCTGCTCATATTGCACAGTTACTGCTATTGTTTATTCTGATGGACCCATTTCAATTTCTTTTATTGTCATTTCTGTGTCTGTATTTATAGCTATCAATCAACTGAATAGATAAAAGTCAAGCTGAAGAGAATACATTAGTTTATTGCATCTCCCCTCCTGACTGAATTACTAATTATCATAATACTAGAATTAACATATTTATTATATTTCTATTTATAGGTACCATCTAGGATATGTAAACTATCTTGGAATGGGATGTAGCATTCAGAATACAATAATCCTTGTTCATTTCTGTCCATAAAATGGGAGATCATCTAGAGCATTCTGTATTTATGGGTTTTTCCTCATATCATGGAGTTGCATATATGAAGCAACGTTTCTCATCCTTTTTCAGTTTGCAGACTTCTAAGTATCTTCCAAGATATTTATGGCATCTATTTCTGAAAATTGAAATGATAACTGATGACTGATAACTTTGATCATGACCTACAGACTTGCTCTGTATTATTCTTAAAAGGCAGAATATCTCAGGTTTAAACCCTAGTGAAGTTTACCAATAAATGCGCCAAAGGATGGTTGGATAAATTTTGACATTGCTGTGGAAGCCACTGCCACTTCCACAGTCCAGTATAGAACATGCTCCTTCAAGTATCCTTTTTATAAAAATAGTAAAGGCTGTAAACTGAAAGGTTAAAAAGAAGGAAATGTTTTTGCTTCCCAATATAATACCATTACATACAAATAATTTTACCACCATAATTACTTGCCATAACTGAACTGTGCTATCTCTACAAAAACTGAAGTGTAATTTGTGAAACAGATAGATGTTTATATTCCTTTTTATGGAACTCAAATGCCTCAACTTGCAGGCCTGATGAAGTAATCACCAGATGGTGCTTTGTTCAACCAAGCTGGATATGGCTGATAGCCAAAATGACTCAAAAACTAGAGTAAGGATCTTACAATTACACTGTCTGATACTGGCAGAGTATATAATCTATGACATCTCAGGTGATCTGACAGCTATTTAGGTGCCCATCTTCCCAATTAACATATGCAATATATGTGCCTGAAGTATAAAGAGTTTTTTTCAAACTTCAAAGAATGAGAAGATCACAAAAGCAAGAAGCAGGAATATTTTACATGGAAGTTAAAAGACAAACATAGACCACAAAGCTTCTTACTGTGCCCTAAAGGCCAGCTCGCTTAACTTTCGCAGTATTCTGGCTTCTCCGTTCAGGAAAGCCCAAGAGAATACTTTTGCACCTAGAAATCCCACTGTGTTGAAGAGGGAAATTAATCATGTCCCTGTAGGACTTTAGACACACAGCATGACCTTCTGAAGAGAATTGTGAAGCAGTATTTCAAAATTCAACAAAGATGCTACCAAACTTCCTAAACAATTTGTACCTTTGAACAAATAGGGACAAAGAAACATTAATATGCAAGAATTATAAAATACATTCCCTCTATTTGACAATACGGTCTATCTATATTCAGAAACACGTCTGCCTGTTTTGATGACAGAAGCTTTTTTTTCTTCTTTTAGCTAAGAATCACCAAAACAAACAGAATTGAAATGGAATTTTATTCTTTCATTCAATTCAATTTAAAAGTCAATTAAGTTCAAAGCAATGGATTAAAGATTTCCCCATGGAAATCATTTATGGCAAGAATGGCAGTAGTCAGTAAATTTGTATCACAGAAGAGATCAACAACTTTATGAGGTGACAATCTGTGAATGTAACAGACAAAATAATGTGACGGAACTGAAGTCAGTAAATATTTGGAAGAATGGAAAACAAGTCTGCAGGAATTCATACGCAGGCAGGGCCTCAAACTAAACCACATACATTTCAGTGAAGATAAAGGGTTTCAGTGATAACTGTTGTCACTCTTGAGAAACTGTTTATACAGATGTACGAGAAAAGGAGAATTTGAAGGTGTAACTCAAGAAATGTGAAAGCCAGTATTAATGTTTCTGTTACACTTTAAGGCAAACAGTCTTAAATCTTTCGTAAATCTATCATCCATTTCTCCAATAGGTTTTGACTGTGTTGGCAAAGTCAGGATAGAGTTTTAAAAGTCTTTGCTAGCTTCAGGAAAAAAAAAAAAAAAAGAAAAAAACCCCTAAGTAATCTGGGCAGCCTGAGCAAGTGCTCTGTCACCCTCACTGTGAGGAACTTCCTATGCTTCAGTTTGTGGCCATTTCCCCTTGTCATGCCAAAGCATGGGGACTGCCCATGCAACTATCTGATCTCATCCAGGCATGCTGAGACTGCGATGCTTGCTCCAAGATGAGATTGAGACCACTGCCTGAAACAACAGCCCATCTTACCAGCGGACACAGTCCTCTCTAGTGACAGCAGGTCAGTTACACTGGGCCTCTTCCTTGGTTTGAGGGGGCACAATATACCCTGACATGCACTGACACAGTTAATGGGCTAATGCAGGCATGTCCAGTGACAAGAATGAACTAGGCATATACCATCAAGGCACTCACTAAGTTGATGGCTGCCTATGGGACACCTCAAGTCATCAAGGGCGACCAAGGGACTCATTTTTCTGGCACAGTGGTACAACACTGGGCAGAAGAAAACAACACTGAGTGATGATTCCGTCTGCCATATAAACTGATGGGGCAGGCCTTATTTAATGCTATAATGGTATTGTCAAGGCTGCTCTGAAGACAGACTCTCAGTCCCTGCAGCAGTGGACAAAGAGACTCTATGAAACCCTGCGGGGCCTGAATGAAAGACTTAGAGATGGCAGACCCAGTGCCTTCAAGATGCTACAGACAACATGGACCTCCCTTCTTGGGATCCAAATTGTAGGCACTGACAATCAGGTAAGAACCCAAATTAATAATGACAATGACTGCCCCTGAGAATCTAGAACCTGAGACCCATAGAATAGAATGGCCCCGGAAAGTGCAAGTAGGATCAAACTGGTCCTAACACTAACACTCTGGTCTTAATCAGTAAGGGGACCCTCATCACGTCCTTATGGCAGACCAGAATTCCCCAATTTGGTGCTTGATATACAGTCACACATATCTGGCCAAAGGGTATGGTACAGATGGCCAAATGCAGGCCAAAATATTGACCCCGGACAAGAATATGGTCTGTATCTTGCCTTGGAGGGCAGACCTTCCCTTTTTAGTACCTCTGAAACATCTGTTCTACTCCCCATGAATCTTTGGAGCCTCTAGGATCACCAGGAGCAAAATGTCATCAAAGTACTCCAGTGTTGCCATGAGATCAAGCACATGACCTGGTGATGGCTTACGTGGGACTGACAGAACATAGGATGGACCTGTGCCAAACAACTGCATGCCTCCAGTAACACCATCAAGCACTGGCCCATGAGAGAATGTGAACCTCAACCATGAACGATCACCAATCCTCACATTGTGTCAACCTGAACTGCTGAGTCACAGCCTGAACCATTGGTTGCGCACTTGGAGGAAAGACCCAGTCAGCTCTGGAAGCACAGGTGAAGGCAATTCTTCTGTGCAACCAGAAGGGGTGGAGACAGGCTCCACGCCTCTTAGTTGTCATTCAAGGGCTGACTGACACTGAGAAAAGATCTCTTGTCAGAGATCCCTTCTGTTAGAGTTCTTTTCCTGTGAGCCTAGAACCTTGGAGATGTGCGAGTGTTCCTTTCTTGTGTAATATCCTACTTGTACTGGTGCCTCTGCCACTACACCTAGAAACAATATATGAAACAATATATCTAACTGGAGAAATAGTGCAGAGATGCTTGTAGATAGTAAACACTTTCAGATTTATAGGTACTGTTCTGTTGCTCACCTACTTCACATAACTTTACTTCACACATTAATTATAAGCTTGTTTTAAAATGACAAAAACATTATACAGAATGACAGTAAACTTCATAGCCAGTGTTTAATAGCATCATAAAACTAAACATGTAAAAAAGTTGAAGAATTCTAAGAATAAAACCAGCATTGTAATTCTGAATCTTACTTTAATTAACATAATTAAATCTAGAAGCTGCTAGTAGAAATACTGTACTTCAGCTGATAAAAGAGGATAATCTGAAGTTTAGAAATAGTAGAGAGAGTACTATATCTGCATAAAAACTAAATGACAGCAAAAGTGCCTCATATTTGAGAAGCATATTTGTCTTGTGTTTCTGGACAAATTCCAGGGTACTTCTCTGGGTGCTACCCTAGGGTGAGCAATATGTATCTGTTTTTGTTGTTGTTGTTGTTGTTTTTAATTATTATTTATTTCTTGTTCTAAAATTAATATTAAATACTGATTTCTGATATACAATGCATCTGATTCTGAACAAGCAGAACATCCCAGTTGGAAATTTCTGCACTGACTGAACTAGTCTTTCCAAAGGCTCGCAGACAGCTTGTGAAATATGCCTAGATTGTTCTGGAATTCACTTTTTTCATCTTGGATTGCATGAGTATTTATTTAATTATTTCAATTTGTTATTTGTTCAAAATATATTTAAAATTGCTATTTAAGACATCCTGCAATTTTTTCTGGTGTTGTGCCATTTCTTAGTAGCTAAAACCAGTGAATATTTTATGTTAATACAAATAAGAAGATCATGATTGAAGGTTAATGACTGCATTCTTCAGTCAAATAATTCAGTTTAGTTAACAATCTTCTCTCAGTCAGAAAGGTGAATCAAAGGTATTTGAAGATTTAAAAGGACATTCTTCAGGCTATACCTCTACCTGCTATTAACTACTTCTTTCCAAATCAAAACTTTGACTCAGAATCAAAGCAGAACATAACTATCATAAAAATAAAAGGCCAGTTTGGAAAAGGTGGAGAACAAAAGCAAAAGATGCTGTTCTTGAGTCAAAATTAGAACCTTGATAAGAGAGCCCCTCCTACTACCTGCTGCTCTTGCATACAGAAGACATATCTGGAATGTGTTATCCTTGCTGGTCAATAGTGTTTACTGATCCTTCAGCTCTCTCTCTCTCTCTCTTGGCAGCAAGCATGCTGACTCTTCAAGGCTCTGGCTGAGACTAAGGAATTTAGGATATTTGACTGCTCATGTCAATCATTCTGGCAGATGTTTTCACTCAGACTCTTGTATCTACCAAACTGGATACAAAGATCATCATGCTGGAGCGGCAGAGCTATTTTGAACTGTCATCTGCAGATGAATGACTTGCTTAGCTGGGCTCCAGATTTTAACAGGATTCATTTCCTTTTTTTTAATAATTCCTCCTTCATATGATGAAAATACAAAATGACTAGCACGAATAGGCTGCAAGAAAAGTCATTATTAAATTTACACATTGCCATAATAAAATTGAACACAGAAGTTCTTTTGCCAGCAAGTAGATTATATACCACAATGATATTAACCCTAAAGGCTCATAATATTGCTGCAGTAAAGCTATAATCAGAGTGTCTGATGCCTACTTGTCCTTCAGATTGTTCATATGTTAAAGAGAACATGTGAATTGTTAAAATGAGAACTGCCTGTGCGCACAGCCTTCAACACTATGTATCCTTATCTTCCAGTCTGCAGCAGGGGCAGAAGAAAGCAGTTATTCTTAAGTATTCTTAAACCTTAAGCACTAGCTATGGAGCAGGATGCAGAGTGATGAAACTTGCTGGGTCTCTCTAAGGATAGATTTGTATGATTGAAAGAAATCACCATCTGCTTCAGTCTATCACTTCCTGTGTATGCAGAATGATCTTGGTAGAACTGCAGGTGTAGTCTCTAGGTACAAGGTTGAGTTTAAATCTAATATTCTATATAAAATCTTAAAAGAATTTGCAAGTCATAGCAAAAGCATTTTGCAGATATGAAGTGTATGTGACTTTGTTTCAGCTGAGGTTGCAGCTTTTTGGGTAACACACTCTACGAACTTTCAAGCAGCTTAAGATGGATTGCTGACCAGTCTATTAACGCTTATCCTGAAGCAGATTCTGCAGTGGATTTAAAAAATGCTTTTACATTTGAAGCTTACTGATTTTGTTTTAGATCTTATGAAGTTTTTTACCACTCCATTAGTCTAATAAGTAAAATGTTATCTCTTGTAAATATTGGAAAAAGTGATTTTATATAAATATTTGCAGTAAGTAGAATTGTCTTAAGAATGGAAATATGGAAATATTTCATCACGTTTCAAGCAAGTTTCTATTCTCTTTACATTTAGCCTATATTAGAATCTACAGGCAGAAAATACTTGGAAAGACAATTTTAAACCATTATATGCGGTTGTATTTAACAGCTATGTGAGAGTTAGTTCATTTTGCAGATCTATCTTATTTAAAGTTTATTTATAGTTGCCCAGTTTTACAAGATTTTGAACACACAAGTTCATTCACAGTCATAGCTATGGGCCTGCATTATATTCATTCAGAACAATAAAACAAATAACCTGAAATAAGGCCTTTTTCTCTAATTTTCATGAACTGCAGAGATGGCCTCAGGACTTTTAGTGCAATGACAAGTAATCATCCAGCCAGCTATCAAGCCAACTAGCTGGGATCTTGGCCAGCTGGCTAAGAGCACATCTTGCTCCTGACCAGCTTGCCTGCTGCCCAGCTCCCAGCTTCCTGAGAGTTTCCAAATTTCTCCCTCTGGCCAGATGCCTCATCCTTTTGTTGGCTGCTTGATTTGCTGCTGGTTTGCTCTTTGGCTACTCACTGTGCTGGTAAAGCAGCTTGAGCTTTCTCTCCAGCACTCTGCATATTCAGGCATCCATCTGGTGCTTAGGACATCCATCAGAGAGATGGGCCAAAATGGATGATTTGCCTTTGTAAGAGATTCCAGACTGCTGGCATTTCATACCAATGTAAAACAAACCAAAGTATCCACAATGTAGATCACCTGTATAAGATCAGCACTCCACCCCTTTTTCCCCATTCACTTTCTAAGCAGCACAGAAATAGAGTATGACACTGTTCATTTTGAACATCCTAACCCCAGTTCACTAAGACCTTACTTGGTATAAGATAACATTAAATGTACATACAGGTATGAGATAACCATTTATGATGTTTGATATTCTGCATCTCTGTACAGGGATGAACTGTGTAAAAAAAAAATAGTTAAACAATATACAATAATGTGAGTGTATGCTCCTGTTTTGTTTAAATATATTTATGAATTATTGCAGCTATCCATCCAGGAATCAGACTATCCTGACATGAAGAGAGAATGTGGTGAAAAGTGATTTCTGAAATCTGTGCACAAAAAAAAAAAAAGCAAAAAAGCAAAAAGGAGGACGGTTTCTACTGGTAAAAGAAATCATATGTCAAATTATTCTATTTCACTTAGCTACTACTTCCTTAAAGAAACTGATACTGTAAGTACAATAAAAGAACACATTATTTAGTGAAGAGAAAGGCAGTGAAAGCAAGGTTTTTAGAAATTGCAATCCCAGGTAACTTAGGCCAGGAAAATAGATAAATCTTCAGTCAGACTGCAGAGGGGAGGATTTAAAGTTTTATGTCCAGGGTTTGAGTTGTATTACCATCTCCATTCACTCTTTTTTTCCTCCATATTGACCAATTGAAACACAGATTTGGAGAAATTCTTGGACTATTTTACATGTTCCAGTACTCCTTATCCATAACAGCAAATAACTTCCACAAGAAAATTGCATGGTAACTCTCAAGGACATTAAATAATCTTATAGTTTATTCAAAAACTTTTATCAAACTGGTACCTAATAAGACCTATGAGATGTGTTGCAGATGTACAAAGTTATTTTCTTTCTCGGAGCAAGTTAACGAACTATTAAGACCATGAAGATATAAAGAGGAAAACTTCATGCTTTATCTTTTCTGCAAAATCACCATAGATTTATTTAATTCTTGATTCTTTGAACATTTGAATATTAAATGATTGGAATTACTGTAGCTCTAGAGGAGATGTTATACATATTGACCATACACATATTGATCCAGCACTTTCATAAATAGTATTCCGTTCAAATCTTGCTTCCAGCACAGAGTAGAATGAGACATTATCATGTGATGCTACCTTCTACATTTTTTACGCATTTCCAGGGAATTAATATTAAGGAGTAATGCACATTCCTGTTTATTAGGAATATGTAATAATTCAACCATGGAGACATTACTGTCATTCTTAGAAAAAAAAATAGCAGATTTTTTGCAAATCAACAAAAATTAATCTAGATATTGTGGAGTTCAGAAATTGTGAAGGTAAAATCAGAAGTATTTTGTGATATGTGAATAACATACAACTACCCAGACAAGCTCAGCTCCTCACATTGCCTTGGAAATCTGCTATATGAACAACAGCAATCTCATTAGC
Organism: Callipepla californica brunnescens; assembly: GCA_023055505.1. Taxonomy (NCBI): domain Eukaryota; kingdom Metazoa; phylum Chordata; class Aves; order Galliformes; family Odontophoridae; genus Callipepla; species Callipepla californica. The sequence goes on along the minus strand of JALIRH010000002.1, from coordinate 61,669,790 downwards.
CAAAAATGTTCGTGTGATGCAAGTTTCAATTTTTAGGTAGAACTGACATTTCAGTGAATCACATCAGTGCACACTGTAACTGTATGACATGTTGAAACGATAAAATGTTAGCTCCCCATATTGCAGAACTGGAGGCGGAAAAAATATTTTGGGATATAAAAGTTGCTGTTAGGTTATGCAGCAACCCTTCCCTTAGCTACCCTATAAGACCTGCACTCATTAGTACATTTGACTCTCACTATGTAGGTGAAGGACACAGATAATGTAGCAGATAGCAAATATTTACACAGACAATTACATTAATATTCAAAACAAAATTTTTTTTTTTCATTCTTTAGAACTGGCTAGAAGAATGAAAATGCTCTTCCCATTTCTGGAAGTTATTTTGTTACAGGTAGGAGAAACTCAAGAACACTGCAAGATATTTATGCAAATATATGTGCAACAGTTGCTCAGAAAGTAATGCCTCTTATTTTACTCATATTATATTGGCTCATGACATCAGAGGTTAATGCTGGTGGCATGGTAGTAGAGGTTGAACTTTCCCACCAGTATTCTATTACATTTTGTTGACGTGTGATAGACAGCAGGAGAGTGGCAGTTTGACAGAATGGCATCTGACGTGAATGTGCACAAGAAGCAAAGGTGTAGAACTGAATTCCACCATGGAATTCCATTCCATGAGGAAAAATATGGGACCCACTGACAATATTACCTATAAGGTAATAACACTCTAAGGTCATTTTAACAAGATATCTGCTTGTGTTTTAGGCAGCTATCACTAATAAATTTCTTAGTCAACTGCTAATCTACATTCCAAGTTTTAAAGTACTGATGAAATAGTCTAGTGTGCAGTCATTTCCTACAACATCAGTTATTGTTCTATCTTCAGAGAGAGAAGGGTGCATTCAAACAAGCTTTTGAACAAAATTCATTATGGTACTTGAAATGACCTTTCAAAATTTTTAATGGACTGAATACCAAATGTAGAAGGCTCATTCCTCTAACTGTATTCAGTATATATATATATTTGCACAGATAACTTTGTTAATTATCATTATTAGCATTTTGTATCAAGTGTAAAAAACTATACGCAGTGAATCTGATTAGAAGACGTATCACCAATCTTTGTCTTGTCTCCTCCAATTATGGGACACAAGCAGTTGCAGCATGGCCCTGTATTCTGACTATGCCAATACGATGCATGTAATAGAATAAATCTTTTTCTGTTAATGTTTATTAAGATGTTCCATAGAATCTAATATCAATGCACAACCCTAGATACCCATTTTCATATTTTATCCCACTTGGGCCTACCAAGTTAATTGTTTATCTACTTTTTATGACAAAGAAATACACTGGTCATTGAAAATGGTCATGCTGAGGACTCTTAGTTTTATTGTATGACCTGTAAATCTTCTGTCTCCCTCGGAAAAGCACTCAATACCACAGAAATATTTTAGACCAGATTCTCTGCAGCAGTAAATCAATATAGCTCTACTGAAATCAATTGAGCTAGCATGATTTACAGTAGCTCAAGATCTGCCCTTTCGATTGCGGCCAGTGATAAAAGAGACTCAAGAGTGTTATTACAGTAATATTCAGGAATATATTTTCCAGTAAATTACAGTTCTTTAAATAGAGATCAAGAAAACAATGCATGGGCACTGCTCAGTTCATTGCACAGTAAGGTACTATTGTAGCAGAGGATTAGCATACAGAGTCTGCAGTTCTGCACACCAACTACAACTATCTGTAGGTATCCAAGCCAGACAGGAGACCTAATTTGGCAGCTATAGGTTGTTTTTATAGGCCAATAAGATAGGTAGTCACTGACATTTCACATGTTCTGCACACTGGTATGAACTTCCAGAGATGATTGTTGTTTTTCCCCCACTAGGAGAGATATTGTTCAGTGGATGTCCAACTCCTTAACAGATGGAGGAGTCCTATCATCAGCCAAGGTGCTACGCTTGCTTATCCTTTGTCCTCCTCCAGTTGCAAAGTGAGGATGCTAAGTTTTCTCCTCATCAATCTCTGCAGGTGCGTCTAAATTTCTGTTTTGAGTACCAGCGTAAAAGATCCTGATTTTCAGCACTTAAGGTGCCTAAAGTGAGAGCACCTAGCCCACAACTCCGAAATTATCACAAAATGTATTTGTAGCATAAGCATTTGGACTTAGGAAACCTGGAAATCTGCGTATGTTCACACTTAAAACCAACCTGAAACTAGAATATTTAAGAAGTCAAGAAAACTGTATTATGCTGTCCTTCTCAGTTTAGTTTAATAGTATTTCTGATTTTCAGATTTCTTAACCTGTTATCTAGTGTTTTCATGATAAGCCCTGACAAAATAAATGCACTGATGAAAAAGATGTAGCACTGTGACATATACTCAGCCTGTCTTTGTCATTCTTCATATAGCTGACTCCTTAAAGGCACTTAGAAGCCAAACTTACACAGCGGATTTTTTTTCTTAACAGTCTAGCCAAGTGTTTTTAAGTGTCTGCATGCCAGTTTTGCTGGCTAGGATACTTTGCAGCTGATCCCATTTGGTCATGCAGAAAATTGTAGTTAGGAAAGGATTTAAAATATTTATTTAAAGATAAGTAGACTACCAACTGTAGCTGTAGCACCACAAAATTAATGTTTTGTTTGCTTGTTTGGTTTTCAACACTGATGTCACTATCTGTAGTTGAGAATCAAAGATGAAATATGGATGAAAAGAAATACTTTTCCTATAGATGCACAAAAAAATAAAACAAAAACACAGAAGACCATCTGTCAAAAAATAAAAATAAAAGGTTTACTTACTGAGAGAAGACTTGAAACAAAAAGACTATATAAAAATGAGCACTCAGATTTACCTTTGCCAAACCACTGCCCATGGATGAAGACCCCTGACATAAGAGCATGCTGGATCCAATGAGTAGTCAAACCTCTCTGTTCTCTCTCTTCTCGTCTTTCTTCTCAAGCTTCTTTTACTCACTTTTCTTTAGCAACTGTTGTCTAAATTCACATTAAAGTAGTTGACAAGGAAATATATCACCTGTGATGAAGTACTCTTTACACATAAAGAATTTTATGGTTTTAGAATGCTACCCAATTTTGGCCCAAAGTAGTTCATTAATTGTTGTTAGAAATCTCAAAAAATTGCCATCACTCTTATGACCCTGATGAAAACAGATTGCCCTTTTTGGTGGGATTCTGAAGATTCACCTTCCTTATAACCCAGCATGTGGGACAAGACACCAGCTCACTCCATGTGTTCTATGCTATGATTCTAGTTATTAAGTGATTTTATTTATATAGTTGTCTGAATTCCCCTACTGTTCCCAGTAACACTCCATCAAATCTTGCTGGAATGGTTAGTGCCTCCTCCTAAAAGTTCAGGAGACAGGCCTTGAACACTTCCAGGAATGAGGCATCCATAGCTTCTCTGGGCAGCCCATGCCAGTACATCACTACTTCTGAGTAAAGAATATCCCCTCTTTTAGTTTAAAACTATTCTTTCTTGTCCTACCACTATACTCCCTGCTGAACCTCTCTCCAGCTCTCTTGTAGGCCCCTTTTAGGTACTGGAAGACCACTATAAGCACTTCATGGAGCCTTTTCTTCTCCAGTTTGAACAACTCCAACTCTCTCAAATCTTTCCTTTTACGTTCTCCTTATGACACCAAGTAAAACAGTAAAGATTGTAGTGTAACAGTAGTTCAAAATACAGAAAATACCATTTTCTGAAACTGAGATGTTTGCGCTCCTTGTTTAACTGATTGCTGCATGTGAAGGCAAAGGTATGGAAGAGAGAAGAGTTAGTATCTAGTCTCTTATCTAAAAGAAGTAACAAAGGTACCCTCAAAAACTATAAGCCTGTCATCTGATTCAAACAGCATCATATACTGTTCCCTGGGCACTCAGTACTTTAGCTGAAATGAGAATGTGGAAAATTTGAGATTTGGAGAAGAAAAATCATTCTCAGCTAGCACAGAAATTTTCATTTCTTTGTTACACACAAAGGACACAAATAAATCACACTAAATACATCCTACCTATCTTCAAAACACTGGTTTTTTTTCAACTTTTGCCTCACTTATTCCATTGTGAACTTGAAATGTTATTTTAAGCTTGGTCTGTACTCACATATGTCACATCACAAAACAGCTTTGTTAAGACACTATGAAAGTACTATTTTCATACATAAACTGGTTGTGTTAAGTCATAGAGAAGATAGAATTTGTAGCTGTTTATACATACAGTTAGTAGCATTAACTGAGAAAATCCTCTCAATTTCTGCACGGTGAGATCCCACTCAGAGATACATGCTGCTTCTTCACCATCAAACATTCAGCAGAGGTATCAGTTTCAGAGACATTAGTGTGTTGTCATACAGTTTCACTCAGGCAATCACTGCAGAATATCTGTTGTTAAAGTAATCTAACACACTTTTGCCAGTGCTACAAGATAATAAAAATCAATAAAGTAACACAGAGAAGAAAAAGAAGAAATGTCCTACTCTTGTAATTAATTTGAGATTATTACTTTTCAGCACATAGTTCTGCTATATAGTTTTGTGGGTAAAGAAAAGATGCTTGTTGTGAAATACATTTTTGCAGAAAAGGCACCTTTATCTCTGTACTGACTTCAGCTACTTTTTATATCTGTCCCACATAGAAAATGTTATTCCACCAAAAATCTCCTTTATCTTTAATAAAAATGATTCATAGCTATTGTAGAATAACCTTGAATAACGCTTTTGAAAATAAATGACTTTTTTTTTTTCTGACTACTTTTCTGATAAAGTATTTTATACGCCTTTGAAATCTATTTAAAAATGTTGAAAAGTTGCTTTGAAAATAATTCAGATGAGAGTTTACCATTTAGATTTCCTCCTTCAAAAGAGATTTGTGAGTAAGTTGGAAGTAGACCTAGTGATCTCAGATAGCTGTATCAAGTTAGAAGCTTCCAGGTCCAGGTTCATTCCTTTCAAATAAAGCTTGCAACTTAAAGCCAAAGTAGCTTCAGTCTAAAGTCTACATCCCCGCATCATTTCCACTGTCTCAGAGAAAATGTGTAGATGACACTGGTTAATCTCTTAGTTCTAAAAATCGGAACTTGGTCTCAGCTAATGAAGGAAGTAGACACACAGATATGTTTCCCATATACCAGAGAGAAAGATGTAAGCATTTTAAGAAAGAGGATTATTTGTGCTTTCTAAGTGCTTTTTACTCTTAAATGGGCAACTGAAAACCTTAGTTTACTTGTTTTTCATCCCTTTTCTATAACCATTGGTATCCTTGAAACAGCTGCACAATTTAGATTTAATCCCAAGATATTTTATTTGTATTCATAATAGTAATTGTAAGCAAAGACCGTGTATCAATAACCAAAGAACCTCCAATGGAAAAAGTACATATATATGTATTTTTATATACATATGCATATAGTTTGACTTGATCTAGTTTTTCCTCTCTAATCTCTAACTTTTCATTTAGCTTAAAAATAGAAAGGCAGACCTTTCAATACGAAGACCAGATTTTGAGGATTCATATTATTATTACAGATATAGTTATATTTTTCTATCCCATTTTTCTTGCCATAAGAATTATAGCCAACATTTCCCTTTTGATTACTCAGGCTAACTGAAGCCATGCAACTCTCGCTTTGCATTTTTGTCCCTCTTTTTTGCTGTTCTTTTGATGACATTAAGCATCAATTCAGGAACCCTGAGGAACTCTAAAATAATGAATAGATACATGTGATCTATAATAGAAAACAAAAAGATTATATGCAATTCACCTTGAAAGTGGAAGCCAATGTTACACCTTTTCATGGCCATTTAAAAGGTAAAAAAGGAAAAGCTGTTGAAATATATTTTAACTTTTATATATTGTCCCAAAGAAAGTAACACAGTTGAAAAATCATCAGAAATTCTATTTTTCTTTTTCACTCTGATATTAAGAGAGGTTTTGCATTCTGAACTCTACCCACAGCAGTCCCCTGAATTGTTCTGACTCTTAAATAGTACTTTGGAGAAAGTAAAAGGAAAAAAAATCTTCAAAAGATTTCACACTAATGACATACTAAACTTTTAAGAAGTTTTCTTTCTGTATTTATTGAAGCCAGGCAGTTAATTCTGTACACTTGGGTCCCAATGTATTCATAGTTTCCTGTAGGAGATTTGGATATTTTACTACTTGGACAATTGACACTGTAATTATCTATTAACTCAGCAGCTTGAGCCTTTTTGTGAGCACACATTATTAGTTAGCAGCAGTGCCCAAATGTTATCTGACACAGGCAAAGAACAATCTCTGGGTCTTGCTATTCTTTATATATGTTGGTATATGAATCAATGATAGATCGTCAGAACTCAAAAATATCTAGTCTGGAGAGACCAAAGTAAGGAGACAAAAATCAGGCTCAGTTTGAAATTATCTTATTATAAAAGTTGATACATTTAAGTGAACTTTTTCTTTCTTCTTTAAAAAAAAAACACAAAAAAAATTCATTTTCCTCTTCTTTAAGAACTATGATCTGATGAAGGTCAGCTACAGTTATGTTCCTAACAAGAGGAATGTTATGGCCACTATTTTATCATATAAGTGCAAAGTAGCTACACTGGGAGGTATTGTACTTAAGCTGTCAGCAAGACCCAAATGGGAGGTTACTAGAACTTCTATGAATAATAAATCTTCATTCCAAAAACATCACAGATCAAATCTATTTAGACTAGCACTTTTTTTTTTTTTTTTTTTGAAACTAAGTAAGACATGGTGTCTATTTAAGGAGGGCAAGTCTTTGTCCTTACGTTCCAATTCCCAAATCTTGTGCCTATGTAGACTGATCTGCTGGAGAGTTGACAGTTAAGGTAGAAGGGAAAAAGCACTCTTTGCAATAAGTAGAATCACACCAGATATTATTGCACTAGTACTACATCTATAAACCAGTCTAGCTGTATGTTAGCCAGTCTTTCTCTGAGGTAACCAGTTGCTAAAGGAAAAAAGAATCTACAAATCTATTCACACAAAAAATGCACACACACACACATTCACACACACGAAATAAAAGTTTTGAAAAGACAAAGATAGAGGATGTGGAAATTTATCCAAACCTTTCGGCAGAATACAATCAGCTTGGCTGGTTAAAGACTCTTCATACTGAAGTTTGTGGCAAGCACTTTCATTTCCATGATTAATAATGCTGACATTTTCATAATAAAAAACGTGATTAGTATATAGTGGAATGTAGTCAATATGTAGCAGCTTAGTAAGTTATTTTTAAATAATTAAGGCACCCTAACTATATTTGTGCATGTATTTGTGAGGGAGGATAAAAAAATCCCTATCTTAAACCTCATTTGAAGAGGCTTAATTTAATGCAGTCTATCTTGCAGTTTTACACATACATATTACTTTATAGCAAGTCTAGGCCATTTATGGTCAGCTATAGCATCTTAAGGACAGTAACCCATATAAAAGCTGAATTAAATGATAATGTATCACATGCCCAGGTTCAAAGGGCACAAGAACTTGGCTCCAAGCTTCTCAATTTATTATAGTGATTTTGTGTTACTTAAAATTAAAGCTGGCTCTACAATACACTGAGTACATAAACTAGAATAGCTGGGAAACCCATACATACATACTGAAAGAGAGAGAGGTAGAACTATTAGTCAGAAAAATTAAATTGTTTAGTTCAAATAAACAATAGAATTGTGCAAAATGTTTCTAAGGTATCATTGATATTGAAGAAAGGAATTCCTTTTCAAGATTTCCAGCTTCTCCTCTAAAAGTAGGTACCTTCCTTTGACACAATCCTGCAAAAAAGGACAGGTGGAACTCAGAGATATTTTACAAAAACAGAAGGGGTGCTTACAAACATCGGTAATCAAGGGGAAAGTGGTCATGTCAGAATGAGATTCTGGGTCAAATGATTCCAGACCACCAAATTAGTCTCTATTTCATACGAACACTTCCTATGAAAATGCTGTTTCATTAAACACCATAACATCATTCAAAATTATTCTATGTCCTGCTCAACTCTGAAGTAATAAAGATCTGTATTTTACTGTAAGAGGGCTGCTCTGACTTATGTCTCCTATTTTATTATGTTGTTCCACAATGTCAAAGACAATGTCAAGCGTTGATGTAGAGGTTTAATCTTCCCACCAATATTCCATTACATTTTTTTGCTGTGCAACAGACAACAGAGGGGCAGTCTGGCAAAATGGAATCTGACATGGAAGTATGTATCAAGCAAAGGTGTGGAATTGAATTAGTCCATGAACCAAAAATAACACTTGCTGACATTGATTGATGCTTACTGAACATTTATAGAGACCAAACAGTAGATATAAGCATAGTGAGGTGGTGGGCACTGTGTTTCATTTTCAGAGGCAGTGACAATGGATCACATCCACTGGTCAAGATCTTTATAACTATGGCATGCAGGCTGTTATTCATCACTGTCAAAAATGCATAGCTAATAAGGGTGACTATGTTGAAAGATACTGTTCTATAGCTGAGAATTTGCTCTATCAAACTATTTCGGTCTTTGCATATGTTGTAGTTTCCCTGGAAATAAATAGGAGGGACTACTTCCAAAGAGACCTACATGTGTATTATTCTGCTGGAAAATGTTGTTGGAATGGTAACTTTTAATGAAATAATTTGATTCTACAGCTAAAAAAAACTGTGAGATATACAGCTTTTATGTTTCTCTGCAAACTGTTTCAGATCTCCATGTTCATAAACTTCATGATAGGAAACATCTCTAGATCTTCATTTCTTTCAACAGATACAGATGAAAATTAAGTTCTGCAGCTGATAAAAATCCATCACAGTTTTGTGGCTTGATCTTAGGAAAGATCAGTATTCAACGTTTAGTTTGGGGAATGGTATCCTACAATCCTTAGCAATATTAGTGATGACAGTGTGAATAGCTGCTGCACATCAGGCAGTTAGTGAGTTTAACAGTCACTCTTCCCAGCATGTGATATGTTTTATTTCAACAGGATATTTCAAGTCATCTATATGTAAGCCAGTCGGATAACAAGCATACTAAATATACTTCTATGTCATAACAATGCCAAAATGATTTTTCTTTACTCATCACAGTTTATTGCATGACAAAACCAAAGTAATGGTTAGTTAAAATAGAACTAAACAAAGAGCAAAATAAACTTTTGTCTAAATTTTCAATATCATGGATAATACTTGAATTAAAATAAATCCTTATTAAGTACTAGAAAGTACTGTAATTTCCATGCAGGTAGAAAGGGGTGTAACTTCTTAATTTGCAGACAGAAAAAAAAAGGCATCCTGAAAAACGTAAGGTACATGCCAACATTGTTAAAGAGTTAGATTTATGTAGTAGTCGCAGAAAATGTACGCAGATTTGAATTTAGAGTCCTGTTTTATTGCTACTTTGTATGTGAATGCTTGTGGGAAACTGCAAAGTAGAAAAGAAAAAGGCTATTTTTTCATAGCCTTAGGAATTCAGCTCATTTCATTAAAAATATACAAAAGATGGTTTTGCTTTTTATCAGAACAAAAGCAAAACAAAATCAAATTCTCAAACAAATTCCCTCTATAGTATGAGAAATCTGTTCAATCTGGATTTCTGGGTTGCTCAAACAAAAGTAAGTAATGCATTAAACAATGATATTTGTGGAGTTTAAACAATCCTGACAAGATCCATGAAATCCAACAAGTGGAAGAACTTTCTACTTGAAATCAAGAGCCACTAGCCACAAGAAAAAAGCTCAGCATGTTTAGACGTGTTTCCTTGCTTCCATATTTCTTTTTTTTTTTGACAATGTTGAATCACAAATTCTACAGGGGCCGTTCAGCAATTCAACCCTTTAGACCTTACCTTTTCTGGATGACATATTCTATGTATTTTGGACAGTAATGCAGTTTTTCCTAGAGACATTCCTGCCCTTATTGTTCTGAAGAGTTGAACTAAATTCTAAAGTCTTAGAATTGCAGACTGGCCAGCCAATATTTAATTAGGCTTGCTGATCACTTTTACTTTCAATGCACTAAGCATGAATAATTCCATTATGTATCCATTATCAATGTAGCACAAATCCCACTTACACCAATTAAAGTCTCTTCTTATATCCTTACAGTCATTCAAGATTTACAACAATATCAAGTCATAACCTCAGCCTGCACCACTACATTAATATTTCTGGGTTTGTAGTTTAAAACATGGTACGATGTAATTGTGATTTCAGGACATTCACTGACATGATAATTCTGTGGAATACTATGTCATTCCAAATGGACATTCACTGAAGCTTGTACTTGAAGATCTTAAAGGTCTTTTCCTGTTCAAATTGTTCTATAATTTTAATGTCTTTGACTTGGATTGTGTCAATGACATGCAATCAATACTCTTTCAAGTGCATTCAACAAAAGTACAATTTAATTTTTGATAAGTACACTTTAATTTTTGATAATGTCACTGAAGATGACTCAAAACTTCTGCATTAGGATAGATATAGGTAAACAAAATACTGAAACGTGCATTTATTCTTAAATGAATTTAAAATATGATTGATCCAAAATTCATTAAAATCAATGGAAATCAATCCAGGGTAAGACAAATCATTGCTTGGATTCTCTCTGTAAGATGGCCATTGATCACAGAGACAGTTCATGGTCCAATAATTTAGTCCAGTTAGTTACAGAGATCCCAATTCTCAGGTCTACATAATTAAAGCTAAGTAAGATCTGGTTTTGTTTTTGTTTTTTCCTAATTGATTCATGGTTTGGAATCAGCTATTATGATTGCAAAAATCACAGATTTGCCCTAGATCGCTTTAAAAATATATAATCTCTAAAACTAATATGCTTATTTGTTAGTACTGGTTAATCATACACATTATTTCTTCAGTCCAACATTTCTGTTGGCTTTATGTTGTGAATAAGCAAGGACAAAAAAGATTTCAGTGTGAGTTAAACTCAATGTGCAAATTAAGACAAGAGATCCAATCTATTAACTGTTCTTTCCAGAGAATTTTACAGATCACTGATTTATCCAAAATTTCACCAGGTCTACATTCTGCAAAAAATTCTGTCATGAAATAATGTTAATTTTATATCTTGTTTTTTTCAATATCTCTTTTAGAAATTGTATAACACCAGTTTTCATATGAGTTTTTCCACTGTTTTTAAAAAAAACATTGTTTTCATTGTTTATAATTTTCCATTGCTTTATAATGTAGTTCATTCAGATTCAAAATGGTGCTGTTATTCTTGTATTCTAAAGAAGAGTTTTTTTCCCCAAAAATCAATAAAAAAAGGCAAAATGTGTGAGTTGCACATACAGGCAAAACATCAAAAATACCCAGAAAGTATGGAATGAAGACAGAACCAGACTATTTACATTGTGCCCAGTGACAGAACAAGAGACAATGGGAACAAATGGAAACAGAAGAGATATTATATTAACACTAGGAAACCCTTCTTAACTCTGCCCAAAGAGACTATGAAGTCCCCCTCCTTGAAGAACATCAAAAAACATCTTGATATATATGGTTTTGTACAAACGGCTCTAGTGAACCTGCTTGAACAGAATGGTTGGACCAGATGACATCCAGATGTTCCTTCCAACTTCAACTATTCTGTGATGCTATGATTCTTTAAAAGAAGGCTGTGAGCACATGCTCTTGAAGCTACAGAAGGATGAATAGGCAGGACTTGTGAAGAGAGGCTGAGAATACTGATACTGCTAGTGTGGAGAAAAAAAGACTGAGTCTACAACTACAAAAAAGAGACAGCAGTGAAGTGGGTGTCAGTCTCTTTTCTCAGAGGACAAGTAACCAGATAAAAGGAAATGTTTTCAGGTTTTGCTAGGGGAGGCTTTGGGGATATTAGGAAGAATTTCTTAACGGAGAAGTTGGTCAAGCACTAGAACAGGTTTCGCAGAGAAACAGTAGAGTTCTCGTCCCTGGAGATATACAAGAGATGTACAGATTATTAGAGATATGGATAGTGTTAGGACTTGGTAGTTTAGGTTGATGGCTGAACAGTATGGTCCCAAGAATCTTTTCTGATCTAATGGTTTTATGGTTCTACGAAATATTCTGTTAATCTGTAAAGAGCTGTAGACATTACTCTATGTTTAACATGAACAAAGAGTGGATAAGGAAGTCAAATAAAGGTCTTTTTTTCTTACTTGTTACGATAGTTATATTTACATAATCAAACATACTTGTACAGTAACAAAACAAAGGCTAAGTTTTAGTGTCTTAGATATATCACAGGATAATTACACAAATAAATTTATGTGCTTTTATAATTTCTATCACAAAATGACAGACACATTTCTGGCCTACATTTTCACTGATGGTATTCCCAAAAGGCCAGTGCGTTCAGATCTCAATATCTTTTTATTCTGTTAGACAAAAAGCACCCTGGAGAAAGTGTTCATGCAGATTTCCATGACAGAAGTTCAGAAATGCTAAATACTGTTCCAGGTTTCTCTGCACAGTAAACTTGTTCATTCCTCACATCCCACCCCCACCCCCCCTCCAAAAAAAAAAAAAAAAAAAAAAAAAAAAAGGGGTTTTCCCCAGTTCTGCAGCCAGACATGATGCTTGCCAAGGTAGACATATTTTTTTCAACCAGCCTCCTATAGTCATTTTTTTTTACTTTTCCTGACACCCTGTTTTTTCTCTAAGACGTTCCAATATTGTACCATGTCATTCTCATTTTGCACAAAATGTGATTATCAGCCTCAAATGACTGTGAATAGAAATCAGGACTCTCTAGTTGCTTCTTAGTTGTCTTATATATACATCTTCTGAATTCACAGTAACAAGAAGTAACTATTCCCATTAGTTATTTAGACTTTCTATTAAAACAAGGCATTTGATTTTCTTGCTCCTCAGATACACCTTAGTTACTTCTAATACATCATTTAGTTTCTCTCCATAGTCTCTGAATAATTCTTTGCAATAATTTTCATTAGTGTAATACAGCTTGATTCCAGATATCGTGGTTAAGTTTAGCTAAATTGTACTTTCTCATATACCTTGAAGAAAAAGTTCCAACGATGAAAGTTTTAATCCACATACATAAATCTCATGAACCCCTATTTCCTTCATCGGTTCACTCCCTTAAGAATCTTTTCCCCAGAGTATAACAAGAGAATGATTACATACCCTTTACAATTCTGTCAAGAGCTTTTCTCACAAAAGCTGTTTGCGTACTGTCTAGGTAAAAATCAATTAAAATTAATAGAATTTGGCTGAGTCTCTGTGATGCGACTCTTCAGTCACAGAAAGAGCAGATGTAGTCCCATGGGTATGTGATATCCAGTTCAAAGAAAGTTGATGCTCTGAGTAAATGTAGAGTGAGACCAGTAAAAAAGAAGATACTTACCACTTAAATATCTCATATAGATCTCAGATTTTCTAAACAATTTGCCTATATTACAAAAATGAGCTCATAAAACAATTATCAGAACAATATATATTCTATAAAAATTACCAAACATACTACTGTGAGACTTCATAGAAAATAAAACAGCAGTCAGAACTCTCAAATTTCATGTTTAGTGACTGCAGTTTGATCAGGCATAAAAGGGAAAGAGTTTAAATTGATTTGTGATCTGGAGATTGTTTTCAGACTTGCAGTAGTAAAGAGGAGTGTGGGAATAATGTTGTTCCATCAGGACTGTGCTGGATTACAAAAAGCAAAATAGAGTGGTTTTACTGCGTAAGCTCTGTCGCCTCTACTTCATATGGTCTATGTAGTCTCACAGCATTCCCTATTCTAAAACACACAAATTTGACATTCAGTAGTGAAGTCACAAATCTGTAGTAAATACATAACTTATTTATATCAAGAGTACAGTATAAAAATAGAATTTCAATAGTTTCCTATATGACAAAATAAATCACAGACTTTTGTTTCCATTTTGTATTATCTATAAAATTGACTTTAGGTCTCTTGTGAGGGAGGTAGTTAGAGGAGTCTCAAAAAATATTTGCATCCTAAAATCTTAGCAAACTCAGAACTGCAGAAAAGTTTAATTTATTTTAAAACTATTGCACATAGAGAACATTGATTTCATTTAATATATTCATTTATATATAAATGTATGTACGTTGAATAAAATCTTCTCAAAATTATGCTTTTGTTGGATAGGTTGTTGGGGTGGAAAGAGGTTGGATTCCCCCACTCCGCTCCGCTCCACTCCGCTCCACTCCACTTTCTTTTAGAGGTGAGGTTTTGTGAAAAGTTTCTTGAGTACCGAAACAATTGTATTAGAGTTTTCTCGAGTCAGATATTAAGATTCCTTTATTACAGGTCTTCCTATCACTGAAAGCATGTTGATTACACTGCTAGTTGAGTTTTGGTCCATTGCCATTCACTTTATAAGATAGCCCTGTAAACAAGACACGCATCCCAGAGACTGACAGTTCATTTCACTCCTAATGTCAGTGATTTGCAGAAGGAAAATTATGGCATTATTCTTTTTTTCTGAAGTGTTATATTTGTATGAAAAGAATAACATTTAAAAGCTTTTCAGCCTCCTTGGCTTGCTGGTGTTATTAAGAGTTTTCAAGTAGTCTGAGATATTTGTGCATGCACATGCGTACATGTGTGTAAGAAAAACTGACTGAGACTTCTTTATAAAAATTGTCTTATTTCTATAGAAGGTAAGTCATGAGAAAAATAATAGAAATTCAACATATATTACAAAAAAAAAAACCAACAACAAACAAACAAACAAACAAACAAGCTATTTTACATCATTGCTTTTCTACATTGTAGTAACAGCCTGGCATTAGGAAGGTCAACAGTCATTTCCAGTACAAACAACTCAATGCTTTATATAAAGATATTACTGTCCTATTGGTTAGTCACTGTATGGATAAGTAGAGTGACTGACAGCTGAACGTAATCCAATGTAAAAATACTAATATTTCCTTTAGCTTTTAATTTCAAATTTACCTTACTCAGCAAAAAAAACCTATGTTATGATTTGCATCAAGTCTAAGTTCCATCATCTGAGAAAAAAGAGCAATTGTCTCACAGCAATTTTCATGGGTATGATCTTTAAGATTCTTTCAGACTATGAGTACACAAGGAGAAGTTATATTTTCCCTCTCTTAATTTAGATTATTCTTACCTGAAATCATTCCACCTTCCAATACTCTTGAAATGTGAGGGGAGAAAAAAAATAATGCAACTTTAAGGCTAATAATTCAGAAATACAAGAAAATCTGTTTTTGCTTGTATCATTTGCTCTGACTAATGTAAATTCATGCTGCTGCTATACACTCTGAGGAAATTCTCTCCAAGCTATCATCTTCTAAAAATCTGAAGATTAGTTAAATTCTTATTTTTCAAGGAAGGAAAAGTTCAGACTTGATATTGGATTAAAAGTAATCATGATGTTAATAAAGTAAGTAACAAAGCATTTAATAGATGAAATATTGATAAACAAGACCTTGTCTACTTTGAATAAACACTGAACAATCATATTAGAACAGAAAATCTTCCTCACAGTTTTAACAACCAGGTCAATCTCTCCCTCCTGACCTTTTCCAAATCCTTCTAATATACACTACAAACTGGAGTACAATATATTACAAAATATTACTCATAATCACCCTGTGCGGAATAGTTAAATTCTAAGTGGGTACATTTTTTGTTTTAATTCATTTGAGTCAAAAAACAAAAACAAAAACAAAAAAGTAATCTGGATTTGGCCTACATCTTAAAGAGAATCTTTGTAGTATTATTTTTGCAGTGTGAAAGTATATACCTCAAATAATTTCTAATGAATCTTGGCATTTTTGATTTGTTGTATTTGATCACGGATATATAGCACATAAAACAAAAATGGCTCCATCTAGATAGTTTTATTACTGGAAAATAAATATACTATGTATTGAACAAATACCTGTGCCTTCTGTATTAGGTTCATAGATCAGTTTTGCCAAGCAATTGTTTAAGAAGCTGCACTTTCAGCAGTGCAGTGGATAACATGTCCTTGACTTCAGCAGGCATCTGACACCATCTCCAATACCCTTCTTATCAAACTTTGAAAATGTGGGATAGATGAGTGGACAGTGAGATGGATTGAGTACCGGCTGACTGACAGAGCTCAAAGGGTGGTCATCAGTAGTGCAGAGTTTGGTTGGAGGTCTGTAAACAGCAGTGTTCCCCAGGGATTGGTGCTGGGCTCAGCCTTGTTCAGCATCTACATCAATGACCTGGATGAAGGGATAGGGTCCACCTTCAGCAAGTTTGCTGACAGTATAAAACTGGGAGGACTGGCTGATACACCTGAAGACTGTGCTACATTTAGACAGTGAGTACGTCTGATGTTGAGCCTCAGACTTTTCTAGTTATTTTTGTTTTAGTGGAAGACAGGGAGGAGGGAAACTTCATTGTAAAATTTCTCAAAATGAAAAATAAGCTTACCGTTTCATAATGTTTTAAGACTAATTTTACATGTATTTGTTCATAAACACAAGAGATAACAAAGAACATTTTTGAATCATTAAAAAAATACTTCTGTTCATTTGAAGTAATTTCAAATTCTAATGTCTCTGTGCTACCAATGAAGAAAAACACTTCTCATTACTGTAATGATAGCAACCTCCCTCAAAAGAGCTATTCAAGCAATTCTTAGTCACCTTCTCCTATGCTTTGATAAACAGAAAATCATATACAAATGGAATCAACATTTTACAGTTTACTCAAAAAGAAATTCCTTTAAGTTTGTGGAAAAGTAATGATACACTGAATTTCTATAAAAAAACCTTCTATCACTTGCATATCGTGTAAATTTTTCCTAATTTAAACCTACTCATCAGCTTACCAGTGAACTTCCCAAGGCAGTCTTGCAAATATAATTTGTCATCACTAAACTTGATCATTAAACTTTTTTGCTGTCTTCCTAATCTGACCTGAAATCTCAGGGATAACAATGTATATATTATTTTAAGATCAAGTAAAATGACTGTTCTTACATCTGTGAAATAAAGCAAGCAAAATGATGTATTTGAAAGCTAAAATGATCAGTTTTGGAAAATAAATTATGTACTATACTTTATGAGTGATATAATGACTTTCTAAAACAGTTTTATATGATAATAAGCAGTTATTGTGTGGTAAGTAACATCTGGAGTAAACATGAATGAAGGCTTTGTTTTTTTATCCCTCCATTCCATAGATTATCTCCCAATCCTTTCCCTTCTGCATGTATTCATGTGTGAATACAAGTTGCTTGCAAACAAAAGGAAGGAGTGTGCCTTCCAAATTTCATCAGGTTGTCCTTCTTTATACACATTACATAGCACATTGGAATTCAATAATGCAGAATGAATTTTGACCTGGCATACTTATCTCAGATCTATCCATTTTATCTGAGGAAAAATACCAAAATAATTTTACTGAATACTCTCATGAGCACATTGTTATTTGGTTTGATTTTTCTCTCTCTTCAGATCCTTTTGTTTGTTTGCTTGGTGGCTTACTTGCTTTTGATCTTCTTGGCATAGGAAAGCAGAAACTGATTTGGTTTTAGTGTATTATTACAATTGCATCTAGAATTACAGATAGCAACATAAATATCTCTGGTATCTTTGAGACAGGATAAGGTCCTGCTGGTAGGACATAGTTTCCAAAAACATAACATTTGGCCTTCTATGCATGATCTCAATTAATTTTTCTATTTGGATTCTTCTAGCGTAGTGCTCCTGCCTTGTTTCCTGCCTATTACCATTAAACAGTAATTCTGAGTTACCACAGATATTATTGCCAGAAATCTCCTGTCACAAGCTTACAAGAACAATGATGTATGTGAAATCAAACACTCTCAGGTACAACAAATTCAAAATTATAGCGTCTCAGGTTTTGAATTTTGAACAAGGAACAAATCAGTATTTACTTATTTATAAGCCTGATTCACTGTACTTCCTGTTTCATCTGGGATAGGTTTAATTTTCTTCCTAGTGGCTGCTATAACGCTGTGTTTTAGATTTAGGATGAGAACAATGTTGATAATACACTAACATTTTAGCTGTTTCTGTGTTTAAATAAGTCAAAGACTTTCCGGCTTCTTAAATTGTCCTGCTAGCAAGGACACTGGGATGTGCACAAGAATCTCGGAAGCATCAGAACTAGGAGAGCCAACACAAAAAGGACATGAGGTGACATAAATGTCTCAAGAAAAACAAATCTCTATCAGACCTTGCCCTTTAAGGGATGTAAGAAAATCCAGGCATGTGATGTTCAGATAAAGCATTCATTAGTCTGTGAACGCACATAGTTTTTTACTAAGCAGACATACATCTTATTTAAATATTACACTTCAACTTATGTTATTTCATAAAATAATTTATTATAATTAACATATTCATAATGGAAGAAATATCCAGCATACTTGTATGGTTCTGACAAATTCTGTAATTTTCAACATCTCAAAAAGCACACAAATACTATAAAATAATCTGTGATATATATATATTTTTGTAAATTTGAACACTCATTTAAATTACTTATGTTCATCTTCAAGGAGAAAAATCAACTAATCTGTGGCATGTTTCACACCATAACAGTGTTCAAAATAAAATGTAAATTAAGACAAGCTCAAGTTGTTGCAAATAATTTTATGCATTTTGATACACTGGCTAAGCACATTCTCATGAACAGCAAAAAAACAAACAACTGTTTGGATAACAGAATTTGAGAACAAGTTTCAAGACTGCTGAAAAAATCACCAATTTTTTGGTACATTTGTGACTATATTTTCAATCAGTCAGCATAAATACATTACCCCTAAATTTTCAAATAGAATGTTCATAGTTGCAGTCAGACATTCAAACTCGAAGAAAATTTGATTCTGCATTTACTATGATTTTTATAAGCCAGACTTAGCAGAGAAAAATATTCCTCACATCACAGTAACATCTTATTCAAGTCACTGCTCTCTAGCAGTATGTATATTTTTGAAAAAATATTTTGAAGGATGAAACACAGGGAGAGAAAAAATTCATCAAAGATCTCAGATGAGCACTTCAAAAACTCACTAAGAATCGCAAGCGCTGCCATTAAACTAGATGCTGATGAATTAGTTTTACAAAAAAAAAAAAAAAAAGGTCAAATATCCCATTGGTCTTTTGGTTTTGTTGCCCTTTTGTTAATCTATGTTTTAAAAATAATAATAATAATAACAGTTTTGTTACTTACACACATTAACTATATGAAATATTTTATTTTCTGGTGAAGACAATTCCTTTTCACTTAGTGTGGCCCAGGTATGCCAGAAGTTCGGACATTCACGGACTAGACAATACAGGAAGTCACAGATCACAGCAGTACCCAGAATTTTATGTGTATGAAGTTTTTGTTTCTATTTTACTAGAGTGAACACACACAGGCAGACAGGTTTGCATACTCTAATTGTTCTGCTACGGAAGCTACACATTTCATCATTTACCTCATTACCAATTGTATGCAGTGCAATACTAAAAATTTTTCTTTCTATAAACTTCTTCTATAAAAATTGAGGGGATGAAGGATGATAGAGGAAAGATAAACTTCATTCTAGAATTTTAACTGAAATAAAGAGATACATCTCTGTATATAAATGTTGTAAAATAAATTTAGGTGATATGTAATAGTTAATTTTGTACTACCATGCTTTTAGTTAAAGTGAATAGGCAAAATGTAGTACCATGTAAAGTGGTAACAACCTATTAAGGCCATGTCAAAGCAGCTTTCAGAGCTACACCATATTAAAGAATGTTCCATTAGCAAGAAATAATTCTGCTTAGGGATGGTCCTTTAAATTATTATAATATACATATTACTGTGACAAAATTAGTGAGTAATTTGTTCGAGATAAATCAAACATACTGAATGAAATCCTGTTTCTGACAGCATTTGTGGAATTTTTTTCAACTGACTTTGGTTATCCAGAACTTGACCTTCAGTCTTAAGATCCTATACATTTGGATTTGCAAAAGCAATAGAAAGATATTGGTATCTATTTGTATTACTATGACCCAATCAGTACTTATTCCCCAGTAATAAATTTGTTTGTATATGTTACATAAATTAACTGATTACTGATCTATAACATTTCCTATGCTTTGTAGCAAGTAAATTAAATTTAGATTTATTAACCTGATATAAGAGGTTAAATTGTTGCCTATATACTTCAGTGTTTTGGACCTTTATATTATTCATACTTATCACTGAAAACTAAAACAGAGAAACGCTATTTTTAATCAAGCCAATGTATCATAATTATTTCCTGATTGAAGATGCTTGATTACAATTTAAACTGTATGTTGCTAATTTACGAAAGACCTTTTCAAAGTGGTTTTTAGCTCCCATTATTTAAATAGAGGCGATGCTAACAGTGCTTTCTAATTTTTCTTATGCTTTATAATTTTTCTTCTGATCTCTTTTTTGTTGTTTGACAGTGTTAAGAATTTTTTGTAGGTTTTTTTTTTTTTTTTTTGTCTTTTAAACATTTCATAGCCTCAATATATGGTCACAGGAGCACAAGAATATTAGTAAATTTTTCTAATATGAAAGAAATAAGAATACTTCCTTTCACCTAAAATGTTCTTCACACTTTTCTTTCAGAACCTTGGACACGTCCTAGAGCAAAAAATAAAAATAAAAATTTAAAATGCTAGGAAATAGTGGACTGAAACTTCAATATGTAGATAAGGCACTTAGATTGGTGATAAGGTCAATTTAGTACTTACATTTGGAGACAGTGTGAAAGATCTTCACCTATTCAATCCCAATCTTTTGATTCAAATGTCAATTTAATTAAAAAATTAAAAAAAAATTAAAAATTAAAAAATAAAATAAGAGTTTTAAACAACATTTAGAACAGAATTTTAAAAAAAATAAAGAGCACTAACAGGAATGAAATAAATAAATAAATAAAGAAACCAAATGGCTGAAAGCAGATAACATAAGAAAACCAAATCTTCTTTCTTCTCTGTGTGTCTTTTCATGTTCTCTTCTATTTCCATTTTATATGGGCACATCCTTGAATTTAAGTATGTGTTCAATTTCTGCCTAGTTGATCTGTATAACACATCCACCAAACGTTTGGAAATAGGCATTGAGAAGACAGGTAAAAATGTAAGCAGTTGGATCTGTTTTGTTTTCTGTTAAATAAGGTTCTACTCCCAGCTGCATATAAAACTTCGGTAGGTAAAACCACCTTGGATACAAATTTCCATACCCTGATGCCTTCTTCAAGGCTGACTTTTATCAATGTGTGCCCACATAATGACCATAACAGTATAAAATGCAGCAAAGTGATGTGTTCTGGCTCTCTCCCAATGCCTTGAATTCTATGCCAGTGAGAACGACTATAGGGGAGGAGAGACAAAAAGGCATAACTGCCATAATGATCCCTCAGCCTCCAGTTTCCCTCGGGCACACTGTGGTATATTGCAGAAAACAGTCCAGATGCAAGCATATTTGTATCTTGTTTTACAAACTCTCAGAGTGACTCTTCAAGGGAGGCTTAATTTTACCACAGACACTCATTCTTCTCCCACAGAGGCATATGATCCCACAAAAGCTTGTTGAAGCTACCAAACACTGGAAAAATTTCTATATGTGCCATGTACTAATCTGTAAGGAATTATGTTATATAGTGAGACTGCCTACACATTTTTACATTGATTTCCCTGGGGACAGCAGAAAACTCAGACTTTTCTAGAATGAAAAGTGTAATATTGGGACACTGATTAAAAAAAAAAAAAAAATCAAAACTTACCACATCCATTTTGAAAACACAAAAATTAGTCAGAACGATGCTTAATTTTATGATTTATCCACACACACATCTTTTTTTTGTTTTTTGCATTTGCATTCATGTTCAAGGTCAAGAGTTTCCCACAGGAGAAAATAGAGCACCACAGCAGTTTTCATCTCATAGAAGAACCCCTGAAGAAGAAGGGCATACAAATTTTAAACTCCTGCACACTCTTGACATTATTCAGTTTTTAATGGCTTGTTACAAGGACAGTTATAAACCATTTGGTTTCACATTATACAGTATAAGCAAAAAGCTATCAATTTCCCCTTATCTCTACTTCCTCTATATACCTATATGTAGGACATAATTTACAATTTGTGAGAATGAGAACTTGAAAACTCAACATTTTACTGCTGACAGACAATAAAAGGAGTTATCCAAGCTCAACATAAAAATTAATGCTTTTATAAGCTTGAGAATAATAATACAAAAAAAAAAAAAAAAAAAGGTACTAAGCTGCAAAAATAAAGGCATCAAGAAATAAGGTATAAACCACATTAACCTATTACTGAAAGGATAAGCCAAGACTCCTTTTCTTCTACATCCAATACCTTTTCCTTAACCATGGACAGCATCATGCCAATGCACGCAAAGAGGCTGTCTTTTGCAGAGGCAGAATCTTTCTCAAGCCTAGAGATACCAGTGAACTATCATTGTCATTCAGATTCCAGTTGCTGCAGGGCCGTGTCCAGTACAATCAAATAAAGAATTCTTTCTCAAGAAGGAGCCATAATCATGAACGACACAAGTCTGACACGGCCAGCAGTAGAAATGTTGATAGTCAGTAACTCTGTGGTAAAACTAAAAATGTAACTGAAGGAAGAATGACAAATTTAAGATTGCATGAGAGGGGAAAAGGAATATATGAGTTGAAATTGCTCTCCTGTTTACCACTTTCCATCAATGAAAAAGATGAAAAAGCAACGGAAAAAAAACACAAAACACTTCAGAAGAGATGTATCGCGTTTAATCATACAGTTATATCATTAACCATAAGACTATCTGGTAGGGCTGAGCTGTTTCTCATTTGGGGGTCAATTTAAATTCATTCAAATTACCAGCATTATCATTATCACTTGAACTGTAACAAATACCTACAGAATTATTGCTGTCCTACACTATGACATTGCAAAATATGCCAACTCATCTATTTCACTGTGACATATTTTATTTACTGCCACTTACCAGCCACAAATTTAATTTGGTACACAAGTTCCAAAGGTTCCTGGATGCATCACTTTCCCCAGGTCTGCATTTTTAATAGAGGAATCCTGTTTTGTAGTTTTCTCTCCTGTATTTCTATTCTCCTGAATATACTTTGTCTTCAGTGATTTTTGGAATAACTCTTGAATCAGTATCATTCAGGAATTACACTAAAAATCTGACATCATTTTCCTAATTATTCAAACAGACATAATAAAAAAAATCTCTTCATAATACAAGTTTTTTTGTAGAAGTTAGACTTCATTTTCAAAAGCAGTTTGTCTCACTTTTACCATTTATTTATAATATGTGAATAAGGGAACAGTATTTATAGTTATGCCAAAGTCATTTGAAATAGGAAAGCCATGTTAATATTGATATCTGGGGAGAAAGAAAAAAATAACAATATTTGTTAAAATATTTAAAAAAATCAAAGTCTATTCACCTTCATTAAAAATTTACCACATTCACCCCAAAGTTCAAATAAACAGCCACAGCGTGGCTACTAAGTTTAACTTGGATTTCATGGAAGCATATTCAGCTTCTGCTCTAGGTCTTGTAGCCTAGAGAAAAGTAACACATTTTGTTTTCATATTTGTTCATTATTTTTGTAAGGAATGAAAAGAAAAATATTGACTGAACATTTCAGTTTTTCCTTGAGTATCCAATAATTTCCATTCTTTAGTCTCTATCTCACTCCTTAATTTCTTCCTTACTATTTTGTTCCTCTGTGACTTGTTGAATTTTGCTTCATACAAGTCCCTCATACTCATTATCTGTTTCATAAAATCAATGGCATTCAGATTTGCCAATTTATATGTGTTTAAATTTTCACTATCTTACAGGATTTCCTTTATCCGTTAACCTTTTTTTTTTTTTTCCTGAACAGGTTTTCATATTTCATCTTATCTGTTTAAAATTCTTTTGATTCTCTCCTATTCCTCATCAGTAAATGAGCAAACAAACAAGAAGTTTCAGTTATTTTAAGGTCAGATTTGTTATTTGACTCATGAATCACTAAATCATTTCTGAATTGGAACTCATTATGAAGCCTGAGGCAGTCTTACATTTCAGCATAAATCCAAGCCAGCAACAACAAAACCTTCTCACACAAACCTGCAGAAATTCAAATGGATTTTGACAAGATGCCTAACTTCACATTTCTCAATGCCAACAACCCCATGTCTTAACTACTTACTGAATTAAATTTCTCTTACATACACGCAGATACAGAAATCAATTATAAAATTAGTTATCATGCAACTTCAAGATAAGTGCAAGCTCTAGGCTGAGTGTCTCTAATAGTATGATAAATCCAGGAGCAGGTCTATTATTCCACCCAGTTAAAGACAAATGAATATGTGAGACTTGTTAAGTAAAAAAACCTTGGTGTAACTTAGATTTAATGACCACCTAAGATTCCATTTTCTTGGAAAACTCCATTTCAGAAGTTATTCTGCAACATTACCCTACATGAGCAAGAACTGTGTTATGTATAACTACACTTCTTTATTTTTCAGTTTTGGAAATAGTGATATTTCTTTTTTTTTTTATTTTATTGTTTTTCTCTTTACAGAAGGTGCTGGTGAGAATTACCACAAAGCACAAGAGTACTTGCCTCACTGTTTGTGACACTATATAAATGTGTAAGTGAATGAATTTATCCTATTTATAACATACATTAATGATAGTCCTAAATGCTGCCATCTTAAATCCATCCTTGTCGGATATTAAGCACAAATGAAGTACAAAGCAGCAGTCCAGACATTTCATAGGAATGCCTTTTAATTCAGCAGGGAAACATAATGACTACTCTTTGAGAATTTTGTAAACATTTTTGCTTAATCAGTAGTTTAGGAAAAATGATTCAATAAAATCCAAAAGTAAAATCCCCCCAAACCAATTTGCTTTCAGTAGTTTTGCATATTTACACAGATGTTACGCTCCTGAATGCCAACTTCTGTCTCAAAGTAATTTTTTAAAGCCAAGCTTGGAAACATGATTTCAAACAGAGAAATTCCAGTGTCTTCTCTCCAACCACCATCCTAGATATGGTGAGAAAACGTCAGTCAACACATTAACTACTGCAATCACAAATTTGTTGACAAACCTGTAATCCTTATGCGTTCCAAAAAAAAATTGTCATACGTTTTTAGCTTTTACTATTCATTGCCACCCTAATTTTTTTACATTATTTTGAGTACCAATCAAACTCTTTCATTTACTTCTTTCAGAGGAGGGAAGTGGAAGATAATCTGAATTATCTAGGTTAAAGACGTAGTGTAGCATTACGTACACAGAGTCACTTGGAGGCCAAAGAATTTTTATAGTAAGTTTTAGGGTGAGGGTGAGGCTGTTTGTGTGTTTTTTTTCCCCTCTCATTCACTCAGAATGTCTGTACCAATATCTATTTGTGCCTTTTACAAATTCAAAATAATCTTTCACCTGAGACCAATATCATAAATTTAGTTAATTTGCTATGATATATATTCTAACCCTAAATAATTTTGACTTCTGAGTACCAACACACTCCTCGTCAAAACTGAACATTAATTTTAAAGACTGAGAAGTTTGCATTCCATCTTTAAAGACTAGAAAGTCTGTGAACTCGTTTCTTAAGGAAAGACAGTGCATTTGCTCTACATGAAGGATAATTTTTTGTAGTGTGGAGGGAATTTCTTTTCTTGTATTTGATACCTTTAGGATTCACACTTCATTAATTCAAATGATCAACTTAATAGTTGAAATTTACTAACAGATAGGTCTCTCATAATAATAAAAGAGAACATTAGACAAATGACTACTTATATAGTTTGATAGCATTTATACATTGATATGTTGAATGACTCCCATAAGCTGAGTAGAAACATTTTTTGTTTTCCTTCCCTCATACAGTGAGGACAGAGCACAGTGAAAGCACAGCAGTAGCTTATTTTTTTTTTGAAGTTATTAGTTGGGCAACTAGTTACTAGTTTCAACAGGTTGTATTAGGTCTCTTCCTACAGAAATAAATTTTCTGTCTAGTGACCTTTCAATTAAACCCAAAGAGAATACATGAGGCTCATAATGAAAGGCTTTTACAGACTGTATGATTTTGTTTTCTGAATGTAGGAATTTTTGTCAATAACTTCTAAAATTCTAGATAGAAAACATTCCTGAGAATTTAGCTTGCATATGTACAAGAAATACAGTAATCACGTAGTTATTTTGTACATTTTTTAAAAACACCATAAAAAAGAAAAACAAAAGCTATTAAAAAAGCCTCAAGATGAAATTTGGGTGTGCACAGAAAAAGTTCTTCTACCTTCCAAAAGGGCAATTTAGAGAGATAATTGAAGTTTATGTGTAAAGGACATTGAGGAAATTTTACTAGAAAACATTTCCATTCTAAAAACATATATTTTCCACCTCTCCAAGAAGACAATCAAGTGCTGTATGTAATCAAAAATAAAATAAGATTTGCAGAATGTCTAATATTTCTTTTGTACAGAAACACTTGGAGCTTTACAATAGCAATTACATTGTGTCTACAGTATATAATCAAGCACAGACATTCAACCTTTGTCATTCATGTAATTTAAAAATCCTTCATCATAACTAGTTTTTGAATAATTTGTGGATTCTATACAGAATTTCAATGAAACATAGCTGCCGTAGTTCATAGACAAAGGTATTTTTTTTTCTAAATAAATTTTTTGGCTTATATTCATAAGCTAAGTTAAAACTACAGAGAAAAAGCCAGTTATTCTGATGTTTATTCTCTAGGGAAACAACACAGAGGAGAAAAATGGAGGAGGTTGAACTACATGATCTCCAGAGATCAGTGAAGACGAGTAAAGTTAGTTAAGCTCTTCAGCCAAAATAAGTACAACAGTCAGCTGGAAATTTCACACTAGCTTCCGAACAATGAAAAGATACAGACACCTTCAAAATGCGTCCCATGTTCAAAATAATGGGATTAGTACAAATTATTGTGGATGAGAAAAAGAAGATTCAAGGAAATACTCTTCATAATATTCAGTAAAATTTACTGCATAGACATTAAATACTCTACACATTCTTCCAACGTTATGTTCACATGATTAAATGGGTACAGCACTCCAAAACTAGCGATTTAAAATTCAAAAACAATGGCAAATTAATGTTTTTATCTTATCCTTTTATCTGGAATTTAAATTTTTACTACTAATTTTATTAAATTCATTCAAAATTCTATTAGTTCTAAATGAAATCTGTATTATTCAGAAAAAATGTGCAACTGACTACAGCTTCTAGTAGTTTTACCAACAGTATACGCTATTGGAATTATAATTATGTTTTCAGAAATCATAAAGATAACTCTTCCAGTAGCCTTGGAGGAAAAGAAAACTTCCCACTCATCTTGCTTCGTTTTTCATAATGGTGTCATTTATACATAAACTATGGAAGATAATTTCTATTTAGGTTCCACTTTCACATATTTTATAATTTTAGGGCAGAAGCATGTGAAAAGAAAAAAAAAGCATAATCCCTCTCCACATAATAATGTGTAGAAGCTTTTTTTTTATTCTTTGATATCTCCTCTTGATATTCTTGAATTAGAAGGTACTCGCAACTTGGAGATGTGAAAACACTATCCAGATCCTTTCCCCAGGAAGTAAATTAGAACTTAGTTAAACATATCCACCTTCTGAATCACTGTTCTCTCTTTTTAGCAAACTAAGAACAAAACTAAGCTGTGTTATTTTTCCTAAATATACTAAAACACTTATTGTGCCGTTTTCACTTCTGTCATCAATTGCCTTCGTTACATAACACAATATATAACCATCTCTATGAAGTTCTCAGATTTTTATAACATAATATATATTAAATATGAGAGAGACATTTTTGCTCCTACTACCAATTCCAGTTATGACATTAAGGTTTTATTGAGGTTATATCTGAATACATTGCAGAAAAAGCAGAAAGGGACCTATAAATTATTCCGGTCATTTTAAGTGAATGTCAACAAAATCATCATATACAAAAGAATATTAAATTCCAGAATAAATGCAAGTCATTATTTCTAAGCGTTTGTTTTGTAGTGTATGTTTTGGAATAGGCAGAACCAGGAGTCTCTAATTTTCATGCAGGTTAATTTAGGATAAAAAAGAAAAGAGGAAAAAAAAAAAAGTGGGGAAAAGGAAGAAAAGATTCAGTTTCTTTCTCAAAGAATAACCAATGGGAAGCTTTCTATACATCTTCATCTTTCTAGATTTCTAAGATTCAAGGGACGTATTCAAGGTCCATTAAAATTTAGGAATTTACTTTTGTATTTCTCAGATATAAGTTGGTCAAGTTAAATCACTGACCCCTTTGAGGCCTCCCTCTAACTATTAGTTTTCTTTTCATGGAGGAAAAAGAAAAAATCATTATCACTTTACTCTTAGAAAGTAATATTCTTCCCCACCCCCACTTTTAAATAGGCTATTCTTTGCTTTATTTTTCTCAGAGACATTATATTATGAAGCACCATGGCTCCAGAGGTGCACGTTCAGTCTAATATCTCATTATTCATTGAAAGAACACCCCCAAAATCTCAGAAAGCAGATTCAACTTGTACACAGAATACTCAAATGATCAAAATAACAGCTTAGTGGAATGGTGACTAAAGTGACAAACAAAACTTTTGTCCTTCCTGTCCCTGAGAAATTTTTTTACCATTGAAAAAAATCTTTCAAGAAACCTTTTCTTCTTTTTTCTGTACTTACATCTTCAATAGCTTATAATGGAAGAAGTTAAAGGGAACAGCATAATTGCTAGAACCAAAACATGTCTAATGCACTGTTCAGTCAAATGGGTGAACTAATGAAGATAACACTGACGAATAAAAATGATCACAGTGATTAATTAATTTAAGCACTCCAGCTAGTATTTTGCAAATGCTTGTAATTTTTCTCTATCTATAGTCAGAAATAAAACAACCAGGCATCATCAGATTACAAACACCAGTAGATTATCTCTGTAAAATGCCTATAAACTCAGATTAGACAAAGAGACAAAGGGAGTTCCTAGGTTAATTTCGTCAAAATACAGAGTGACACAGGCAACAGAAAAAAAAAACTGCTGGGTATGACAACTAGGAACAGGCAGTATTGCATATATATGAGAAGGGCTAAGGTAGCGATTTCCTGATTGAGTGGGAAGACAGCTGGCTTCCTGTGCAACATCTGAGGCACTACTCTGTTGTTTGGATATTACTGCTTGCTGTAATTGTATATTTCCTAGACTGGAACAAATTTGTCTTGATTCCAGTTCAGAACCTCGGGGTGTTACTAAAAGTAACATATTAAAAAACAGACATATTTATTTAGAATAAGGCAAAGAAGAAACAAATTTTAGATAGCACTCACTTTGTTTAATGAATGCAACACATGTAACAATATACTGATTAATTCATCTGGTTGAGCAACTAAGAAAAGGCCTTTTTGTCTAGCAAATGGCATACACATTTTCCACAGCACAGTAAGAAATCACTGGAAATTCGAACTTTTGAGGGATCTCATTCATCCACTATGAGTTAAATACTCAACACAATATTGGAACTCACAGAGGAATATTTAAGATGTTGCAGCCTGTTTTCTCTAGGTAGTTTCAAAATAAAATAAAAGATGAATTTTTAATTATTGAAACAGTTGGAAAACTGAAGGATCACAATATATAGATGAGCACCTCATTGCTCATCATTATTAATGAAGATAGCTTTACTGCAGAGTGGCTCTACCAAAGAAAATGTTACCTTAATTGTCCTAAATCAGTGTACAAGGACGTAAAACAAGAACATATCAACTAATAACTAGGAATAGCAGTTCAGCACACTCAAACTCATTTTTTATCTGGAGCCTTTTCACTGAAGACGTATTATGAATGAGTTGATTACATTTTCTCAGCTGGAGACCTGTCCTCTAGTCTAGTTCTGATACAAGTTATTAAAGAGAGCTTCTCACCCTGAAAAACTTTTTTACTACAGCTTCCCAGCTGGTATTGGATCTCCTTGAACTGCCCCAACTCAGGCACTCCCTCTGATGGATGGAACAGCAGCTAATGGAGCAAGGACCCAAAACAAAGCGTGGGTCTGCTCACATTTGTCTAGCAGATGGTACAGTAGGAAGAACATACATCTTTGCATCTGCTCAGATATAGTTACTAGCCAATTTTTCCACATGGAAATTACCAAACCATAAATTCTGTTTATCCTGATTAAAATTATGAGGGTTATGTTACCATTAATCGCATTATTTTTATTTTTTCTTTTGAATGAACTACTGATGCTACTTTGCACACCTTTCTAGGCATTTCTAAAGGACCCAGAAAAGCATTTACAAGAATAAGCAGAACTGAGGTTTCCAAGCACAGCAACTAACCAATGTGATTTCTTGGAGTTTGGTCACACTGTAAGCAAATAAATGGTTAAAGGGAGAAAATATTCTTACACATTTTCTTCATTATTTTCTGTTCTAACTGCACAATAGGACTTTGCTCTATAAATCACATTTCATGACTTGTGAAACTAAAGAACACAGGTTTTACTCAGTAAGCTGTGTGCACGAGGAATTACTGTAAGAGTTGGTACACATAACTTCAGGACAGTGTGCAGATTGTCTTTTATCATTTTCAGTGTCACTATCTAGATATCAATGAGTTCAAATTCTTAGCTAACATCAAGTTAAAATCAGCCACTAGTAGCTCCCTTTCTAAGGAATTCAGTCTTGAACTCACTTGTTATTCAGAGTTTAATTTCTATCATGACCATTAAGTCTTTAAGAGCTCAGAAATCTGTTTTCTTTCAAATGTCTGCATAAGGAAAAATTAAAAAATAAAATAACAATAAGAAAACACCCTTGGTAAAAAATAGCCATGAATGAAAAAGTAAATCCTGAAAATGTAGCTGCCTGGGGCACCTTCATATACATCTCTTAAGAATGGTTAGGTAGTAGATTTAACTTCCTATTACTAGAAAGAAGGAATTGAAAAGTCTGCAGGAGTAATTGAATTGTCTTAATTATTTATGAAACAGTCAAAAGACACTAATCTTCCCTAATTTACTGAATTGATTAAATTTGCACATGAGCTGAAGGACTGGCAATTTTGAACTGGTTTCAAAAAATTCTCTGTTGCTTGCAGAACTCATGGTTTTATTTATTTATTTTTAAATATCCCGTGGCTAGATCCAGTAATTCCAAGACAGAAACATTTCTAAAATCACTGTGAAAAATGGCAAAGGAAATACATACATTCCTAAACCACCCTCAAGAAAGAAAACGCTTTGGCTCCAAAGCAACTTCACAGTTCTCCAGTGTGACTATCTTATGTTAAACTGTTAGCTGAAAATAGTAGCACTGAAGGAAAATGCAACTTGACTTCTAACAGGACAGAGTTCGTTTGTTCATTACGTATTTCCAAATCATGTTATTTTTTCCAGCATTTGTGGTTCTGGTTGGTGTGGGTTATTCCTCACTCAGTTCAATGCCAGCTGTGCTGCGAAGTAATTGCAAGTGGAAAGAATACTCAAGATACAAATGTGTCTATGCTTTCCATACAAGCATATGAGACAGAAAAGTTCTAAATATCAACAACTAGATACTCTCCATATCCAAATCATAGAATATAGGCTAATAATTTGCCTGATAAACTGACCAGAACACCTGTTCTGCACAATGATCTCTAGTAAGAAATGTGTCCTTTCCTACAGCCAGTGATTTCCTCTCTTCCTTATAACCTGCAGTTGCTTTCACAGGAGAAATCTTACCATTGTTTCTGTAGACACTGCACATATTAATTAAAAAGTGAAATTCCAGGAAGTTTACAAGTTTATGAAGTTTTTTTGTTTGTTTGTTTTAATTTTAAGCAAAGAAGTGAATAGAGGTATATATGGCTCTATCCTAGCCTTCCCCAGCCCACATTTTCCTGACTATTAACATTATTACAGATTGCAGGTAGGATTTCAAGGCGGAAGAATATGGTCTTGGAATCACCCCAAGAGTTGTGTGCTGACTCCTGCCTTGGTCTGGTAATGCCAGTAATATATGGAACTTAATAATCCTTTTATTTGGGGCTAAACAGGAATTTAAACTACACAGATGTACACAAAACAAAGTAGAATGCAAGTAGTTCTCAACAGTTCTTTCTTCAGAAAAAAGAGATTCTGAGGCAGTTTCTGAGATCTCACCAGGAAAAGAGACAAGTACACTGTTGGAGGAAATCTTGAAACAGATTACAGTATAGCAAAACTGAAAATAAAGTTTCCTTAATCTATCCATTGACTTATATTTATGTTAGAGATCACTTGTCATCAAAGGGATAAGATTAGACAAAAGAAATATAATGCTGGCAAAACACACTTGAACAACAGTATACAGACAACTGTATAAAGGAGAAAAAACATGTTAGAAGTTCTATCTTCCTCTAGTTAGAATGCATTTTCTTACTGTGGTATTTTAACATTTAGACAGACCTGCAGTGTATTATATAAACAGTGATGGGAAAGATATTTTTGTTGTTGTTTGAATATATCCTCTTATTTATTTTTGACAATGTCAAAGATAAACTTCACACCGGGCTGCTGATGAAAAGCAGCTGCACGATTTGACATAAAATAACCCACAGACATAAACATTAAAGAATAAACCTTTTAAAGCCTTTGTACTAATAACTGAATTTAGGACATAAACTGAGTAGAAATACATATCTGTCAACAACTGTGCAGATTAATCCCTTCAATAAAATTAAAAAAAAAAACAACAAAAACATCCTTTTCTGAATTCTCACTTTTAATATCAATTAAGAAACGTTTCAACAGCACTACAGTGTCTAAGGCAGGGGAAAAAGGAGTAAAAAGATACATCTATCCAAACTGTTGCTTGATATTTTAAGGGACCCCACAAAGACAGTTAAACTAAGACATAAATCCTTGTATTCCCAGACAAAAATCCTCTATTACCTGCAGAAGTGAAATAATTTGAAAGTGTGTCAAAAAGGTGCATACAGTCTTAACAGTGTACA
The DNA here is from genome assembly GCA_023055505.1 of Callipepla californica brunnescens. Classification (NCBI taxonomy): domain Eukaryota; kingdom Metazoa; phylum Chordata; class Aves; order Galliformes; family Odontophoridae; genus Callipepla; species Callipepla californica. The sequence continues at coordinate 61,636,734 of JALIRH010000002.1, read as the reverse complement.
CCCATTAATGCAAATTATTTCTAAGTAGAGCACAAAGTCCCTTGCAACATGATATCAGATAGTGAGTAAACATCCTCAGATCATGAAATACTGGGAAATACATATATGTATAAGATACATGTACCTGAAAATGAGAACCTTTTTTGTAAAAAAGCAACCAGAATGGATATTTGCTTGGTCTGTGTACACTTTATTTTCATATCTGAACTCCAACTAATGCTACTCCATGGATGAGCAACAAGAATAATCCGTCAAAACTGACAAAGTAAATGTCCTTGGATATATTTTCTATTTCTTTACCATTTCCCTGATCTACAAAGTCTGTAACTTCTTTATCAAGACAGATTATACTTTGTAGTGACCTATCTTTCCGCACCAATGAAATACGGAATCTTTTATCTCTCTACATAATCTTTCACTAAACAATAAAGCAATATCTTGTTCCAAGCATTTTCTAATCTGAGAATAGTCATAGAATCATAAAATGGTTTGGGTTGAAAGAGATCTTTAAGAACACCCAGTTCTATCCCCCTGCTATAGGGGGGGACACATCCCACAAGATCAAGTTGGTCAAAGCCCCATCTAGCCTGGCTTTCAATGCTTCCAGGGAGGGGACACCCATAATCTCTTCCAGGCATCCTGTTCCTGTGCCTCACCATCCTCACAGTAAAAGAATTTCTTCCTAGTATCTAGTCTAAACCTATCCTCCTCCACTTTAAAACCACTTCTCCTCATCCTGAGGATGTATTCCCTTCTAAAAAGTCCCTCCCCAGCTCTCCTCCAGGCCCCTTTCAGGTACTGGAAGGCCACAGTAAAGTTCCCCAAAGAGCATTCTCTTCTCTAGTCTTAGCGCCCCAGCTCTCAGCCCGTCCTCATAGGTGAGGTGCTCTGTCCTTCTGATCACCTTCATAACCCTTATGTAGACCTGCTCCAACAGCAAAATGTCCTCCTTGTCTTGGGGACAGTAATTTAGGTGAGGTCTCACAAGAGCAGAGGGGCAGAACCACCTCTCTTGATCTGCTGGTCATACTTTTAATAAGCAAACTAAGATATAGTTGGCCTTCTGGGCTGCAGACTAGTCCTCACATTAGAGATGAGTAAAAAGAGTGAAATTCACATAAACCATGAAGAAAGGCTCTGATACATGGGAGCATAGCCCCTATATCTCACAACTAGGCTCACAGATCTTCCAGTGACAAAATTATTTTCAGTGCTGGGTCTTTCAAGCTATTCCTCCGTAGGAAGTGATTATGAACAGTAACCTCATGTTCTACAGAAAACTAACTGCATTTCTTAAAAGGCTACACACAGCCTTTAAAAAAATGGTAGAAAACCCAACATGCAGTACAGTCACATGAATTAAAAGTCACAAACCAGTGATTTTGACATTCAGTAAACCTGATAAAAAAATAATAATAATAGAAGTAGTACCATACATTTTCACATTAAACTTCTGAAAGTTTTCTTCCACTTCTAGATTACTTTTCTCTCTTAACTCTCCTTTTCATATTTGTATAGAAAAGAATCAGTAACAGCAAAGTAAAATACATTGTTAGCCTTCTTGTCACCCAATTAGGATTCTTCTGCTTTAATTGCATTAAAAAGAGTCTACCACTTGATACAGTTGTGTACCACAGCTGCACAAGTTTTAAATTTCTTATTCGTTTACACTGTATAACAATCAGATGTATAAAATTGAGAGGTTGGAAGAAGCAAAGGACAAATCAAAATGCATAAGCTTTGCAGCACTTTTATTAGAACACAGTGAAGTTAGTCTTGAATAATCATATAAATTCACTGATAAAAACTTCTGCTGATCTCACTTTCTAGAAGGTTAAGTAATGAGAAGTTATTTAAAATCTTAAAGGAAAAAAATAAAAAGCAACTCCTTAAAAAGGGATCTAAGAAGTGCACAAATTCAAGAACATGTTGAATTACAGCCAGAGTTATGGTTCCCTAAAAGACAAGTAATTCTCTATTTTACAGTCCAGCTACTGTGAAAAAAATTCTCCAAAGCATCACGCTAGTCTACATCTAGGCTAGGTCACTGCCACTGTTCAATTTCGATGTATGACAAATATTAAGGTACATACTGTTCTTAAAAGATTCTACGTTTTTCATTACATTAGTTCCAGATAATCAAGGAACTCATCAAGGAACAAGGGCAAGGCCAGTCTGGTCAACCTGATGTTGATTAGGCCATGAATGTGTTATCATGCACTTACTCAAGAGATCTTGTTTGAATTTGAGAGCAAAATTATTTCCAGCATCAAAATACATGTCCCTTTTTCCTGCTCAAATTTCAAGCTAGCAACCCTGATTAGAAAATGAAATGCAAATATGTCTGAAGAAACAAGATGAGGTGACTCAACAACTTCCCACTGATACCAGCAGGAATACACAGAAATGTGCAATTGCTGTGTATTAGGTGAGCAACGGTAGGCAAAAAGTGATATGTTTGCTAAACTGACTTTTGTCTAGATACACTGTTTCCACATAAGCATAGCAAACTTCCAGACCAACGGAGATTTGTTTGAAGTAGGACAAGCTCCAAACCTTTTCTAAGACTGTAGAAAAAAAAAAAATAATAGTATCGCCTTTCAGCAATATTTAGGGCTAAAGGTGAAAAAAAAAAAACAAAAAAAAAAAACAGAAGACACTGGCTGAAGTAATGCTTCAGTGTTGTTCCAACTGCAGTTTAGCAGGGTTCAGAAATTGCTGTTTCCATATATCTACATGCCACTACTTCCCTTTCAAATTACCACTTCATCTTAATACTCCAATGTAACTACAGATAAAGTTGCACTCTGATCATTTTCATGAAGTGAGGTGACAGTTGAAAACACTTAATTGCAAGATGATCACTGAACTGATAGGAAAGAATTATGCATCCAGAGATGCTGATGTGCCAAGCTGTTGTATCTTTCAGATATATTATTATTATAAGAAAACAAACAAAAAAAAAAAAAAAAAACAACTCACTGAATCTCAGCCATAGTTGCTAATGCATTTTCTAGTCCAGAAACATATTTGACAGAAAGAAAACTCTTCCAAATATCACCGACACTGGTTGACCCAGAACCACTTATCAGTCAATCAAGGTAAAACAAAACCATTTCAATTGCCAGAAAGTAAATGGAAAGTGAAAACATGGACTTTTACAACTCCTACTACATCTATTTAACTAAGATTACTCAAGACAAAAGGCTTTATTGTACACACATCATGGAATTTAAGTAGCTGGTCCTACCACCTATCCCCCAAATGTTTTAGCCCCCAATGTTAAAAAAGCTCTTGGCATTTCACAAAAATCCCTCTCTCACTTTTGGGCTGAGATCTCATCTGATCCCCTTTTCCCTGGTGAGGCCAGAGCACAGGGAATCATGTTGCATTGCTAGTGCAGAACATCAGACCCATTTTCCTTTGCTGTTTTTCACTCCATCCTCTTCATCTCTAGTGTTGTTCTCATCTATTAGAAAAACTACAAGATAAAAGGTGAAACAAAAAACAGCTGTAGAAGACCTCAGCTAGTGCTTTCATCTTCATCAAAACCTTTGGATGTTTAAATAGCCCTATGTTCTGCCTAACTCTTTGTCACCTGTGGTTCTCTTCATCTCTCACCATCCGTGACCTTCATGTCAGGAAAATTAACTTACAGCTTTGAAAGACTGATGAGACACATCAGACTGAAAAAAAATCACTCTTGCATCCTTTTCCACTATAACTCTTTCCCTATTTAAAAAGGCCAGATGTGCTTGCTCCAAGTAGAAATCTTAGAAGATAATAGGTTATTCTTTTGCTTTTGAGATAAGCTATCATTAAGTACAGTAAAAATGAGGCCAATATTCCTTGCATCTTTTAAATTCAGTTCTTTAAGTGTTTCTCAAGATAAAACATTACTGTTTTATTATTTCTACGGCTTGCATGCATTCGGTCTACTGAGAAAAAATAAAATGGAGTATTTACCCTATTAGCTGCAATAACTTTGTCTAAACAAAGACTGTTTCATAGTATTCTGCTACAGGGAAAAAGAGCTATTTACCCTTTGTTATATGCTACACTGTTATTCTCCATCATTCCTCTTCTCCGGAAATCAAGTTAACAATCTGCTTAGCTCTTTAATGTATGCAACCTATACCTAAAAAGGAAATGGGATTAGCTCTTCAAATGTTCCTCACTATAAAACTGAAATCAAGCCTAAGTAGATTGTTGAATCTACAAAATAGCACAGAAGAAACCAATAAGATATAGTTGCCTATTTCAGTACTGATGATTATTTGGCCTAACTTGAAAGATAACTCATTTGCAATTGTATTGATGAAGGAGTAGCCTTCAGCATGAGTCAGGAACACTACCTCAACTCATATTTCTTTGTGATCAAAGTTATTCCGACTATTTTTGATAGCCAAAGCACTTTAGAGCTTTTTTCATTTGAACTATCAAACTTAGAAACATTACACTTGTGTAAATACCAAATGGGTGTAAAACACTGCTTCTGTTCTAAACTAATCCAAGATTCTTGCTCCTCATTATCTAGTAGATTTCTTGCATAAAGGCAGAAGTGCATCACAGCACATACGCACCAAATTCTCCTTGGTCTTTATAAATTCTGTATAGACAGATGCATTTTGGAAGACAGTCTTGTCTGCATAAAACCCAATCCTAACAGCAACTAACCACAGTTGCCTTGCATAATTTTTCTATCCTTCTTCAAGGAAGAGTGAGAGAACACTTCTATGCTGAATGTGTTAGTTTCTCTGGGAGTCAAACTGTGTTCATATCAACATTGAGTATCTGGAAGAAGCCATTTCACATCCACCAGTAACTCCAGATCACACTCCCCCAACAAGTTTTTGGTGCTCAATATCTGTTTCCATAACATCAAATTAAAAGAAATTGCTTCCAAGACTTTTCCAGGTGGAAAAATGGAAAAAACAGCAAGAGTAAGAACAAACAAGGAAAAACAAGAAATTAGCTGGAAAGGGGAAGAAACAGAAAGACCATAAATACATTAATCCTGTCTCATGCTACTTCAAGTTACAGTCCACATTTTCTTCCTGTGTGATACCTACAAATTGTCCTTGGTCTACTCGAATATTCTCCAAGAGAACAAGGAATATGTGTGTGCACTCACTTATATACATAAAGGAGTATTTCAAATAAAAATTGAAACATGAACTCTCCCTCGTAAGATGGAATTTACCCTCGCAGGCAAGTAGATTTCCATAGAAGTTCTCTTTACAGACAATTTATACAAGCATTAAAATGCTATAAAAGCAATCCAAAGGGACACATCAGAACACTGCCTATAATCAACAGTTAGAAGCTTAATACATCAGTTGTAACCTTTCATATTAAAACATCTGGGAAGATGCTCAAGGAGCATTATGTATGATAGTGTAAGAATAAGTACTTCTGTATGATATTCAGTAGGAAGAAAGAAGTATGAATTCGAGGTAATAACAAAAGGGTACTTTACATCCTACTCATTTCAGAAGAACATAAGTTTTAAAATTTTATTGGTTGAATCTCAAATTTCTAGCCCGTATTTCATTATGTGTGTTATTCGTGCCTCTCCTAAATGGTTTCTTTTTAACCTGAAAATTAACCCATTATGTGAAAACTTCATTCATATACTCAGTGAATTCTATTCTAGAGCCAGATAACATTTCCTCTAGAGTTGGACATGTATCACTTGCAGGCGTCTCGGGTGGCCACTGACATTCTTTATTAAATAACAGAAAGTAAAATTGGGTTACCTGGTATCTATGGAGGTGAAATTGGAAAAGCAGAACGTTGTATCTCTACGTAAAAGGAGACTGTTGCTCTTCCCTAGATGTAAGGATCAAATCTAGAAATCCAGAAAGTAGCCACAGTGTACCCATTTCTGTCAGCCAGCAGCTTTACTGTCTCTTCTCCCAAGCATATAAGACAAACTAAAAGCAAAACAGAAGTCATCTATATCAATTTCGCAGCCGTTAATTTATAGATGCTGCTGTCATCTCACTGGCCGTCTATTTAATCACTTGAGAAAAATTAAGAGAAATAAACACTCACTAATCATTCAGCTCATAAATTAGGTATTAATTTTATGAGATATCATAAACATATGACTTGATAACTTAAATCTCAGATGCCAATTTAACTTGAAGTGAATTAAGACTCACTTTGGAATTCCATCAGTACTCACATCACAGATCCAATGGGGAAAAAAAACAAAACAACACCAAATATCTTTAATCATTCTTACAGGCCTTTTAGTTCCTGAACAAGCTCCCATGTATCTGATGCTAAACTATAGGACAAAACTAAAACTGACAGCTCACAAGTAGGTGAAAATCTTTCTGCTAACTTTTGAAAGGTGGCAGTAACCCAAGAAGAAATCTTAGTTCATCACACGGTAATCTCCTTCCACACATCCTAAAATGTAATTGCCCTCAACACTCCAGTTAAAAATTGCATGCAACAGCTTATTGTTGAAGAAGCACTTAATAAAAATCCTTAGGCACAGTAGTGCATGAATGTCAGTTCCTTGCATTTGTATTTCATTTTATCTCAGTTTAGTAGATGTCTGGTTCCTTCTATTCCTTCACATGAATTCTATGTTTGCTTTTATTCATATGCAAATTTTATACTTTTTTTTTTTAAATATGAGCCATCTAATTTGGTGAAGTATTAATAGCTCCTTTAGCAATTGCAGTAATCTGTGAAACTGGTGATCTGTATTTCAAACAGAAAACTGTATTTGGAAAATTGAGTTTTGTCACCTAGAACAAGACAGCAGGAGTAACACTGAATCAGTTTACAGACATGCTTTTGAAAAAAAAAAATTGCATTCAGACTACAAATAGGAGTGGACAGGAATATGTATAATAAAAGGTTTTATGAACAAGTAAAAAATAAAAGTTATTTTTAAAATATAATTCCTTGAAATACAATTAACTAAATTGAAATTCTTAGGGGAGACCTAAAGATTTATTTTTTCCATGTCATTCCAGTATAAACATGACATTGTGAGTGGATTAGGTGAGTTCTTTTGTAGATAAATAGGCATAAAAACATTAATTTGCTCTTATACAAAGTCAGAAAAGCAGAAAACCATTTTCAATATTGATTTCATACATACTCAGGAAATTATTGCCTCACAGACATTATGTAATCTACAGTGTCATTTATTGTAAACTCTATTAACATTTTTGAAGGTGCCTTATTACAGAACAGTGACATGATTAACTGGAATCAGGGACCACAGTACATCATTGAATTCAACCTCCTACATAAATATATATGGGGCTATGATATGACAGAGAACATAATCATACTATTAAAAAACATGCTGAAAAGGTAGAGGATATTGTTCATTACATGTCGTAAATAAAAACATTTGCATTCAGTTCCTTTTCATTTAGACACTATCGAGCTTACTAACAAGCTGATCCTCCTGACAATGACAGCAAAGGTAAATCTGTCAATGAAAACAACACCAGTTGCAGTTATACTATTTGTAGCTAGTAAGTTAGGCCACAGGATAACAACATTTGAATTTGGCTATGTAGGCAAAACAGTGTTCTGATTTCATGAGATTTAAAGCTTTAAAACAAACAAACAAAAAGCACTGTGAACCAGTTCAAAATGAATTAATAAACCAACAGGTAACACTAACTTCTAAACTTGCTTTATATATTTTGGAAAAGAAGAGGTTGAGTTCATTTCTCTCTACAGTTTCCTGAAGCGTGAAAATGAAAAGGAAGGTGCCAATCTTATCTCCCCAGTTACCACTGATATGACACACAGGAATGACACAGAAGTTCCAGGGGCAGATCAGACTTCGCGTAAAAAAGGTTTATTTACTGAGAGGGCAGTTAAACACTGGAAGAGTTTTCCTAGAGAGGTGCCTCACGTCTGTCAGTGTTCAAGAGGAATTTGGAAACCGCTCTCCTTAACATGCTGTAACTTTGTTAAGCTCTGAAGCAGTCAAAGGATAGAATAGTCCAGTAGACCTACTCTATTTTGTTCTAAACAAAAATGACAAGGGAAAAAAAAAAAAAAAGAAAGAAACAAAACCAGCCTTTAGTATTTAGTTTTGTTCTCCAGCAGATTTCCCATACAGCACCAAGTATGTTCACTGTAGTTTTAAGTTCTACATGAAATGTTAAAATACTTAATGCCTTGTTCAGGTGCTTTCAGGTAACTGAAGTTTAATCGATAATTCTGACTGTTAGTCATGAAACAGAAAAAAATATTACCTCTTGTTCTATAACTGTCTATAAAGGTTTTCCCTGAGCCTTCTCTTTTCCAGATTACATATTAAGTACAGCTGAGGGAACTAATAAGACTTGTTCTACAGACTCTTCACCAGCTTTGTTGCCCTTCTTTGGAACACTTCAGGCCCTTAAATTCTTTCTCATAGTGAGGGACCCAGAAATGAACATGGTACTCAAGGTGGGGCCTCACAATTTCCCAGTACAGAGACTGGATCTCCTCTCTGCTCCTGCTGACTGTAATATTTCTGATACAAGCAAGGATGCCATTGGCCTTCTTGGCCACCTGGGCACACTGCTTTTCAGTTACGCAGCCTTACACCCACACTGCTCCAAGTCTGTAATGTTACACAGGGTTGCTGTGACCGAAGTGAAGTGCAGGACCCAGAAACTGGTCCTGTTTAACCCTATATGAAGGGCCTCAGCCCATTGTCCAGATCCCTCTGTGGGGCCTTCCTACTCTCAGGCAGATCAGCACTTCCTCCCAACAAGGCATCATCTGCAAACTCATTGAGGGTGCACTCAAACTCCTTGTCCAGTTCATCAGTGAAGAACTTAAGCAGGACTGGTTCTAATACTAATCCCTGAGGAATATCACTAGTGACAAAGCACCAGCCAAATCTAATTCACTTTATCACCACTCTCCAGGCCCAGCCTTTCAGCTATTTTTATTTTATCCAGCAAAATGTGTACCTGTTCAAACCACAGGCTGTCAGCTTCTCCAGAATACTGTGGGAGACAAAATCTTTACTAAAGTGTAGGCAGACAACATCCACAGCCTTACCCTCATCCACTAGGTAGGTCACCTTGTCATAAAAGATCAGGCTGGTCAAGCAGGATCTGCCTCTCATGAACTCATGCTGGCTGGGCACAATCTCCAAGCTACACCACACATGCTGTGTAATCACACTCAAGACAATCTGCTCCGTGACCTTCTCTGATACTGAAGTCAGGCCTGTAGTTCCCTAGATCTTCCTTTTGACTCTGGGAGTCACATTAGCAAGTCTCCAGTTATCCAGGACCTTTCTGGTTGACCAGGACTGCTGATAGAGGATGGAAATCTGCTTGGAAATCACTGCTACCAATTCCCTCAGTATCCTTGGGTGGATCTGATCCAGCTAAGTATAATGAATATGATTTTAGCCACACCAAAAGTTCACACAGGAAGAACTAAAGGAAGAGAAAAATGAACAGATTGATGGGAGACATTGTTTCTAAAAGACAAAGTACATTTCTAAGTTAGCAAGGTATTTATGTTTAATCACTGCGTAAGCCAAGTTGGCAGAATTTTAGAACTGTGTACATATATAATTGATTAACCTATAAAAGGATATATTCCATTTTACTTTACTTCCAGTTGTTATATTATACATACTCGAAAAAGTGTCCAAATGCAAGAAAAAAACAGAAGGATATAGCCTCATTTTAGCACACACTGACTATTGGGCACTTCATGATATTAATGGTGAGGACTGAGTTGCTGGTTATGATCCTAGAACACAGAATTTATATATAGCATAATAGATCAGACAAGGGTGATACATGTTAATCAGATGAAGATTCACTAATAAATTAGTTTATGCTAACGTGCTGCTCGTGATTAAAGCGATTATAGTTGCTCCTGACTTCTTAACGGTAAATACAAAGAAGCTGGATTATCTACTCTATATTAGCAAAAGCTCTCAGTTTAAAACAACTTCATTAATTTTAGCTTTTTCAGTAACTGAAAATGAGTTCACCTCTCTTCTGCAGTTATTCTTTCAATTATCAAAACATTTATTGCTTTGGTTACTACACAGTTTTTTCTATATCTGCTTCTATCTCTTTGCAGTCCTAACCCCAGAAGGTGTATTTGCATTACTACAATTTTAACAGTTTACAAACTTTCACAAGATTCACAAATTACAGTTTGCTCACTTACTTCCTGATAAAATGGTTAAAAGTTCTACTTACTGTACCTATAGTTCCCTTTCTTTTAAGCTGAAAGAGGAAGGCAAGACATGCTCCTATTACCTATTTTACGCTGGAAGCCTTTAGGAAACTTTTTTTAAAAAGCTGTAAAATAGTACTCTATAAACATCTCCCAGAATCATTCTGTTATATATATTTTTTCTCCTACAATATTAATATAGCTGTCACGCAGGTGAGATGGGTGTGCAGCTTACTTATCACACACTTTTTCACTCAAATACACCATTCCAATTTCTACATTTTATTATGAGGAAGAAATATCATTTTGGTCTCTGTAAGACAGCATCAACTATTGTACTTAAATTTGACATACAAGTTCTACTTGATGATTAAGATTTTCAGTTACTCCAGTGGCTCAAAAGAAAAGGAAGATGTAGGTGTTCTGTGGAGTACCTTTAAATAGCTCAAGTAGTAGAACATTGTCACTTTGGATAAAACCCTGCTAGGATTTCTGGGTTCCCCTTTTATGAACTCATAACTACAGTTGAAAAATGGGGTCCCTTGTGGTATAGTGGAAATATCCTTCAATCTCCATCCTGCATGGCAGAATATTTCTATGGGTTAGATAAAGATACTCTAATCACAAAGGAGCAAGAACATAAATTTGATATTTCATTGTTTTAAAAGAAATAATAATTTGATGGTCTGGAGATAGAATCAGTGACAGAAAAAAATATAGGTATTTGGTAACATCCAAAGTTTAAAGACAAATGTCTTGAAAATTGAGTATTTCTAGTAATGCTTCAGTAATGAAGTCCAGTAAGCTATTTTTTGTTGTTGCACTAAACGTTGATAATTAAAAGGACAAAGTTTTAAAAGTTTAATTTGAATTAATTTGAAATTAATTTGAATGCCAAAAAAAACTGTTGTATGAAAAGATGATAATCCATAAAAAAAATCTGCCAGAACATTAGAGGTCCCTTCCAACTCCTAAAACTCTGTGATTCTGTGAACTCTCCATTCTTACATTTCAATCATCACTCTTCATACTGAAGAGGCTATTGCTAGACTTGCATAATCAGAGCACATCCCATGTTCATGGACAACCTGTGCAATAGTGTCCATGATAAGATCACTCCACAGTACCAGGCCTACATATATGTTACATCTCTTCCTTGATGACTAAGGTGTCATGGGCCCACCAAGCTAGAAATAACTCACCCTTACATTGCCAATCCAAATCTACCTAAGCCACTTCAGTAGTCAGATCCACCTGCTGATGGTCTTGATTTTCTTCAGTGGCAAAACTCTTGTGTACATGGGTCGTTTAACCAACATACTTTTTACAGTTATGTTCTTCATCTGGGCAGCAATACCTCTCCGCAACGCAGCAGCAAAGATGAGCTTGCTCCTGTGCTGCCAATTGTTCTAATTCTGCTCCCCCGCAGGGAATTTTCCACCATCCATGAATCAGCATGGAGATAAAGCACTGGCTGTTTCACTCATTCAGGAATATTTAAAGTCAGGTGACTAAATCAATTCACTTTCTCCTTCAATAACTTCTACAATTCATTTTGCATGACTCCATATAAAAGCCCTCCACATCTGATACTTTCCCACAAAACAACATGACTCACCAGTGAACAAAGCATATTGTTTCTAGTAGTCAATTGCACAACAGGGCCTCATCAGCAGACACCACCTCCTCCTCCAATGTTAATCTGAACTATTTGCTTTTGGGCCAGTCCATGATCACTTCCAAGATTCCTGCGGGACTGGGGTTTCTTAATTGAAGCCCATTGCATGCTCAGTGCAACATATAATCCACAACACAGTGTGTGAAAAGGAGTCTTGTTTGAATGCCCAGCACAAGAAATAAGGATACCAAAAGGAACTGTTGCACATTGCCATCCACTTCAGAGCAGTTCAGATCCCTTCATATGTTGCAGTATCTCTTCTTCCAAATAAAGAAGAGAAGGCCTCAGATCCTCTGTACTCTTTACTCCAAACCTGTAGGGGCTAGCCTTGAACCTCCCCTGATGCTTTTTAAAAGATGCTTCAGGTGGGGGCATTCTTTGCCCGTGTAACTTAGAAAATACCTTCTGTATTTTGCCCAAACTAGTTCAAAGGCTTGTCACATTTGAAATGATTCTTCTTCTGGGTTGCTTGGTAAGAGAGGGCTTACAATCAGTCTTTAACCCAGTACGCACATGCTCCAAAAACACACACCTGCTCTGCTCACAAGGAAGCAAAATTGGTTCTGACAGGTTCTTAGGGATATCATGTAAAATATTCACAGGTACACCAGAAGTCATATACAGCGGAAAAAAAAAAAAAAAGTCAAACTCACCCAAACGTCAAAGGGGATCAGTTGTACAGCACTGCTTCAGTGGAAGCAGCCTAGGTCCAAGAGAAGCTCTCTCCTCACTGCAGGTCCTTACATGAGCTCAGAATGGCTCCACCTCTTCTGGTCACATGGTAAACACAGGTGAAAACAATTTGCTTGTGCTCCCTGCACCAGCCACGTACCTTCACCAGGCATTTAGAAACTGTCTGTTCCCCCCAACAGAACACTTAACATGTTTCCTTCACATCCAGACTCTAACTGCCCATGCAAGTTCTCATTTAATCAGAGCCTCAAGTTGCTTCTATTCACACACTTCTTTTCCAGTCAGGGTTATCATCAGGCGGAGATTCCACGTCCTACTTGATTTCTGCTCATCTGCTGGAGGCAGACTTTTTTCACAGTGTCTTCTTCCACACTCGGCCAAACTCGTTTTTCAGCCTCTATTCTGATCCTTGTCTTGAATCCCCACACGTGTCCAAAGCGAACTTGGAAGCTCTCACACAAGTCACTAGTTCTTGAGGCACTAATACACAGTGTGCACACTGAGCTATCCTCCTAAGTTATCATTATGTTTTTGAATACACTGAGATTTGAATCCCAAGCGTATAGAATACTTACCGATAAGCAGCTCAGGGCTCATCTTACATTTAAGTCCAAATTAAAAATATAATTTATATTTTTATTTATATTTTATATTTATTAATTTATATTTATATAAATTTAACCACCTATGTCCTTAAGAGAATAAAAGTAATAATTCTTAGAAGAACAGATCTCTACATATAATCTATTTATAGACACACAAAACCAAATGCAAAATAACTGACTCCTTTCCTGAGAAGTTTTAAATGCAAGTTGTAAAGAAAAAAAAAAAAGGAAAAAAAAAAAGAAAAAATATTATTTACTGACATTGTTCTGCAAGGAGCAACCTACAAGAGAAAATAAGCTTCTAAATCTTAACTTTCAAAAACAGCCAAACCCAGGTACCTACCTACAACTCTGAGTAAAACACCTGCAGAATATGATAACTTATCCCTCTTACAAAGAACTGAATCTGCTTCTGGTGTGCACTCCTTTGAACCCAACAATTTCTGACACTTTTAATCACCTTGCTAGGTTAGCAGTTCCTCCTTTGTTTTTAACTTCTGTTAACAACCCAAAAGTCTCTTTCCGATTTAGTGCTGTGGTATGACCACAATCTTATTCTTCCTGGAAAAAGCAGATATTCTATTCCTGAATTCTGAATACTTGGTTTTAGATCTCCTGGGATTGCTTTCTGGCAGCAATTACTGACTAGCAATATGGTCTGATGCCAGAAGAGAAGCTGGAAAAGAACAAAACTCTAATGTCTCCAATTGTAATGCTAATTAGAAACCAGAAAAAAAATTGTCTTTCTTTGTAGGCCATGCCATATTTTAGACATGAATGCAGCAAGCTGATGTATGTGAGCAGATCCCCCTGTGACTTCCCAGCACTATAGGAAGGGAAGGAAAATGACTGCACAGAACAGTCTGAATAATTAGAGGACTTAATTAGAAAGTCGATTTATGCTTCCAGCATCCTTATCATTTTGCTTTGGTTCCATTAAGAAATGTGTCTTCCAGTTTCGCTCCAGGTTGTCCTCAAGCAAGGTTTTATGTTTTTGAATGTGAATATTAAGTGAAAGTCCTATGTATTTAAGATTTAAAATTTAATTCAACACATTATTGAAGTATGTGCTAATTCTCATCACACAGCTTGTCTCACTTAATAATGTATTAATGGGAAATATCCCCTGTTCACAACTAAAATCCCTTCAAGTGCTTATCTTAAACTCTTAAGTCATATATAAGACAAGAATCACTCCTTATCTTTTATTGTATTTAAAATATTTAATTTTCTCTATTTACTTCAGAAGGAAATGCAGTTTTGGTAGCTTGCTGGCTGTCCAGAAATTCCCACTCTATTGATTTCAACCTTCCCCTACATGGTACTTAATATCTGCAAAGGAGTTCCTCAAAAGTACAAAATATACTGAGATTTTTAATGTGAAAGTTCTCACATGCTTTTGCTCTCAAGCTTACAGAGGTTTGTCAGGGATTTTTTTTTTTTTTTAGCACTCGTCTTAAGAGCTCTATCTAACAATCCCACTAGATCCAATTCTGGGACTAACCAGAGGATGTTTTATAATTGAGATCATTGTAAAGTCTTTCTTGATTTACAAGAGTGACATTTATCATTCAAAAAAAGGAAGTTTGCTGATAGTACATAAAGAAGCTATCTGAAAGTTATGCTACTAAATATTTTATACTGTAGCCTTTTTGAGTGCCTTTCAAATTCTCAGACGAGCACAAAATCAAAGTAACAACCTATCCAAATGGGAGCAAAATATGGTTTTAAGCTCTGCTCGTACTTTCAGAAAGAACATTGCTCAAGGCAGTTTCTGAATCTACATACACACACACACACACACATATATTCACAGTCATATTTCTACCATGGGGTCAAGCAAGAACTCCAGCTTTAAGGCGTTAAAGCAGCCTGAAGTAATCTGCCTAAGAAAATGTTCGTGAATCACCAGTGACTTTAATGATGTTTTATTTTAAATCTAAGCACTGCCAACACTCCTGTGAGACAAGAAAATTATATTTATACATATATATTTCATGAAAACTTTCTCTTACTCTAGAAAAGCAATGGAATGTGAAATCCTTCGCTAAAATCAGAGCAATCATAAGATTTATGTAATAGGTGTTGGTCAAAAAGACTGACACCTACAGCTAAAACTATAACAGAGGTTGATGAAATTAAAACAGTATGAAATATGAGTGCCTAAAGTCTTATTCAGAGTCTTATTTTTTCAAATTACTTTCAGGCCTAAATTATCCTGCACTGCTGAGAATAAAAGATGGAAAGTAGATAAAAATATTGGGCTTTTTAAAAAGAATTGAGGGTGTTCTATTTTTAGCTATACTATTCATGGAAAATAAATAAAAAATATTAAAAAATAATAATTAAAAAGACTATTCATATCAGCTACTTTTAATTAAATAGAGTGAATATCTCACATTTTCAAAGGCTTTTCTCTATATATATGAGCACAGTAATTTACATTACATTGGTAGCCAATAACAAAATCCAGAAATCTTTTATTTTTCTTTGTTGCCACATGAAAATTTTCATCTCAAGACGAACTTTCTCAAAACCTGTAAGTAAGAAAATAACGTAAAATAGTGAACGTCATCCTAAAATACATACGTATATACTTTATATGCATATATTTAAAGGATAGTCTTTATTTCTCCTATTGGAACAATTATGTATTGAAATATGTCAACTAAATTTACAAATGTTTTCCTCCTAGGGTATTATTGACACACTACAATAGGTAGTTAATGATAATCATAGTGTTTGAAATAAGACAAATAAAAACCTCTGAGGTAGTAACAAACTGAGTAGTAAAGCCTGAAGAAATGAATATTTTAAACTGGTTTTATTGTAATAGGAATGGAAGAATTTGAGACCACAGTATTTGTTTGCAATATTTCTCTGTCTCCTTCTACAAGTAAGAGTAACTTCTTGAATTTTGTCACCATGTGTGTTGTCCTCATGTCCGCAATAAACCTATGTCCTTAGACTGTATGTAACATAAGCAACACAAAAATGACAATCCTTACAGTCTTCCAGGATTGAAAATTACACTGGATCTGCCTGGAGGAGCAAATGGTACATTTTTTGCTCACTCCTAAGCAATTTGAACTCCACATCTGCAATGCAGAAAGATGATTCTGTAATCTTCCTTCTGTGGTACAGATCTGTTCCATCCACTGAAACAGAGGAGAGCCTGAACCTGAAAATTGCCATGTAGATCTACAATTAAGCTGTATATCATAATATATGCAGGAGTACGTGGGAAGCAGAAGTCTATGCATTCTCTAACTTTCACAAGCATAATCAAACACGGTGAACCAAGTAGAGTCTAAAATTTCTACTAGTTAAAAGATTTGATGTTAGCTAAGCCAGAGAGTCTTTTGTTCTTCTGATGTGGCAAATGCATATTAAGATATCTTAGCTCAACTGTCTTTTGTAGCAGGTCACTGTTATTTTAGTGTCATTCTTTGCTGTTATTGGTGCGGGATTATTTCAATTTTAGAATTGAAATATAGAAAAATTATGTCATTTTCATGTTTTTATTTTCAGAGGAATTTAAATGTGTAGCTATTATGTCTAGCTGCCATAAATTCTGTGACGTTCTATTTTAACTAGCAGTAGAAGGACCGTGATTTTAGAGGAGAATATGTTCATGATGTATACTAGATTCTCAGTAGAGGCAGAAGGAGCATCTTGCAATACAGGTTTATAGAGTTTGTCCAGATCTTGGCCAAAAAAAAAGAGTAAGCAGCTATGATGCAGTGACATGTACAAGACCGTGTTGAGTGAGGCTCTCAGGCCTCTTCAACCTCTATCCCACCTGCAATTATTTACCATGAAGAAGATATTAGTTATCTTGAAGACCTGAGATGCCCTCTCTGTGAGGCAAAATTTGTCAGCAAAGAACACAGTCTGAACATCTGCACTGCTCTGTTGCTTTGTTCTGCATATTTTTCTTTCCTGAGTAATATACTCAACAAATAGAATAGCTACTCAGCTCAGATAGGAAAAAAAAAAAAAAAAAAAAAAAAGGTAAAATCATTCCAAGACTTGTGACCAGCACTGGAAGAGTTGGAGTAACTCAAAAACCAAACCATTAATCTGTTATAGTGGAAAATGCAACTCAACTTCAGTGCATGAACCATTCATTAATTTTATCATGTATATAGGAATTTCCAGTTGGCCTCAGCTATTTCAGCTTCAAAAGCACACATCTCAACTTGCAAACTAGAATCTATATGTGATTCACTCCAGCAATGTTTGATTTCTTTGTATTTTGTATTGTTCTTCAGGCACTGTTATCTTTCCTCATCACATTCAATTTTCATTTTAAAATATTTTTTTTAAAGTAATGTTGGAAGGTCAGTACAGATAGAAGTGTTGGAAGGTCGATACAGATACAAGTGTTTCTTTTTTTTTTTTTTTTCCTGTGGAAGGTATTTTCATTGTAAAGCTCATTGTGATACATACCCCAAAGCTATTGAAATATGTGTAAAGAAGGTGCAAAATTGTCTTTGTAGCTACATAGCTTCAATAATCTAAGTTTAAAGAATAATAAATAAACTTAAACAGATTTTTACTATGGAAACAGAACATTTAGTCTCAGTGGGTACCCTGAATGCTACATTTCAATTTTCTTTCTTTCTTTCTTTTTTTCTTTTTTTTTAAAAGGGTCTGTTTGAGGAAAATGATTAAATGAAAGTGTAGGTCTACAACTTTAGAAAATTTTAAAAGCATTTGCCAGACTTTTGAAGTCTCTAAATGCAGCCTGTTGGGCAGGACTACAGCATTGCTGGCTAATATGAACAGAATTACAGATAAACGTCTAAGATAACTATAACCCTGAAAAAATGTGATAATATTGTCAAAATAATACACAGAACAAGGAGAACACAGAAAAAAAGATTTGGGGAACAGTTTATGTTTTTCTAGAAGTTGGAATTCATAAAGATGCTAGTTTTCTCTAAAGATAAAACTTCTTGGTGCTTTAAAGAAGCAAGCTAGACTTAACCTAAGGCTTTTGAACCAAAAGAGTAGAAGCAGGGTATAACAGTGGAAAAATCTATAGATTCATATGACTGCAAGCATATGATGCAGGAGATTGTCAATAAAGTCTTCAGTAATTCAAAGATTATCCGGGATATTATTTACAGTCTCCCCCTTATCCTGGTAAATTGTAATCTAATTGGCAGAAACTGCAACTCTAGAGCTTTATCCATCACTGTCTTCTGCTGAAAAATGAGTTTTTTCTGCAGTCTAAAGATTTTGGTTGTGAGAGCACAGGACGTGTCAGAAGCATATTAAAGGTGCATTAGCAATGACAATCATAACTGTTCTGTTACAATAGGCAGAGCCCACTTGGAAAAGAAACTGTTTGAATTCTTCTGCCTAGAAGAATGCTATACCTGCTGAAACTGGTATGATCATTCTTTTCTTTACTTTTGTTTTTCTTTAAAAACAAACAAATAAAAAACCAACAATCTAACAAATAAAAGTATTACTTTAATGCATAATATTTAGCATTAGGGGAAAAAATGGCATCGCAATCCATGATGAAGAAAGAGTGCAAAAGTCTAACTGAGAACTGCTCGCACATATTAATGACAGATTTTGTTTGCTTCCCACTGTGAACTGTGCATCCACAACTCCCCTAAGCCATTATTTTTTGCATCCTGTATTTCAAATAATTTAACAGAAAGAAGGAACACTCATATTCTGATTTCTGATATGACCAATGAAGGCATCCATTTGAGAACAAATACTCTGGTATCTGAATGATATTATACTGCCTTGAATTCAGCAGTGAGAACACTAGATCTCTGTATCTGATATTTCATTTAAAAAAAAAAACCCTTGCCTGAGTAGAACTAGATTGTTGTACTTAAAAGCATCAGTAATTGTTCAGACATATCTTCTAATTTCTTTTCATGGACTACAATATTATTACCTGGACAAGATACATACTTTTCTCATCATTCTGATTAAGCATATTCAGTAATGTTGAAACTTAAGAAGTTTCACAATAATTTTTTTTTTTTTTTTTAATACAGTGTTTGCACGTTGTTTTGCTGTGCTGTTGTCATATATAATATTCACATAGCTGCATAATATCTTCCCACTGTGGCCAATGTGCAATGAAAATTGCATTTCAATAAATCGATACCATACTCTAGGCGAGCTTCAACTCCCTGTATGAGCCATATCACCCCACTCACTGTAAGAACTCACTGACTTAACAATGGGTAAGGAATTATGAGTGAAATAGATTTTAGAATTATGTGAATTAGAAAACCAATATACACCCAATGCAAAACTCTCCCATAGTTCTATTTTCTAAAAACCCCGAATACAAACAAACGCAAAGTGTATGTGATACATCAAATATTTAGGCACACAAATACACTGGAAAACATTAGTTAAGTTGTTAGATTTATTTTTCTCCTAAAAAATACTGCAGGATTATTTCTTTATTTCTATTATTTTTATGCCGGTTTTTCATTTTATTCCTTATCTAGAGGAGTCATCAGAAATTTAATTGATTAGGCCTGGAGGCAGAATTAGCCTAAACAGACAGACATCTTAAAAATCAGTGATTAACAAATTACAAAAGGAACTTCATGTAACAGTTTCTTTAATGGTCTACAGTTACTCTTATGTAGTATAGGTTGTGGATGGTCTAAACACTACAGGAAAGTATAAACCAGATGCATGCATGTTTTACCAAGGCATATTTTTTTACACAAGTATTTTCTTAGTATGTCTTTGTCAGTTTCTCAGAGTAAAGCTGCAGCAATGTTCTATATGAATAAAAGCAGTTATTTGATATTTTAATCCATCGCGGATACATTTAACATTTATCTGAACAAGGAGAGAAAAATCCTGTTTGCTAATGTTGTTAAAAAAAACCAACCATACACTTGTATTACATTTAACTTAAGAATTTTAAACATCACTGAGATAATACGAAATTTAATAGTGAGTATTACTGTAATATGCAGTATTTCAATATCCTTAAGCTGTTTTATATAAAACTAGCATATAATTCTTCAGGAAAAATATATTTATTATCATCTATCATGTTTTCTACTGCCAACCCAGAAAAAAATCCTTATTTTTGTGAAGGTTGAAGTCAGTGGAGAGAGTCTCCCATTTGTTCCTCCAACAATTGCTGTCTCATTCTCAGAATGTGCATGGCTTTTTTTCTATACTGATATAGATTGGTTTGTTTAGTAATAGAGACTCTTACATTAGTTTTAGAACCAATTTATTAGCTCAGCAAAAGGAATCCATAACTGGTAGTTCTGAATCTTTTCATTTCAGTTTTAGTGGGTGAACATTCTTGTTTTTCCTTGTTGATTTTTGCACTGGGGACATAATAGAATACTTTTATCTTCTGCCTCCGTGATTTATCCTTATGAGAAGTATTGGAGTCACAATAGAATACTTTTATCTTTTGCCTCAAAATGTGCAAGGAAATTTTCCTCAGGTTCCACATACACTGTTTTTAAAAAGTGACTTCCTGTGGTTTAATAAGCAATGGAAATCTTCCAAACTGGGGAAAAGTGAATGAAAGTGAGTCAAAGTTTTCAGTGATGAAGCTGATGGAGAAAAAGAGGAAGAATTAAATGGATACCTCATCACCCTAAATACCACTGAGCATGCCCAAAGGGACATTAGCACATATCTATGAGTCCTTGAAAAAGAATGAATATGTATGTGAATGTCAAGTTGCCTGGTGCACATCATGAGGAATAAAGGAGTGCCACTTTCTAACACCACATTGGAGTTAGACAATTTTCTTCCTGGATTTCAGATGACATTACTATCTGGAAAACAAAACAAAAATATATAAATAAAAGGCTTCAGCTTCATGGAGGATTGTTGACAAAAGGAACAAACACCAAAAATGAGAATCATCACTCATACAAGAAAGCAATCAGACCTCTCTCTCTTCCTATGCCATACACTTAACACACGTCTGTTGCTCTACTGTGGGACACCAACTGAAATCAGATTTCTTGTTTACTGGTGTCAATATGCAATGATTTCTAGGGCATGAACTACATGTGATGGTGGAGTGCATGCAGGATATGACAGGTGAGGTTTATTCAAACAACCTTTCCATGGTTATTACAACGCAGCTGTGGGAAATAACCATAAAAAGGTTTATTTCTACAAATAAAAAGGCATGCTGAAGTTACCTGGTTACAGTGACATTTATGTTGTAGATGAAGTAAAGTCAGTATACGCAACCAGTAAGTATTAACAGATAAAATTGCTGTTCATTCATTGTTTCAAAACCTTGATGAACAAAAGCAAAAGTAGGTCTACAAAAAATTGCTCAAAAAGCCTGTCCAGGGAATTGTTACAGTGTTCTCTGCCGTTCTCTAGCTACTGAATTTTGTGGTAAAAGTTAACTGGGCTGGTTGTCGCTTCTTATTATAAAACACAGCCTTGATGAAAATGTTGCAAACCTTCTTTACTATATATATATATATATATATATATATATGTTTAATTTTAGGAACCAGCAATATAGTCACAAGTTATATTTCAGTATTATTTTGCAGAATAAAGGAAAATTGCATAAGAGAGATGTCTTATATTTAAATGAAATATATAGAGGAAGAAAATATTTTACCTTCTTGATATCATACAGCATACACAAATTTCTTTTTTACCAATGCATTGTAGAAATTATCAGTCTACCAAGATTTTACTCTAGTTCCTTCTCTCACTGTTCCTTCTGCCTCTGAAGTATGTTTTGACATTTGCTCCAGATTTATTTTTTTCTCAGTCTTTCTTTTTATTGTGATATTTTAATTTGCTTCTAGACATATCCTTAGCTTGCTGCTTGTTTTCCCAACAACCTGTTTGGGATGTTTTTTGTCTCTTGAAGATAATTCAGATGGTAGATGCTCTTTTGTACCCTGCTTCACCCACACAATTTTACATCTTTTAAAAACTGAAGGGAAATGCAAGTTACTTCTCTTTATACATTTTTGAGTTTCACCCTTTAAATATTCAGCATGAAAGACAGAGCCCACACAGTCAACAGTCTTAAGCATTTCCTGACAACATACCCATGTCACATCGTGTCTGTACTCTTACAGGAAGACATAAAATACAATCCATTACCTCCACTGTCAAAAATTACAGACTACCAAGTAGCTATCACTGTTTTTTTCATAACCTCACTTTTTGAAGAGATATTTTCTGCTGACAGAGAAACATAGATAAGAATGTCTTTTTTTGTTTGTTTGTTTGTTTTTTCATTTTAAATAGTAACTTTAACAACAACATGAAAGCTTCAGATGTTATTTTTTGTCTGTATTCAGCTAAATATGTTTTAAAAATAGCATTTCAGCTGCTCATACAAATAGGATTCCTACCACAACTTGGCTGAACTTACTGACTGGAAAACAATAGTCTCTGGATGTGTTTTACCAAATGATCAGTTTCATACAAACTCAGTTTTTGCAATGATGAAACATTTTCTACTAAGAGTCAGATTACTCTGAAGATGTGCTAGGGATTTCTAGAGTAGGACTGAATGAGGAGTGCCACCATTGTAAACATAATAACTTGGAGACCCAAGCAGGTTGTGTTAGTGCCCTTGGGGACAATATGAGACAAACCTTGGCTCTGAAGCAGTTCAGAAGCTGTCTCTAAGGTGTCTGACACTCACAAGTGGCTTGAAGGGGAGGAAAAAGTTAAAGGAACTGCTTTCTTTCTCCATCGTTCCCTCAATTACTTGACTCTGAAATTATCTCCCAACAACTTCTGCACCAGCAGTGAGTAGCTCAGCTGACGGAGATAAAATAGAGCTCAGGAGACTCACTAGGACAAAACACAGGTTTTACTGAAGTTTGGACTACTAATCTGCAGAGTTTAATGTTCTCTGGGGTCAGACAGACAAGAATTAGGCTCCTCAACACAGACACTTGCATTCTTTTCAGAGCTGGTCTACAACTGCATCCTGAAATATGAACAGAAGGCAGAGCACTCAAGACACATGAAAAATATTCTTGTGTCTTTCCTTTCCTGAAATAAATAAATGTCTTTGTTTTTGTTTTGTTTTTGTTTTTGTTTTTTTGTAGACCTTGACTTTGGAAAACTGTGACTTGTTCATTTTCTGTGTGTTACTGAAAGCTCTTCATGTAGCTGAACTCAAGGTGGAAAATCAGAAGTTTTCTAATTCAAAATGAATCCGTATTTAGGAAATAAAATATTTTCTCTGTACAATTTATTGAACAAAAGTTACATTTTGAAAAATAATTCACAAGTTTTATGAGGTGTATAAATAAGTAATCTTTTTCACTTTTCCTCAAGAAAAAAAAATATATATATATTTAAGTGTCAGTTGGCTATATCTGAATATAATGTTAGCTTTTATCTCAAATTTAAATTCACAGCCTAACAAATCCAATCTAGTATGTAAATTAAACACATAAATATATTGTACTCTTACTGTCTTACAAAAATACAGTGTATTTTGGTAGCTATGAGAGACTCCAACTGGGAGCTATTTTCTCATATTTATTCAGCCACATCTATTAGAAATTCCATTAGTAAAGTATATCATATATTACACAAAACCCAGTATGCCAGCCTTTTCTTTAGACTGCTCTTTGTTAAACCATACCTAAAGTTAGAGTCACTTTTAAAGCTGAAGAGGAACCAGATTGTGAAGCCTACTTCCATCACATTATGAAGGAGAATTTTATTGCTGATATATGTATCTAACCTAAACAGTTATGTCTTTAAATTATAAATGTAGAATACTTGAAGCAAACAATTTCTCTGTAATATGTAGGTTGAAATATTCACATAAAATAGCTGTTGAATAATTCCAAGGAATAAAAATATTCTGAAAAGCAGTAATCATTTGTTTACAATTCATGAACAGTAGTAATATCTGCATTTACGAATAGATTTGTTTGCTGTAAATAGTTCTTCTAGATCTAATCAAAAGATACCTATCTATTTCCAGAGTATTTCAGGTGACAGGTACAATGTCAAGTCACTTTTTTTCCAAGGCCTTGTAAGGAAGGAGTTTTTTTCAGTTCAAAATAATAGACTGCATTTATTTCAGTGTAATTAAGATTCAAGTCTATTATGACAGAAAACTGTCAACTCTGTCTTTCACAGCACAGAGAAAGTAGTAACCTGTATTTTATAGAATAGGGAAAGAAGAGTAGTCAGGGCTCAGTAGTAACCTTCTTAGTACAGTGGCCTTTTATCTCTGTTACAAATGGGTAAGTGTTTTAAAAACATGGACTTCTAAGAGATCAAAGTTATCTGGCATTCCATTATTGAACTGCTACTTCCTTTAGTTCCTATGATGTCTTTTTAGATTTATATAACCTTGATACTCTTACATGCTGGAATTCAAGTGTTTTTATTACCATCTGTAACTGTCTTACCAATTCATGATTGAAATCTAGCTTACCAAACATTAGTCCCAGTGTTTGCTGACTTGCTTTCTTTCATTTTCAGATTGCACTGGGACTTCAAAATCCAAAGATTATGCAGAAAGTAAGGTGTTTGATATATTCAAATGTTGGAAAGATATTTCTTTTCAACTAGACATTCAGGGTTTCATTTGAACACATGAAAAAAGCACTGAATTTTCTAGGAGGCTTATCTAGACACAGCAATCCACTTAACTCAAATACATCCTAAAATGTTCAGCAGATATAACTTTTTGCTTGCTTGTTGTGAAATTATCAGCACCTTTGTACCGCCAAAAAGAGCTTTAAAATTGAAAACTACAATCTCTGTGAATCAGTGAATATTTTCTGGACTCTTCTCCTAATGCCCAAATCACTTTTATCTATTATCTCCACATCAGTGTAACTCAGGGAAAGGTGGGAATTCACTGCTGGATTGCAGTAGCTGAAGGATCGTTTATGTGAACAAAACACATTGTAGCCTCTGTTTGAAAGAGACTGTTAGACCCCGCTCCAAAGTTTCTACTATGTACCTAATCTTCCCATAATCTCAGTGTAATTTTGTATTACAACACATTTTCTCAGTGTAAAAATATATCTCCTGTTTGTTACACTGGCTCAGGTTTCCCAGAGTTCTGTTATACTCTTATTTGTACCTCCCTTTCCAAGGCCACTTCCAATAGCTTTTACAAACACCAGTTCAACATGAGCAAGTACAGCTATTTTATTTATCCCCTGCACAAACTTCTTCACAAAGATTTCTAAATTAGATCATCCTTTTGTGATGATGTACTCCACCCTCACCCTCCTCTTTTTAGGGCAGGTGGTAACCACAATACGGGTTGCTTTCTAGCCCAGGCTAGCTGATGGAGAAACTGTCTCCTTGCTCAGCAGCTTAAGACTATCTGAGCTAGCACCAATTAAAAACAAACAAACAAACAAAAGAAACAAAAACAAAAACAAGCAAACAAACAAAATAATAATAATAATAATAATAATAATAATAACAACAGCTCATAGCACTGTCTAATTTAAGTTAGATTTTTAGATTTTAAGCTGGATTTTTGAGGAACTAATATCTAACTCACAATAAAAATAATAGTTAGCTTTAAACAGCCAAAGATTTGCTTGAGATCCTCTAGATGACAGTGGGCTGTACATCAGAATCCCTCTTTGAGTAGGGGCGCCTCTCAAGGCTACATCTTGCAGAAGGTGTAGTGGTTTTGTATGCCTTGACATCAAGAGTCCTTGATGTCCTACAGATCCTCTGTAAGTAACTAATAGTGCGTTCTAAACTTTGCTAGATTTCCTATAATTGTACCTCAGGTTGACTGCACACATGTAATTCTTAAACTGCTGATAAAGTCTGGGACTAGAAGTGGATCTAGTTCACCTAGACTCCTTTGAGAAGTTTAGAAAGTGAAGGGCTCCACTCTGAACTATGTGACACAACAGGAGAGTCTCCTGAATGACTGTGATTAACCCTATCTTCCATACAGTAAATAACTAAATGTACTTTGCGACCTCAAAATCTGTCAGTTCTCTGTCTTATTTGTGACTAAGCTTTGGTAAATCATGGTATTATACCAATAAACATATTGTTGCTCCTCTATCCTGAGTGAATTGTATATTTTCCATCTATGACAACAATCTATGTCACAGAACACATGGTCTCAGCAAAATAGCAACTTTGACCTAATTTCCTATGTAACCTTTTAATTTTTTCTGGGCTCAAACAGCTTCCAGTTTGGTCACCTAATCATGGGTTTACTATCTGATCAAACTTAACCTAATGTTAGTTTGTCTGGTTGAAAGGGCAACCTTCACTCCAAAATATTACCAGTTTCTGCATTGGGTCAATATTTTATAATCAACAATGCCATATTTGTCCAGTATAATAGCTGAACAGATATGATATGAAGCAGAAGTGGGCACGTAATGATAATCTCATTTTTATCAGATTAGCTACAGAATACAATGCAGAAGTGTATGTTTACATAATGTTAAGGCATGTGGTGTGTTGACCCTGGCCAGCAGCCAAGAACTTGTATAGTCATAACATTTTTGAAATGATCATAGTTGTTTAAAAATCAGATTTAGTCTGTTTACTCAAGCCACAGTCTCAAGGCATTGCTTGTGCCTTCAGGAACTTGTTATCCTCTCTTATCCAATAATACCCCAAAATACATCCACCTTACCTTACTAAATGACCACTAAAGCTGAGTAATAGTCATCCTTGGTCTGCCAGGACTATTGCAGGTAAAAATGATAACACTGTAGGGATTCACAGAAGTTAAAGGTCTTTGTTGCTATTCTAACAAACTGGATCATGAGACATAGATAAAACAGGCAGAGAAATAGCTTGAAATTTAATTACTGCAGAGGACCAATGCTTAAAACTGTCATAGAACATGAAATGACAAAATATGTTGTCTAGAATGGCTGTTCTAGACCTACGCTTAATTTGTGTGTTATTTCTCAGTCCAAAGATGTAAAATTATTTGTATGCATATCTGCATACATGGATCCATGTTGTTCATTTTTGAATTTATGCAAGAGTTTTGCAGTCTCAACTAGTTGCTGACTGATATTCATATGTCCTCTTTGAAATTCCTCATGAACTTATGCTAAGGTTACATGCCCAAGAAAATTCTCTCCCTTTCATATGCCTTTGTTCTTATTCATCCACTATATTATTAATTTATCATAAAATCTTAATTCATTAATAGATATTTCTCTAAGTGAAGCTACTGTCATTTCTGAGCAAAAATAAAAGGCAAGGCCATTTCGCATGTTATAATAGTGTTTGGCAAAAGGATTCAGTGCTAGTAGGGAACTCAGGAAGAATTAATATGCATTAAAATTACTTATGTTAGGCAGAGTGCAGATAGCTTTGAAAAATAACCGTAGCTTAAGAACTACTAGTTAAGATTTGAGGAAGCTGAAGTTTGTGACTGTGTTTTGTTCCAGTAAAATTAAAAATCTTGCTATAATTTCTGGCTTTCTGTCAAGACTATAGTTCCAACTACTGTAGTACTGAATATGAATATTTGTACTTCTAAGTACCTAGGTCAAGATCCTGGCTTTGAACTATGCTAGTTTTCTCAGATCAACACCTCAGGATCAAAACTTGGTCAATTAGCTGCACAGACTACTTTTGAGGTCCATTTGGGGATCCATTATTCCTGGTCTCTTTTTTAATCTCGCTCACTCCATCAAATGTCATTATCTAGATTCACTATAAGCTTCCCAGACCTTATCAGTCTAAATTTCTGTGCCTGTCTACCATTATATTCATCCTAATACTATTGTACTGTCTTATTTAATTTTCTATGGCAAAGTGTTTTTCTTTCAAGATGTCCAAGAATGACATGAGATCAGTTGCATTTTTCCCCCTTAGTTTCTATGCATATCTCCTAAGAAACCAAAAACAAATCTAAATAGCAACTTACCTGAAAAATTCTTCTCAAATTTGTCTGCCTTAGGCTGGTATATACCTATGTGGGGGTTCATGACAATGTTCAGAATAGGGGCTGAAAAACAAGTTTGACCAAGTGTGGAAGAGGACACTGAGGATAAAAGCTGTCTTCAGCAGACAAGAGCAGAATTCAAGTGTGGCATGGAGTCTCCACGTGATGATGACCCTGACTGGAGAAGAAGTGTGTGAATAGAAGCAACTTGAGGCTCTGATTAAATGAGCACTTGCACAGGCAGTTAGTGTCTGGATGTGAAGGAGACATTAAGTGTTCTATTGGAGGAATGAAAAGTTTCAAGAGGGAGCTTGGAAATGTATATAAAAGATGTTAGAATCTGTAGTAAATGATTTGGGTCATTCACACACCCGAGTCAGTGCCCTCAGATCCTGTGTACTCAGATAATTCTAAGATATAATGCTTGTTCAGAACAGACAAGTAGAGGAGCCATGTAAAACTGGACGATGGTCAGCACAGAAGGCTTATTTTTTTAATATGATCAAACATTAGCAGACTTATATAATTTATAGATTTAATATTTTGACAGAAGCCATAAAATCCAGATCCCTGCTAAGTAGCCAATATTTATATCTCTCTTTCAAAGAAAAGGGCTACATTTTTTTAGCAAAATTTTGTGAGACAAGAATGAGTTAAAACAAAACTTAAGAACTGATCAAAAAGGGGGGAAGGAACAGACCTTGAGCAAGAACAATAAGGAATGCATTGATAGTGAGGAATGTCCTGATAGACCAGAATACACTAGAATGAAGTGATACCACAAAACTGAAGGTAGCAACCAGAAGAAGCTGGAGGCTGCAGCAGCATCTCCAACAGTGGCAAGGTGAAAAGTGAACAGCAACGAAGATCTGTGGCCTTCATCTGGGATTTGATTTCGTAGCTTAGTGGGTAGGGATGGTGACTGGAGGATGGTTGGGCTAGATGATCTTGTAGGTCCCTTCCAACCTAGTGTTTCTATGTTTCTATGTTTTTGTTTCTTTGTTTCTATGTTTCTATCTTCAGGACCCCCACCCATGCTCACTGAGAGACACTGCTCATGTTCACCCAAAGAAATTCAAGGTGGGGCCTATGGAAATTACTTCTTTGAATTAACTGTAATAATCTGTCCCAGTTCTCAGGAAATTAATATGTATGCTTTATGCAGTTAAAAATATTGTGTCTTCTCCCTTCAGTGTCCAAGTTAGGTGGGGATATCCCCCTTGCAACTGGTGTGTGTGTGCAGAGCTGCATGAACTTACCTGCTTTATAACCTAAATCTACATGAGAGAATTTGATAATTTGATTCCCCAAGTCATTTGTATGGATTTTTATGTTTTTTTTACCATAGCCAAATAAACATTTTTCTTCCAGATTCCATTCTCAGGACTATCTGAATAATTGGATGAAAGCTGCCTACAGATCATTTTGTGTCAGGCAAACAGCACAGACTATTTCAGCACAAATATCTCAAGTTTGGCAGTCAAAACCTATTGAGAACCTGAGCTTACAAATAAATGTCAGCCAGAGTAAAGACTGGAAAACATAGTTCAGCTCTTAAGAGCTATTATGTCAATTCTTTTTATACTCCAGACTCAGAAGTAAGATGAGTAATTCTGAAATTCAAGTCAATTTAAAAATAATTTATATATAAATAGCTTCATTTGCTGTTTCATTCTTGAAAACAATGTTCAGGTTGGGAGAAGCTATTAGATTTCATTTACAGTTCAACAACATTTAAATCAAATGATGTCAAATGTTTTAATTCAATCACTTGAATTCAGTAATGTGATTTAGAATGAAAAATGAAGAGCATGCTTGGGCTGAAATGAATAACCCCAGATCAATCTAAATGCAATTTGATTAAACAAAAACTGTTTGATAATTAGTGATTGGTATTTAGAAAGGAACACTAGGTATAGAGATCACTTTTACTACATTTATATTTAAATCTTATTAGCAGATTTTTAATGAACTAATTATTTATTAGAAGACCAAATTAGAAAACAAATATATACAATCAGCTTTGACACTTGCATAGCCATTTGTTGCTCTGGATATCTTACTGTATGTTCAAAAATTCTAAGAAATATTAATCTATGGAAAACAGGAAGGTAATTTATTAGTTCAGCATGTAACCGGTGCAACACCAAATGTACAATACACTGTTCACAACTTGCTTCCTATTTCACAGAAATACAAATGTTGAGATACAGAAACAATACACATCTATATACACACATATAGAATGTATGCACAAATATAGAAAACTGAGTCACATTAAATCAGCCACTGGGTTTCAGTGACTGAACAGAATCAACAGATAGGTATACACACATAAACAAGATACATCCAGTTGCAGAAAACTGTACCACTGGGTTCCAATGTCTGAACCACAGATTTCTGTGGATGTGTGCAGTTTTGATTAAGACTCAGGTAATTTTTAGGGAAAGTACTCACTGGCAACAAACAATTTAAGCACAGAAGCTAAACTAAATCCACCAAGTTGCTTATAATCATTCTCCAAATGTATTTTAAGTAGCACTGATCCCAAGTAAGATAATTTTATGCATGTAGCCTAAGTACACTATCAGTATAGTATCATTAATACTGCATCTTCAGAATAAAAGATAATGCAAGCTAAGATTAAGCAATTTGTCTTTTAAACTGACTAGCAACTGTTATAATGTACAAGAAATCTGAAAATCATCTGAAGAGGAGAGAAAGAGAGATAGGGGAGATAAACAGAGAAAGAGGGAGTGAAGCAGAATATTATCCTACAAATGTCAAAGAGGGTTGATGTTAATGGCTATATATCTAGGTAGAGGCTGGTAACAAATGATGTCCTCCTAGGGGTCTGTCTCGGGATGAATGCTCTTCAACATCTTTATCAACAACATATTCAGTGGGATTGAGTGTACCCTCAGCAAGTTTACTGATGACAGTAAGCTGAGTGGTGCAGTCAACGTGGAAGAAGAAAGAGACACCATTCAGAGGGACCTGGACATGCTCAGAAAGTGGGCTCATCAGAATCTAATGATGGTCAACAAGGCCAAGAGTGAGATATTTCACTTGGGTCAAGGCAATCTCAGATCTGAGTACAGACTGTGAGAAATCTCCTTGAGAGCAACCCTGAGGAGAAGGGCTTGGGAGTCCCAAGGAACAAAATGATCAACATAAGCCGGCAGAGTACAGTTGCAGCCCAGAAGTCCAATAGTATCCAACAGCATCAACAGAGGAGTGGCCAGCAGGGAGAGGGAAGTGATTGTCCCCCTCTGCTCTTCCCATGTGTGCAAATATAATACACTCCCATCTGGTGTATTGTGTCAGTGTTGAGTGTTTGGAGAGGGTCCAGAGGAGGCCACAGAAAATGACCAGAGGGCTGGAGCACCTCCCCTATGAAGATAGGCTGTTGGAGATGAGTTTGTTTAGCTTAGAGAAGAGAAGGCTCCAGGCAGACCTCATTGAGGCCTTCCAGTACTTAAGAGAGCTTACAAGCACAAGGGGGACTTACTTTTTACATGATCTGAACGTAACAAGATGAGAAGGAATGGCTTTAAACTAAAAAAGTGGGGAGATTTACATTAGATGTTAGGAAGAAATTTTTACTCAGATGGTAGTGAGTCACTGGAACACATTGCCTGGAGAGGTTGTAGATGTCCCATCTCTGGAGGTGTTCAGTCCAGGTTGTAGGGGGACCCTGGGTGACCATGGAAGGGGGGTTGAAACTAAATGGTCTTTAGGGTCCACTCCAACCCAAGCCATTCTACAATTCTATGACTCTATAACATGCTTTCAGAAGTTGTTTTCAGCAAAATACAGGGTTGAATTACACTATTAGTCAGGTTGTATGGAAAAACTGTGTTGATACATCTTTAGCAGAGCAATAAACAAGCCTAAAAAAACACACAACTTCACTTCTGTCCAATAGCAAAGTAAATATCTCACTGAAGTATTATATAAGTGCTGGGCTGTGGAGAAATGGCCCAGTCTGCACATGTATCAAATCCAGTGTGATTTATATACCTGCTTTTTCTTTTTAATATGGTAAACAGACTGACACATTTAGATAATACATGCAGTCACAAGCTGGGCAATAGCCAGAAAACATTAAACAAGAATACATTTTATGGTTTGTTTTCATAAAAATAATTACCCTTGTGTCTTGCTGGAGATACGACATGCTATTTGGAATAAAGAGCTATGATTAAGGAACTAATGCTTTCTACTTAAATTAGTTTTTAAGGCTGATCACTTTTTTTTCTTATATGATTTTTTTCTCAGCTGAAATTTGAAAGAATAATCATTGAGCACGGCACAGCAAAGATGTTTTCTCTTTCCATGAAGTTAAATTACTATTTAGAGCTGCATATAAAAAATGAGTCATTTTAACATCAAAAACACCACAGAACCTTCATCTCCCTCCTTTTTTAGAAGGCTGCCTCCCTGACTTTGCACAGTTCATATATGGTAATATGAAATATAGGTAAAAATGCTGAGATACTGTGAGACACTTTACAAAAACTCCTTTTGTCTTGAAGATTTCTGTGAAGTGGAAGGACAACTGAAAGCATCTCTGCCTACATAGGGGTGTCAGAAACAAGAAAGATAAGGGAAATGTCTCAATGCTTATCACCTTCTGGGCTACTCCTGAGGTGCCTGCCTTGCTCTGCCTTGTGTGGAGGACCCAGCTTCTCTGATGTGGGTAAGCCTGAACCAGACTGTTGCATCTGTGTTAGATGTGTCATTACTGTGGACAACCAAAGAACTGGACTCTGGACATGTATATATGAACTCTGCAAAAACTGTGCCCCCAGTCTGCTCATGGATATGTGTGAGACTTCATTCCTATAACACTATCTTTTATTTTCTTTCTTCTTTACTATCTCCTTCTTCCACTTTCCATAGCTTAGCTATCCAAATCTTTTGTAACAATTTGTGTAAATATTTGACTCCTTTTCAAGTCTTTATCTCATGTTGTGTATAAATATATTATGAACCCTCTCACCTCTGATAAGTGGAGTGAGACAGACATTAAGAAATCAGCTATCTGTAGTGTAAAGGCCTATGTGTCCACCTTCAAAAATATCAGATGTGGCATGCTCCTGTTGCTTAGCTTTTCTTGACAGATCCTGCAGCATCAGAGATGATTTAAACAACTCTGAGGAAGACTCATATTGGATGCTCATACTTTGTACTGAAAACTGAGCTGCACTTGATTGTGTCTTTAAAATGTCTTAAATGAAATGCGTATCAGTGTATTTTCTGTAGTCTTTTATCACCTGAATTATTAGAAGATACTTCTAAGCTCAGAAGGCTTTCTTTTTGTCCTGACATCTGTATTCTTAATTTCATCACCTAAATTCCTCACATGAGGAGAGTGAAAGAACCAAAAAGTTAATCCATCTCTTCTTATAAAGTGAACTTAAGAAGTATATCCCCAATTCTTTTCTCATTGCGTGCGTATAAATCAAAAGCACTGTAAATTCACTAACATTGGTAGAACTGTGCTAGTAACAATGAGAGAGAATGATATACACAGTAGATAATACTACTTTTTAACTGGTTGTTAGTATACGTGGGCAGAACTGTACGCTAAACAGTATAATGTGCAAACACTCCCTCAA
The DNA here is from genome assembly GCA_023055505.1 of Callipepla californica brunnescens. Classification (NCBI taxonomy): domain Eukaryota; kingdom Metazoa; phylum Chordata; class Aves; order Galliformes; family Odontophoridae; genus Callipepla; species Callipepla californica. Next base: position 61,603,038 of record JALIRH010000002.1, on the reverse strand, counting down.
CAGAAGTTGAAAACCAGGTAAAGCAATATGTAGTGCACATTATAGAAAGAAAATTAGCAAGTATTTGAAGAAATATTCTAGATAGCTTCTCACGTGTGTTAAATTGTGTAATAATAGCCATGCTAATTCATACTTCCAGTCTTGTATGGGATGCTAGTAATTAGTGAATTGTTTCTGTCAATGAAGAGAGAAAAGAGTATTTCTTTTTAATAGATTCAATACTGATCTCATATACAAAAGCGTAAATTCAGATGAATTTATTAACATTAAAACATATTCAGGCTGGAACCTGGCTCATTTCTCTTTTTTTTTTTTTTTTTTCATAACATGGATGTGAAAGATTTGTTCAGAGCTCTTTCTATCTATTTCTATTGTTTTTTTTTCCCTTGTAGGAGTAACTCCCTTTTTCTGCACAAATACCTTCAGCTTTCATGCTCTGACCTTCCCTTACTTGATGGCTTTTAACAAGCAAAACATTTCATAGTTGTCAGTGAGCCCTTATTTTTGAGGCAAAACTTTTACTGTATTGAAGCCTCTTATTTGATTACTGTCTCTTTTAAAGTCTCTCATTTCAACATCCTTAAACGTTTTTGTAAATATTGCCTGTTGACATTTTGAAGAACTAAAGGTCTACTCATGAAATTTTTTGCATCTCTGTCTAAAAACATGAGAACTGCTTTGGCCATGGTTTGTTAGCAGGTAGCAAATGGTTTTGTTTATTTGGATGTTGTTGTTCTGTTTGTATCTTTCTTCATTGGTTTGTTTTTTGTTTTGTTATGGTATTTTTTATATTGTTAAGATAACATTAGTTGTTTCTATACTTTTCAGAAAAGATATTTCTGATCATGAATAATAACTATCTAATTACATATAGATAATTGTACGCTATTTACATGTCTATTTGTCTTGAGAGGAAAGTTTTTCAGTATCAGTATTATGTTGCTATCAAGTTTTCAGTAAAATGTATCTATAATATTGTCAATTTAGTATATTATTATTTATAAAGGACATGATACCACTGTAATGTAGTATAGTTAATACTCATTGGCCTGATTTTGGTAACTCTTTATATATGTGAACACTTTCAAACATGCAAATAGATCAAGTGTTCTAGCAGAAATGTTTCTGCCCATGTTGCATATAAAAAGGAGACATTTTCTGGTTTTAGTACTAGGTATCTTAGATATGTTTAAAATATTAACATATTTACAAGGGTTTCTCATTTCATAGAATCATTTGAGATGGAAGGAACACTTAAAACCAATCTAGTGTTGTTTACCCTGCAATGAATAGAGACACCTACAGCTATATCTGTCTGTCCTACTCAGCCTGACCTTGAGTGCCTCCAGGGGCAGTTTCCACCACCTCTCTGGGCAACCTATTCCAATAGCTCTTCCCCGTTATCATAAAAACCTTCATCCTTATATGTTTTTTAAATCTTCCTTTTCTAGTTTGAAACCACATTCCCTTGTCTCTTCCATCTCTAAATAGGCACCAGAGATATATTTCGTATACATCCTGTGTTTACTTGAAACATTCAATTACTCTAACAAAAAACCTTGGCATCCTGATTTTTTTCTTCTTTTCTTTTATCTCTTAATTGCAAAGGCAAAGCTGTATGTCTAGAGAAAGAGCATTACAACTCCTAAAGCATTAATATATTTTCAGTGAAAATTAAATTGTTTTGGCAAAAGGAATTGAACAGGCCAAAACCTCTCTCTCATCTTTTAAAACTGCATCATATGAAATAGTAGCAACTTAACATTATTGGCAGCACTATTCTTAAAACCACAATTTTAACTCCTTGGCTGGAGTTTTAATTTACTTGTAAATCCTTTTATTCTTATTTTTTTCCAGAATGTGTAGTAGTTTCTTAGTAGCATAATATGGAAATGTTCCTCCCATTAGTTCCTATGCTGGTATTGAAAAATGTATACCTGAAAGTTTCCTAGCTGTCCTATATGCAGAACAAATCATGCATTACCAGTAGGGTGGGAAAGACTTCCTCCTTTATTGTGAATTTCAGAGGGTATTAATAGGACGCATTCATAAAATTAAAGCCTTTTTTGTGCATGCCATGCACTTCAGAGTTTTTAAGATGCGTTTCTAAAGAAAAAGTCCTCTGAGTTTAAGAGGACTGTAGTGTAGATGTAGTGTCCCAAGCACATTATTTTCTTTTTTTTTTTTCTTCTACTCAGTCTACAGGGAAAAATTGTTGGAAAGTAGAAATGGCAACTAAATATCACTAGTATTCAAATAGATTGTATTTGTTAACATTATTTATTCAGTTAATCTACAGAGTTGCTTTGCAAGCAATTTAAATCATTCCAAACAGATACCATTTTCACTCCACAGAAGAAAGGCTTTCTATTACTTTTCTTAAGAGCAAGCTAACTGATGCAGGGAATATCTTAGATATATGTTAGATTTCAACTCTCTCATGTCCTTCAGATCTACTGGATCTGATAGGTGGCCCATGGATTTACCTTTTCTTAAAGGGTTTTATACTATTCATGTTCTGGAAGTTATTCTAGAAGGATGTGATTTAATTTGAATGTATCTCTACATATATCACACAGAAGAGCGGCTGGCAGGCTGCATGGAGAAATCTTGGAGTGTTAGTTGTCAGCAATCTGAACATGAGCCAGCAACATTGGTGGCCAAGAAGGCCAACGGCAACCTGGCTTGTGTCAGAAACAGTGCAGCCAGCAGGCAGGAGATCATGCCTCTGTATTTGGCAGCAGCGAGGATGCATCTTGAGTACTGTGTTCTCTTTTGGGCCCCTCACTACACGAAAGACACTGAGGCCCAGGAGTGTGCCCAGAGAAGGGGCAAGGTGGAGAACAATTCTTACGAGAAACAGCTGAGGGAACTGGGATTGTTTATTCAGAAAAAGAGCAAGCTAAGGGGAGACAGTATTTCTCTTTACAGCTACCTGAAAAGGCACTGTAGTGAGGTGGGGGTTGGATTCTTTTCCAGGTAACAGTGACAGGACAAGAGGTAACGTCCTTAAGTTTCACCAGGAAAGGTTCAAGTTGGATATTAGGAAAAATTTCTTTCCTGAAAGCATGGTGAGGCACTGGACCAGTCTGCCCAAGAAGGTGGTGGAGTCACCATCCCTGGAAGTTTTCACAGAAAGGGTATATTTATCACTGAGGGACATGATTTAAAGTGATGACAGGCATGAGATGATGATTGGACTAGACAATCTTAGTGGTCTTTTCCAACCTTTAATGATTCTATGATTCTATGAATATATATGAGCAAACCAAGATTATAAATTATATGGTAGAAAAGACAATCTTTTTTAAGATAGGATTCTACAATATTTAGGGAAAAAATGTATATTGAATAAGTATGAACTCTTTTTTCTTTTGACTAATGTACAATGTTTCGGTTCATGTATAATTCACAGCTTACGGTTTGTTTGCTACTCTTCAGTGGAAAATTCAATAAAAACTTAATTAAAGATAGAAGATGTAGTACCATAAAGCTGAAGTAGAAGTGCAATCTCACAAACTCGTATTTTTAAACTTGTATTTTTATAATTTATAATTCAGGCAAGTAGAGGAAACATTTAAAATACTTTTTAAAATGAAATTTTATGTTACATAAAGAGCAGATACTTCATTACTTCTACAACTGACAATAGTGAATATGAGGAGAAACAAGATAAGATAACATAAAAGATTTTAAAAGAGTAAAAGTGGAGCTATCTGCAAAAGAGAGAAAAAAAGAATTATCATTTAAAAGAGCAATTGCATAAATTATTCTAATAATGTTCCTATAAAAGCCATCAGAGTAGTATCAGTAATATGCACATTTTATGAAGCAGGTGCTATTGAAATGATACTATGAATTGAACAGAAAGACTCAAATCATTTTCCAAGTGATTAAAGTATTGCAATTTATTATACTTTTAATGTAATATTTTCATGGGATATGAATAAGTTTTACAACATGTAAAATAGCAATTTTACTCCTCACAATCAATACCAACTTAAACTGTAATAGCCTATTCTAAGATTTATTCTCTTATTTTGCATCTCATGTATAGATATAGGTGTCTATGATGAGAAAAATGAAACTGACTTGTTTTAAAAGATTTTAAGAGATTCTACTGGGGAGAGAGTGCTGTTCCAATATGGTTGTTTTTTTTTTTTTTTAATATTTCCACAAAAGGTCTCCTTTTAGCTTTTTTTCCTTAGTTCCAATGAAGTTAACATCAAAATTAAAACTGGCTAATGGAAAGCTCTACGTACTTATACACCTACAGCATTTTTGTGCCCTCAGTACTACAAAATATAATATACAAATATATGTATATAGTATAATACATATATATTCAGGTGGTACATTGATTCTAGATTGCAAAAGATTTGCTGATATTCCAGAGATTAAATTTAGCTAGAGACAGACAGACATCTATCCAAACATACAATCCACAGAATAAATCATCACCAAACATTTTCAAGGGGACTACCTGTTCTTGAGGACAACTCCTTCTACTGTGGTCTATTTCTTAAGTAGCACAAGGAATACTCAGATAAATATGTGCCTCAGACTCTTCTAGAAATAGTCTCTGGTTTTGTCAGCTTAGATATATGTCTTCTTTTTGCCTACTTGAAAGTGAATTTGTCTTGTGACTTTTGAAGTAACCACTTTACACTTAATGTAGTAGACAAGTCTGTTTCTACAACCTGTACAACCACCGTAGACTATAAGGGGGTAGTAGCCGAACCAGCTCACAAACCCCTGACAATCCCCCAGGGATATTCAGTTAAAGCACTCAAGGAAGTATTCAGTCTCTTCAGCCTAGTATCTGTCTCAGCCATCTAACTGCCTGTACTCATTCCACAGTCATAGAAGAGGAATAAGCAGTGTAACAGTCCAGTTAGGCTGTTGCTCCTGATCATACTCTCTTATGTACTATAGAGAGTAGTCTCCCAACAGAGGCATAAAGTTCCATAGAAAAATAACATTTCAACTTTGTAAACTTCTTAAACAATTATTCTCAGCAGCTTTCACCTAGCTAGATTCTACCTTTATAATACAAAGTCACCACACTGCTGTTTTCATGTTGGAAATATTCTTATTTTGGTAAACTACTTTGTTTTTTTGACAGCTAACAAAGCTCTCAGATTCTCTTGATCATAAGTATTTATTTGATCATCCCTGATTTTGCAACTGAGCATAAAACATCACATTTCAGAAATAGAAGACTAAGTAGTGAAGAGTACAATGCAATTCCGGTATACTTTCTTCTTTTATGTGATATTTTAAGGATTCTTCCCTTAAGAAAATATTTTTAAAAATCTGATTAACTTTGCACTTTGCATTACTGACGATACAGATTTAAAAAATAATAATCTCTGTTCTAGCAAATAGAATTAAAAAAAAAAAATCACTTGACATAACGCATAGAAAATATAACTTAGCTGTTATATTGATCTTTTGAAATCAGAACTCAAAGTATTTTTTAGGAAAGGGGAGGCTCAAATCTTGTATAGAATACAGAAGTTGAGCTATACAAGTTGAAAACCTCTAAGAAAAAGGATTTGTAAATAACGCTGTAAAAGCTATAGCAATTCCCTATTCAGTGAATTAATGTCTACATCTTCCTTTGATTTGCACTACCTTCTTTATAACAAACAGATGTAGAAGAAATGCATACCAACCACAAACTATGTTTCTTCCTTTGCTAATGCTTGTCTTCTCTATTTCTTTGCTCCTGTTGATAATGCATAATCAGAGAGAATAAACCACAAGAGCGGCTCAAGATTTTCATAAAATTTTGCAGTAGAAGGAAGGAGGGAAGGAGGGAGGCAAGGGGGGATGGAGGGAGGAAGGGAGGAACTAAAAAAATTACAAAAATGAAGGAGAAATTGTAATGCATATGTTTTTGTTGTACAAATTCCAATCTGTCTACTTTTATGACTTGTCCCATTGGAGCTGTGGATTCACAAATGAAATGTCAGTATTCTCTCACAAAACTTTGCATGAATTTAATATACACCCATTACACTTTAAGCCTTCAGTAAAACCTGAATGTTCTCTGTGCTTTTTAATGGCACTGGTTGCAACTCAGATACTCATAAATTTGATAAGGTGTAAAGGATAAACTGCAGACAACTCTGTTCTTTCTAACTTAAAAGCATCTGCACAGGACCTTTGTAGGGGGTGAAGTGAATTTTCAGGACAAACCAGGCAAGAGAATTACAATACTGAAATCAGCTCCATCTCTAGTTGTCCTATAAACCATGAACAAGTTAAGTGCGAATTCACTGGATGAAGAGTACAGCATGTCATCCATTCTTTTTCTTGATGTAATAGTGCTTTCTCTCAAAGAGAATAGGAATATAAACTGGGGACTCTTTTCCCAGTTGCTTTTAATTCATATAATGTTTTTCCACCTCTCCTATAAAGATGGAATGGCTTTGATCAAGATACTGAAAAGAAAATAGCATAAAACAAATAACCATTTCTGATAAGTAATTTAGCAATGGGAGTCATCAAACAGGAAGAATAGCACAGCACTTAAGCAGAACAGAAATTGTAAAGTCCAGGTAGCAGCTTTTACAAGCAAATATACAGTTGAGAGTATATACTAAATTGGAATATGTATGTGTGTATCTGTGTTCAATAGTGTTTGTTTTGTGTTTATCAGGTGATAAGACGCTGGGATGTCAAAAGAAAGGAAATTGTTAAGATTACTAAATACTATGATATTAGGCATTGCCCTATGGTGAGTGTTTGTACTGAAGGTTACAAATATATTATCATGATAATTTTCTTCACAAAATTCTCAGGCACCCTTGCAATATAAAAGGATTTATATCTAATAAATACAGAATAAAAATGCAAAGGATCCATATATGCTAGTGATATGTCACTGTGTTTGTATCTTGAAAATACACCAGTATTAATCTAATTGATCTTAATCTTAATGAGAAAAACTGTAAAAAATAAACAGAAGAATCAATGAATTTTTGAATTATTTTCTTAGAAAGTGAGGCACTTAAAATCCCTAAATAGCTACAGAAATTAAAGTTTTCATTAAGTATAGACTGCAGTGGTAAACAGGAACATCAGCACCTTGTCTAAAAAAAAAAAAAAAAAAAAAAAAAAAAAAAAAAAAAAAAAAAAAAAAAAACACATTTAAGTGAATTCCTGAAGGATAAGTAAAAAGAAACCATTTACCTGACTAACTAATTTCCTTATTTTACATACAAAATGCTCATAGGTAGTTTTTTATTTCCTTTAATATACTGATTACATGAGTAGAGTATCTAAGTAATTTTCATAATGTGCTATGGGATTATCACAAGGGTAAGAATTAAATGAAGACTACTGTACTACAAGATAAGTCATATTTTTGACTTTCTGATGAAGGAAATCTAGAAATTCTCCTCAAAATCCTTATTTTGCCTCACACATTTGTGTACAGATAAAATGCATCAGTGAAATATCTATTGAGAGCAAACATCAATGTTCTCTGACTGAAAATATTCAATAAAGCCAGAATATAGAAACTATATTTTTCATTGTATATTCAACACCAGTTTCAAGTTGCTGTTTTCCACTCTATCCTTGTGAGCTTATCCATATCAGTCCCTATGCTAATAAAGTGAGTTGTTAAGCTTCAGTTCTTTTAAAGAAGGGTTTTAGTGGAAGTTTGACTGTAGGATCTACCTTGCTGTCTTTTCATCCTTATTAAAGGGAAGTTAATTCTTTGGTATTTTTTATAAGTCTACATTTTTTTCCCTATATTATTGGTTGTCTTTTTGTTCAAAGGCCTATATCCTCTGCATTTTACTGTTTCTGGGAAATAATTGCCATAATGTCTTAAAATTATTACACAGAATACAGTAAGTTCTATAAAGGTTTAAAAAATTATCCACCTAAGCAGGTCGGATCAACTGGTCTCATATTAGTATTTCTGGAAGAAGTAGATGTTCAAAATTCAAGCAGTCATAACTGAGGTTTTGTGTAACGGGAAGAATAAAGATCAAAGTAGAGTGCTTGAAATTATTTCCTTTCAGCTGCAAGATTAACTATTAACATTTATTTCAAAGTACCTCTTTAAAGTTCTATGGCATTATAGGAATACATGTCTTCACTATTTGCTCTCAGAAAGAAGTTAAACGCAGAAGTGCTGAAAAGCTGTCAGTTTCCAAGGATCACTAGGGCATCCAGGAAACAACTAAAAACAGATAAACATTTTAGTTTTATCTAACAAAAAAAAAAAAAAAAAAAAAAAAAAAAAAAAGGAGAAATTGGAGTCATTGTGACAGTAAGGACTTTGGAACAGTCAATTACCTAAGGAAAATAATTTCGGTTTTGTCACCCATACATTCTTTTATATTTGTATTTAATTAAAGAGAGGTTGAATATTTCCAATCTAAATTAACAGGTTATATGTTTGGCATCAAATCAAACAAAAGGCTGAAAATATCAACACCAAATGTGCTATTACATTTTACTGAGATGCTCTGGAGTCATGACTATTGACATATGGCCACTGTGTTATTGCTGGAAACTATCCAGTGTAAGAAAGCGTTGCATATTGAGAGCATTTATACTGCTTTTTTTTTTTTTTTGTGAATGCCAAAATCACTGTTGAATATGAAGAATTTTTATCAGTAACTAACAGATGATGACATTGGTTAAAATGGTTAAAGTGTTTGCTGGGCATTTTGTGTTATCCATGGGTGTTCAGACTAGAGGCTTTTGTACTCAGTACATCTCTGCTCTTTGATAAATGATACATTTTTCTAGGAATTTTTTTTAAGTTGTTGAAGTTTAACATCCAGCTTGGAGGAAAATGTTCGCAAAAAGAAAATATACTTCAAGATATATTTCACATTTGGGAAATGTGAACTACACTGTTCTGCTGTTAGCCTCTTTGTATCTCTGCCTCTCTTACACACCTGATTCATTTACATTCACAACATGAGAAAAAAGCTAAGAATATGAGTCCAGCAGTGAAAAAGTAATATTCTAATAAAGTACTAACATATTTCCAATGAAACAATGAAGAGAATCGTAATGACATCTGTATGAATTGAGCTGGAATCCACAGTAATTACAAATTAATTCTACAGGAAGACTGAGAGACTCTACTTAATTGAGAAAGTTACACAAACAGGAAGTGTGCTTTCACATGAGAGGAGAATACTTCATGTACTGGAACTTCCCAAGAAAGAAATACAAATCCTACTAAGATATCTAAGTTATTCTTTTGGAAATTGATTTTGACCTGTTATTTTTAGGTGCAATTTATGACTTACATAGCCTTCATTACTTTAAGACTCAACATTTTTTTAAATAATAAATTGCTTATTTATATAAAATAAAATATATATACTTATATAAGTTTTATTAATCTGTGCATATAACTGTGCCTTACATATATGCTTGTGTAAGAAAGCAAACGCACCACCATGTAAGCAGTGGTAGACTCAGTAACATAACCAGTGAGACATACAGTAGGATTCTTTTACTTCATACAATTTTAATTTACTGACTTACGGCTATTAAAAAGACCTGCTAGTTTATATATATTATAGATATATTTAAATACAGTATATGTATACTCTCTATATATGTATATATTCATATACTCTCTAACAAATATAGAAACATTTTTACAGTATATATACATTTATAGAGAGAAAAAATATATTAAATATGTACTATATAGTATAGATCCCTGAGTAAAAAAGTATACGTTCACCAAAACAGGTGTGACCTAGTGAAGTTTCAATAGTTCTCTAAGTTATTCATTATTATATTATTCATAGAATAATAGAACTTCAATTTCCATGGAATCATAGCATCATAGAACTTATTTCCACTGAAATTAATACAGATCCAAAGAGCACAAGACCTTCTTTGAAAGAACAAATTTCTCAGCTACAAAACACAGTTTTACAACACAACTGAACTACCACTAGCTATTTTCACTGATGAACAAGAGTCTGCATCCTGCACCAATAAAAATATGCACCAGCTGAAGTGACCCACTGTCACTGTTACTACTGCTGAAACACACCACCCATCACCTCACTGTGCTCACATCCACACTTTGTCTCCATAAACGTTCAGCAAGCATTGATGAATATCAATGCATGCATTTTTTTCTGCATGGAGGAATTCAATGATACCATTGCTTCATCCGCACTTCCATGTCAGATTCTATTTTGTCAGACTAGCCCTCTGCTGCCATCTATTCCATGGCAACAAAATACAATAGAATATTGGTGGGAAGGTTCACCCTCAACTGCCACACCACCAGCATCCATCTTGTGGGACAACACAATAAAATAGGAGTCATACTTTCAGAACAGACCTCATAGTAAAACTCTCATTCTGCTGCTTCCAGAGTTTAGATGCTTAATTCAAATCCCTTTTGAAATGACTGAGCAATCTGCACATTCAATACCATTTTTGACAGGTGTTACCACAGTTTCTATTCATATTTTATTCTTAGAGCTAATTTCACAGTGGTCAAGCTGCCCAGATGCAACTTTTAATAACTAATGCTGGCTATTGTCAAAGCAGTCTTGAGCCTTCCACACAGCTTGAATTTATGAATTTCAAGTTGTTATTGTAGGGCAAATAACCCCCAAGAATAGCACCCAAAAGAAATAGTGCCAAAGATGGTATATTTTAGATAGGCTTAAGTAGATGGCATACAGATAGCTAATAAGGAAAGAGTGGCTCACCTTTGAAGATGGTCAAGGCTCACAGATAACTCCACTAGGGAGGGATCTCCAACCAGAGATCCTTCCCTGGTGGTGGTCAGCCCTTAAATGGGGTCTTGGGAGAGGTGGAGTCAAACTCCACCCCTTCCAATCACACTCACTTGTGCCCCTGCAGCTGACTCAGTGCTCGCCTCAGGTGATCAATCAGTGGTTTAGGCCGTGATTCAACAGTTCCCATACAGTTATATAGAGAGCTGAGGAGAAACATGAGGGAATAGGATTTAACAGGCTCAGGGTATATACTGTATATTTGTAACACTGTAACATGGAAGCAGAATAACTGCACTCCCAACACATCTGTGTCAGAGTTCAAGGGGAGGGCATGAGTCTCTATCAAGGTAGATTCTGTCTGAGTATTAGGAAAAGGTTCTTCACTGAGAAAGCGGTCAGGCAATTCAACAGGCTTTCCGGGGCAATTGTCATGACATCGAGCCTGTCAGAGATCAAGAAGTATTTGAACAGTGCTCTCAGAAACATGGTTTGAATTTTGAGAGATTTTTGAAACCAGGAGTTGGATTTGTTGATTCCTGTGGTACTTATCCAGCTCAGGATGTTCCACGATTTTATTATTCTATATAGTACTGCTACATACAGTTTCTACAAGTCCTTATTTTTATATCAGGATACAAGAGAAATATCTTGGTACCCCATCCGTAAAATTGTTATAATTAAAACTATGTTTTTCTACAGATTTTCTCATAACTCTCACTGATGAAAGACAGTGCACTAAAAGAAATAGCAATAATTAAAAAAAATGCCATTGAACTACTTGAAATTGTCTCTTTCCAACAATCTTTTAAAATGCCTGGCTTAGCAAATGAGATCTCAGGAAAAAAAAAAAAAACAAAAAAAAAAAACATTTTGTAAGTCTGGAATTCACTTATATTTTAATGGAAAAAATATAATAAAATAAAAAAGAATACTTTTAGTCATGACAGACAAGCCAATTTGTAAAGTGAAATTTTCCCACCAAAAGTTTCTAAAAGTGAAGTACTTAACCTAACGTAATATTACTATGGAAATCTTTTTTTACTTTATATTCTGTGGAAGTTATTATTAAAAACAAAAAACAAAACAAAACAAAAAAGTTCTGCTAAATAATTTTCTTTCCTAAAGATTTGTATTGCTCATCAAATTATGCATTGTTCCAAATCTTATTTTCATTCTTATTGTTTTCCTGAATGGCTTTTGGGTATTGTTTTGGGACTGTTCTTTTACACTGACAGAAATTCTTGAAACAAAATTGTTTTTGAATGCTTTGCCAGAAGATGTTCATTTAAGGAGAACAATGGCTTGGATAGTTTCCTGTATTGACTGATTGACAATAATGCTGAAGAAAGGTTTTGCTTCTGAGCTTATTGTCTCACAGTCAAAATGCTTGCGAGATTCAATAAATCTGCAATTACACTTAACTGTCACTTGAATCTGTTTTCTGATCTATAGAAAAAAATCAGGAAAGAAAGCTTTTAAGCTGAATCTCTGTCAAACTAATACACAGACCATTATTTCTAAAGTTACTTTCCTAAACTTTGTATTTCAAATAATTTGCATGCCATCAGCAATTACAGTTTGTTCTGCTTTCTAAGGTTACTCTTCATTCCACTTGCATGTTTGTATGTGATTAGGGAGAAACAATGTCTGTTATATATCTCTCAGAGAAAAGCACTCTTTCATATAGTTCTAGTGAGACAAATGTCCGTACATCTGCTTTCCAATGAGAGCTAAGTGAAGGAAATCTAGAGAATAGTTCAAAGCCAGTTGTGTTTATGATAATTTACCTACTGCCTGCTTTGGAGGAGACCTGGAGGTGCTGGGTCAGGTATTCAGCACTCCATTGTAGTATAAATCCAGTTGAGCTGAGGATGTAATTTAGTTTCTTGAGTCTTTGTAAAAGCTCACCATGCTACTTAAATGGTAAATTGTTTCAATGTAAAATATTTCCCTGTAACTTCTAGCTAGATCCTTTGGAATTCTTGCCTGAAATGCATACAGCAGAGATGTGTAGCTACACTCCTCTTGTAAGCAAACCAACATTCAACATAAAAGAGGTTCAGAATAAACAAAAAAATTGAGTTTAAGGACCTTTTCACTCTGTCATACAGAAATATCATGTGTTTTCATCCAGAAAACACAGACAAACTGGCCTTCTATTGGTTCCACCTCACTGAAAATCAGGGAGCACTATAGTCCCAGGGATTGCATAGATTCCTTACACGGGATCTACTGGATTCCCTTAAAGACATTTCTCTTGTAAAGACTGAGACATAAGAAGCCACAGAAATCCATACAAAGTTTTCCAAATTCTCAACAAGTAAAAAGAGTATTAAGAGTCATCCTCCAAGTGATCCCCTCTCTCTTAGCCTAATGAGTCTTCCACTTCACCAATCCCTTCCCTAGTTCACAAGCATCAGTTTTTGCGATCAATTTTTACAAGATGATTTGGGACTCTGAAGAATAATATCTGGGCAAGCTCCTTGTTGAAGAATGTACCGCCTGTTGGTTGTCAGTTTCTGGTTCTCAAAATTCTGATAGACAAATGCATAAAATCCATAAAATAACATATCCAATCTTAATTTGAGAGACATAAGAATCAACTTTTTCACAGTATTTCTTTGTTTCTATTTAATAATGTCTAGTCCTTGGTCTGAGTTCAATAAGTAGAACAAATTGGAATTTTTGCAAGTACTTAGACCAGGAGGACCTCTAAATTGTGCAGATTTAAATATTCCAGATGTGTTTCAGGTTTTTTTTTCCCCATCTCCACTGTATGTTGCTTAGAAAGCTTCTAGTTTTGGGGTAACCCTTTAATCATTTTCTGTTTATTCAGTAGTATAGTAATGTGATATAAATGAATTATTTCTTTACTTTGCTATTTGTCTGTTTGTCTGTAACTCAAAGAACAGTGTTTTCTTCAAGGACAAAAACGCTGCAGTTAATTTCAGCATATCTGTGCATCAATCTGACTGAAGACTGAAGGCAAAGACTGAAATCTGATAAAAGAAATATAAACAGAGAGAGACTGCTTGGCAGACAATTTGACTTTAATTTAAACAATTAGCTCTTACTCTACTTGTTGTTTGTTTGTTCATCTGTTTCCACTTCCCCCCCCCCCCCCCCCCCTCCCCCCAAAGAAAATTAAGAGCTGGGAAAAAAAATAGACTAAATTGTTCTATTTCTTTGTTCCTACATATTAATGAGCAACATGTTCTGATTATTACTGTATATTTTTTCTGATTCAATCCAGTTTTTCCTCAGATTGCATTTTAAACCTGTTATTCTGCCTCCACCTCTACCTATTCTGTTATACCTAAGAAAAAACATCTATGACCACAATTTGTCTATGTCAGAGACTGATAGCTGGAAAAGAAAGAAGCTGTCTAACTCTGGGAAATCTAATTAGAGTCAGAAAAACTTTCATACCTCAAATTGTATTGAGAAGTCAAAATATAAAGGTATAAAACTATACAATATAAATAAATTCAGCATATCTTGTTTAACTTTGACGAGTTATTTCTTCCATATTTCCATAATCCAAGTGAAATTATCAGCTGTAATCAGGTAATGTCATTATAAACACTCAAATGAACAAATGAACTCATTCATAAAAGATGAAGTCAGACCACTAGCATTTTGTGGTTTTTATTTTTATCTGCATACTTTCTTAAAAGCAATTACATATGGCTGTCTTTTTTAATCTGAAACCACACCAGTCATCTGCTAATTGTGTATCACCTGTACTGGAATCTGGAATAGAAAACCAGTGTACTATTATAATAGATTGGCTAATACCTCAACTAGATAATAATATCCCAATTTAAACTTTCTCTGTCAAGTTGTTTTTTCAAGTTTTTTTTTTTTTCTGTTGTTTTTCTGTTTGTTAGTTTGTTTCTGCTCTCATTTAGCAAAATGTTAACCAGAGACCTGCATTTGGGATTTCGACCATACATATGTCTATTTGTTTCACTGAATGTGTAGCAGCTTTTTGCAGAATTGCAAAATGGAGAACTGAAACAGCGTTTTACTCGATTGAGTCCTGGGGAAAAAAATAAAAATAAAATGCTCAGACACTGTTACTTTCTAGATAGGTATAGACCTATCTGCAAAGTGCAAATACACTAGATGCTACAGAGAAAAGTTTGTAAGCAGTTCACATGCTAAGAAGTAAGTAAAAAGTATATAATGATTAAAACACTCTATATGAACTTATCATTCATAATTACATCAAATACAGAAGGCAATTGTTGTGCCAAACTATTTTACTCTTTTTTTGCTCACTGAATGCCTTTCTTTATTCTGAGAAACGTACTAAGAATTGCACAGCATTCAGTTTGCTCTGGTTGAAATGCAAGTATAGAAAAGAATTTCATAAAAAGCTGTGACTTAACCAGAAGTATGAAGTCATTTTAAAATTGCTAGCACAATTATTCCACTCCAGGAGTTAAAGCTGTCTTTTTCAAAAGATCTAGGTAAGATATCTAAGATAAACTAGTAAAGACAAGAGATATAAATATTGTGTCAGTATTAAGCATTCTAATGTTATGCTTTAAAGAAGAGGATTTATTTAAAAAAAAAAAAGTGTTTTTATTTAAAAAAATATCGTAGTACTTTATACATTAAGGGAACTAGGCAGTATCATATTTAAACTTTAACAACCTCATCAGTTATATTTTACCCTACTATGAATAATTTACTACAGTCTGGTCATCGTTTCAAACATTTCATTCTGTTCAGCTAATTTTGTAGGAATTCCCTTGTAAGCACTCATGAGTTCTAACTTCTAAATGAACCAGATGAGCTACTAACCTATCATTTTTGATCATAACAATTAAAGGGAATTTGAAGTGAGCTCTAGTTTGTGATAACAAATTCAGGAATCTTACACATAGCTGAGATAATGACCAGGTGTTGTTCCTGATTGACAATCATTACTTTGCCAATGCTGATGTCATTATATAATTCAAATGGGAATTTGCACGTTAGAATTTTTGTTAGATACATTCAGAAATTGGCATGACGCACTGGGGTAAAAATCATTTAATAAAGTTAAAATTACCTCAAAAGATTAAAGTTGAGTATATGGTGCTTCCTCACAGTCTACTGAGGTTGCCATAAGATAGCAGTAAATTTGCTCTGAAATATTACAATCTTGAATATCTCCAGAGAAGGAGACTCCACCACCTCTCTGGGAAACCTGTGCTCTGTCACCCTTACGGTAAAAAAATTTCCACAAACATTTGTGCAGAACTTCCTGTGCTTCAATTTGTGACCATTTCCCCTTGTCCTATCACCACACATTGCTGAGAAGAGTCCAGCCTCGTCTCTTTGTCCCCCATACCTTAGATATTTATAAATGTAAAGAGAACTTAATGAATGGTAGATATTCTCATCTAGAATATGACTGTTACTGAGCAAAAATTTAATTAACAAATGCTGTTTGGTGAGTTGTTGGTCCAGCTGTGGTTTATTTTGGTTGAATGGTAAATTGAGTCTTTCTGGCTTAATGTTAGAAGGGGGACATTTATAATATAAAAGACAAAAAGTCATACTAAATGTGAGATAGAAAAAGAATTAAGAAGTGAGAGAAAGGGAAAACTTTAAATGTCGGATTTTCAGGGTGCAATACTGCTGTAATGGAGCTCTTGACAAATGGTACAGTTGCATTTTCCATTGGTTTCTGACTATTGTTTACTTTCTTAAAACTGTTTTATTGAAAAGGAAAGCCACATTACCAAATAATTTATTTAAAACAAATTCTAAGGGAATCTTTTCATTATCTGTTTAGAATTGTTGGGATCAGCTTCCACAAAGCAAATGAGCAAAGGCTGTGCTACATTTAGTAGAGGTCACAGATTTCATTATTTGGCAACTACAGTAATTTAGAAAGGCAGATGACTGAAGCTTCATTTTACTTTTTAAACATTTCACTTTATCTGTTAAAGACAAAGAAGAAGTACTTTTCTCTTCCACATCACTTACCTCAATGATCACTTAAGCATAAAATTAGAGAAAAGAGAAGAAAATCAAGGATGCTGTCAAATCCTAAGCACTATGCTAATGAAATCACTACCTTCTGCATATGGTTTTTGTTGTTGTTGTTTTTTCATAAAATTGTCTCCAAGTCTTAAAATAGATTTTCCAAGAGTTCTGAGATTATTCTTGCATTAAATCATTGCCTGGTTAATTGTATTCTATTCATGATAGCATTCCATTGATGCCCTATTTTCTTTTTATCAAGTAAAAGGTCACATGTGAAACCTTCTATTAAGCAAATAGCAAGGAAATTGAAAGCAGTAATAATAGTCTTTTGCCAGCATACACAAGGTTGATGTTGAAACAAAGGTGAAAGTATACATTTACAACTAATCCTTGTAAAAATATTGCAGTAGCTGAAGAAAATATTATATGATATAATCTTTATTCATACCTAAAAAGAAATAGAACTGCATTAATATAAAAAGAAAACTATATATAAATATCACAGGAAACAAACAAACAAACAAACCGTAATACTGCTGTCTACCATATCTATACAATGGCAATTTCTGACAAATTACCTTAGAAACAGGCTCATTTATAAATAATCCACTTAAAATTGTCTTGAACGCTACTCAGGAAATTTGGTATGAAGCAGGAATATATATTAATGACTTTTATGAACAGAGTGGATATTTATTCATTTCTTAACTATTCATCCTCAAGACTTAACTGTTGTTGTAATGAATACACTACACATTCTTGAAAATCGTAAAAATAGTGGACGCTGAGGAGGAGAACAGCATGTTACACAGTACATCTGTCAGGTACAGTGTTAGTGATGGAGTGGGATTTAATATAGCTGTATATATATATTTCTGGTTCCCTAGCATTTCTGAAAAGTCAAACGAAAAATAATCTTTTGCAGATAATCTCAAAATTTTATTATAAAATTTGGAAAATTGAGAATTGAGGAAAAAAATAACACCAAAAATGCTTACCTCAAACGAAGTTTGTTTGTTTATTATCCTTGGTGTCGTTTCCAACTGGAGCGAAACTTTTCAAAGCTGTACTTGTATTTCTTAGCTTAGAAAGTGAAGCACACCAATTGAAAGTGCCAAACTAAAAAGTTTGACTTTTCCTGCTTTGAATTTTTCTACAGTACCAATAATTCCATGACTTAAAATTAATTCAGGAAATATATTATTGGCACAAAAATTGGGTTTGTGTATTTTATATGAAAAATGACAACCAAGGTATTTTGGACAGTTCTCTGAAAACTCATTCTGTTGTGTATCTCATGTTATTATCTGAACAAATAAAAATGTTGAATGTGTTTATAGCCATTATAACTCATTAAGGTAGGAATATGGTACTGGTATGTAAAAAGGTTCAGCCCAGGTTGTTCACTACTAATGGGAATTCACATACCTGAGTCAAATATCTAACAACTCTCTCCACTGAAAGGTAAGAATTACATGCCAAATAAATCTATATCTACAATATGCAGTGCACTGAAGAAAGAAGGAGGTTAGATAATAAATAATGAATGCTGAAAATACGAAAGCAACAGCAAAACACCACAACTATCTTAATCACGGTTAATTCTTACTCTGTAATTCTATGTGAATCCTATTCATGTTCACCATCATTAGGAAAAAAAAAAAAAGTTAATAAGACTTTCTTAAGTCCTGGGGTTAAGATCCTATTTGCCAAGGAAAATATCTAGCCAGAGGTCTCACTGAATAAATGCTCCCGTTCAGCCAGCAGAAGCTGTGAGACAGAAAGTCACTCAAGCTTCAAAGTAAAATGATGAAAACCTGGATACCTGTCTTTGTCCCTAAATCTCTTTCTGTTATTTCTTACAGCCAATGTAAAGGAGGTAAATAGCTCAGTGAGCCGAGACTGCTTCTTGAAGTTCATGCATATTCTTTCATACCTGTTTACATGAATTTATGGGACTTAGGAACCTGATCTGAACAATTCACTTGGAGCTACTCAAGACCTATGGAGAATTGCTGTCCTTACTATGCTCACTCAGGTATCTCTTCTCTGCCAGAATTAAAAAAAAAAAAAAAAAAAAAAAAAAAAAAAGTTAGGAAATATTTGTGACCATGTTTATTATATGCAGTGTTTGTTTAAAGAACATCATAGCTTCTACTCCAAATACCATTGTATGCAGGTTTTAATTCTAATATGCATTGCTCAGGAAGATTGATACTTTTCCTGAAAATCTTTGGAACAATTGTCATTCTTCAGTACACCAAATAAACTGTGCAAGCATTGCCATGAAATAAAATGTTCATAAAGACACAAACATGCTAAACTTTACTTCAGAACTAAGTAAATGCGTGGGAAACTTTGCTCTTGAACATCAGAGCATGACTTAAGTCACATTAAGAGCAGCTATAATTCACCTATTCAAAGGTGGTTTCCCTCATGTCCAGAATTCTGCAGCGAATTCTTAACAGTAAGAATATTTTGATCTCATTTTATTCTACATTAAAAGTATAATGGCTTGAACCTAAGAAGGTGTTTTACCATGCAATAGGAAGTGATAACACCTAGTCCTCAAGATGCTCAAGATGTTTTCCTTCTTTTCACCTATTTCCCTGCTAGATCCAGTTCAGAGAATAATGATGTTGGCAGCACTGACTGCCCCTGCTTATTGAGTTTAATATCTGGGCAACACTTGAACAGTTATTAAAGCTATAATCCAATACTCCTGACCATACTAATTTTAACAATTCTTACCCTGCTTTTTTTTTTTTTTTTTTTTTTAATACATTTTGATGAACATCAAAGGAGCAGAAGTAATCAAGCAGATAAAAAGGAGTTATAACCTGAATTCATAGATTTTTCCTGTGACTTTAAAATCTAACAGGGAAGCATGATTACTTTTCCAGATACATATAGTAGAGTGCATGGTGTACATTAATAAACATTGTTAACTAATACAATAAACAGATTACGATGAACTATTTTGCAGTCTGTTGCAGGAATGACTGCTGGAACAGACTTGATTATAAAGGATAAATTTGTGTTTCCGTTATGGCCCAGTTATTAGTTTATCAGTGGGTCCACTTGTATTACTTTTAGGCTTACTGACATCTGAAATTAGAGAATCAAGTGAGTGAAAGCATGAGAACAGCAAGATGAGCACGGAGAATGTTAAGAAACAGAAATGTGATGGTAGGAAAAAAAAAAAAAAGATACATTCATGTCAGAACTTAAGAATCACTGGACATGAGTTTCCTAAGCTCTGTTGCACGTAATCACACAAAAAAGACTTTTTTATTATGAAGTTATTGAACACTAAACTTAGAAGATTTTGAAGTATTAAAGACTACTCTGTGTTGGCCTCTAGTAACCATAAAACCACTGATCACAGGATTTTCAGTTTTGTGGAGAGTGACATGCAGTTTAAGACTGCCAAAAAGAGACAAGAAAGGCTCAGAATATGTTAATAACAACCATTAACAGGCTTGCTCTTGTTCTGGCTATTGTGGCTGTAATTAGCAAGGAATATTAACACAAGTTTTTTTCAGTACTTCACCAGTTTCAATTAATACTCCCACCCACCCCACAGAAAATAAATACAGAATATTTGACAGCAAGCAGATCTTCCTCTTTAAGAAACTTGTCCAAGCCCCAGGAAAATGTATAATCATTTTCCTGGTCAAAAAATTACTGCCCACACACTTTTCCATGTAATAAGAAGTAATAGATCTTTTAACAGATCTATGGTAGCTTCTCCAAATTGATGTATGCTCTAATGAAAAAAACTTCACTTTGCAGTAGATGGCAGCAAAATTAGAACATGTCAAACTAAACACTACTATATAGAATCAGAGCTCATCTTCGACAGCTCACAGTTGAAAGGAGCAGAACCCAGAAGTTGGAAACTTGCTTCCTTATTGCTAACCTGCAAGTAATAATCTGTTTATATGCTATTCTGTCCAGACAAAACCATTCAAGCTAAGAGAGTCGTTTTGGTTTTACAGTATCAGCAGGTCTTCAGCACAAATCAGTAAAATTCTGCCTGGAAAAAAAAGCAGTTGAGAGAAGATGTAAGGTCTACAAAATTACAAGTACAAAAAATTAGATTTAGAGAAGTTAAGCATTAATCATCATCCTCACACTGCAGGAAGAAGACAATAAGGCAGCTCATTTATATATACACACGCACACAAAAAGAATATTTTCTTCTACACTATTTCATAGAAACTCATTGCCAAAAGAGGTTGTGGATTCTGACTTAGATGAGCTTAAATGACAGTAAGACTAACTCAGGAAAGAAGATTTGATTGAGAGCTCTTATAAAGCACTGTGTTCTAAAAGTGCACATTACTTACAGCAGGGTGTCAGAGTAATTATTGCTGTTTTTCTTCTCTTTTACTGGCCACTCAGACAGGCTTTATTGGCTAGACTATCTCATCATAAATGTTGTTTCCTAAGTTCTTAAGAGCTTTGAGCTTTGAAAATAAATGTACTTGTAAGTCAATTATTTTAAATATATGTCACCCTGGTCCCATTTACTTGTGAAGTTTTTGCGAAGAATTTATTGCAGAAAAAATGGATGGGATTTTAATAATATTTTTAAGGGAATACCTAAATTGAAATAATTTTAGGTCAGTTTGCTGGGACAAATGGAGAATGAGCTTCAGAAAGATTTTTTATTTATTTATTTATTTATTTATTAGGATTTAGGCTCTTCTGAACGTCAGCAGGTTATGCGTTACATGAAAAACATTAGAATTTAGATAGGATTTGGATTACACATAACCATGGTATTATAGAAGTCATTGCAGTTATCAGTGTTCAAGCAGGACTTACTGCAATAGTACCTTGTTAACTGCACTCTTAATTTAGTTTCCGTTTTTAAGTTTTTCCAATAAAAATATAAGTTCTAATATTATTCATTATAAAGCTTTATGGTATGTACATGCAACATGAACAATAATCACTTGCATGTTAGAAACTTGCCAGAGAGCTTTTAATCTATTATATCTATACCAAATATTTATAGAGTATAGATATACAATTGAATGAAAACGAGTGCTGGACTCTTTTGCAAGCATTTGTTCTAATTTCAAGAGTCAGTACTTGAGTGTTTTGGAAGACTTTTGCAAAGAGGTTATCCAGTATTTTTATTAAAAAACTGTTAAAAACTATTCCACATACAGCAATAAACTGTGTAACTTACCTATCTACTATGTAACAAACCACGCTAGGGTTATAAATACAAACAGAATTTTGATGTTGCAGGCATAACTAAAGAAGACATGGATATAAAAGGAAAGATATAAGAGAAATTCTTCAAAGTCAATAGATTAGTGATTGCATTTAAATAATTTATCTTAAGTCGGGATACTAATCTTGTTTCTTCCTAAGTTTAAATTATCTATGTAATATGAACATGTTTAATCCCAGCAAAACAAAGGCTTATATTCTGCACTTCAGTATCTTTCCTATACTTTAGGATAACATTTGAAATTGGGATCAGAGTAACTGCAACAGTTTGCTATATTTTGAATGGTATGTTAAATTGTTCATAGCCAAAAAGCACCTTTAGTTATAGAAAGACTTTGGTAATGACTGGCCTTAGGCCCACTTTATTATTTTGCCCATGTAGGATGATAAATGGTCACTTAAAATTGACCATAATTCATTAAAAGTTGATTGGGATGCTGATCTTCAATAATGAGCTTCAGTTGATGCCAAGTAGCTTTGGCAATACTTTAACATTCTATTAAGTTGAGTGCCCTGAGGGCATTCATCAGAATGACAGCTATTTATCTCTTCTATAAAATAGTGGATAAGACACAGGAAAACAATTTTGTTCAAGGATTCTGATGGCATTATGTTCCAAAAATATCACAACAAACAAAAATCCAGAGCTCAAATGATGTTATATTAAAAAGATCCTAATGGAGTTATTTTCACGTTTTACTGTAGCCTGTTCATTTGTACTAATAATACATCGAGCTGTGAGTTTGAGGCTTTCACGGAGACATGGCAGAACTCTGACTTGTCCCAGCATGCAACTAATTATAGTTACCAGCAAGAGATGTGTAGGTACATGGATGATTTTTGTAATGACTCCAGCATTACTTGGCATTGTCAACAGCACTGTATTATGTGACTGAATGGGAAGTACATCAGCACATTTTTTCCCCATGGTATTGTATGATAAAGTACCATTTTAATCATTTCCATCTCCATAATACATTTATCAGCTACTATTTTCTTGGTGTTTTGAACATATATGCCACACAATGTGTGTTCATCATTTTCTCCTGACTTAAATGATTAAGACTAAGAATTAGTCTTGATTTAGACTAAGAATTATTATAGCTTTGTTTGTATAGGAGCATCATTATCATAATACCTATATTGTTGAGAGGGGAATTTTCTCATGAAAGATATATAGCTATTCCCTTCTCTCATTGTCTGGCTTCCTGTACTTTCTAGTGTCAGAAAAATCTTTTCTTTACATTGCTAATTTATTCTCTAAATTTTTCTGATGTATTTGACCCTTCTTCAGTCTTACAGTTTAATTTCCATTATAAAGATAAATCCTTAAATAAGTTATTGAGCTTTAAGTTCTGTAAGAACAGACAGAATTAAGTACATTTGCAGCCCTCAATTCTAGGATGATTTAAATATGCCCTCACAATTAGTTGAGCATGAAGTGCCTAATAGGTATTCAGACAATTTACTGCCAAAAATTCCATCAAGATCTCCAAGCAAAAACCATTACTACCCTTTACCGTGTATTCCCCTGTATTTTACCTGTGTTTTTCATCCTCCCCCTATTCTTAATTATTGGAAGAGACTTTAAGATGTGAGAGTTGTTGGCTTACCACACAGCCTAGATTTTCAGTTCTGTTCAAAATTGATTCGTTTGTTTTCAGATACAGTTATGTAGGCAAGTTCCCTCTGTGACTCCTGAAAGTATTCTGGAGGGTGTATACACACACCTCTCTTATTAACAACCTTCTTTATATTCTGTTGAATATTTAACCAGACAGACTTTTTATTTTAATCTAGCGCTTGATCAGTACCATAGTTGTGAAATTGAAGACCAGCAGATACATATAGCCATGCTATATCTTTATTTATTTAAAATCAGTTTCCTTATTTTAAATAAATAAAAAAGAGGAATCACATGAAGAATGTCACAGTTAAACAGAGAGGTTAATCTTAAACTTCCAAAGAAATATGATTACATTTAAGAATCATTGGACTGGAAAAATATGAGTGTTTTCAGAAAATGAATTAAAAATACATATGAGAAAATATGTCATGCACTGCATATCTAGACAAGCTTAAATAATATGATGTTGAAGTTTTTCCATAGCCAAATGTATGTTTTCAATTGAATAATCACCTTTCTCTAATGAATTAATAAATGCTTTGCATTAAAATAAAACGTTCATACATAATCCAGAAGAGAGAAAACAGTAACAAAGCGTTAAGATGTCATTACAAATTTCAAAGTGCACTTACCTTGATTTCCATTAATGCATATAGAAATGAAGGAAATTCATTCAGAAATATGCTCAGTTAAGATAACATTCTGTATTTTTTAAATCACTACACATAGAATTCATACAGAATGAAGAAGATTTTCTCCATGTGATCCTCAAGTAATAATTTAATGCTGCATGAAAATCAGCATTTTCTTCCCCACAAAACCTAGTATTTCATGAATAGAGAGGAAAGTAGATGTCTAACAACAAAACAAAGGCTAAATAAAGAAAACTAACACATTTATTAACCCAAGCAGATCAAAAAATGCTCTATTGTGAAAGGCAAAAATCTTCAGGCCATCTAACTAGATCGGGATTCAACTTCTCCCTTTTTAAGTTCTGTCACATAACTAATGGATACCTTCTTTCTGAAGTCATCAAAACAGAAAAACCTCAGTGGGTCTGAAGAACGACTCATTAAGATGACAAATTTAAAAGGTCACATTTAACAATTGACCAGATGGACCTGTCACCTTATTTCAACATTTTGTTTTGTTCTTCTGTGCTAAATTTTAAAAATATCAGATTTGTTAAAGTTGTATGATAAAATTGAGATATGTGGTAATCCTGCATATGAAAAGGCGTTCTCTTACTGAAATGCAACCCAACACATTGAGTAAAATTGTCTCCTACAGAAAAGAAAAATGGTAGCAAGAACAAAATACTAGCTGAATTGTCAGAAACTTTGTATTCTATTACTTGATCCACCTTAGGGATAGGCTTCACCAAAGAAAATAACACAAACAAAAAAACAAGCTGGCTACAGGGCAGGCTGAGGCCAGTTACAAAGTTTTTACCTAACAGCCATGCTTCTCCTCTGCGTAAGTATAGAGCTCATGCTTGCCAGCAGGTGTGGACCCACTGCCTTTGGAATGATGAGACCTCCTGTTGAGCAGCTGTCATGAGTTGAGCAGTGCTACATCCTACAAGCAAAGGAGGATTTTATCTTTGGACCTCTGTCAATAACCTTGATCTGTCTTGTGCTTCTCTGCTACTGCTCCTTCCCACAGTTTTGAAGCTATTTCATTTGCTGTTACTTGCCCTTGGTACAGCACCCTAGGTGTCCTACTCAAAAACTGATTTGGGCTGGGGTTTCTACTCTGGAATGAAAGTATTCACTGAGAGAGTCAACACCCCTTTCTTCACATATTGCCACTTCTCCACTCCCTTCTGCTTACCAAGCCATCCTGAGCACAACTACAGTCAGAGGCTTCTCTCTTATTCACACCCATAAAGGATGTGAATGGTTTCACGTCTGCTCTTGACTTTTGTGCTTATAGACATTTGATTGCTTAACTGCAAAAACTTAATCCTCTCAATTCCGTCCTTTGTAACAGGCCCAAGATGAAGCACATTTTTCTGATTACAGCGGGCAGCCACTAGAGGTGAAACCTTGGCCTTGCTGAAATCAATGGCAAAGTTCCATTGACTTGTTTGTTCATCCTCTTAATCCTCTTTTAATCCTCTGTAGGGCTAGATCAAACAGTCCTTTGAATTGTACCCAGAAAGGAAGAAGCCAGTGCAGATAATGAATTTACAGGAAACATGCTAACAACTGAAACATAACACAAGCCTACTATGAGTTAAGAAATATCACATAATTTGAAGAACCACTGTGCAGTGCAACTAAATACACACCACACCAGGTGGATAATCCTATTAAAAAAATTAAATGCGTGTTTCTCATCTACTCTGCAATACCAGATACATGTATGTAAGAGCTACTGTTGATAGTCTTAAATTCAAATAAGTGTACAAAACTGTCTTTAGTATTACCTCAGCATAAGTGTCACCACTGTTAAACACAACAGACTTTGCTATAAATGCTTTGATATCAGCGTGAGTTTTCATTTGTTTGTTTTTCTGGTACTTCAAAATAGCTTAGTTAAATAATAAATATCAGTAGTCTCTATCCACAACCATTGTTCTAGAAGGAAAAAGCACAGTGTTTTCAGAGCAGAAACCTATCAAAAATCTAAATCTTACATTACTTCACACTTAACCTATTTCTGTTATAGATATTTCAGAAGTTGGTTAGTGTTCCCCTGTACCAAAATTTGGGGTTGGTGCAATATTTAGAGAATCACTTCTCGTAACATCTGGACTGTGGTTGGCTGTACAATTTCTGACAATCAGAGATCAAAGCAGAATTCACCAGCAGGTGAAGCGAGGAGTCAGGCAGCATCCTCCTGCATCTCACTTTTTAAACTTTAATAAACTCAGAAAAATAAAGAGAGACTTCACTGAATATCAGGATGATATGAATGACAAGGTGCAGCAACTTGAATGCCAGAAAGCTGGAAAAATGTCAGATTCTGCCCTGTTATCACTGTCAGACTCAAAAGACATCTGTCCCTTCCAGTCCAAATGTTACAAGGCAAAGCAGATCTGTACAGAAATCTCACTAAGGTTAAGGGTAACCAAAGCAGAATTTCTTTATTTCTGACACAGATCTTCAACCCGTTGTGTCATATTGTTTTATAGTCTCCTGTATTTAGGACAACTCTACCCAAATTTTGCTAACACTCCTTCTGAATTGCACAGAGAACTTACCATTGTCATTTTTATCTTTTTAAAATACTTTTACTACCTCTCCTACAGATTACATATTCATATTAACATTTGCGTGCTTATGCAAATCAATTAAAAAAAAAAAAAAAAAAGACTTTCTGGACATATCATTAATGTTTCATCAACAGAGAAACAAGTAATAAAATTATTAATATTATGTCAATATCTAGATTGTTATTTCCATTTTGTAACTACAAAATCTGCTCAAATGTAAGAGTAGGAATTACAGATTTATTTTTTTTTTTTACTTTTTCCATTAACATTCTTTAAAAGAGTATTTTATATTAAATAAAAGAGATTTAAAAACAAGAGATTTCTTACTTCAAATGACTGGCTTAAATAGAGCGAACACTTAGTTCATTGTGATCAGTTTTCAGTTTATGCAAAAAGGTTTTTGACTGTTCTTTCTTATTGACTACAGTCCATTTCTGTTTAAGCATAAGAGAGCCGAGACCTTACCTTGTGAAATACTCTCTCATAATAATAAACTCATTCCCTTCATATGAGAATAACCAGTAAAAATCAGTAGTTACGTTGCTATAAAACTGGTATAAGGATGAAGAAATCCAACCCTGCAAGTTACAGTCCCAGTATATTTTGAACAGACAGCTTGATTGTTATCCAGGCCTTCTGATTTCTGATGGTTAACTGCATGGCAAATAAACACACTGTATTGACTATATAGCATATATTAACAAGTATCAACATGTTATTTTAGAAATCGTTACTTTTATCAGCAACACTGTAACAGCACAAAAATCCACAACATATAGATGCTACACTTTCAGATTAGCAAAGATCAGAAATGCTGGTTTTAATGCAGATCTTTTCACACTGCTCATACTCTGTTGTTTATCAGAAGAAGTCAGTGATGTATTGGAAACTCATTTTGGGAGCCCTTACATATTAGGCAGAAAAGAAGAATTGCATAGGACATGCTTACTCAGATTGAAATGCTGGTTTATTGTGAAAATACAGTTTGCTTTCTGGATGCACGTAAAGCTGTTGCCTTGGACTACAGTGAAAAATTTTGGTATGATTGACAAATGTGGACACTATGTCTGAAAGGTGCAGATGAAGGGACTTCCTTCAATGGCCAAGTTCAGATGCTTGCGTTGTCTATAAGCTGGAAGTAGACAAGGCACAGAAGGGATGAGGTAGTATTTGCCTTAATTATACAGGAAAAGAGTTAGGGTGCAAAATAGAGCTGCAGTCTACTCTTGTGTGAAACCTGGTCTGGATAAATGGTGACCAGGAACCAAAATACCACTGCCATGCAGGGCTGAATATAATTGGACAAAACTATAGTTTCTCTGATTACTAAAAGCTATTAGACACAGCTGCATTTTAACCAAGCTAACCTGCTGAAAATATAGATAGTTATGGAATGAAATGTTATCCTGTGGAAGTACAACAATTCACTAGGAAGTGTTTTCTCAGTTCTCAGTTGCTGTTATTGTCTAGCACCTATGACAAGCACATAATAAGAGTGATTATGTTGATGACACAGCAGACCTGGTACACTGATTGCCTCACTTGACAATTGCTCATCATTTTTTTTATTGTCCAGGTTAGCATGAAACTGCTTAGGAGACTTATGCTTCTTTGGGGTTTATTCCTGTAAATTGTGAGTAGAAACTAGTCAGTAGCCTGTAAAAAGTTGTCATTTTCACTCTCTCACCACACTATCATAGTGAGCTATATTTTCAAATACATCTCTTTCTTTCATTTTACTTCAGCCTTAATGCCCTCTGTCCTTCATTTCTCTGCCAACTCTGTATAATTCTCTGATTTGCCAAGTACGCATTCTGCATGGCTTTAAAGTTCTCCTCATTCTTATGTTACTCTGCACTCATATTATAAATCCTGTCAGTCACATCCAGAGCTTCTTCATTGTAGGGAAACAAATTGCAGTTTATTTGTTTTTTAATCCACAACGTTTAATTCTGTGACTAGAAAAGGCAAAAGGTGTTAGCAAAGAAAAGGATTTTGCACTTTTATTTAAGCTGAAGAAGTGCCATAGCATAGAATGTTCTTAAAGATGAAAATTGTATACTATATATTGTAATAATAGCATTACAATGCTACCCAAATACTTTGTAGAGAAAATTTTTATGGCAAGAATAAAGACCAACCCTACCTTTCTATGAGGACAGCTGCATGTGACTTGGACTTTTCAGAAACATCTGATTGAGCATTCCATAATCTCTCTTAAGGGGAGAGAAACTTAAGATAAGTTCCTTTATCTTCTTTCAAATATGTTCCCCAGGCTGATAAATCTTCTAGGCCACTGGCACTTGATGTGCATATATTTCACCATTTTAATATACATCATTATAATAATAAAATTATGCAGTTTCTTTTCTTCTGTCCATACCAATATTCTTGCATAGAACTGTAGAATGGCTTGGATTGGAAGGGACCTTAAAGATCAGCTTATTCCAGTGCATTTCTATAATCAAATTATTTTAACTCAGATTCGTGTGGAAAAACTGCTCACTAATTCTAACATGACAGATGGCAAGAAAAGCAGAAGCAAACATAACAAGTATATTAGTTTTTCTGATGCTAAATCATGTACATGATTTAGGGAAAAGAATATTTTTTAATGGTACTTGAAAAAATAGTTTAACTACTTTGACTGCCATATTTTTAAATGTAAGCTTATACAGATATCTTATGATGAGCTTTGCAAGCAAAATTTAGTGAATACTAAAAGTAATCAAAATAGTAATTAAAAATAGGGCCTTTCAATGAGTATCAAGAAACTGTTTCAGAAGACAGTCATTTTGATGCCTTTACTTAAAAATTTACGTATTTTCTTCTGTTTATCTTTCACTTCCCTCTTTCCCTTAGTTTTTCTTTTCCTATCTGTTTCTTTTCTTGTTCTTCCTTTTTTCAAATAGTAAACATTCTTGTTAATATTAATTATGCATTTCTGTAAGAAAATTATTCACTATTCTGAAGTTTTTGGACAACCTTATGCAAATTGAGAAAAACTACAACAGAAAGGACATTTCTTTGTATTCAGTTGTATCTGTCAATAAGAATAATTTCTGTGGTACTTATTAGTTTAAGTCACATTAAATCCTTTAAGGCATTACCCTAATAGTTGATTGAGTTGTTTTGCTTAACTATTTGTCTCAAGAAAGGCTTTTTAGTA
The DNA here is from genome assembly GCA_023055505.1 of Callipepla californica brunnescens. NCBI lineage: Eukaryota > Metazoa > Chordata > Aves > Galliformes > Odontophoridae > Callipepla > Callipepla californica. The sequence continues at coordinate 61,573,030 of JALIRH010000002.1, read as the reverse complement.
GGAAGTTTCCCCTGTATTTTCCTGCTAACCAGCTGTCTATATCCAATGCTAAGTTAAATGAAAATTTTAACAGTCCATAAGACATTGATAGGGTGTGATAGAGTGGTTCCAAATTCAGTAAAATTTGGCCATTAGGAGATCCAGTAAATTAACTCTGACACCTATTGTCTTCTGTAAATTTGAGTGTTAAATTAATCCGAAGGAAGTGCTTCAATAAGCAAGCAAGAAGCATTGTTAAAATTGAGCTTCAGAGTAAAACTCAAGAAATAAACTTGCACCAAGAACAGTCAAAAAATGCTTACGTGTGTACAAATATACTGCATATAGTCAGAAAATACCCTCCTTATATCATTGTACCTTAACTATGAATATAAGAATCTTAATGTGCTTCTCTATCTTCTTACTATAGAGCCCCATTAACAAAGTTCAGTTACATCTCCCTGAACAAAAAAAAAAAAAAAAAAAAAAAAAGTACAAGTTACTGATGAGGGATATTTTGACTCCATAAGTTCCACTCATGACCATATTTACTTTCCTGAATGGAATTTTGTTGAAGATTTATTCTGTTGTAGACAGAAACCAGATTAGAAATATATTTGAAAGAGCACAACTGTAAGAACTAGAGATAGATAAATCAGCCACATCAACCAAAGAAAATTAAACTCTGTCATGAGGGAGCCAACAGCACTCAGCACCTAAGTATCTGGTACTTAAATGAATCTATTATTTAATAAGATGACTTCAGGTGTATGGAGAATTAAAAATCATTTTCATGGAGAAAACAATTTGCCTGCTTTTTTATTTGCCACTCAAATTAGTAAAGGGCAAATCATACAGATCCTTACTCTTATGAACAATTATATTTAGAGTTTATTCAGGTAATTGAAAGATATGCTGTAAAGCAGAGTTTGGGAAGCAGGCCCTTATCTGCCTTCCAGATGTTTAAATAAAGACTTTGTAAAAATAAAAAATGCTAAAGCATTAGCTATTCCTGACAGCTCCATCTATCATTCCTTCACTGTTTATAGATAGTGACACCGTATAAGATACAAACAAAAGAAAAAAAACACAACACAGCAAAGTTTACCAGATGCATGCCTTATTAGAAAAAGTACTTCATACATTCTTACTATATATACAATGTCATAAAAGCTAAACAAAACAAAAACCCCAAACTTCAACCTCAAAGATTTTCCCTCCCCCAAGCAAGGTTACTTCATGACTTGGGGGAAAAAGAATATTCTTTGTGGACATTTGAGGTAAACAGACATGACAATGGGAAGATACTATGCTTCAAGGAGGTACAGTTTACACTCAGCATTCTTAGAAATGATAATGAGAACACTGCTAAGTGAAGTGAAAAAATGCACATTAGCAACAGAAAAGCTGCTATGTCTCCTATGTTTTTCGATATGGAGAGAATCTTAACTGGTCACTGAATATTTATTTCACACAAGACACTATGGGGAAGAGTACAATGCAATAAATCTTGTTTCTTCCTCCATAAAGTTGGTAGTACTATAGATGGGATTCTGGCCATACCGAAGAGTTGGAATTGTGCTGTTCCCATTGTCACTTCTTTCCTAGTCATTATAGCCAACATAGAAAGGAAAGTGTGGCTGCAAGGAGAAGTGACCTTCTGCCTCGAAAAAGGGAACTATGAAACAGCTTGAGGCCTTTCTCACAATCTAATTGCTTGGTGAACTTTAAAATATCAAATTTCTGCAGTAGATGAAGGAGGGCTTTGTTTTTTTTTTGTCTCACTGACTGAAAAGAAAATAAGCTATGATGTAGCAAGTGTTATTTCCACTAGCAGCAGCTGAGGACAATGAGGGTAACTCCTTTGAGTCTGTCCCAATCGAGGAACTAAATTTTAATCTGAGGGAGAAACCTCATGAGTCATCCTGAAGGATAGTACATGATCTTAACAGCAGAGTGAACTGAATTTCCATTCTTCCAAGGTAGAGAAAGAAGCCCCAGTAGTTCACCCACATGTTTTTGGACTCATTCCTCCTAAACTTAAGATTCCCATTGTATCATTACACTTCCTCCAGTGAATGACTTACAGAACACCGAGATCAGCATAAGTTATACAGCTTAATGTGAAAATGTAGTGTTAATTATCTATAGCCATTAATGGCACACTCTTTTAGGAACTGTTGTTCCCAATTAACAGTTTTCATTCATCTTTGTCTGTACATCTTTCTCCTAATCAAGTACCTAACTTCAGTGTGTGAAAATGTCTTGTAAGCTATAGAAAAGTTGAAGGCAATTATGCTTCCAATTGCAAGCTACACAACATGATGAAGAAATTCTAGGAGGGCAAGGAAAAAAAAAATCTTTGGTTGTTCCAGTAGCTGATTCTTACAAGTGCAATTCTATATAGGGAAAAAAATATATAGAACGATGTTTGTCATTTAAATTCTCCATATCACATACAAGATATGACCTGAAACAGAAGGTATGAGAATGGATGCCACTTGGCTTTTAAGAAAAAATGAGATACCCTACAATGTGAAATATAGACTTAGGTTGCTCCAAAACTACTGCCTTCTACTTATTTCCATAGAAACCATAACAGATAAAAATAATACAATAACACTATTTGATAGAACAAATTTTAAGCTATAAAAAACTGTCTTTCAACATCATCATCACCCTAATTTTTGGCATAAGGTAACACAACTTCTTTAACTTGGAAGCAAATTCTCCCAATTGTAATTTTAATTACATTAGGGAGAAGTTTCTACTCCTAGTTTTGATGATAAAGTCATGTTTCTCTTATTTATGAAATGCACTGATTTTTCTCAAGAGTGCATTTGAAGAGATTATTTCTGAAAACATATTACATCATCAAGATCATGGAGACTTTTTTTGTGATATCTAAGGGATGTGATCTCAAGATTAAAACTAAATTCTTAACAGGACATTTTGATACTGCAAAGCAATGAATGGCTAAAGAAAGTAATTCATAAGACAGGTTTAACTGTCTATGTTGGCTCATAGCAGCAATGGTTAGTAGTTGCAGCATCTGCAGTTTACAAGAATTGGGCTGTAACAGACAGAAAATCTTCATATTGTGGCAGAAAATGCATGAAATATATTTTGCTCAAAAGGAAAACATTGAATTCAATCTTGTTAATATATGGGTAGGCTGTAGGTAAACTTAGGGAAGTATCTTTTATGTCAGTTACATACATCTCTCTGTTTCAGATTTTGTAGCCAGAGGGATGAATTCTGTTATAGTTTTTAATACTAATTTATCTAACTTACCCAACAAAATATTTTATCAATTCTATTAAAAAAATTATTGTGCCTGTAAAAGAAACTAGGAGGAAATCCAAGGACCTCTTTTTTCTGCCTTTAACATAAAGCTTGTTGAAAAGAAATTGTCACTCTGGTCATCTAGAAGGTGCAATATTTAAAGGTCTGTAAAGCTTTACAATGATCTTCCCACTTGTTTTAGATTCATACCAGTTAGCAATATACTATACTACATAGGGAAGAGAAGCAGGTTGAAAATACCTAATAATTTAGAAGAAATTATAAAAGTCAGGCAATAAACTAGTAAGTGATGTAGAGCCTTAGAGAACAAAGAAAATAACTAACAGAATATTCTGCCAACATGAGGGAAAAAAAAAAAAAAAAGATATCATGCAATACCAACAGTAGAAGCAATAGGAGCTCCACTAAGGGAAACTTTGATACATGCTAATGGCCTTCAAATACGTGACTTCTAAACAACACCATAGGGACATGTAGGTTTAAGGGGAAAACTCTACATTTACTCAACTAAATGTTACTGGTCTTCTTAAAACAATGGAATCTTCAGAAAAAAAATAAAAATCGAGCAAACAAACAAATCATAAAACTCTACTGACAAATGCTACTAACTGCTACTTCTTAAAATACATTTCTTGAAGAATTCCACATGCCTCAGAAACAAAAAACTTTATGAACTTAGCCAACTGAAAAAGGTTACCTAATCTCACTCCCCACAGTTACATTAAAAATATATAGTAATGAATAGATAATATTTGTTAGGGATGTAATAAATCTGGGTAAGAACAATGGATTTAAGAAGTAGGGTAGCGTTGCATGCAAAGTTTATAGAAACCATACTTAGTAACAGAAACCAGAGCGACCGGATCTGATTTCGATAGAACTAGACGTTATCTGAGGAATTGGATGTTTCTGGAAGCCACTAAACAATATGTAATCCATTGGGACATTAATTACTATAGCTTTTATGTAAGCCTCTTCTAACCAATCATGTAGCTAAAAGATTATGTGCTGGAAACCGAATCTTAGCAACAAAATGTCTATATAAGCAGATGTGTAACCAACAATAAACGAAGCTTGCTCACATTGAGTATGTGTATGCTTCCCCACGTCACTCTGGGTTAACCTGGGCAAATGCTGCAAACCTAGTTTGCAACAATATTTTATTTCCACCTAAAACCAGCACCTATTTAATTATCATTCCAGTCTGTCTTGGTTAACAAGGAAAATAGGTGGTTGGCAACCACCTGTTTGTTCTTGCACAATGTAGTGTAATGCTTCTGTAAACAAGTATAATCTTTTCAACATTCATTTTACATCATTTAGTTTTTCAGAATGAAGAACATCCAGCTAAAGAACTGACATTTTCTGGAAGACTATTCAAGAATCAGTACTAACCATATACTCACAAACTCTTTTTAAAGTTTCTGATACTTAAAACCTGCTGATCTTACTATGAAAAGTTACAGATATGTATACAAAACCATATTTAGCTGGTTCATAAACTGTTTGATTTTCCTTGGGTTTCCACATATCTTTAAGTTACAAAGATGACTGACAAAGAGTCAAAAGTAACTTTTAGTTTGACAACAGATTTAATTGTTTCTCTGCTAAATTTTCATATTTTAGTTTCTGTATGGAAGGAAAGGCGTTATACAACATCTTGCTTATTTCTTTGTTTTATTAACCTCGTGTAACACTGTAACAAAGCAGAAAGCACAGCAGGGACAAAATAGTAGCAAAACCCTAGACTACAGGGAATTAGGACAGGCTCAAATGTACCAGCCAGACGCAGAAACAAAGGAAGGGACCTACTTACCCTTAGAAGGCCTCACGTACGCAGGGAATTACAGCAAGACAATCTTGCCTCCACTGCCATCCCTTACATGAGAACTGGGACGGAATGGATCCTGGCTCCACCTTCAGGTCACTCAGATGCACTGCATGCACCTGAACTCCCCTGAATTGGTTCTGCCTTCCCACCAGGTGGTCAAACACTCTTTCAGGCCATGAATTAGCATTTCCACTACATATTGCAGTAAAGTACATTTTATTGTTTTTTCCTGCATAGTCAAAAGTAGTGGTAGTATTTTATTGTTTAAGTTTACAGAGTGTCCTAAAATCAGTCCATGTTTTGTGATCTGTAGCTATTTTCATGTATTTCATGATAGGTTTTTTTTCACATTATATATTTTTCTTCAAGTAACTCTATAATGTCTAACTTATATTTCCATAATTAGTTTGATTATTGTATTTTTTCTTTTCTAAGAAATCTGTCTGTGACTTACAAGAAACTTGCACAGTTTCTTATCCTACTTATGAATCCATATGTTCTGTTTTTCTTGTTCTTCAACCAACAACAACAAAAGTACATGAATGTGTGGAGTCAATGGAAGCAGATTGCAAATATATACTTCTGCACCACACCTATATATTCTCTAAAATTACTAGCAATTTCTCTTTGCTGAACAAAATTAAAATAGCTAATTAGGGTTACTTTTACAGCACTTTTGTGCTTGCTGCTACATTCACTGGAAAATGCAACAGAAAAGAGGCTCGCAGATAAAGAGCTGTTAATCAGCAACTTTTCAAGGTTTCATCTGCTGTGAACTTTCACATATCAAATAATTGTTGTTGCCTTTCCAGATGACTCATCTAACATCATTGCTAAATGTCAGTATATAAATATGTGTGAGTCTACCATAAAGGTAAAGGGAAATCATCTTTCACTACCTCAATATCTTTATTTAAAACTGATATTAAACTTATCTGCTTCTCATTCCAAAATGTTACACAGTTTAATATTTTTTTGAAATAGATACTGCTGAAGCTGCATCTGAGTGTGTAAAACAAAAGGAAGAGTTTCCAGTGTTTTTATAATACTGCTTGAAAAATTGATAGAACACTAAGAAAGAACAATGACTATAAGTTTAGCTGCCATTTCCAAACAGATTTAGGGCATTCTTCAGTAGTAAGATATTTGAACTTGTCTGTACCAATCCCGTTCACAGTATCATGTTAAATAGCGAATTACATGAAAATCTGAATATGTGCTTTCTTAAAAATTTAAATGTTAATGTAGTAAATATCAAAATGCTTTCTAGTCCTTCCACTGATGTCAATTTTGAGTCTATTGTGGTTGCTGAATACTTAACAGCATTTCCATCTAAACCACAAACTACAATTATGAACTAGTAAAGCAGTAAGAAGAAATAAACTATTAGTTTCTTTTCCTAAGTTTCTATAAAAGACAAAGTACTCAGCACATAAAAATACAAAATTAATATTCATAAGGAAGTGTCTACATTAAAAAATACATATTTTCACTTGAATTTGGAGTGTGTTCTCTTCAGAGTTGGATCAGTTAATTCACTAAACTTTTTTCAAGCCTAAAAATCTGGTTATGGTGATATTCAAATTATAATCTCATCAGAAAACAACTGATTCTAATGAAAATCTGGGAGAAATTCCTTTCTCATAACATTTCCTCTCCATATATCTGAGCTAAGAAAGACTGTTAATATCATGGAAGTCACATGGAATAACAAAAAAGTTATTTTGTTGATATTTCTGTTTAATATCAGTGGTGGAAGTAGTACTTATGCATCTGTGTGAGCCTTTATCATATCACACAAAAATTCTTCATACACCATTTCCCTCTGAAAAGGAAAAACAAAATATATATGTGTAAATATATGAAATTTTCTGCAGGCTACACCTTCCCTGGAGAGAGAAGTCTCAAGGAAAAGTCTAGCTTCAAGAAGAGCAGGAAGGGAGCTTGACAACATAGACAACTTCCAAGGGTGTAAATAAAACTAATTTATTTTTTGCCCTGATATCTAAAGACAAGTGATTTGGGATGAAGAAGCCATAATTAACAGCTGGTACTCATATCCTCATATCTAAAAGTATCAGATGAGACACTTGTCTGAGGACAGACTCACTGACATTCACCGAGGCTTCTAGTATTCTTAGAAATGTGGTCCTGTTCACCCCTGATATCTTTCCTGACAGTCTTTGAAAATGTTAATAAAAGTTTGAAGTGCTCATTGCTTTCATTTTTGTTATCTCTTTGTTGTTAGGGCAGTTCATCATCATAATCATCCTTTGATTGGTACAACCTTGGACTAGATCTTGGAGCTATTTTCCAGCTTTGGTGATTCTACAATTCTATGATTCTGTGAAATCCCAGCTGAAGTTCCCTTGCACTCTTCCTTTGCAGCTTCTCTGTTTTCAAAGCACTCTGATCCCAGGTTACAAAGCCAAGTAAAATCAGTGCTGATTTTGAATACACATAGCCAAGCACCTTGAAGACAGGAGGAGAGTCTGTAGAGCGTGCCAGTTTGTTCGGTATTCTGATACATGCATCAATCAAATATTTGCTCAGTCAATGGGATTTTAAAAGCTCTGTGAATTCAGAGCCTCAGCTTTTGGAAAGAAAAGGCATCCTGCTAAATTCATAGAATCATAGAATAATAGAATGGCTTGGACTGGAAGGGACCACAAGGATCATCAAGTTCTCTATCACAGACGGTGCCACCAGCTTCCAGATCTGGTACTAGACCAGGTTGCCCATCCAACATGGTCTTGAATGACTCCAGGGAAGGAGCATCTATAGCCTCCCTGGGCAGCCTGTTCCAGCACCTCACCATTCTCTCTGTAAAGAACTTGCCCCTGACATCCAATCTAAACCATCCCTCCTTGAGCTTACAAACATTTCAAGAGTAAAAAGTTGATTCCCCTCCTGTTTATAAATCTCTTTTAAATACTGGAAGTCTGCAAAGAGGTCTCCATACAGTCTTCTCTTCTCCAAGCTGAACAAGCCCTGCTTCCTTAGTCTTCATAGGGGAGGTTCTCCAGCCCTCTGATCATTCTTGTGGTCTTCCTCTGTACCCTCTCCAGCAGCTCCACATCTTTACTGTATTGGGAGCCCCAGATCTGGACTCAGTACTCTAGATGGGGCCTTGCGTGGGCAGAGTAGAGAAGTACAATCACCTCCCCGTCCTTGCTGGCTGTCCCTCTTCTGATGAAGCCTACAATACCATTGGCCTTCTGAGCTTCAAGAGCACACTGCTGGCTCATGTTCAGTTTTATATCCACTAGGACCCTCAAGTCTTTTTCCGCAGGTCTACTCTCCAGGGTTTCTTCTCCCAGATTTTGTACATAGCTGGAATTACTCCTATCCAAGTGCAAAACCTCTCACTTTGCTATGTTGAGCCTCATTAGGTTCACATGGAGTCATCTTTACAATTTATTTCAGAATTTGCATAATCAACACAATGCCTCTACTGAAATAATTTAAAGAGATCATTTTTCCTTTTTTTCCCATCATTTACCCCATAAAATTGTAACCATTTGATTCTTACTTTCAAAAGAATCATGAAATATATAACGGCAACTAGTATGAATGAATAATGTGCTGGAAGGGAATAAAATAATAATCACTTAAGATGGAATAACAATATGTCTAAATTAAAATGCTGGTCAACAGAACACAGAGCTGACATTTAGAAAGGTTATGTTTGACTGTAATAAAATAAATGGCAGCTCTTTGTGTACACAGTTGTCAATTAGCATTGCATATGTGTCTCTTGGATACATTTATTTTTGCCTAATGACTCCTTATTCAAGATGCAAAAATCTATTATTAATGTTTGGTAAGTACTCCTGACTGAGGGAGATCACTAAGAATAATAGCTGCCTCTTTGTATTAGCATTTTCTTTCAGTGAGAATGTCACTGAAATAGGAAAATAATATTGCATCTAAAATCATCAAAATTATTTGGAAACAGAGAAGTCAAAACATAATCGAAATGGAAAAGAGATAAGGAAATCCTATCCACTGTAGATTAAGTGAGAGAAATTTTTATTTTAAGGTTAAGTTAAAGCAACTAGATGTGCTATTTATCTTCTTTAAATTTTTCATAAGTAATAAGGCTCCTAATGTAGACATGAGTAATCTTGAATAGTACTGTTTGGTAATTGAAGACAAAAATAATTACAATAAACAAACATTTTTATTTATTGCAATGCAACTATGCATCTCCCAGATGCCTGAATCTTTTGAATGATTCATCTGTAATGTAAGTTTTATTTCCTTTTTGTTCTTAATCAGGAAAAAATTCCCTCCAAATGAAACTCAGAAGGGACAGACTATTTCCTTCTGAAATCTGCAGGAAGATCTGCTTTCCCTCAAGAGGAAATGTAAAGAAAATGTGCTTGCTGCTTCTCTCAGTAAGTCTGAGCCTTGCTTCATGATACACAACCCCCAGGTAGTACATGAAGGGTTCTTTTGCCAGAATTATATTTGAATATCAATTTAAATCAATTTGTTTCACAATTTTGCAGCAAGTAGCAAATCAGACTCACTCCTAAAGAGAAATCTTGATACAAATAAACTGATACCATTTTCCACAATGAACAATCTTGGACAAAAAAAAAAAAAGTCTTGAAACCAGGTGTGGTGAGTTGATCTCAGGAAACAGTTAAACTTCCATTCTAACTTTTCATCCACTTCCCTCACCCATGGGACAGAAATAAACAAGAAAAAAAGTGACAAGAGAGTCTTGTCAACTGAGATGATAGTTTAACAAGGCAAGTAAAAGCTGCTTGCATAATTGAAAAAGAGTCATTCATTCACTAATTCCCTCCTTCTCCCTCTTTCTGTAAAAGCAGGGTCTCAGTGTGTAGCAGTAGCATGGGAAGAGCACTACTATAATTATGAATGCCCCCTTCTTTCTCTCTCTTTTCTCAAATTTCATTGCTCAGAATGATATCACATCATAGAATCACAGAATCATCGAATCATAGAATGCTTTGGGCTGGAAGGGACCTTTAAGATCATCTTTATCGTATATAGGCAGGGACACCTCCCTCTAGACCAGGTTGCTCAAAGCCTGGCCCTGAATGCTTCCAGGGAGGTGGCATCCACAACCTCACTGAGCAATCTGTTCCACTGTCTCACTACCCTCACAGTAAAGAATTTCTTCATAATATCTAGTCTAAGTCTACTCTCCCAGTCTAAAGCAATTTCCTCCCGTCCTGTTGCCACAAGCCCTTATAAAAAGTCTCTCTTCAGTAGTATGATAATGTGTACTATAGTATTATGTTAATGAATATTATGATGGAATATCCTTATTGATCAGTTTGGGCAGCTGCTCCCATTGTGTCCTCTCCCAGCTTCATGTACACGCATAGCATAACTGCAGTATAAAAAGATTTCCTTCTGTGCAAACACTGTTCAGCAATAGCTAAAACGCTGATAAGTTATCAAGGCTGTTTAGGCATAAAGGCAAAATGCAGCAAAGTAAGGGCTGCTCTGAAGAAAATTTACTCCATCCCAACTAAAAGCAGTACACCAGGACATCTTCTGACAACTGCATGCCCTGACTATTAATCTACAGAATCCCACACAGTCACAGACACTGCCTCAGTGAAGCTAATTTCCTTCCTGTAATTTTCTCTTCCTTGATAATTTTAATGTCATGGGTTTACTGAGAATTATAACCTGCAGCTCAGTTGTTATTACATTCTCTGGAAAGGTGGAAGAGAGAGATTTAAATTTCCTCTGCCTAGGAACGGTTTCCTACTCCTTTTGTGTGATTTCTCTGATTAAATGTCTATCATGAAAAAGATGTTTCTCGGAATTTCCATTATAAAATGTAAAAGGTGATTACACTGCAAGTTTTGAAATGATGGGCTTAAAGTCCTAATTGTTTGCATTCAGCATATGCTCAAATATCTAAGCATAAATGACAAGAATAGCTTCAAATTCTTCCCAAGCCACAACTTTTCCTCTCAGCAAGCCCAAACCAGTCTTTGTGGTATAAACTCTCCAAAAGGGAAGTCTGTTGATGAAAACATATTTTCAGGACTTCATTTGGTTTCTACTGAAATCAATGTTTGTTTGTTTGTTTGTTTTTTCACTTTAAAATAAATCCAGTACTTTCTATATCTATATTTTCTAATTTTATTTTAACATGCCTACAGTTTTTCAAATGTTAATATTTATGACTTGTTAAAAAGTTTGCAGAGGCAGAAAAGGCCATTAACACTTTTGAAATATGAAGTTACTTTTCAGTTATCTTAAAAAAAAAAAAAAAAAAAAAAAAAAAAAAAAAAAAACAGAACAACCACTTTATTTTTATTTTTTATGGAGAAGTCTTGCCTATTGATCAATTTAATCCACAAGATGGAAGGAGACATAGAGGTGCACTATTATGTCCCTGACTCCTATTCTTAAATTCTTTTTGGCTATTTATATGAAGTACTTTATCTAAGCAAATATATGTTCCATTTTAATAACTTGAAAATGAGGTCGTTTATATGATAATGATTTAAACCTTCATGTATCTGTAATGAGCATTTCTTTGGCTCTTATTTACATCTAGAGCACTAAAAAACTGTTTTAATTTATTGCCTGATGAATTTGCTGACAATCTAACTGTGAGGACATACATAAAAATTGAATATGCTGGGACCCAAGGACAGTACACAGAAAAACACTGAGTGATATCCTGATAAAGATCAAAGTTTTTGCTCTTATCTCAGGAAGAAGTTCAGTACTCAAGCATGAAACAAAATAGACAACATTGTCTGTTGTGGTTTAACCTGGCAGCAGCTCAGCTACCCACATCTGTTCACTCACTTCCTTCCAGCAGTCTGGCCCAGCCTTGGGCACCCACTCATCACTCCAACCAAACATCATGTGCAATTAACACTGGTTCAGCTGAAATCAGGACAGCACCTTTTCTTTCCTACTTTTTTTTTTCCTAGTCCTTTCTTTATTCCTTTTATGAAATGAAAATCCAGTGTTCTCTGCATGTAACATTTATCTCAGATACCCTACTTAAGACTACAGGAGAGCAAGCCAATGTGAGTTTCAACCTCCAGTTAGAATCAAGATACATTGTCCAACAGAATATTCAACTATGTAGAAAACCTGGAGAAGTAAATTTATGTTCTTGTAACATGTGATATTAATAGAACTATTTCCTATATTTTTAGAAGTGAATACACAGCCAGAAAAAAAAGGAGATATAATGAGAGATTTCCTATAATTAGTTATATCTATGCAAGAAGCATCAATATGCAGTGCTTCCTGTGAAGATTCCACATTCCTAATGTATAACTGAGAAAATATTTGAAAAGTAATTCAAGACATTCAAGAATATTCAAGCATAACTGAGGTACCACCACGAGTAGTATCATCACCACTGTATTCCTCAAGAAGGCATATTCTTGTCAGCTGCTGCTGTTTCTTCTTTTGAGCTACAGTGTTTAATACTATATATGTGGGTTGCTCCAAAAAATAACACCTACTACTTTTTTTCTTCAGAAACTACAATGGATACAAAAAGAATACCTCTGTTTGACAGAGGAAATTGTCAGCTACAGAACACAGTTTTGAACATAGTCACCACCTAAAGCTATGCATTTTTGCCAGTGGTGAAAATGAGCCTTAGTACCATACTTACTATAATATGCAGGGACATTTGAAATGTGTTTCTTCTTTCTTATCACTGTCACCACTGTTGAAATCAACCATTCATGCCCACTGTGCTCATTCCATTATTTGTTCTTCTTAAATGTTTGGCAAGAGTCAGTGAATGTCAATGGATGTCAATGCTCTTCATAGTGTCTGCTATGATGCTGTTTTGCCTTCAGGAGAAAAATGTTGATTCATTGTTGCTGAGCAATGTTTTACAGAACCAAGAACATTTCAGTGTTTCAACTTCTTGCACTGTACTGCCTTCAAGGGCTGTGGAACACAGGAGAACGGGAGGGGTTAGTTGACTTAAACTAGACAAAGAGATATTACATACCATATAACATAATAAAAAAACTATAAAACTGAGAGGAGTCGGCCAGAGGGGGGAAGCCACTTCTAGGAGACTAGCTGGGCATCATTTAGCAGGTAGTGAGCAATCACTTGTCTGGTAAATCAACTGTCCACCAGTTGTTTGCCACATTAAAACTAAAATGGGAAAAAAAAAGAAAAAAACAAACACAAAAACCCTGGATAGAATGATAGGTTCATTTTTCTACTTCAGTACTTGATGTAAATGAAGGAGAATGATATAAATTCACAAGGTAAGAATATGACAAACTAATTAACATTCTGGAGTACTATACATAAATCATAAATTTGGACTCAATTCTATTTATCTTTATTTATATGACAATATAAATGGTATATTTAGATAACAGAGGAGACAATCATAAATCCATGTCACTCAGGTGAATTCCCCATGTAAAAAAAAAAAAAAAAGCATATAAAAAAGTATTTTGGCCAGTACTGAAACATTCCATGTTATTTTTAAGCTTAAATTCATGTAACAGGAGAAATAAAAGTACCAAAGAAAAATGAAAAGCCACTGGTATCTAAGATTACAGGGAAAATAATCTAAATTACTGAAACAGTTCAACCAAAGAGGATCCAGTATATCGCATACTTACTGCTGTATTCTTGCACTTTACACTCCTTATATATTCTGGGGTATTTTTCCCTTATTAAAACCAGTCTAAAACTTTAGGCTCACTCAGTCTGCGATGTGATATTACACTGAATTTTCAAAGGCTTCTGTAAGTCTTTTAGGGAGTTTTAAAGTGTATATTTCTGTCACTCTCGATGTGAACTGAATGCCTAATTCTGTTAAGTACTTTTAAAAATTTGTTTTTAAAAGAAAAATAATGCAAACTGCACATACCTACTGTACTTGTTCCAGTTCACCCCATATTAACTACAGAAATTACATGAGTTAAGAGCAGACTAGAACATCTGACAAATTTTAAAAATTATAATATGGAGGAAAAAAAATGATCTTCTTCTAAACAGTGTGCAACCCCTACTTTTATACAGATACCACCAGACAGATAATACAGCAGTAAATTCAAATTTCTGAAATACATGTTCTTCAAAAGAAAAAAATACTTTCTGGATGTGGATTAAATGTGAAAAAATAACGCTTATTCTTTAGCAGAAAAGATGATTACTGGTGCATGGGATACCTTTCTATTTGCAATCTCAGTGTGATTTCAAATGACACCAAGCTGAGTGGTGTACTTGATACAATGGAAGGGGGGGACTTTATCTGAAGGGACCTGGACAGGCTTGAGAAGTGGGCCCTTGAGAATCTAATGAAGTTCAACAAGACCAAGTGCAAGATTTTGCAGTTGAGTAGAGGTAATCCTAGACACAATTCAGATTGGGAGAAGAACTCAAGGGCTCCCCTGTGAAAAAGGACCTGATGGATGAAAAGCTGGACAGGAACGAGAAGTGTGGACTTGCAGTTCAGAAGGCCAACAGTATCCTGTAGATATAACAACTGGTTAATTATGAGAAAATGGAGTAAGAGTAGTTACTTACAACCAGAGACAGCACTACTGCATAACAAAAAATTATGTGTATACGCTGATAATAAATCAGTTTAACATTGAAGGTAGAAAACTATCAGACAACAGATTTTCTCAGAACAGAGAGTGTAGCCACTGTAGAGATACAAAAAGATCTTGGTAAGTTAGTGAAGGTGTTAAATGATTTTAATAGCATTACACCTGATTTTCATATATTCTTTTCCAGTCTGGAAATTTTCTTTTTCTGGGAAACTTCACCTTGATGAATGATAAAAAAAAAAAAAAAAGAAAGAAAACAAAAACAAAAAAAAGGCTTTGCAATTTGTCAGAGTCCAGTACTCTTAATATCAAACTTACTTATTAGAAGACATTTGATATTGCACAGGATTTCGTATTTAACAGTATGAGTGATAATAACTATACTGAAAAAAATATACTTTGCAAAGTAAAGCAATCAGAAAGCACACTTCAATCACAATTGGTCACACTATTAAATGAATCACTTACCTTAGCAGCATCCCTCACCATATTAAATAAAAACAGATTTCCCAACTTCTGAGCAGAGCTTACTAGCTGAAATGTCATTAATTACAAAGAGATCCAAAATTTAATGAAAAAAAACACCACCAACAAAACATAATTTTATATTATTATTAGTTATATTAAACTATTCTCAGTGCAGAACAACATCTAGAGCTGCTACACCTGTAACAATCTTCTTGTATTAATTCTGTGTTGATAAGACAGCATACATGCTACCATTAAAATCTCTGGAATAAATAAATCAAAAATGTGTAGAAATATGACTCAGGGTGAAATCATAGTTCAAGGTTAGAGAAAGACTGTGCAGCTAAAACTAGCTGCTATTTCTCTTGCAAACACTTCATCAAATCCAACAGGTAGATGTGCCTTGTAGTTCATTTCATAAATAAAATTTTAAGGCCACCTAATCCTAACTCCTTGAGCATCCCATATTCAGGTCTAGATGCACCTTCAATGTCCCACCTGTTATTAACTCTGCAGAAAGAGATTTATAGTCCTAGCTACTCTGATTAACAAGCCCAGTGCCATTCAGTTCCTTGCTCTAAGTCAGAGGTTTTCTCTTTGGGATCAGACAAGTTTGTTCTCATCTGCTTACATTTACTGAGAATTGGTGTAATTTCATTTTTAATTGTATCTTGACTAAATGAATCTTTCTGTTCCTTTTGTTTATCAGTATCACTAATAATTCTGTACGTCTGTTCTTACATAGGAATACAATTAAAATGCACGTCTAGTTGACATTCTGTTTGCCACTGGGTTAAACTTAATTCTGGTTAAAACTATAAGTCAAAGGTACAGTAGTAATCAGCAGTAATTCTGTTGTGAAGCTACAATATTCTGTATTTGGCCCTAATCATGCTTGATATCATGCTCGTGCTTAGTTAAAGGTGAAATGGTTATTTGAAACCCATTCTCCTTTCCCTATGGGTGTTTGCTTGACTGTGTTAGATGCACCACTGAGGCAACAGAAATGTGAGGAAAAGAAATCAGGAAAGAAGGATAAACACCCTTGGTAGCTGGAAAACTACATAATGGATGTATATTAGACAAGCACAATGAGCATGTATGAAAAAGAAATAATACGCATAAAAGAGCTTTCAGAAAGGGAAATGGAAAATGAAGGAGTTTAGATCTTTCTCTTTTCTCTTAAAGTCTCCTGCACACTAGAAATTCTTCTTCAGTACCTTTTTTTAATGGAATTATATAGAAATAAATGCCAAAATTTTAACACTGGAAGGAAGCAGCAGTTGCAGACAAGAGTTATCTGAATGGAGTATGAATTGTAGGCATAAATTAAAAAGAAAAGCTAGGATAGCAATGCTGCATAATACATAAATAAAAGTGAAATCTGTTTACATGAAGAAGACAAAATAAATATATATTGCAAATAAATTAGATCATTACTAATATCTGATATTCAACTAATTATAATCTTTCAGAGATACAGAAAGAATATGGTAGATTTCCTTAAATTCACTACAATTAAGGCATGTAGAACTTGACTATACTTAACCATCTCTTGAGAATAAACTATTCAAAAACGTTTTTTTCAAAACACCTCTATTCTTCAGTATTCAGAAAATGGAATAAACAGGAGTCTTCATTGATAAATTAATCAAAAGCACAGTAAATAAATAAAAAAATCAAAAGGGGACAGTGGCTTTAACGAAGACTTCAGAAACATCTGCTTTTAAACGTAAGTAATTACCAGAGGCACCGGTATGTATTATAGGAAGCAAAACGACGTAGTCAGGAGGTAACTTAAAGACAACTTATCAATGTTAGCTGAAAATAATTGAAAGATACACATTTGATGGTCTCTGATCCCCAGAACTTCTGATTCATCACTCCAATTTTGGTGCATAACTAAAAGTGAATTAAAAACATGAATAAATCATAAAAAAAAGAAGAAGAAGAAGAAAAATTGTTCATGATGTCCAGAGGCAGAGATAATTTGTGTAATGAAAAAATAATTGGTACACTATAATTTTGCTCCTGCTTGAATGTTCTTTACACAAGTCAGAATGAATGGATTCTCTTTGAAACAAATAAATGAAAGGCACTAATTAGATTCAGGATAAACATAACATTTTAGAATTTTGATTTCTGAAACCAAGGAAAATTCTTGCAAAAAAAAATTCAGAAAAAGAAGGATTGTGAGCTAGTGAATATGTAACATGATTGTATAAGAACTGAGGCTTTTTTTCCAACTGCACATGGAAAGATAAAATAATAAATAATAGGCAATCTTTCTCAAGCTTCAGCAGTATGACTTGTTTAATATCTCATAGAATATTTGCATTCTTAACTCTGATTATTTAATCTGTTGTAAATAATTATAAAATGTAGACAAGTTAGTAATTGCCATAGAGGAAGAACAGTATGATACTTGATTCTAATTATTTTTTGTTAGATTACAATTCATGAAGAGACATGCAGCTTTCATTCACCAACAGTTTTTATGAGCCACAGAGGACATGAAAACTCTGATTCAAAATGTCAATAATTAAGAAGTTAAGCTAAGAATAAAGTAGTACTAGATAAATTATTTCTCAGGGGCCTGGTTTCTCAGATACTGCTGTTTAATACTACATACAATGTTATTGGGATCATACTTGTTTTCCTTAGACAACTATCCTGGTACTTGCCTTGAAAGCACTTAGACAAATAAATTGTCTAAATGTCAGGGATATTCAAACTAAGTTGTAATAGTTGGAGCTTATTTATTTCTGACGTCTGTTGCAAGATTCACACCAGTTATGGATTCACATGACTCATATTTTAAATTATCTTATTAAATCCTTCACTTATGCTCTAGTATGATTAACCGTTTTTAATATAGATCAAGTTGAAACAGAGCCAATAATTCACATTTAGATAAAATTCATGAGAAGGAATCTAAATATATTTCAAAATTAATACATTTAAGTAAAGCAATTCAGTGTTGATTTTTTGTCAGTGTTGATTTTTGTCTTCCTGGGAGATAGTGGAAAGAGGGGATTTCTTAATGACCAGAAGAAAGAAAATTTCAGGATCCTAAATCCCAAGAATTTTTAACTAGTACCTTAATAGGTCTTATGCAGATTGTTGATAGGAGCGACATTAAATGCAAATACTGTACTTATTAATTTCATATGAAGCAGACACATGTTGATAAAAATATGCTAATATGTCTAGCTTTGAAAACTGCTCATTTTTAAATTATATAGTTTCTTATTTGATTGCTGGCTAATTTATTCATAGATAAATGCAATTCAGACAACACATGGAAAACTAGACTCTTGCTTTATTTTTGAAATGTTGAGCATCAGATGTCTTTTTATCTACATCATTTTATGCTCAGTATCTCATGCGACCCATCAGAATTCCCCCTCAAGAAGTACTACAGTGTGACACAGGTGACTGGCCACAGAAATGCAGTGATTCCAGAACCTTTGGTATTCGAAATACAAACTATGTGAACAAGGAGCTATAGAAGATCCATGTTCTTCCAGTGAGGCAGATGAAGTCTGAGCAGTAACTGGAATAGCTAAAATTACACTAGATGTTTACATTTAAGAAGCTGAGTCATTCAGTTGTGATAAGACATCCTAGAAACTGAAGTAAAATATATCATGTCTGCCTATCTAAATTGGAATCATACATGGCATTAATATTCTACTAAAAACTCATCCAATTACCCAGAAGTGATAAATTCAATAGATATAGGTGAGTGTCATGGTTTGGAGGAACACCCAAAATCTTAAATGAAATATATTTAAATGGCATTTTTACCAGGAAATAGGAAGATACTGTGAAATATAAACACTTCAACAGCTGTCACCTTAGCAAACAATCTTTAAACTAATAGTTCAATCTTTCTTGTAACTAAAAAGAGGAAATATAGCAACTTTGAATGTATATACTAAATGGTTACAATTATGGTAGATTTCTGCTGTAGGTAATTTGGTGTATCATCCATTTTTAACCTTCATGATGCCTCTGATATACTTCAACATATTAAACTTATTTTGACTGAATAGACTGTTGATAATACAGAAATCAAATATGATTCTGATAGTGTTAAGACTGAATTGATGTGTTCTAAAACTTCTTGGCTGATGGCCATATAAGGAGGTAGATAGATCTACAATACCTATTACTTAGTTTTTATTATCTCCTTGGATTGAAAGTTATCTTCTTCATCTCTTCTTGAATACTGAAAGTTAGTGAACTCTAATTTTTTTTTGTTGTTGTTGTTTTCCAAGATGCACAAGCATAGCAGGGAGCAACATAAAACTCTACAATTCTGAAAAAATGTTTCAAGAATCACTTAGGAAAAAAGAATTAGCAGAACTGAGAGAGCTTAATTCAATCAAGAGAAGTGGGTTCCTAAATTAATTACAGGATTCAATTTCTCCTCTTTGCTTTCATCTTTGAAATTAACAGTAAACTGCTCCTTTACCTTAACAGGTTTGAAATAATTGTCTGCAACTCAAAAGTGGGGACAGATTAAAAAACTTGAAATGGGCATTTTGAATTATTCTAGCATATAGACATTCTCCAAAAAATTTCAGGGCAGATCTGGACTCATTATTTTCTGATGGACAGCTTTCAACTAAAACCTGCAGTTTCAGGTTCCCATGAAGATAATATTTTCGATAATATTTTCAGCAGAAAAATTGAATTACTTTGTCTAAAATATGAATATTTTCTTTTAAGTTAGCATTCCAGCAGT
The DNA here is from genome assembly GCA_023055505.1 of Callipepla californica brunnescens. NCBI lineage: Eukaryota > Metazoa > Chordata > Aves > Galliformes > Odontophoridae > Callipepla > Callipepla californica. The sequence continues at coordinate 61,553,133 of JALIRH010000002.1, read as the reverse complement.
TTTATGGTATTGTTTCTATTATTTTTGTATGAAGATCACTAATTTGATTATAGAAACAGAACATGAATAACAGTACTACAAGTTATTCTTTATCTAACCGAGCTGAAATGCAGTATTATTTGATTTTATTAATTTTCTCATTTATTTATCAGACATAGCTCAAATTTTTGATTCTTCACATATTTATATGAATTAGAAAACAGAGAGTAAGGACTGTATTGAAACTTTTATATCAGTTTGATCCAGTAGAAAAAGAAGTTAACACAGGCAATAATATTTAGTCTCAGAATTTCCAGCAGGATCTGATCCTTGACTGTACCCTATATAAAACTTGTAAATGAATTTTATCGTACACTTACACACAGATTAATGCTTTGGTATACTTTGATTCAGAGAATGTATGTTTGCTAAATTTTAATAAAGTTTAAAATGAAAATGAAAAACAGAAGGAAAATATTTGGATGTAAATAGTCCTCAAAGTTGTCTTGAAAATGTGGAATAGCTTATATATCCTCTAAGTATCTAAGCATACCAGTCAAGCTGAAGATCTTACGTATTCCCATAGCAAAATAGACATCCCCTACTAAAAAAGTTAATTCTATCTTGACAAATATAGAAGAAAACGAGTAGATCTGCATTACACACTGAAGCAGTGGTCTAAGCAGCGTCAGGACAGAGCACATGCGTTTACCTAACTTAGAAGCAGGCCAAATATCATTAGCTGCACATAATAAATATGGACTGACAGATCTCAACTGAACAAAACATTTTCTTCTCGTACATGATCTGAAGATCTAACTGGAACATTTTTTTGCCTCTTTTTTGTGTACTGTAAAGGAGAGCAATAGTTCACTGATTATTCTTTAATTCACAGATTAGACTTTATTTTCCCCTCAGATGCACGGGTTTGATTATTCCTTGTTTCCTTTTCATAAATAAAATCCCTGAAAATTTCAAAGAATCCCAGTTGTACATATATTTATTGGCAGCATTGTTGAAATATAAAATTGCTGAATTCAGTTCCTTACAATGGCAACATTTCAGAGTTCTGCAGCAGGGTTTATGGCCTTTCTGTTAATGCTAGAACAGCCCAATAAATTATACTGGAACAGTGGTGAGTTTGGCATAAAGAGAGGTGGATAAAACTTTTTAAGCAATAAAAATTAATCAAAAACTTCAGCTTCAGGCGAACTGAATCTCTTTGTGAATTCAGGTTTGAAATACAGAGATTTTTTTACAGGTTTTGAAATATAGAAACATTTTATTCTAACACTAGAAAAACAAAATATATCTCATTCACTTCAAAAAACACTGCAGAAAAGACTTTTCTTTCAAAGTGGTAATATCAAAGAGCCAACTGCTATAAATATAGTTTTGGATAGAAAAAGACCATCATTTGAGGGTAAAAAAAAAATGCCCTGTACCAATTTTAGATTATTTTCTTTAAGAGTATCTTGAATCTAGTATGTCTCTGATTGATGTCTGACTAAAAAACAGAGAAATCTCATAGAACTCATAGATAGCTTTTTCAGTCTCCATGTTGAGTACTGTTACAAAAATAAAGGCTTGCACACACACCCAGACAGCTGAAAGGAAGACTAATATTAAGCATAAACTATTCAAACATTAAATAATAGAAAACCCGGAGCCTTAGGTATTAAATCTGAACTTTGGAAAGAATTAGGCATGTGCACCAAGAATATCATGTTTTGACTTCTTTTATTTTCCAGTTTCTCTTTGTTAAATATGCTTATCTTATATAGCTTATCTTGTCTTATGTAGGAATTAAAGGCATACCTGACAAAAGAATAGTGTCTGATAAATTCTGCATCCAAACTCTTCAGGGATGGATTATTTTCTCTAACCTCCAGTTGCAACATGCATGAATTGATTTTTACCCAAAGCTGTTAGTATGAAGCTGAACTTTAAATTTTCAACTTAGAGAGTCCATAACTGTTAAGGTCATAAAGGAACATGATATTTGTCCTGTGTGCTTTCTCACAGGGAACAGGCCACAGTGCTCCAAAAAGCTGTTGAAATATCCAGATATCAGTTTTCAGCTGTCATTCTGAGGCAACAGAAGAGTGCTTTTGACACGCTTCCCATTGGCAACATTTTAAATAAGTCTCTGCTGTCGAAAGCAGTGTCATGTAGAAATATCTCAATATGGCCAGCTGCATAGAATGCAAAGAATGAATACGCTCTTTTTCTCTGAACCTAAATCTCCAATGTTATCTGCACTGCTATACTCTGATACCCAGCTGTTGGGATGCACATCTGCTCATACAGTAAGGAGGTCACACATATGTCAAAAGCAAACATTTTTCTCAAATGGCTTCTATGTGCCAAACTCTGTGAATGTTCTTTGTGCAAACGAGGTCTTCAGTCTGCTTTGCAGACTTTTCATAACTTTGGCTGTGGTGCCCTCCATGTGTACTTAGGGAGCAAAGGAATATCTGGGCACTTAGAAGATCATAAATTTGACTGGGAAAGAAAGAAAGCAGCAAGCATGAAAATGAAAGAAAAAAAGAAAAAAAAAAAGATTTCTGATTATTTAGAAAATTATATTACTTATTTTGAAGAATGTTCCTTGTAAAGTGTAAGTACCTAATCTTCCAACTACTTAAAAACCTATTTGAAGGAAAGTGAGCACAATTAAAGAAAATTTCATTTTCCTTAGTGGAATTCTGATCCTTTCTGAGAGTGAAGTTCTTGCATGGGATTTAGAGAAAGATAAATGTATTTACTGTAAATACTGATAGCCACATTGAACCCCATAGTACTAAAAATAACCTTTGAATTCTCACTGGATTGTACCTGGTCCAGAAAGCTGCCACAGTAGTACTTTCTGTTTGTTTGACTAATAAAATATAAAACGTATCACTGGTTCTCAGTGCTTCTGATGCAATAAATTGAACTGACCTTAAAAGTCTGCTGGTACACAGTAAAAAAAGTAAGTATCCTGACAGACTAGATAATCTTTTTTATACAAAAATCTTTTTTTATTTTTATTTAACAGAGACAGCAGCTATATAATAGAAAGTAGAATGACTGTTAGACTTTCATATGACACTAAATAAATCCCTATAACGTTCTAGAATCATATTAGTGTATGTTCAACTGAACCTGCCAATAGATGTTAAAAACAACAACAAGGTCTTCTTCAGATACAGTGGTCAGAAGAGACAGGCCAAAGAGACGATAACTTCTCTGATAATTGAGAAAGGAGGGCTCTTGTGAACATAAGGAAGATCAACAAAGCCAAGTGTAAGGTTTTGCACATGGGTTGAGATAATCCCAAAAACTGAGAGAAAAAAAACCCTGAGATTAACCCTACTGACAAGGATTTAGTGGTCCTAGTTTATGAAAAACTTAATATGAGTCAACACTGTGCACATGCTGCCCGGAAGGCCAATATGGTATCCTGGGTTTCAGAAGAAAAGGAGTAGCCAGCAGGGGAAGGGAGGTAACTGCCTCTGTCTACTCTGCCCTCGTGAGGCCCCATCTGTAGTACTGCATCCATGCTGCGGGCTCCCAGCACAGGAAAGATGTGGAGCTGTTGGAGAGTGTCCAGAGAAGAGCCACAAAAGATGATCAAAGGGCCAGAGCACCTTTTCCTATAAAGATAGGCTGAAAGAACTGGGCTTGTTCAGCCAGGAAAAGAGAAGGCTGTGGGGAGACCTCATTGCAGCCTTCCTTTATTTAAAGGGAGTTAGTGAACATGAGGGAAATCAACTTTCTATAAGGGTTGATAGTGATAGGACAAGGGGGAATGGTTTTAAACTAAAGGAAGGGAGATTTAGGTCAGATGTCAGGAGGAAGTTTTTTTACTGAGAGAATGAGGTGCTGGAACAGGTTGACCAGAGAGTTTCTGGATGCCTTGTTCTTGCAGATATTTAAGGCCAGGTTGGATGCAGCCCTCGGCAATCTAATTTGGTACTTGATCTAGGGGCTGGCAACCCTGCAGTTGGAACTCTATTTTTCATGAGGTCCCTTCAAACCCAAGCCATTCTATGATTCTGTGCAAAGATACTGCAGTCTAGATAACCAAAAACTGAAGGATCCAGGCAAACTTTCAGTTTCGCATATTGTTTATTAGTCATAGACAGAAAAAAGCAATTAACAGAAGAGTTTTGTTGAAGCAGTGTTCAGCATTTAGTGTTTAAAAGGATAAAGGATAAAATAGAATTAATGATAGGTTTATAAGTAACATGTTCACAAAATGAAATATTTATTCTGTTTTCTGACAAGATCAAGAGTTAAAAATCAAACCTGCCATCTTATGCACAAAGCAACTGAATTAGCAGTACCTAAACAAGTGACATGCATGGCACCTTTTCCAATACTAATGCTATACTTTGCAATAAGACAATCTGTCTTATTTTTATAACCTTAGCTTATTTTATAACTTTAAAGGGGTTTGCCTCTGAGATTAGTTTCAGAGTGTCAAACAATTTATGTTTAAATAAATCATTTTATTAAAATTACTTAAAATTACTTTAAATAAATCCTTCATTCCAATAACCTTGAATCAAAAATAAATAAATACAGATATAATAAATCTCTGATGTTTGATTTCACTATCATTTAAAACAGTTTTTACATAGTCTAACTCAAAAGATAGATCTGATACTGCATGCTTGGGTCTGTAAACACAATTATGTACTGTCAACACTCCTTTTGTATAATCTGAATGCGTATTATGTTGCTCCCACTGTGCAGATTATCCATTGCCACAGAGCAAGTTCAATGTGCAACATATGCTGCAGTTAGGAAAGCTTGAGCTTTGACTCCTACCACGAACATAAGCTGTGCCCAGCTAATGTAGCCTAATTTGCTGTTGCAAGTACAACAAACGTTAAAATCTTTCTGCTTTCTGAGGCAAATTTGTACATTTGCTAATGGATCAGACATTAATAAAGAAACCATCTTTAGCCATATTTTACTGAGAAATTGTAGGAGAATTTAATCTTAGAAATTAAATCTAAATAAATATGTTTTCCTCGAGGTGTTCAACTTTTGTAAAACACTTTTCCTCAAATGTATATCAAAGGAGTTTATTTCATTGTCTTTAAAAGATGGATAAGATTGTAGCTTAACTTGGCTGACAAATAGATCCTTGACCAAAAAAAAAATCACTTCAAAGAGAATAACTTTTAGCAACCTGGAAGGCAATACTCTTCCAATAGACAATAGAAAAATGACAGTGATTGTATGGATTTCAACTTTTAAAATAAAGAAATAACACTTTTCACTGATGGTTTTACTCCTGAAAGGATCAAAGAGAGTTGAAACATCCAGCTTCTGGTTGTCCTTGGATTTATCTATTGCTTACCCCAGAAAGTTTTGCTCTTAACGGTAGTATTATCATTGTGATACACAGCTGACAGAGTTTAGGAAGGCTAGAGAATGGACTGCTATAGCGGTGTAGAATTTAATAATGGCAGTAGCTGCTACATTAGGCTAGAGCACCATTAACAGGATTTCTTGGTTAACAATAAATAAATAATAAAAATTATAGAAGAATTATTATTGGGGAAGCTTCAAAATTGCAATAATTATGATAGTTTCATTTGTCTAAGATCTTTTTCAGTATTGTAAGAGGGGACGAGCAATAGCAGACAAGTGAGCTGTGAGCCACTCAGTGTACATATCTCTTCATCACAGTGACAGAAGGACAGAACGTCCCTAAAAACAGTGAAGAATAAATCTCCTATTAGGCAAAGAAATACCTGATTGCCATCTCCATCTGAAGATACCTTCGTTAAAAGAACTGATTCTTCCCATTAAGCAGCAGTCTTTGCTACTAAGTGTTACTGGTCATGTTCAATTATTCATAGAGTAACACTGAACCAAAAGATTTCCTTACAGAGAATGTCCTGAAGAAGTAATTTATTAAATTAACTACACTTTGCAGACTAGACCAAAATCTCTTGAAGCATCTAAAAGGATCCAGAATTAAGCTGCAATCAAACAATACACTTTCCACTCAGTGCAAATGATGATGGTCTAAAGAGTAGATATTCCACTTTGGATAGTCCACTCCGTGGCTCCTCTAATGCTAATGACAGTGGGTCTTTAATTAGACTGAAGTAAGCACAGGATTCATCTGAAATGATGAAGGTCAGCTGCATCACTCTCAACACACCCTGTCCCAGCAAGGAAGCATGAGGAGAAAGACTTAGAGCTTATCAGCTGCACAGATGTGCCCTCAGGGAGATGTTTTTCTGGACATTTATGGTTGAATAAAGTCATTTATTGAATGACAGTGGAGCTAAGGGTCCATAACCAGACTTGAGAAACTATTTTCTTTTTTAATCCTTATAGGAATTTCTAACTATTGTTCCATACACTGAATTAATGAAATTCTTCCATCAAAGAAAAATTGGTCTTATCCAAATCCATAATTTGACCAAGGCTCCTGAAAGGGAACTTTTGAAGAACATTTCCCACTAGAAAATCAGTGGGAAATGTACAATTGGTATGTATTCAGTATCAATCTATCAAGGCCTGATTAAAGAAGAAACTCTAAGGAAGAATGGAATAAAAGAAACAACTAAATCCTTAAGCAGTCAACAAAAATTTCTCTGACAAACGTAACTTCAATATTAATGTAACTGAAGGGAACTTATCCTGATAAATACTAATTTATATTTGCAAAAAAAAAAAAGAAATCTTTCATAAAGAAGGGTTCTGTATTTTCAGTTTCGAGCGAACAAAGTCCAGAATAATAAATCAAAATCTCAAAATTTCCTGTGTAGCAAAAATTTATCTTTACTGATCATTTCTCCCACTCACTGGCAAAATGATTTGAAAGGAAAGCAGAGATATTTCAGAGGATGTGTTATAGAAACAAAGTATACATAGAGAGACAGTCAGCATATGAATGAAATATATACTTAGGAAGCAACTTAAAAAAAAAAAAAAAAAGATTAAAGTATAAATACAAAAAGATTTTTGTTAATAGTCCAAGGCGGCATCTCCAAGGTTGCATCTCCAGGGCAGAACCTCAAAGGCCCTCATTACATACTAGAATTACACATGTTAGGAAAGTTAGCACAGCTGGACAGTAATTTTTACTGCTACGGTAAGTGTATTAGGGATGCTATTTATTTCTTGATAAGTATTTTCTTTTGAGATCAGTGATATTTTCAGCATATACATTCTCTAATATCGATTTTATTTGCTTTAACTTAATGTGTAAAACAAGTGGAATTCAGCTCTGCATGCTGTGCTCCCATCTGCACATGCTTAATCTTTTTTCCTGTAAGAGTGGATATCATAAGTATACCCTCCATATCAATATGGCTTAATGAAAAGTAGACACCTAATACGTCCTAAAGGAGGCAGGAAATACTTTTTTTTTTTTTTTTTTTTTACAAAAGGTATTATTTAAATACATGTTCCAAGATTTGTGTGTTATTTTCCTACAGAAAAGCCACACTTTCATTTATTCAGTTCAATACATTAGTATTATATGTATCAGAAATGAGAGTATGATTTGGTGTTCATAATTTTAAAAATTTCAATGGATAAGCTACATGGGAAACCAAGTACATGTCTTAATTTAATTACTACTCATTTTAGTGTTTTTTTTTTTTTCCAAAAATATGATAGCAAAATTAAACAATACTGATTGTTGTGCAGAATAAAAAAATACATGCAACTTCCTGATTATAACAGAAAATTAAGCTTAAGGGTGCCTATTAACAGCTGATAGCACCCAACAACTCGCAGATTCAGAACTCAGATCAGGCTTCATACATTTTTAAATGAAGACTGTTCCCAGTATCAATGTGACTGCCTTTTCCCAGGAGGCCGTAAATTTTCACCAGTTCTAAGAAGGCAACAGTATTTTCACCTATGTAGATGTGATCACATGCTGTAATTCCCTATCACTGTAAGTTATGAATTCATGACTTTTCGGTCTAAATAGGCTTCACATTTCAGTGCAAGCTGTAGCAAGATGCACGGTTTTCAAGAAATCCATGTGTCACATCTCTTGTTTCAGCAACACTATGATATTAAATGAGGACTAGAAAAGAGCTTTTTGGGTGTGCTTAGTACACATTAAATTACATCCTCTGTAGCTGAAACCATGATTCATGTTGATGAAGATCACTACAATGTACATGCAATTAAGATAAGCTTTACAAATATTTTGTATACCATACACAGAGCATAGAACTACTCACTAACATTCAGTATTTTGTGATTGTATGTTTTATCAAAAGCTATTCAAATATAGATTTTACCTCATTTTGAATATTTTTTTTTATTCTTTCAGAGTAATCACTAATGAAAGCAACTCTCACCTCATTGTATTCCAAGACAATTTGTAAACATTTTACTATATTTTCTATTATTTTATAATAGTATATTTTACTTCTTTTTTTTCCCTGAAGAGATAGGAATCTGTAGACAATAAAATAAGAAAAGCCTGTGAGTAGTGTGGGGAATACTTCTCTCTTGGGAATCAGAGGAGACTATAAAGTGATATAATGGAAATGTCTCCAGATATGGAAAGTCATGGCAAAATATCCCCCACTGTCAACAGTGTACTTAAAACAACAGAAAGGAGAAACCAAACCAATCTGGCTTCATAGCCCTTATATTTAGAATTCTGGATGGTGATTGAACAGTTTTCATTTTATAAAAGCCTTTTGTCAATCTGTGAACCTCATATTCTCTTATATACAGAAGGATTTTAAATGTTTCTGTTTTTATTTGTTCCATTTCTCATACTGGTTTGTACGTAATCTCTCAGCTAGTGGTGTTGAATACTTTACAACATGCTTTCGAGCAGATGTCATTATCAAAAACAACTCTTCCTTGGCATTCTCACTAAACTCTAACATTTATACTGCTGACCCACTGCAAGGTCTTCATTGTTTTCTGAGTGGCTTACTGAGAACGAATGAGTTCTAAATCGTATGATAACAATGACTTCTGCCTTCATTTTTACTTCCTTTAAGTAATGGTATCTAACATTATTTGGGGAATGAGACATCTCTACGAGTGGAAATTAATCTGATTTATTTATTCATGAAATGAAATTGCTTTGGCTATAATGTACAAGCTTGAAAGCATCTCTTCTCTCTCATCCCATTAATGCTCTGTCTCCTAATTACTGCTGTAATCATGCTACCTAATATAGTAAAGTGCCTTGGAGTGTGTAGAGAAGTTGTTGCACATTAAGAACTAAATTAGCAGATTTAGAGAGGGAAAAAAAGTTTTTTTCTATATATATTATTCTATAATCCCATGGGAAGGAAATATCTCTTTTTAATCTTATGCTAAAGTTTCAGCTCTGAAAGTCCAGGTGGCAGAACATGATCTCACTTTAAATATCTGTATGTTTCAAAGAATATTTTTCAGAATATTACTTGGAAATTACAACTCATTAAACATTGCTTTCCTAAAATACCTTCACTGCATTTGAGTTTGCCGCAACTAATGTGAAACATGCTAAATTTGTTCTAGAAAAACATACAACAAAGCTGTGGACTGGAATTCAGCCTTTGTTTCCCAGATGATGTCCTACACTTTTTTTTTTTCTTTACTTCTATCTTTAGAATAATACTTTGATGTTGTTCTTGAAACAAAATCCCATTGGAAGATAACTCCATTACTTACACACCTTTGCTGGAACAAGTGAAGGAGGCATAATTGTTTTAAGCAATTGTATAACTACTTTTACAAGCATACCATCTACCTAAGAAATTCTGTATAATTATACACAGCTTTGAATGTCACTTACTCCTGTGAATAAACTTATCTTTAACTCTAATTCACTATAAACTGAAAATTCATCCGTTCTTTTGCTCTCTACAGAATCTGCTGTTCAAGATTGAAAAAAAATTAAAAGGAAGGCAAAGCAGCTTGTTTGCTTTACTCTTTTGAGTCCCTGTTATTCACTATTTATGAGCATTCAGGTGACTACAAGGCATTTATGGAGATATTTGTGAATCTCAAGCATTCAGTGGATTGTAGCATGAACGATTATTCATCTGAAAGTTTGCATTGCAATTGGATTATTCTCTATTGAATACTCACTATTCATAATTGTTATTTCTTCATCTTAATAGTGTCCATCACACAAACAAGCAAAAGAAATATAATGCAATATACATGCAACCAATAATCATAGAATGGCTTGTGTTGGAAAGGTCCCCAAAGACCACCAAGTTCCAAACCCCCTGTCACAGACAGGGTCACTAACCTCCAGATCTGGTACTAGCCTCATCCAACCTGGTCTTGAACATCCCCAGGGATGGAGCATCCATTCCAGTACTTCACCACTCACTTTGTAAAGAACATCCTCTGACATCCAATCTAAACCATACCTCGTTGAGCACAATAGCACTATTTCACAGAGCAAATTCTCAGCTGCAAAAGACATAGTCACCACCATTAGCTGCGCATTTTCACCAGCAATAAACAGGAGTCTGTATGCTGCCTTCATATAACTCTGCAGCAGTAGAAGTGACTGACTGTTGCTGTAGCGACTGAAACATACCACCCACAACCTCACTATGCTCACATCCAATCTTTGGTCTTTATAAACATTTAGCAAGTGCTGATGAATGCCAATGGGTGCCATTTTTTCTTCATGAAGTAATTCAATGAAATAGGTTTTCTTCACTCCCACTACTCCCATATCAGACATCCTTTTGCCAGACTGCCTTTCTGCCTCCTCCTGTTACACAGCAACAAAGTGTAATGGAATGTTGTCAGGAACGTTCAATCTCTACTGCCTTACCACCAACATCTGTCTCTGATACCAAAACAATAAAATAGAAGGCATTACTTTTGGAGCAGATCTTGTAGTATTTCATATTTCCTGTTAATATATGTATCCTCAAAAATAAATGTGTCTAGCTACAAAAATAAAAAGCCTTAATGTCCCTTGGACAACTTCGGTAAATTCCCAAAGATAACAGATTTATTTTGTAGCATTTTGAACCGTGACAGTTAACAGCCACAATCCCTGCTGGTAACTTGTCAGTTTGGCACATTTATTTCAAAACCACATATGGTTCCCAAGTACATAATAAACATTAATTATGCCTGTTTGTACCTTTTTACTATGTAATTCCCTGTTCTTTATGTTTGGGAAATGTGTTTATTTATTTCACTTTTCTAAATTATCAAATAATCCCATATATTTAGAAGTAGGACTTTTCTTGGGTTTTGTTTTTGCAGTTTTATATTTTCTTTCTTACACTATTTTTTTTGGAAAGAAGACAGGTAGTGATGGTCTGATTTTGCAACAAATTTGGAATTAAGATGTGTATATATAGACAGATGTATAAACATATTTATAATTAAGTTGTCTCAAATACACAGATTGCTTTATTAAATAATTAATGTCAGAATGCCACCAAATATGATGTGTAAAGATTACTGTACAGAGAATTTTAGATTCTCAGAACTCTAAATACTCATGTTAACTAATTAAATTTAATTGATACAGTAAGAAAGCAACACAGACACTTCATATTAAAAATTAAAATGAAATTACCACTTTCTCTCTTTACCTCATCTATAACAGACATATCAAAAGCTAGACAATGTCTTCTCTAGACAAAGATCTTCACAGTCCAGAACATTTGCATTTTATCTCTCAGTATCTTTAAACATACTTATTCCCTTTGGACTTCAGATATTTTTGACTGCAGTGTGCATTTCAGTCTTTGTTATGAACATCTTTCATTTTAGTCATTAAAAAGCTAGAAATATTGTTCTGATAAGGTATAATTATTATTCAAATGTGGCTCAGGCAAAGACATAATCAAGAACAGGAGCATTAAATATATTAATACCCAATTTTTTCTACCATTTTTTTTCTCATAAGAATCTTTCTATTTTTTCTGACTTTATATCTCATGGCCTAATGGCATAACTGGAGAAAGGAGGGAAAGAAGTTGGAAAGGTATATGATTATGTGGGAAAAAAATATATTCTCCTATTGAGAGATAATATGAAATGCTACTGAATATTGCAACGTGGTACAATTTTCATATTTTCCTTCTTATCATTCAGCTTTTCAGGAAGCACAGCTTATTTATGGTTTGCCTCTCAAGAGCTAGTTCAGATAAATTGGAATACAAATATAAATTCTGAATTCTAGACAGTGTTTCACAGCCTTCCCAGCCCATGACTTAATGCCAGCAGTTTGGAATTCTTCCTGGCATTTTCCCATCTCATTTATTGCTTGTAAAGTCTAGCCAGCACAAGTGTCTTACAATGTGAGCAGTGTTACCATAGTGGGGGGGACACGGGCAGAGAGCTAGAAGATAGCATGCATGAGTAAATCTCTCTCTTACTATGCAATTTCATGCAACTACACTGTTTTTCTCTCTCCCCTTCTTTCCTGTATAAATTATTTAGGTCATAGCATTTTTACAACACCTATCTATATTGCCTAGCAGATCAGTACCTGTTTTCTTTAAAGTATTTACTAATAATCTTACAGCATGAAGAAAATCATATAATCATATATCACTGCTTTATTGGTATTAATGTCAAGCATAGCACTAATCATTTTCTCTACATTTGAGCTGTCAACATCTCATTCAAAAGGCAACACTCAGAAATTGTACATTAACTCTACTGAAAAGAGTCTAGAAGTTCAATTATTTATCTAACAATATGTCATAGAGTACATGAGGAAAAATGAGAACTCCTATTTATAATGGATTAAACAAGACCACTATACTATGCTGATCAAGTGACAGGACTGAGAATACAGATTCTCTGCCCACAAACTATCTATCTCCAAAAAATGCCTTTCTTAGAGACCATATCTCCAAATGGAATGATGGCTTCTATGGCATCCTTCTAGTCCTGGATCTGACAGAGACTGTTACCATCCAGAGAGCATGCATATGACCAGACTTGGATTTACAGGGAACTGATTAAATTAATGAATGAAGCTCTGCTGTGTTAAATACATTTTTCAGTCATTATAAACACTGTTACTTTCAAACATTTGCCCTCTGGCTTTCAGCAATTTTTTTGGAAGAAAAGAACCAAGTCTCAATCTGCCAGTATGCTCCAAGGGAGTGTATAATAAAGACATTTAAGCAGTAAACTCTTATGGGGACATTTAAGATTATATTGAATTAACAAACTCAGGGACCTGAGTCAGCAGTTTTAGCACCCCAGTTGTATCCACAACCAAACATTAACTACCACATGATAACAACTCATGGTTTGTTTTTATAATTATAAGGCAGATGGAAAAAAAAAATAAAACTACACAGAATTGAGGAAAAAAAGTGCAGAAAGCTCTAGGACAGAATCATTTTTTGGTTCAAACTACTTTCTGTGTGAACAAAAGAATACCAGTTACTAGAGCAATCTGTAACCAACAAAAACAGCATTTAAAATGAGAAATATTTGTCTGGGAAAGAAAACCAGATGCTGACAAGAGCCTAAGAGAAATGTTTTATAATCTCATTTAGTTTCAGTTAGATTTCTCCCCTTGCCATTTGGAAGAAGAGGGAAAGATCTGTCTTGCTCTTGAAAAATCTGTATCTGTACTTATTAAGAAATATCATGAATCGAATCCCTGTGTTGATTCTTACACTCAGATGCTACAAACTATGGAGATTTCTCTAGAAAATAAAGGCTGTAATTTCATTCCTCCATATGTCAAAAACACCACCTTACCATAATTTGACTTGTTTTCTTACAAAACATCTGCCTATTGTTGATACAACTAGAAAAAATTTTTTTTTATTTTCTTAAAATATATTAAAGGATACTGTTGTAACAGTTTGTTTGTTCCTTTGCTAAAACATTATTTATCAAGATGCTATTTAGGATAACTATATTCCTAAAGGCTTATGAGGAAGTGAAAACAAACAAACATAGAAGGTACTGGATAGAGGATGTATGCCACTGCTAAGCATAACTTGGAAAAAAAACTGAGCTTACTTACTCACCTCTAGAGCAAGGATGCCAGTCACAAATGTCAGGCTAAGCCAGTGATTTCATCCTGCTACCTCATCTACTCCCCAGCTCCCAACCCATGTATGTACAATGAGATGTAGAGCAATAATATGACAGACTCCTGTTCACTATCCCCACAGCATCCATAGAACAGACCTCAGATTAACCTATCTCCTCCAACACATAGACAATGTTACAGGAAACTGGTGCTCTCCCATTTATCACTGAGGGTGTTTTGGATACTTATTTGGTTTTAAACCTTAAATAATAAAAATGCATAACCCTACAGATAACCTTGTACAAATGGAGTAAGAGTTGGATTCATCTGAGAATGAACCAGTAAAAGATCCTACCATGAACCAAATAGCATTTAATCTGCAGGAGTAAATGGTCAGACAGGAGCTACTAATACTAAATTAAGTATGAAGTCCCATACAGAGATGTGATTTCTTAAGTAAACTACAGTAAGATATTTCTTAAGAAAAATCATAACAGCTGCATTAGCTTAGTCTTAAAAAGTTTATTTCTGCTAAAAATCCAGGCGGACTGTTTCCTTTAATTTGTAGAGTAAGCTATTCTTCAAACACAGTGGTAAAAACAGATAAAGTAACTTCAATTAATTACTGCATTTTTAATCTTGTTCAAACGTACGGTTTAGCCTTTCTTCATATTATAGACTCAGCTTGTTCTATTAGAAATACCGTTCTCTTTTTACTTCAGATTCTTTGGTTTGTAGCTAAAAAAAAAAAAAAAATCAACTACTGAAATTGTATGGCTGGCTTTAAAAAAAAATATATGCAAGTAGTTATATTCCTCAGAGATATGCAGAGAGTGTCTACAGTCTTGTCAACAAAAAGATTCCAAACATGGAATCCATAAATGGTTCTATATTTTTTGCATGTACAAGTAATCTCATGTACTCTGTTTTAAAAATGCAATGATTTTTATATACGTACTAAATATAGTATGGATACTTTGACAGCATTTGTTTATAATTATAATCTAATAAAAGAAGACCAACATCTGTCTGAACTATGAAATAATACATTTTCTGGATTCATTTACTTATGTGCACTTTATTTTCATTTGGAGAGGAGAACCATTTTTAACTCCTTCTGATGGTGTTCCAGAGAGCTTAATCTCAACTCAAGTAATCACATCCATTTTTGCTTCCCTAAACATACATGTGCATTCAAGTACAAGTTGTCTTGGAACAAACTCTAAATGACTTTATAGAAATAGAAACAGGAAGTATTTTAGATCTAAGGCAAAAGTGGTCATCATTCCTGGCCTCCTTCCCATTCCTTAAGAGCTGCAAAATATGTTACATACTTCACAAAGGTGACTGGTTAAGAAATATGAGTAAGTTCACAACTAAAGTTGGTTTTGAATTCAACCTCACAGTGGAATGCAGGTAGGTTACCTGCACAGCTTTGTGTCTGTAAAATCCAGCAATAAGATAACAAATGTTGCTGTCTCCCAGCCTCTCAGACAGATTCCTGTACACGCTATCACTACATGTATGAGATCGTGACTTCAAACTCTTGGTGAAATATTGTAGGGAAAATAAACTCCAAGAATGATACTCAGTTAAAAATAGCACGGGGAAGGTATATTTTTCATAGGCTTATATAGATGGTACACAGACAATTAGTACAGACAATTAGTAAATAAAGAGTGGCTCACCGTTTTGGATGATTGAGGCTCCCTGATGACTCCACTGGGGAGGGAATTCCAACAAGAGAACCTTCCCCCAGTGGTGGTCAGCCCTTAAGTGGGGTCTGGGGGAGGTGGAGCCAGACTCCACCCCTTCCAGTCACACTGGTACATTACCTTCACCTGTGCCCCTGTGGCTGAGTCAGTGCTTGTCTCAGTCAGGTGATCAATCAGTGGTTCAGGCCGTGATTCAACAGTTTCCATACAAATATGAATACATTTGGACTAACAGGTTGCCCATTCTTGCACAGGAGTTTATAGAAAATTGATTGCTTTGGCAACCAAGTATAATTTTTCTAAAAACAAAAACAGAACTATAACGTCAAGCTTTTCACTCTCGAAAGAAATATCTCTGTAGGAAATGTGCAACTCTCATGTCTCATGTAATGACTATATTTTGTGGTTGAGATGCCACATTCAATCTTCTCTCATGTGATGCTTCATAGTTTGATTATTTTAAACCACATTTTCTATGGGAGAAAAAAGGTCATGGTGATTTCTTTTGACTTGCTTCCTTTAAGCTTTGATGAGTTAAAAAACTCTGAGTTTTGTAAAAACAAGACATTTCTCATACTCACTTCAATATTTACATTTAGTTCATACTGTAAGGAGACATTTACAGTAAAAAAAATCCCTACATTCATTTACAACTTCAACAAGATGAAGAATACTCTCAGAAAACAGGTGGATAATCTCAGTGGAGCTTCTTTATGGGCCTTCCCACTATCTTCCGACTTGTGTAATTGGAACAAAATGATCACAACACTTTTACACTCCTGGCAGCACTAAGGAGGACTGAATTTCACAGCATCCAGTTTCACTCTCTTCTTTTTACCCTCTCATCTTGCAGAATATGAAGTTACTTTCTCTGACTTGCTCAATAGAACAGACACTTGACTATGTTTTACTACATTAAACAAAGCACTCACAATGCATGTATCAGAAGATGAAGAACAAGGAATAATTTTTCTCTTTTTTTCAATGGCTCAAATGTAAGTATAATGGGAAAAAAACAAAACAAAAATTTAATTTTTCTAATTTTCAAAGTAGCACAGGCAAAATGAAATTCCTGTGTCACCAAGTTTTTATACATACTTCACATTATGACTTTCCATGCATATTTGATCAACATTCCATATTTTGGAAGTTTCAGATTATATGCACATCAAATTCTGTGTGTGGCTGGTTGATTAAGAACAATCAGTTTCTAATGAAGGTATTTATTCCCTCTTACATAAATACTGGTACACAGAGTACAGTATATATGTAACAAAACAAGACATACAAACAAACAAAACTACTGAACAGTTTTTCCACAGTAGAAGAGATAAGTGTCAAAAATGGCCATTATGCAGTATTCTGATAGACAGAAAATGGAACTAATTACAGGTTATAACTACTTAGCTAATCCACTTAGATTAAATTGCATTAGATATGTTACTTCCTTTGTACTCAACCCCTGTGATCACCATACAGTATTGATTCCTTTTCCAGAAGTGCAAAGTTATGAAAATAATCCAGGGGAAAATTATTGCAGTGTTTACCTCATCCAAACTCTGTTTCTTCTTAGTCTTTGTTGTGTGAGGTCCAGTAAACAAGTCATTAAACTGGAATTCAGTGAATCTGTACTCTGGCAATAGAGGTCTGCTGCATTGTTCTTCATAAGCCAGTGCTCCACACTCCACCTTCATACTTTCATTTTAAGAATGGCAGAAATTTGGGGAAAAGATAGTACATTACTCTGTTTTTCTAGTTCTGAAATAATTCCAGGTCTGACCTCACTTGAGGTCTTTTGGTGCTAATGAAGTATAAATTATAATGCAGACACTTAGCTTTAAGTGCTTCCTAAAAAGAAGTAGGTGAAGATTACAGTCCAAATGATAGAGGATTAATTTGTTCTACAAGATTTTTTAATGTTTTGCACAGACCTCCTATTTTTGGATGAGAATGCTCTGAGGTCAGGGCAAGAATTGTTCTCCCATAAGAAAGTCAGGTGAAAGTAATTTACTTGAGAGGCTTAATCAATTCTCCTTTTGAATGCACCCAGCTTTGCAGTAAAGCAGTATTTCAGCGATAAAGAAAAATGTAGTGTAGAGTTGCCTTTCAATTATAGCATCTTAATATGACAGAAAGAAGTTTGTCTTCAGTAGAAGGTGGACTGCTGGCTAGAAATAAATTAACTTTTGGGAAAGTAAAGTTCTGTCGCATAATTCTAACATGTTTGTCAACCACCTGATATCCCTATGAGAATAACAAGAAATATTTAAATTGTCATGCCTTTACCAAAGACATTTTTTGTCTTATAAACACTGTAAAATTGGATCGTAAAATTTATAGCAGGGAAGGAAGCAGTGTGTTGATCAAGTCCAGCACTCAGTACTTGCTGATGCAATTTTATTGTTTTCACTTCCACAAGTTTTTCAATGCATTAATGAGCAATCTCTTTATCATCTTATCAGTGTTTTCCACAGCCTCTAAAATCCTTCTGGATTTTGGTCCCAGAGGAAGGTAGAACGTGGTCTGCTGTATTTTCAAGGTCCACTGAAAAAACATACTTTGAATTGAATGTACACTGCTGAAGGAGCTGGCAATTGCCATATGTTCATAGCAGTTGGTGTTTTTCATCTGTTAATGACTATGCTATATTTGAAGCTTTTACATATGTAGGTGTTATTTACATATGAATTTTAGTATGTATATATAAATGTAAGCTTAGGTGGATATATATAAACCTTCAGATGGATAGATATAACCCTAGACATTTTGTTAGTTTGTCCGAGCATAATACTGAACAGAATTCTCCCCAGTGTTTTAGGGAACTCAGAAACAAGTATGTATGCATTAAAATATAATAAATCAATCAACTTTCCCAATTCCTATTCAAAATCTACTCCTTAAACAATGAACACTGAGGTAGAACAAGGAATCCTAGAAATGAAAAATAAAGTAATCCAGTATTTCAATTGTCTTGGAAATAAAAGGGATAAAATGAATGAAATGGAATTCAGAATACCAATGAACAGATAAACTTTTGAAATGCCAAATCTGACCAGACAAAAAGAAAAGAAAACCTTCACATACTTAGCTCTGTATATTCAATAATATATAAAGACAAATTATTCACTATTTGGAATTATAAACAGAGGACTTCATGAAGTTCTCCAAACTGAGATCCACACCTTCCTAAAATGCTCTTTTAAAGAATTCTTCAGTATCTGGTAGGTAAGAGAAAATGCTATGAGAAAAGGCAAAACAGAAACTGTTTGAAATTAGAAAAAAAACCAAAACAAAAGTAGAGGTTTATAGGATGTCTACAGGAAAGCTATAAGCTCTAATAAGGATCCTTTTTTACATGAAGAGTTAAAGAAGAAAACTGACATGGAAATAATACATTTTTGAATATTTAAAATGGGGTCTTCATGGAAAACAGTTAAGACGGTGATGATAATTTAAAAAAAAATGATTAAAGATATAAAAAAACGCATGCTAACAGGAACAGCTGCACTCCAAACTGAATGTAAAAAATTACCCATACAAATAAATACATTCTTACAATACATTTTTAGGCACGCCTAATCAGAATTTTGTACACATTTAAAATTTTTTCTTGATGACTTGAATACTATGTGAGTCACCTCCAAAAAAAAAAAAAATTTCTGTTGTCTGGTTAACAACATAGAAAGAATAATAATGAAACAGTAGCTGTGCCTCTGTGGGCAGCAGAGTTAAATAAATTTTCAAGCAGAGGAGTTTAGTGTAGCAGGAAATGCAATCAGCAGAGAGCTACAAACTGAATGTAAATCTTGATATAACTATTACTACTATCACTCAAGAAGCCGAAAGGTATATCTGTGCTGTGTCCAAGAAGTGTACACAGACATATAAACAAATGGGTCCTCAGCTGGCAAGCTTGGAGACCAGTCCTGGAAGCATCAATTTGTCCAGAAGTTCCTTCTAATGGAAAGCACCCTTTGACTCAAGGCAAGCGCTATCGGAAACACATGTAATCAAAAAGCAGATTAACATGGGCTGAAAGATGTCTTAATGGTTGATTAGTTTTAACAGTATTAATTGCACACAGATTAGAGATGAAACAAGGATTGTGTAGTGTACCCAAGTTATCATAGAATTAAGTGGTTTGAACATGTTATACTTCAGGACCCATAGTGTATAAAATATAAGCATCCTTTACCATAAGTGTACACTAGCTTCCAATGGAAGCTTTTCTCCTGAACTAACACAAGGTTTTCAGCATGAATCTCAGTTACTAATGGTTCTATGTACAAAAGCATATTACAGAATGCTGCATCTTCTGTGCGTTTGTGATGAGGGGCATATCTCAAAAGTGCCACCTTTTGTCTCCACTGTGGCAATCCATCTTCATTAACTTACTCTCCAGGGAAGCGGTTTTGTGAACTTCAGAGCCTTGCTCTTACATGAGCAAAGCACTTCTATATTTGCTATAATTCACAACTTAATGGGTTGTATTCCAGAGAGTTCTCTATATTGACCGTTATTCAATAGAAAAATTGAATATTTATTTAACATCGTTTCATTTTTGTTTTCTTTTCTTTTTTCTTTTCTTTTTTTCTCACTCATAAATGCACTCAGTAAGCACGAAGTTGTATAGATCACCAAGTGAAAGGAAAAAAAGAACCTTCATTCAGGTCTGTGTGAATTTTTGTAATATTTCATCTTTAAAATTTAGGAAAGATAACAGAAGTTAGGAAAAACTGCATTTATGTGTTACATAAGTGCTTCCTGTGCATTAGTTTGTCTTCATTTAATCCTCGTTAAATTGAAAACAATTTTCAACTAAGAGCAAATATTTGCATAAATCTATGGTATCTTGATGGACACTAGAGTGCTGAAGTCTGGCTGATTTATTTGTGGGTAAAGGGAAGATGGGGAGATGTTTGTTTCCAAAAATACTAACTGCTCTCCTATACCCCATCTCAAGTTTAAAATTTAAAAATCTCTGGCAGTTAAAATTGGTACAATCCTGTTAGTTGTTACATTAAAATGTTACTCCTTATGTTGTGAGCATACAATCTTTGATAGGTAATAAATTCCTTTTGTGAGGCTCCATCAATTTAACAGACTGTAAGGTGGAACCCAGACTTCCTGCATGATATAAACAGAATCAGTGACAGAATCACTAACTGATAGGGACCAAAATTGCAACATTCCAAGTTGCACCATATTTGTCCTCTTGTTATTGAAGGACAATATATGTGATTCTGCATCCCATTTGTCTTCAGCAAAACACTTACAGGGTCTGGAACATAGAACAACTGCCTCAGTACTGAGATAGAAGGCTCATGGGGGTACCTCTGTGAAGTCTTATTAAAATAATTCACACATACATTTCAGCATTAAAACCAGTGGTGAAAATAGCTTGAAATCATTCCCACCTACTAATGCTCTACAACTTGGCAGTATGAATCTAAGAATTTGACCTGATGTTTTGCTTTTAAGATTATCCTTTGAATAATCAGTGTCTGCACCCAGTGTATTTATGATTTCAATTTTTTCTTCTGTTCCACTTCCCTAGAAGTGTTGCAGATGCATTGCAGTTATTCTGCCATCTTTTAAGAGATACTCTATGTCTTCTGTTTAGTTTGTTTTCAAATTAAGTTCCTGTTTATTCTAGCAAAGGCTGAGTTTGTGATGTATAACTGGGCTTAACATGAACATGACATCAGTATCAACTTTGTGAAGAGATGCTTCTACAGAGAAGTGAGACCAGTCTGACACTGAAATTCTGGTTCACTGGAGATCAGGATGGTAACAGCATTACAAACACCATGCTTTTCTGTAATAGTTTCTTATTACTTCCCAAGTTATTGATGCATACAGAACAAAAATAAAAGTATGATGAATTAATATCACTGATAGAGCTAATGCAAGTAGCAGACTCTACCTGCTAGTCTTAACCAGATGTTTCACAGACATAACATTAGAAAAGCACTCAGAAAGTGTGCTTGCTGCTGAGGCTAGCACTGATTTTTCAATTTTTGGGAAGAATAAAAGAGAAAAGAAGAGCTACCTAAACTTTGGCACTTTCAAAGCAGCTATCTTTCTCCCATTCCTCACTCATTTTCCACTAACAGCTGAATTCACTCTATGCAGTGCCAGCTACTTTGCTGCAGCCAGAAGCAGCTACAGACAACCTGTACACAAGAACCACTTAATTCTCTTTCTCACAAGTTTCTGTTGCTTGTGCTATGTTAGGCAAGACCAGTGTGCACAGTGAATTTTTGTCTTTGCTATTGAGTTATTCAATGGGAAAAATCAATGGACATTTCTGCTTGACCACAACCTCTTGTGAAGAGCACTGTTGATATATTGTCACTAGGTGAAGGGCAGCATGGTCCTTCATGGAGTGGATGCTGTTCTGAAAGTGACAATAGGATAAACATGGTAAACCTTTCAGCTTCACTGGAGACATTAAAGCATGGAGACATTCCTCAAGGTGGGACAGAGTGAAGTTTCTAGAGTGTATTCCTGTGTAATGATTTCTCTGCAGGAGTGATCCTTCTCAGAGCAACTTGTGCCTAGGTATAGGAAACCATCTCTCTTAGCAGTGGGCTGAGTGGGAAGGAAGAGGAGGCAGAGCTAATCTCTTCAGTAAGGAAAACAGCTTACTCAATGGATAAAAAAAGCAAGCTCCTGCAATGAGCATCTTAAACAAGGGTATGCAGGTAGTCAGTGGTATAATAAGCCACAATAATAAAAACAGGCTGGCAAACACTCTGTAATAGGTTTCTTTAGCATTAACACTTAATTCTTCCCTCAGTTCCAATAAAATAAAATAAAAATTTTATACCTTACTGCTCATTTTGTTTTTCTTATCTTCTGTACCAAATCATTATGCTGCCTCTAGTGTGCATAGCAAAACCAAAACTCTCTCCCTGATTTCATGAATACTGAGAGGAATGCTCTCCTAAGCAATTAGTAATCATACTAAGGCACAGTTCCATACACGGCTCTAGAAAGGTAGAATAAATAAATATTTGAAATGCAAGGCATATCTACCACTAAATTAACAAAAAGGACATAATAGCAAGGTAGTAAATGTGTGGTATGTATATTTTGTATTTATTATAGAAATTTACTGAATATAAATTATAAGGAAGTGCCAGAAACATCTAATAAATATGAATGAGATAGGTTTCATACCCCCAGAGCTATATATGTTGCTGTCTTATAACTCTCCAGTTGAAAACATTGTATGCAAATCACTTCACTTTGTTTAATTGGAATTGGATCCTCTAAATCTTCTGTACCTGCCTTAATCAAGTTTTTATGTTCAGTTAAAGTTTCCAATGGAGCACTTCAAAAGGGAAAAGAAAGTTAACACAGAGTGGAGGAAGGAAACAAAACCAAAACACCGGCACAGCAGGAAACAGTATCCTCAGTAACTCAAGAAACAAGATATCATGATTATTTGTTTTATATTTGTGATTAGCTTACATTCCTGCCTGAAGGAAGAAAAAGATAATAACCACCACAAAAATAAACATAAGAAAGAAGAAAAAGTATATAGTTTTTAATAAACAGTGATCTGCAGGGGTCTGGGTTGGGGGGGAGGGGGGTGGGAGTTGGTATCTTTACAGATAAATTACATTATACAACTATGACAATAGCTTCTCTACTACAGAGACATTTTACACTGGACATAGTACTTTCTGCTGTGGAACATTATTTGTAAATTTTCATCTTATATTTTTAATATAAAAAAAAAAGTGCAATATATGATCATCTTCAGACTGCCAGACTGTTTAGAAAGACAGACGGCAAATGTTGTTGCATAGAAAATAGAAAAGCTTCATTGATATGACTATGTACATTAGAAATTAAATCAAAATTATATTTTGATTTCCTTATTATCATACACAGAATTTATGCCAAAATAACCTATGTACTTTCCCAAGTAGGTAAAACAAGCAAACGAACAAAAATCCCATGGAAAAGTACTGCGGAATTAACAGAAAGTTTAGTCACTGCTTCTGTTGACTGAGATAATGACATACAAAGGGAAATACAAACATATACATATACATACATACATATATATATATATTTATATATCAGTTTGCTAATAAATAAAGAGAATACTACTTAGTTCAATATAAGTGTCATAATCTTTCCTTATTATTTTCTACTTTTTTAAAAAAGAGTATGCCCATAATTACTAAAAGTATGTCTAATGCTATTCATTAAATTATGCATTATATAGAATTTGATTCGGTTCTCCATAGTAAGACCAGATTCAGATTTCAGAGAATCTCTTTATACACCTTTTTTCTTCCACTGCTGATATTACAGCACCCATACCTGCACTGATACTGCCAGAATTCAGAACTTACTGCACATTATTTAGTAAGCTGAACTTTAATCTTATTTGTAAATACATATATATGGGAAAGCTTGCACAGCAAACAATAGAGGTACATCCAAGAATTGCCTCCACCTCTCAAAGACAATGACAGTTTTACAGCATTTTCAATAACAAATCCAGCTCAGTAATTTATGATGATTTTTAGGAACTCTGACCACCACTTTGATTTAATGCCATTTATCAAGGGCATTCCTGACATACACACTTCAGAGAGAAAATAGAAGGCTAGGTTATAGCTTAGATTACTTCTTAAACACAAAGGTTCTTTGAAGTTTGGTATTTGTGTGATCATGTATAGAAAGTGACATTAGTTTGTTACCTGCTTATTTAAAATGAGCAAAGGATGAATGTAACCTCCATGTAGACTGTGGCACAGACATGGAAGAGCTAACGCAAGTTTTGGCACAGTGTCTGAACTCCATGCTGAACTATGCTTATGAGGAACTTTCTGTCCACCTCCTTTTCCTGTATTATTCACGTATTAAAAGTACACTACACGTTATATGTGCATACTATGGCTGCAGCTCTTATCTCTAGAAAATTAATTCTCCAAAAGCCTGCAGATCTTCAGGTGATATTGCTGATAATGTGCATTATGTTGTAAATTGCAAAGACTACTGAGACTAAGAACTGTAAAGGCTTGTTAGAATGGGTCATTATCAAAAAGGTGAATAAATACGAGAGAATTAATTTCACTTCCAACAAATCTTCTGAGATGAAAATCTTACCTTATGATAGGAAGTCAGCGATGTTAATTGCTGTGAAGCATAGAAGTTCAGCTGAGAGCAGCACACATTCTGATCTATAAATATGAAAGCAGGGTCTGAAGAAAGTGATAAATGAATCAACTACAGATAAATGCTGTTAATCTTTGTAGTGATGCAGTAATTTGCTCTGAACTTTAGTTTTTCAAGTTCTGTTCAACAAAGGCTCACGTTATTACTTCTCACATCCTTCGTTGTAGATTGTTTTTGAACTCTCTTTAGAAACAGAAATCCTAAAGAAAGAATTGGGTCCTAGATGGAAAACACATAGCTACCTAGTGAATTTTATGGGACTCAATCTGCAGCTAGTCAGAAACCAGGTGGAACAGGATTGACTTCTTCAGCTATTGAAAGGTAAAAAAGTGCAAGGCAAGGAAGCACTATGGCCTTCATCTTTGGGACCCTCATTGACGACCACTGGGAGGCACTGCACACCTTCAACGAAAGGAATCCAAGGCGGTGCTTATGGAAAAGATTTCTCAGATCTAATTGTAATAATCCAACACAATTTTTGGAAACATGACGAATATGTATGGATTATGCATTTACATATGCAGTTGTTTATCCCTTCAATGTGCAAGTTAGGTGGGGCTACCCACCTTGCACCCAGTGTGTGTGCTCAGTGCTGAATAAACATACCTGCTTTATAACCTAACCCTAATACTTCTAAGCCTCCTCTTATCTTTGGTTGGATACAGGAACTCTTTGCACTAGCCCTGAAACCAGCCACTTTTTTCTGTTTCCTGAGCTCTGCAGTCATGTCTGTTTTGTTCTGCTGATCACAGTTCTGAACAAATGTTTGTGGGAACTTCTTCACAGCAAGGGTGATGGAGTGCTGGAACAGGTTGCCCAGAGAGGTTGTGGAGTCTTCATCTCTGGAGATATTCAAGACCCACCTGGACGCCTACCTGTGCAACCTGGTCTAGGGACCCTGCTTTGGCAGAGGGGTTGGACTCAATGGTCTCTAGAGGTCCCTTCCAACCCCTACAGTTCTGTGATTCTGTGAATATTATAATTGACTATATGGGTTTTTAATAATTGTATGTATTTAGCAGGGAGGAGAAGCAAGAAATAAATAATTTAAACAGGACTAAAATCGTCATTCTATAAAATGTCCTTGATTTAATATTTTATTCCTTTCCTGCATCCTTCTTTTTTTGACATTTGGTGACATTTTCCTACATGTTGCTAAACAGTAAGATATTTTCACTGAGATGTAAACATAAACATATTATTCTAGTTTCCATCAAGAAATTACATTTGAAATAAGATGAATGAAGTGTACAGTTTATATATATTTTTCATATAGTGGCAATTCTAAAATCCTTTCCACTATTTTTATGACATTTATTATTTTTACTACTCTTAACCTCTTCATACCACTATCTAATTTGAGTTACCTGGAGTTTACCAAACTTTATTTAAAAGTTTAGGCAATAAATAGTGATCATCTAGTCATTATAAGAACCATTATTTACTTCTACAGTAAGTATCTAAGAATACTGGACATTGACTGGCCAAGCTGCAAAATCAAAACTAAACAGAAAAAGTACTCTTCATGCTAAATAAATTACAGGTTAAAAGCAAATTCATAGGTCTTTATAGAATTCTTTTCTCTAGAATGTAAATAAATGAGAACAAATATACTACAACTGCAGACTGTTAATTCAGCAAGGTTAACTAAAGCATATTCTCAAAGCCTCTCAATTACCATCTGCTTTTCTCACCACCCTTTTTCCTACTACTCATTACTTCCTGGAGAATGAATTACATCTTATCCAAAATAGTCATTATGAACATTATGTGAAAGGTGGAATTTGTATGCAAATAACAAAAATTATTAATTATTCATTATGAGATTTAAATGCTCTATCTTATTCTTGGTTTTATCTTTTTTTTTTTCTCCTAAGGAATCTGAGTTTTCTTTAAAAGGAAGGAAATGCACCCTATTCCCTATAGGCATAAGTAGATCCATGAATATATGAAACAAGAAGTTATTTTTTGCATGCAGAAGGTAGTAATATAGCTAATCAAAATAATGAGATCATTGATCTGAAATCTATACGTCCTCATTGTACTTCTGCTTTTATTTTTTGGGACAAGGTCACAAAGAATTTCAAGCTTTGTTGTTTGTTCTTTTGTTTGCTTTTGTTTTTCCTGTTAACACAAAAACAAGATTCTGAAAGTGGTCTTAGAAATCACTGTGTCTCAACAACTGCTCCAACTCTACCATAGCAATGCCATTGCTCAATAAACATTCAAGTCTGAAAATAAGACAGAATCAGTAAATCATTTGGTGTACATCTGTAGGATTAAGCAGTCTTCAAGTATAATGTCTGCACAATATAACACTTATGAACATGCACTGAAGAAGCATCCCACCAAAATAAAAATAAAATACTAAAATATATTAAAATGTTTTTAAAATAAAACAGTAAGATTCAATTTGCAGAATTAAAAATCCCCATGGTACATTCACTCCAGAGTATTTGTACACTTAATTTTGTGAGTTATTGGCATAGAAATTTTAATTAAAATAATTGTTAATGATAAGAAAGACGTTTGATCTGAGCTCCTCATCTAGAAAATGTGGATTAAAAAAAAGAAAAAAAGAAAAAGCAATATTTAATTAATGCTGATGGTTTTTGCTTAATGAGTAAAATCCTTTAGGGTTAATTAAAATTTTGACTTCTGCCAGTAAGACAGAACAGAAGCAACAAGAAATATAGTATCTGACTTCTATGAAGAAAAAATGTTGAATTGCATGTATCCCTATGTTTGTTTGTTCTTTTTTTTTCTCTCCAAGATATACAGTTAGCAAAATTTTAGCATTATTTGGACTAGAGAATATGAATATTTGAAACTAATGCAATAATGCTGTTAGTTATTTATAATAAGTTTTTTTCATTTTTTTGATCCCTGCAGAAATATAAAAACTGACATATTCTGCCTTATTGTATTTACAGTAGGTTTATAGCTGAAACACTTTTTTAATCTGCTATCTACATCTCAAATGGAAAGAGGAACCCACCCTTTCGTGGCAGCACTTTAGGAATCTATTTTTGATTGAAGTGCTGAAAAAGTCTTTTCAAATTACCCTGTTCACTGTAAATAAAATATATAAACAGAGCGCTTTACGTTTAGAATTTGGTTCACAGTACAAATCAGATTTTGTTCCTAGATAAATCAGTACAAGACAAACCACAGGAGCATACTAGGTCTTGGACACTTTGAACTTGTTCATGTATCAACAAGCAAGCAGAATGTAAGAGAATTACTACACTCACTCCAGGTCTCAATGTCCAAAATCTTTTTTTTTTTCCTTTTGTAGTTATAAAAATCAATTTGTTCTTACAAAACCACACTTTAAATTATTTTTCTATTGCTAAAAATGCTTTGGTTAACTGCTCTGTAAACTTCTACGATTTTATTATTCTGTACTTTATAATATTTTAGTTTGAAATGCATTGTGCCATTTTATTTTTCAAAGATAAAAAGCCCATCTTTCTCTAAATAAATGAGTGTTCTTAGGTACAACACAGCTTATAGTGTCATGGAAATATCAGTATCACACAAACTCCAGACCTTATTATATAATATTTATACAGGAAATTCAAGGTCCATTTTATCAAAAATCTTACAGGGCGCCTCAGAGAGTGGTAAAATCATTCCATAGCACTACAATCTCTGTTATTTTAAACCTTGTTAAAGATATGGAGAAAAAGCAGTAGCTATAGACTCATTTTTAATTAATCTAGACTGTAAAATCTTGCTTAAGTGCAAACTAAGGTCTATATTTCCCAAATTAATTTGTCCAAATTGGGCTTTCTTAGGACAAGCTAATCAAACAATAGCATCAGCTTTTAATAGACTTAACAAACACTGTACAACATTACAGTAACCACTGAGTGGTTTTTTTATTCAATGTAGAAGCGGGGTCTCAGTGAATAAAATGAGTTACTCTTTTGAAGTAAGGAAGAAATGCAGAACTAGGAATGATTTCTGTACTGAAACCTTAGTGATTTTCTATCATTCTCACCCCTGCCCCCCACACCGCCTTCCCACCATAACAGAGTTTCTATATATTTTTATTGTCACCTTTCTCCATTTCATTTTTTTTCTACATGAAGAAATAGAATACTTTATAAACATTTCAAAGCACTGATATTGTTAATATTGGAGCAATAAAACATTACATACACAGAAAATATAAAAACCTCACTATATCAATAAGTATTTCACCATAAGCTCTAGCTGTTGATATACAATGTCTTTACACCTCTTATATTTCTCATGAAGAAGAAAAGCCACGGTCTTGCACCGTCATAGGGATGCTGAGGTAGTTAATCCTACAGAAGGGAAGAGGTATTTATGTCGGCTATTTCTCTGAACTAATTCGTAGATCTTATGTAAACTGCATTTTGAAATGAAGAGGGAAGAAAGTATAAAAACAGAAAATTTGAAATCCATTGTTGTATTACAAACAGACGCTACACATGGATCTAACTAGAAGTTACCCTGATACAGGGTAAGTGATTGGAATAGTCAACCTCTCAGGTCCTTTCCAGACTACAAGAATGCTACTGCAGATTGTAGAACAGAAAACACACAGCAAAAAAGAAGTGGGTGAGGTAGACACTTGCAAACAAAATTAAAAAAACAAAAACGAAGTAATTAACAACAAAATAAAATTCAGTGGACTGAGTTGCTTGCAAACTTCTATTCTGGAATCTCTTCATCACTGTCACATACAGACTGCATAATTTTAAGTTCCTACAGTGGTTGGTTAATAAGCTGCTTTAGGAGCAGGTCAACCCCAACCATAAATCAAGTATTTTGTCATAATTTGCTGGACTTTAAGTTAAGGTGATCAGGCTTCTTGCTTTGGTGCATAGCGCAATGATTTTGGCCCAAGAAAACTCCATAATATATGAAAAGAATTTGATATACAAGGCAGAAAGCCAGAGAAACAGAGCAAACACTCCTTTCTGAAAGTCCAAAACTTAGAAGGATCAGTACTGTCCAGACATAGAAACAAAATATATTGGTCCAGGTAAATGATAACAAACATGGAGGGGAGGGGTAGAAAGGCAGACCAAGTAACAGAAACCAGCACACCGACTAGCTCAAAACATTCTATCTGTCACTTCCCAATACAGACCTTCCTCCACAGTCTCTCACTTTCCCATAGACCAAGACACTGATGGACAGACAAGAACTTTGGATGTGCAAACAAGCGCTGTGTGAGGAAATGTTGTCTGTTAGACATCAGGAGTATCTCTGAAAGCAAAGGAGGCAGAAACATCTTAGTCCCAACAACACGAGGATGCAGCAGGCTCCCTGCTAAATATCCATCCTGTTCAGCTCCTTTAAACTACTGTCCAGGCTTCCTACTGAGGATGATACTTACATAAATACAAAAAGAGTAGGAAACTTGAGTAGACTCTAATTAACAGTGCCTCAGCATCCATATACAAATTAAATATATATGCTTCCATATGGCAAAGATAGCTGCCTATTTGCATGTTTGGAGTAGGGAGTTTCATGGAATACACGAAAAAAATGTAACATCCCAGCTGCCTTTTCTTAAGTACCCTACATTTCCATCATTAAGAAGGGATATCTCATGCTACATGTGATATCTGGCCACTGCATTGCCTTGTCTTTGTTTACTACACAGCTTTGATTTTCAAGTATGTTATGTATCAATTTTTTACTTCCTCTGTTACGTGATAAACAGCACATCTGAAAAGTAGAACACGATTACCTGAAGAGAAACCACTGAATTTAGTACTGCTGATATCAGCCGTCTTGTATTGTCCAATTTTCAAAGACACTGTTGATTTTCACTTTGTCAGCAACGACTTTGATGCAGACCTGGAAACTGCTAGAAAAGAAAGAGCTGACAAGAACAACTTCATAATGAAAAGTACTCTGCATGACTCCCATATATATTCATATTAACAAGAAGCTTAAAGAGTAAGCATTCAGCCTTGACAATCAAATTTTGTCATTTAAAAATAAAGCAATGCAAAGTAAAATCCTATAGAACTGAAAGGTCCTGTGTGAAAGAAGCCTTCATAAATGAATGCCAAACAGCACATGACCTCCTGAGAGAATACATTTTTTCATGCACCAAAAGTATGCAGATTTTAACAGCTTTCTTCTGTCCTCATGTTTGCAGCTGATAGTCATTACAGTAGCATTAGAACTGCTATAGACTTACCACATTTGCAATGTAAATTTATTACTATTCAAGTAGTACTAACACCTGTGCATTACCATTAATAGGTATTCCTTTACTTTTGCAATTTTCTCTTTGTCCTTCACATCTGAATGAATCTATTAATGAAAACAAAATGTAAATTTAAATACATTCTTTCTAAAGTTTTACCCTTAAAGTCCATTCCTATTGGAATTAAAAACTGCAATAACATTTTAATGCTTCATTTCTTAATCAGAAATTGATTCAGGGAGATGAAACAGTCATATAAGCAGTGTTAATTTTTTTTTCTTTTTTCATTTTTTTTTTAATGACAGATGAAATCATGCATTTAATGCCAATTAAAATTCAGGGGAAGTATTTATACCATGTACTTCCTATACACGGGTCACAGTAAAGTACGTATAATCACAGAGGAATTTGAGCTTTAATTCTGGTCTTACTGAAGAGTGTAAGTCCCCAAGAAACCTCATGGTTCTTCAGAGGACACAAAATTGCAATATTTATGGAGATACCTATGTTTAGAAAGAGCTGTCTGCATAACTACCTAAAATAACTGGAAGCTTCCTTCTCACACCCACCTGTAGACAGCATAAAGCAAAAATATTTCTCTGCTTTGCCTTCAAATTGGTGCTTTGTGAATGTTAAGGCTGGTGTGTTCCCAGTGCAGGGAACCATTGAGGGTATTATTTACAGAGCTGTTATCTCCTGAAGATACTGTGTGCAGATGAGATTTAAAGCTATGTTAGCATGAACTCTTCAGTATATGATATACACCTCCACATAAATATACACACAGAGTATATTTACTGAAAGGATCTATGCAAAACAATAAAATTACAGCACCTTAATATTAGTAACATGGATTAATTTTAATCAAACTCTTTCATAATGGCATGGGATTAGTTATGGTAGTGAGTTGTGCTGTATTCTGGCACATGAAACTGACAGTAAGTTGAAATTCTTTTAGAATGATGATGCAGCTATTAAATCTGAAGTGATTTTTTCCAGATAGTTAAAACAAAATACACACATATATATATATATAAAAGATGTATTAAAAAAATCACAATTATTTTGTGGTTGAAAATTTGAATGGAGGGAAGTTGATTTATTTTTTTTTGTTGTTGTTTGTTTGGTTCTTTTAAAGACAAAAAATAAACAGAAAAATACCTACACTACTGTTTTTTATTTTCTTACACAAAATGATACTGCTGATTTGAATCTTCACACTTAATGCTTCCAGAGCACTATTAACATTTATTTATATTTAATTAATCCATATAAAATCTAAAATCTCCTCTTTGCACTACTGTGTACTATTGAAAGAAATAAGAGCAAGGATATGTTCAATGGCATCAGCTTTTTAACAAAAAAAAAAAAAGGGCAGAGGTTTTTTATGATTATTACTTTGTTTTCAATTAGATTACATTATCAAGAAAATGAGATATTTTAACTGTATTCACCTTATTTCTTAACATAACCGAATAAATCAATTTTGAGTTTCAAATAAATTATTTTTTCTTTATGTTTTAATTTAAACCTTAATTTATATAAAGCTTAAATTGCAACTTTCCTACATAAACTCTGTATCTATGGGAAGAAGGTGAATTTTTTTGCCAGTTGTAAAATCAGAAGTCAAGTCTATCAGTGAAGTGAGTTGTTCAGAGACACAATCTGGATAATCACCTCTGAGGAACACATGATCATTTTATTCATAATTTTCTGATTTATATTAAATTACAAAGTAGCACACTAATACATACATTGAAAGTTTTCTCCTGTAAGTTGAAGTAATTTTAGAGTTGCCTTTGCCTGACTTTGCTTGATGTATATACTTGTTCTTATTGTCTAAATGCCTTTCTCTCTCATAATTGATAGCTTTGATCTTAAAAGAATCCATAAAATCCTAAGGGTAATTACACCTTCAGGTATCATTCTCACACCATTGAAAATAGTATGATACAATGCTTACTAGAGCAGGTTCTAATTACCTGTCCCACTACTGCAACACAAAAATTACCTTACAAAAGGATTTGAAGCTAATGTTAGAGGTATTGTGAAGAGATATACTAAATGACTACTGGAAAATAGAGCTTAGTCTTAATAAGATTAGCTTGGTGTTAATAGAATTAAGCCTCTAATGTGGCAAGGTTGAAAAACCACAGACTGAAGATTTTTTAACAGATCTGAGAAGACTTATTTTTCCAGAACACGTTAATTAAATTATAAGTTGGGAAAATAAGGTTTTGGTCATTTTCCCTCTTATCTTTACAGCTTTTATATTCTAAAATCAGTTTGCTTAAAAACAGTATGCAGCATGTAGTCTCACATCATGAAGGTCAAGCTGCTTAAAAGAAAGCTAGCATAGTTGAATAAAAAAATCCTCCATTCCAAATATTTAACAAGAAACAGTGGCATTTTTTCTAAAGCCAGTTAAGAAATATCTCAAGTCACTTTATTCATACTGATGCAAGAATTAGATTAACAAGGAAAAAAAACAAAAACTAGTAGAACAAACAGATAAAATATCTTCTCTTATGCTCTTCTACACATAATTTCTTAATATCACTTGCTTTATAAAGAACTGCAAAAGTATAAGCCAATCTCTGTATCGTGCATTAAATTTCCCTGTAAATTTGAAAACAGTTATTAGCCATAGTTGGAAGTATATTGACATAGTAAAAAATAAGAAATAATCACACGGAGTTTTACAGTAGTGAGCCCTCATAATATTGATTTCATTCCTGCTCTAAAACACTGCATAAAATCCAGCAAATGTGTTTTAGTTTTGTTTAAAATAGTCACTGCTTTATCATATTCCCATCTTTTATGAATGGGAAACACTGAGGGGTACTCATCTTTTACCCAAAAGGCAACAAATTTAAATATTGCTGAAACTGTCTGCTTCTTATTTGTATCTGTCTCCAAAAGTAAAAGGGCCACTGAGGAATCAAAAAAAAAAAAAAAAAATCTTTAAGATTCTATAGAAGCATAGAGAGGACCTGAAAGGGGAGAAACTCCTTCTGAGTAAGACAGAATTCTGTACGTTATGGTGGTCAGCTTAAAAAAAAATTACTCCAGCAGGAAAAGAGCAGGGGCAGGATTATACCCACCGAAAGTAGGTGCTGGTACCTTTGGAGGGTCACTGAGGGGTGATGAGGGGAGGAAATAACTTGTTAGGTTGTGTTGAAAAGAAAAAATAAATAAATTCACAAAACATTTCCTATTCAATTTACATGAATAGGAAAAAAAAAAAAAAAAAGATTGAATTTTTATATTTGTCTTGTGGTCACATGTACTGTCCTGGCAAGCAAAAAGTACTACAAGGCAAATGGGAGACAATTACTTTCTTTATCGTCTAAGATTGTCTTTATTCTTTCATTTTTCATCTTTAAATCAGCTTGAGTTATCATCATTTCAGATTCATTTCTCTGATCATGATTTTCTAGCTAATCGTGAAAGATAGCAAACACCCATCACAGTACAAGGAAGTGTAATTATAGTGATACTAAGACCATAGATGTTAACACATCAAATATGAGGTTATTCTCAAGGTTAAAGCTTCAGAAAATATCTGTTACTTCTTCCACCAGGAGTTCAAGTGCAGAGGTAGTCATAACTTCTGCAAAAGTAAATAAATTTCTCAAGTAATTTGCCAGCTACTGAATACCCTAGAGTACACATGTACTTATATATACTGCAGGATGTCATACTGTTCAGAGTCATGCAGGGACAGAGAATGATTAGATACAGATTTCCCTACAAGAGATCATTAATGCCACCAAAAAATTTCCCTTTGGGATACAGTGAGATCCCAGATGGCTTGCTGGTATAATTCTTTAAATCTTTTCTGAATACTGTATGCCAGGTTTTAATGGATATACTTAGTGAGATGCTTGCTAGAGGGCTACTCTCTAGAGATGTAATGATTTCATTAATCATTGTTCTACTCAAGGAAGGAAGGAATTCCTACGCTTCATGTATCTGCCGTAGACCTATACTTTTGCTAACAATATAAATGTAAAAAAAAAAAAAAAAAAAAAAAAAGTTAACATGGAACTCTGACAAAAACAGAGCAATTTCTCTAGCTTAGCAGGCATTAAAGCCGAAAAACAAACAAACAAACAAAAACCCTACAATAACGTACTCTGTAGTTTAATACACTCGGATACACTTATTTGCAAAAATATTTACTGTTGTTTCCAGTTTTTAGAACTTTAGAAATGAATCACTTTGAATATTAAAACCGAAGGCTATTTACAGTCATTTAGCTCCTGCTAAATGCATGAGATTTTATCTTTAAGACTTCACAATACTGAAGTCAGTAATTTGTCATGTTATTATTCATATATTCATTAATGGTATATTTGATCTGCTATAATTTGATTACAAAGTGCTTTAACATCTATGTCTACTATTTAGCGAATACTGTCGACCTTTAATTAGATCCCATATTGTCCTCAACAAATATAATACACTTCAAAGCCAGTTATTAAACTACCTAGCTTTTTCTTGCCTACTTAAGATAGTTCCTTTTTTTTTTTTTTTTTTTTTTGATAGCTGTCACTTTATCCAAGGACAGATTCATGTGCTCCAAATATGTATAAAAAAAGAGCTAATAGGTATGATTTTGCACAACATATAATGATAAATATATGCCTACAAATTTAATTTACTGGCATTCACAACATCCATTACTCCTGACTTAGCTAGATGACCTAAAATAATTCAGATGTCATATTTTAAGGTATATCAGTCTAGAAATACAAATATCTACAAAAAGATAAGGGATCACGAGCATATATCCCACATATAATAACAACATAATTAAGAATATGTGGACAAGAAAAAAATGAAAAATGAAAAAAAGTCACAAAAGGGCCTCAGACTGGAACAAATAATAAGTTACCTATTTTAATACATCTGCTTCTTTAGGAAACTTCTCTTGAGAAATATGAGCAGTCAGTGAGTCAACTGTAACGGAGATGTTATTTTTGGAGCAACCTCCCAAGCTCCATAGTTTCTTATATTATACCTGTTAAATACTCCGGTTATTACTAAAGGCGATCCTTTAAAAAGATTTACCAATGAACCAACAAAAACAGTTATTTCTTGTTCCACAGGCAAGCAAAGCAGGGTTATATAAGATTATGTTCAGTCAGGTTTCTTTCACTGGCAGTGTATTGTAGGCGTCCACTCCTCAGTTCCATCAGCTCCAGTTTTTAAATACACAATGAATTGCATCCCCAGGATGCATCTTTTGACTACTGAACTTCTGAACATGTGAGCAGTCACAGGATTTTCAGCAATCAGTATCTTGTTCACGCATTATTCTAGAGTGCTGATCACATACAATAATTCCTACTGGATGAAGCTGCCATTGTATCAAGGGCTCCTGTTGATCTTTGCCCTCCCCAGCCTGCCTTTTATTTCTTGCATAGCATGGCCTCACACCCACCATATGCAGATGCCTTACAACACGCAATTTGCCTTCAAAATCACTGCAAAACAACAAAAAGTCAGCCAAATGTATGCCACCATGTACTCAGTCCATTTTGAGATTTTGCTACTCCGATGTGTGAATGATTTCCATCTGTTTCTATGCAAGATAAAGATTTAGAGCCACTAGAACTGAGGAGGGTTTTTTTGTGTGTGTGTTTTTGTATTTTTTTTATACACCGCCATGAACACTCAGTCCTTCAAACCGAGGCACTGAGGAAGCTGTTCATTACAATCCAACAGACATCTCATTTCTACATCTGCTCATTATCCAAACAGAAATCTGAGCAATCTGAATCTTGAAGACAGAGTGCAATGTTCTGGGTCAAGATGCCAGCATGTCTGCCAGCTGAGGCAATTCAGCAGTGCCAACATTAGCAATTGCATCCAGCACTGCTACTTGAACGCACTGAACATTACTGTATTTAAGACTTAGGTCCCTGAAACAGCAAAAAATCTGCTAAATAAAATCGTTTGCCAGCGTCTGAGTAAGGAAATGTTGCAGCAAGTTTTCCATAGATCAGTCTGTACTTAACATACATGCAGTCCTGCTGGCTAGCTTAAACATGTACAGCTGCCTGCAATGAATAAAAATGAAAAATTCAGCTCTAAATACTTTGAGGAAGTACATTCATTACAGCTCTATACTTGTTCTGAACACCATCCTAAGTTTATTATATTTTACTCATCAACACAGTGGATCATGGTGTATGTTCCCAGCATGTCCTTCAGGAACAGCATAGCTTTTTATGTTTTCCTCAAAAGCAGATGGTTGATGTTTTTGCTAGTCTCATTTCAAAGTCATCATATGGCCATAATGATAGTAAACCTGATTCTCTGCCAAATGAAGACCATAGAAGAACCCTTCCAAGGTTCAGTGAGCACCAATACATCCCTCAGTCTCATGAAATTTCACAAAGTATCTGAAAAACACCATGTACTTTTAACATTAGTTTGTTTGCTTTATTCCCCCTCTCTTTCTCGACACTTGCATATATTTGGTGCTAAACTCAGTATTACAAAATGTAGATTAGTAACCTGAGATTAAAACTAACTTCTACAAGGCCATCTGTCTTTAATTAGAGAGCATGGAAGACTGCTTTATGCCTGCTTATCCTAATAATACTGAGCAGGAATAGTGCATGCTCATTTCTGCAGCAAGAATTCCTGATGTGAGAAATTTTCGAGTCAAGTTTATACAGACATTACCTACAGCTTTGCTGACACAGATAGCTCCTGTCTTTCGAATAATGAATGATGATATTGATTAGCTAAAATTAAGATACTGAATATTTTCTAGGAATAGAAAACAATCTTAGAAAAAAACCAAAGCACTATTAATCAATTAAGACTTTTATAATCTCAACAAGCATGAACATCTTCACTAATGTCTCTTCAAACTAAACAGGAACATGTCTCAGATTAAGACATCAGAGCTTGCATTTTTTCTCTGTAACAGCAAGTTTTATGGATGCAATGGTGTAGAAAAATCCCAGAAAAAAATGAGGTTCCAAAACACCAAAGCACTGTTATTACTGATTTTGGGCCTCAATACACAGTTGATGTACTAAATAGATAAACAAATATAGCATCCTATCACTTCCAAACAAGAAAAACAAAAAGCACTCTGCATACAACTTGGTACTAAAAATGGAGAAAAAAATTGATTCTAAGTAAAACACATGGACTTTCAAGGGCCCTTCAGAATTTTTTCTTGCTAGGTTTTCCTCCTTAATATGAACCCCCTTTAAAGAAATATATATATATATATATATATATATATATATATATATATATATATATATATATATATATATATATATTTACTGTTCATGACCCTAAATTGCTAAGAAGTAACGATGAAGTATTTCAACTTTATAGTACTTTCTATTCCATTTTCTAGTTAAGATAGGGAAATAAGCTTTGTTCTCACCAAGGTAAAATGCTTTGCCCAGGTCCTTAATACACTGGTAATGTATTAAAAGGCTGCTAATTGTCTGAAAATAAATAAATGCATACATGAGTATTTCTGTGAACGAGATGAATAATAATAAAATCAGAAAAGAAAGCAAACAAATGGACTTCAAACAAATAAGAAGAAAATTACAAGAGTAGAATTTTAGATGTTATGAAAATAATAATTGCTCCTATTCTTTTGTTTCATCACCTCCATCAGGACCAAATTGTGGAATGAAAAAAGAAAAAATAGCAATTTCTGAAGTCTGAACACAAGATAGGAGAAAATATATTTAGCACTCCATTCATGATCTCTTGCTTTAAATATATAAACTTTGTTTCCTTAATCAGTTGCTTATGTTATTTTTATTGACAGTAGTAATTCTGTATTTGAACAGCAAGCTTTATGTATACACCTGTAGAGGAAAAACAACAGCACATGTTTTAACATCTTTAAATGTTTAAACTAAGTTCATATAGGAAATATTTTTTCTTCATTTTAACCTTCATAATAAGCAATTTGACACTTAAAACATATCTATTGCTGTAACGTCATGAAGTAAAAAATGGCTAAGAGAAATTATTTTAACAGCGATACATACTCAGACTCAATTCTGAAGTGTCAAGTAATGTGTTAGAAAATAAACTTTAAAGACACAGGGAAATATCAGTTATCTTGATATCTGCTTTCATCTTAAAAAATGCTACAAGAGAAGACTGGAGCAGTAATAGGTTTTCATGAGTAGGAACTAGAAGTTCACTTGTTATTTTCCTCTGTGCTTACTCTTTTCAAGCCCTTTAGCATCAGAATTGTCCCAAACTACTGGCCCTGTAGCTCAGAGTAGTAAAAAGTAAGAGAGGCAGAGGAGAAAGGGCGGGGCAATAACTTGCATGTTGACAAGCAAAAAAATAGTCTAATTATAAATACTAAATTTAAAACAGTCTGTGAGTTATTACTTAGTATAGTTGATGCACTAGGAAGACTAAGAAAGCTTGCAGTTGCAAAAATTTAGAATCCCTCTTGTCTCCCAGACTGACATACTTGTTTCTAAATTCAGTATAGAAGTCTCTGAAGAATAGAAACATGACTCAGACCACTTTCAGAAGATTCTACAAAAGGGTAAACTGAAAATTGTAAATCAATGATGGAATGAGGACGAAAAGACCAAGTCACACCACACCACATATTTCTCCTATAGGAAAGGAATGAGAGAGCTACATAACTAATCTGTCATGTTGCTTAACACAGCATGAATAGTTAAAGAAAATGAAAGTGATAAGGGCAGTACAGAAACCTGAACAAAAAGAACACTATTGTGTAAATATCATAAATGTGATGTAAGTTAAAACTGCTAATAAAATCTGGTATTTGATTTCACCAGTATAACCCTTGCCTTAAATTGCGGTCCTTATCTAAAAGGGAAAAGAAAATTATGCTCATTATGGCTTGCTTACTGTCTTCAAAAACAACTTGTCATGAATGCAGGGTGAAAATTCCATCTCTTCTCAGCTACTGAGATTATTGTGGTGTAGTTAATGACAGTAAGAAATGGCTCTAAAGTACTGTCTACCTCAGAATTAATGAAAAATGCAAATGTATTCTTACTCTGACAGAAAGATATGTGCATTTACACACATCTACATGTGCACATACACAGTATCACTCAGGCTGTCAGTTATGCATATTGGTTGAAATTACAAAATTCTGGGAGTTGAAGAACATACAGAAACCACCCTAGAAAGCCCAATCAGGCTTTCTTTTAATTTATTGTGTAAAATAATTCAAGAATAAAATGGAAGTACTACTTCACACATTTTGTGACATCATCTGTTTTTTCTAGATGATATTGCCTAGTCAGTTGCCACCTCTCTGGGCAATCTGTTTCATGTACTTTATTGTTCTTACCATAAATATTTTTTTACTTATATTGCAACTCCATTTATTTCCTGAAGATTCTGTGGTATTTTTAACCATCATTCTAGATTGGGAAGACGAGATAAGAGATAACAGAATGCTTCAAAGTGTTAAATACTGAGATTTCAACACTATCTACTACACAAATAGGAGGAAAAAAAGATCAGAAAAGAAGAAAAAGTTTTTAAGTAAGAATAAAAATAAAAATGTTGAGCTGGTTCCCTTCTAGGCACGTGGATGAAACAAGTGTTTCATATATAAACTGTGAGGGATCAAAGTTTATTGTTGAATCAAAGCAAAATGTATTAGAAATTCAAACAAGGGTTGTATCAAATGGGCGGGTGTACAAAGAAATGCCAATAATGTACAATTAAAGAAAATGAAATACATATAAATTTACTGCGGATTCACATTACCGCATGTTTTTAAGCATCTTCCTTCTTATGAAAGCAATTTGTGTCAGTATTCAAGCTGGATTTAGTTCTGTAATCAGAATTAAAAATTACATTAACCTATGCATGTATGCTTCTATCTACCTAGTCACTTTTGCAAACAAAGAAGTTAAGAGCATAAGCACTCCAATTTAAAGAACCACTTATTTCTACAATTCTGAATTATGGTTCTACCTTAAAAATACAAAACTTTGTTTATGGCAATCTTATTGGAATTTGAAAAGCCATCCTTATGTCAGATATAATTGAGTTTATAACTTTATTTCCAGATTCAAGTCTATCCAAATGTCTACACTCAAAAGCTTAGGCTGAACCCTTAAATAATTATAGCTGTGATTGCTGAACAAGGTAGAGCTAACATTAAATTACACAGTAGAATTTGCTGGAGATGCTCATGGTATTTGCCATAAACACGTTTTGTAGAAGTGGTTTTTGAGCACAGGAATGCAGATAATTTTACAATAACATTTTTCAGAAACACAAAATCCCCTAGAAAAATTTGAGAAGGCAAAAAAAAAAAAGTGTTTTTGAAATATGTCACGTATCTTATTTCTTTTGAAGCAACTACTACACCAGAACTCAACATCTTAATTATTATTAATGTTATTATTAAGCCTAAGGCATAGTTGGTCATTTTGAAATTAATCTGAACCAGCTGCAGTCCAGTTTCACAGATGCACCGCTAAAATACCTGAAGTAATTAAAATACACAACTGCATCACCCAGGTAAGCAACATTATGGTTTAGTAAATTATGTCTCCCTGAAGAGATAATCAAGAATTGTTAATGATCTAGTCTAAATAAATATCCTATTTTCTGCAGGTTTTAAGTTTTTTGCAAACAATATTCACTTGAGAGCTCTTAAAAGAATGAACTCTTCTTCTGTTAGACCAAAGCTAAACTAAACAAGCATAACTGA
Organism: Callipepla californica brunnescens; assembly: GCA_023055505.1. Classification (NCBI taxonomy): domain Eukaryota; kingdom Metazoa; phylum Chordata; class Aves; order Galliformes; family Odontophoridae; genus Callipepla; species Callipepla californica. The sequence continues at coordinate 61,511,323 of JALIRH010000002.1, read as the reverse complement.
TATTTTTCCTTTGATTAGAAAGAACTGTAACTACCCACAAATTTTGTTACAGCTTCCTAAATCTTTAGCCTGCATTAGGGCATCTACTGAGAAAGGAGAATATAGATATATTTATAGCATCTGTTACACTACTTCTTCATTTAATAAAACTTCAACATCTGGAAGGTAGGGAGACATGAAGCTTTTTGGCAGATTCTGTCAGAACTTATCTGTAATTAGACAGACAATATACTTATCCTTCATACTTTCAAGACTCACACAAGTTGACAACATTGATATAGACATTAGTACCGAATTTATTTTGATCCCGTATTCATTGACCCCCTTTTATTGCCACTAATTCATAGAGTATAAAAATCTGTTTTCTGCAGTCCATCAAGTAACAATAAAATTGTGTTAAGCTGTTTATTGTCTAAAAATATAACTGTATCTGTTACTAGAAACCCTGGATCTCTAGCTTCTGAAGAGCGAAGAATAATCAAAATAAATGCTTAGCTCAATGATAACAATGGATTGTTATTCAACATGTTTTGTATACACTAGTTGAAAGGTGCACCTATGAGCTGGTATTGAAATGTCATTTAGAATAATACCACTTGAATACATATATATGATCAATTCCCTCTAAATCCTGGACATCACTATGAGCTCAGCATGAGCACTTCAGAAGGCCAGTTAGAGCTTAATCCATTCCATATCCTCTATAGATAGGCTGGAGGAAAATCTAGTTGACTGACTTAATTGATCATTAAAGAGCAACAAAATTAGATAGAACAGAAAGACTGAAGTCTAAAGATTAGCGCACATGAAATCTTTAACTTCAAAATTTGCTTTTAACTGAAGAAAAGAGGATCTTGTAGGACTAAGAGCAAATGGTTTTATAGTAAAAGATGAGAGATTCACATTAGATAATTAGGTGATTTTTTTTTTTTTTTTTTACTCAGAGGGTAGTGAGGCACTGAAACAGGCTGCTCAGAGAACCTGTGGATGCTCCATTCCTGGAGACACTTAAAATCAGGATGGATGATGACTTGGACAGTCTGTTGGCAACTGTACATGACAGGGGGTTGAAACTACAAGGTCCCTTCCAACTCAGGCCATTCTGTGATTCTATGATTTTATGATTCTATGTTCTGAATGAGTTTTGGTCTAAGATAGTTTGTTCTGAAAACTAACAGTAAGAGGAGACCACGTTACCTAAGGCTGAATAGTGCTGGATTTTTGAAAACCAACGAAGACGCTGCTAGCAAAATATTATCAATTGTCATTAGTAATCAGTGGCTAACTTCAGATAATCCTCTAAACTATAGATAATCTGTAAATATAGCCATTCTACTCAAACTTTTAGCTGTCTTCAAAATTTCATGCCCATGGATTTTTATGACATTTTCATTTATTATTCTTTTCTAATGTTAGACTGACATACACTTGACAACACAAAACTGCACTTGAATTGGAAGTACCCAATAAATAAATTTTCATTATGTAAAACTTACACTTTGAACAAAAATCCAAAAGAGAAACGTAATTATGCTACTTCCATTTGAGGTCATAATAAACTTTCACTTTATCATCACCTACAACAGTACTTACTAGACTTAAGAGTATTCAATGTGAATTTCCAAATGTACTGTAAGAGAGACCACACTTCTGCTTCTTAACTACCATTTAAACATCTACATACTTAGCTAACAATTACAATAAGTAGGATTTGTTTGTATTCTGTCTTATTTCATTTTAAAATCCTCCAGCTGTATGTAGGACTTACACCTACACCTTCATCTATTCTTTTGCTGTTGTAGTTATCTATATTTCACAATATTACACTTATAAAACATGGCAGATATTTCCAGCATAGGTTGCAACATTCAAGGAGGAAAGAAACAGCTGGCATACACTCCAACTTATGTCTCTGTGTTATACTGAAATACAAGAATGAGTTGAGATGCTGGAAATGCAGTCAGAAACTGCAAAAGTAGCAGGTGCAGTGCTGGAAGAAAAAAAGCAATCAATGGAAAACTTGCTGGGTTTCATAGAAAAAAAAGAGAAGCCTATTGATTTTTTAAATTATTACTCAGAGAAATTATTATGACAGCACATTTGACAAACAGCTTGGACTGAGAAGCAGACAAGGGTAAAAGTTACCATTACCAACTTGTTTAGGATATAAAATATTTTTATTTGTTTTACTACAAGCTGTCAAAACAAGAGACACTATAGCAAATTATCTTGGTATTTTGAAGCAGGGACAAAATGGTTCTGAAGCTACAATTCTGCACAGAGTTTACCACGAGAGTAAACCTAAAACTCCTGGTAACTGCTACTGGTACAACACAGTGATAAGATGCAAATACAAAGAGACCAAAAAGGCCTAATATTGGAAATACAGTGTCCTTGTGTTTTATCTCATAGAATGAGAACCTCGATCTACACTAAAGAGTCATTTTTATTGCACTGTTATTCTCAATAATTGTTAGGTTTTCACAGGTCTGAATTCTTCACCATGTTTGCATGCTCACTTGAGCTTAAGTTAGTACTTATTCTAAATGCAATCTTCCTGAGTCAGTTTTTTCCTAGTAAAAGTATTTGACACAGGAAGTCAAATGCAGCTCTCACTGTTGTAAAACTCTAAAGCCAAACTTTCATCTGATCATGTTTCTTCAGAAGAAACATCACATTTATACAAAACATAAATATTTTTCCCTAGATCCCTTGTTAGATTGAAAGTTGCATCCTAACTGTATCCTATCAATTTGCAACCTATTTCTAAAAGTTTTCTTCCCCAACAGAAGAAACGTGTACTTACACTAAAGAAAACATCATCCCAAAGCATTCACCGTAATTCAGTCAGCTCACGGTTTATCTAGTTGTATTAGATATACAGTATTCGGAGAGTTGAAAAATAAGAATTCTAAAGATTTCCAAAAATACTTTGTCTATAAAACTATTTTTTTAAATCTAATTTCTCAAACCTTCAGTGGATTAGTGGCAGTAACTGAGAAAATGCAGTAAACAGTTTCTGGAGAGAAAGATTATGGAGTATTAGAAGCAGGGACATAAAAAGCTGATGTTATTGAAAATCTGGTTCTGAAATGCCATCTGTATCGCAACATTTACATTTTCACATAGGACAAATGGCATAATGAAGTCCAGTTGTTTTTGGTTTTTTTTGTCCTTTTCTCCTCACCCTTCTCCAATTTAGGGATTCTGTTCTGTTCTGTTTTATAATACTTTCCTATCCTAATGTCATAGTGAAACAATCAGCTTTCCTATCCAGAACATATATTTTTTGTGACTTTCCAGACTTGCTTGAAAATGGCAGGTAAGGAACAGCAAATGAATCCAAGTCTTAACAAAAATCAGTAAATAGCCCGAATGTTATGTGTGTTCTCCTTTCCCTGAGATAGAATTTTTAAGAAGGCACACTGAGCCACATTGCTTTATGTCCATTTTGCTGCACTATTTCTTTATTAATTTCTAGTAAGTATAATTTGCAAAGCTGTAAAAGCACAATCACAGCTACTGTAGTCCAGCAAAAGGGAATACACTATGATCCTTTCATACTTGGAAATGTTAGGACACGATGAGAAGTCATGATTAATTGAAAAAGAAGAACTTACCTTTCAGAGGAAAAAACAATCTGAGTAATTTCTATCAGATTTATTGATAGCCTTCATTAGCATTAGCACAAATCATGGGTAACAATACAGGATTCACATAGAAAGTGTACTTTCCCCTTCTGTGGAGGAAGAACAAGTGTTCAAACATATTTTAAAAGACTCATGGCTGGGATGGGGCAGGGGAATTTGATGAGACATTGATTGGAATGGCAATTAACCTGAATACATTTTAGTAATTTCATAATGAAAATAAAAATATCAGAGTTACAGTTGGTAGTGGAAAAAATTATATGGATTTACTGAATTTGGAAATGCTAGAGAAAAAAGTAACATATAACTGCAGGATCTGAATAATCACAGTTAAAAGGGAAAACTTAAAAACGGGATGTTTTCAGACATAAAGATTTTGGACCACAAGACATAATGAAACAATGCAGTATATATAGAGCTAGGTGAAGATTTTTCCTTTCCTTTTCAAACAATTTTCCTAACAATTCTCCCAAATGCAAAGAACAAAATAAAGTAGAAATGCTTTACCTATATTTGTAGAATTAACTTCTGCCAACCCCTTCCCTACTGACAATTTAAATAAAAGAACTAAGTTTAGTGAACTCAGAATAAATGGTATCTTTTACTGGCAGTCTGAATAATAACATACAGGAAATCATTGGCAATTTGTACTTGCTTGTCTTTTACTGAAATATATGTTAGAGGGGAAAAAATAAAGTCAATCAGTCTTTCTCTAGAAGTAAATTCAGAGAATAGTAAATTATTTTAATTTTGTATTCATCTATCTCTTGGCATTACATGATTGAAACATCACTGAATTTGTCAGAGTACTAGCTGATTCTCCAAAGGAACAAAATATGAACTTGTGCAGTGTGCTTTATACACACACACACATTATACACACATATGTAAATAACATACTGCATAGCGTTTAGCATTAAGTCCTAGCTACCAAGCTTACCCTTGATTCTATCCAACTGCTTTTATTTATTTATTTAAATGTAGCTGGTTGGGAAATGGGAAGGTAGTTTCTGTAGTTAAACAGAACTTTGCACATAGATAAAAACTATTAAAAATGTGCTAGCTTCAAAAAATCTAGATCTCAAACTGTATTTTCTGTCTAACAATTGTAAATACCATGTTCTACAGCATTTTGAGTTTTCTGTTCTAGACAGAACAAACATGAATGTTTATTTCTATGTCTCCAACAATACTCAAATCTTGACCTTGAAAGAGAAGAAATGCTTATCATAACTAATATGCTCTCTGACTTAGGCTGGACAATTTACTGTGAAAGACAAAACTGTTTTTTTGTCTCAAAGCTTGCTTTGTGAGACCTTTCAGATAATATGACTCTGTTAGACAATTGAAAACTATCTAGATAGGTGTCACTGTGCCACAGTGCCTCTGTTTATGATTGTAAAGAGAAGCAGAAGTGGGACAAGCAGTATTTTTGGGGGTGCAACCTGAAGGAGCCGACCACTGCACAAGGCGATAATGCTTGTGCATGGCAACAAAGGCACCACTCCTTGGTGGCTCATCTGTTGGGCCAGGTATGACATACTAACAGAGAGAAAAGAAGTAAAAAACCCCACCGAAGTGGAGGATAAAAGGCCCTCAGTAAACTAAGGACTTGGGAGAAGTCCAAATGAAAATTTTGATGGAGAATTTCCTGAGGGGAAAATCTTTCTGGAAAAACCCCTCCAGGGCCGGCTTGCTGCAAAGCTTTCTGGCTTTCTTCCATCCTCCGTGGTGACAAGCTCCTGAGATCAGCAGCCTATAAGATCCTTGCTGGACCCATGGTGGTGACGCTCTTGCTTTCTACAAAGACTCCTTGTTTTTCATTTCCTATCTCTTTTCTATTGCCCATCTTACCTTCCCCATATGCCTAAGCAACTAGGATTTGTAATAAACTGCTTGGGCTACTGTTTGACCTGTTGTGTCTTAATCTCGCCATCAGGTATAATATATTAAAAAGAATCTCTTCTCCTTCTTATGAATTGAAGAGAGACATTTGCATTTAGACTTAAAAGTTCAAATTAGTTTAGACTGATTATATTTACTCAACGGGACTACAACTCTGGAGCAAAACACAAATTTTTCCAAAGCTATATACACGGCTGAACTGATATGTCCTCATATCTCAGTGCCTGGGGGATAGCAGCACACAGATGAAGGAGCAACAATAATAGTAATCAATGATTAGACATGCATATCAACTGTTTATTTCCCAATTTAGAAGCAACACATCCAAGAACTGTCTGAAAAACACTCTAAGATGATTTTGGGGTCGTTTTCTGTGGAGCTAGTAGTTGAACATGATGATCCTTGTGGGTCCCTTCTAACTTGGGTTTTTCTATTACTGTATGATTTCAGTCCTCTTAAACGTTACTTAGCATTATTTATTTCAACATGAAGAAGAAAGCTGCCCCAGTTTTGCAAGTCAACAGTTTGACTTGTTTGAAACTGAACCCCAGTTTATAGGGAAGGAAGGATTACATAGAAGTGAAGAAGAAAATAGAAAAGGATGGGAGGAAGGTGGAGAGAAGCAGTAAACAAATTAGAATGATTTCCTTGATTGCCTATGGATCTCATCAGGCAAGCCTTGCTCACATGAGCAGTTTTAAATTGAAGTTTTTCCATCATAATGAAAATCTTTAAGACAATTGCAAGGGAATATATAGATACTCAGCTTCATTCCCTCAAGGCCTTACTGTTGAACTAGTGAAATAGTGTGGAATTTATCTTGAGAAAGAAAGAGGTAAGAAGTAACACAATCTTGCTTATGAAAAACATAAACCAAGACCAATTTTTCGGAATTAAAAAAAGAAGGAATAGTTCCTGATTCTCTAGTACGAAGCTTCAGCTTAAAAGTTAAATTGGAACGGTAAAGGAACTTACCCTTTCATTTTCATCTAGGAATTTTTTCTGTTATATCTGTAATGCACTCAAGAGCCCCCCTATTTTCAGTGTCTTAAAAAAATTTATCACGTAACGAACACAACTCTAGAAATGTACTTAGATTGCTCTGAAAGCAATGCCTCCTATTTATTTCTATGGAAACTACAACAGATGCAAAGAACACAATAACATTATTTAATAGAGAAATTCTCAACTACAGAACATTATATTTCAATGTAACCATCACCATTACTTATTCATTTTCAACAGCAATGAACAAGGGACAGTATGTTCTGCTCATCAAGTTCTGCCCCAGCATAGTTTCACAGCTGCTATGACACTGTTTTTGCTAGGAAGATGTTGCCAATGAAGTCCATCTTTTGATTCTCTTGAACAGATGGAAGTCAGAAGGTCTCAAATTTGAACTACATGGTGGGTGAGAGTTTCTTTTTTGCTCTGGCCTGACTCTGGAAGTTCAAGTTTCCAGCCTAGTCAGCATGATGATATATTAGTCAGAGTTGAATGCTTGTTCATGTTCTTGGAAATCCAGAAGGATCACCATTTTACTACCCCAAAGAATAGCTTGCCCACCGAGGTTTGTCTTCAATGGGGAGCTCATATCCCACCACTCCATGAACTGTCAATTTTACTCTGGCTTATAAGAGTGGCATCATATGCCATCATTATTAAAGAAGCAATCTAGAAAATTATCACTTTCAGCACCATATTGCTTCAATAGGTCCTGGCAAACTTGCATACAGTGTTCCCTCTGTACCTGTATGAGCATCTGGCACAACCTTTGCAACATTCTAATATAATCATCATTATTTCCAAACCATTCAAGCCAATATTCAGCTCCATACGCAGTTTCCCAGTCATAATCCACTGATTCATATGTATGAACTGATCAAGATGCTCTTCATCTGTGGTGGGACAGCCGTGCGCTGTCTTACACTTTTCTGCCCCCACTATTGAAATGCAGCACTCACCACCTCACTGTGCTCACAGCTATTGTTGGGTCTCCATAAACATTCAGCAAGTGTCAGTAATGTCAACAGGTGACATTTTTCCACATGAAGAAATTCAGTTACACCACTTTGTTTCATGTCCAACACCATTCTGTCAGACTGCCCCTTTGCTGCCACCATCCCTCACACAGCAAGAGAACATGATTGTCAACAGTTTACAGGCTGGTTTGGCCTGGTTCCATGATGACTGGGGTAGGGGACCGACAGACCCACACCCTGAGAAAGGAAGAAGGGAAAATGGAAATGGGCATAAAACCAAAACAGCAGCAATGATCTGAGGAGGAAAGGTAATTTATAATATGGGAATGCAAAATAACACAATATAATGCAATGTAATTGGAACTGAAGCTAATAAATTGAATAAAATTAGCAAGAGAGAGAGTCCAATAAACCGAAGTCCTTACGCTGAACTTTGAGGGTGAGACAGCTAGCGAGCAACCTGGCTCACTCTGTGGATTGCTGGGTCAATCCACAAAGGAAAGAAAGTGTCTCGTGACACACAAAACAGCTTTTAGTTTTCCCTCTGAGCAGAAAAACCTAAAAATACAAAGCAACACAGAGTCCCCTGGGGTATGTATTTCTTCTCTTCTGAGACAGGCATACGTGTCAGAGCATTAACTCTTTAGCTCCCAATACACTGCATGATGTTATGATGTGGAATACCAGTTAGAAAAACCATAAAACCATAACAACAATGAAATATTTTCAGGAAGGTTTAACCTCTGTTGTCATATCACCAACATCCACCTCTGAAATTGAGGGCAGGCAAAATAAAATAGGAGGCAATAATTTAAGGGTAGATCTATGGTTTGAGCAATAAGTTTAATTCTTATAACAATTGCTAAGAAGCAGATTCCTTAATTTTTCCCTCATTTAAATATTAATGAGGTCATTTAGTATTATTCATCAAAATGCACAATAGCCCTCAGATTTTAAAAGCATTCACTTTTAGATCATGGTGCTTATCAACACAAAATCACCAGGTAAATCTATTTTAAATATAAATATATATTTAGTGATATATATCTGTATTCCATATGCAGCTTTAAAAACATATATGCCTATCATAGCCATATAATTCTATATATTGTGTATGTGCTTTTATAAATATTAAAGACTTAACCTCGTCATCTGTAGTCAGTTCAGTAGATCCTGGCTATGATAAAAGCACAACTTCTTTTTCTTTCTGAATAGTAGTATCATCATCAAAATACAATAACTAAACAAAAGCCAACATCTAGGATTCATACTTACAGGCAGTCAGATAAGTGAAAGATTTGACTTCAGTCACCTCATCCTAAGACTATTCAATTTCTTCAACATACCAAAAAACAAAAACAAAAAAAAAAAAAAAAAGAAGCATTCTAAGTATGTCATACTTTTCAAGTACAAAATACCTTAGGAATTGAAGAGGATGACAATTTCCTTTTAATTATGTACAAGAAAGAATCTAATATTAAATGAAATATTGCTGTTTAGTTCATATTCCACTCAATGTGGCTAAAAGTTTTTTAAAAGAATTGTATTACCATCAGCAGTCATAAAAAATACACAAGCATTACAATTATGAGTAAAGAAAACACTTTCAGAAAAATTCTACTCATTTCACATTCATAAAATAAATTACATAAAAATAAAGTTGAGTCAGACCCAGTTTACTTTAGAAAGAACTAAACTACATTTTGAAGTATAACACTGTGAATTCAATACTTATAGCACAAGCTGCTAAACTACAGCATAACCATAACTTTGTACTTTAGTTCACTATTCTTAAGCCCTATAAAACATTCAGCTGCACAGTTGAGCAAATAATCAAGAAGACAGAAGATACTAAAAGTGAGAGATACTCAAAATCCAAAGCAATCCGTATCTGACAAGTTCTTTCTTCATTCACTGGAATAGGAACAGCTCTCAGTGCTCCACAGAGCCTGGCACAACAGTTTGATTGCATACAGGGGAGCTGAGTTGATTAAAAACATCCTTAGGGGACACATAACCATTTACCCTGTGAAAATATATACAGTCCTACACAGACCGATTACATGACTATTGAAATCTGTATTCCTTCCTGTGCCTTTTTTTTAAATCCTTGTTTTAATTCTGAGAGTATTAATTTATTTTAAAAACACACACACACACTCACTGCATGCTATCAACAAAACTAGTAAAAGTTACATATTAAAAAACGTCTCTGGAAAATAAGTAGCTTCTAGTAGGAGGGACAAAGAAATCAGGCACTTCTCATTGCTGAAATCAGTTCTGTACATAAAAAACAGATAAAGTTGTGCTCTAGCCTTGAACGTAAGTGAAGATACTACGGTAGCACTGTCTTTCTGTAAAAAGACAAACAATAAATGTTCAAAACATAATACAGTGACACGTCTCCAGAGCTCAACTGCAAACCAATTCATTTTCTTTTGGATAATATAATCATGACTTTTCAAGAAATAAGAAACAAAACAAGCAAGTAAACAACAAAAAAAAAAGTCATGGGATAAAACAGCAAAAGAATAAGAAAAGTACTACTAACGGTCTGGTCACCTGCTATTACTAGGGATGTCCTTTCTCAGGGACAAAAAGCACATTATAAATTCCATTGAAGAGATTCACTACTTTCTGACAATGTGCTTCCAGATTAAACTATGATAAACAGCAAAGTATGGCAACAGTAGGGTTCCTTTGAAACAATTCCACTCGGTCTTTATCCTCAAGGATCTTAAAAGTCAATATAGCTGTAGTACAAGGAAATGAATGGGTCAGGCTGATGAAACTTAATTCTCTAAGCTACACATTCAAGTACTCCCTGTTTCTTTACCTCCAGTACAGACTGTTGAATACTGTAGCATTATTTCTTATCTTCTTGAAGGAACATTAGGCATTGAGACATTCACTTGAGAGTCCTCATCTAAAGCAATAAATACCAACAACTGAATAATTTGCATTAAATGATGGTTTTTATGCTATTCTGGCCAAATCAGAAGGATCAGCCAAGTTACAATTATGAACTCTTCCAGAAAATGATCATGTACTTTTTGAATTATCATTATTTATACTTAAACAAGCAGTCCAGAGAGGTTGTAGAGTCTCATTCTCTGGAGATAAACAAAACTTGCCTGGACTTCCTCTGGTGCAACCCACTCTGGAGAACTTGCTTTAGCAGATAAACGAGATGACCCCTAGAGTTCCCTACCAACCCCTACAATTCTTTGTGATTAAAATAAGGGGAAGAGGATTGGAAGTGAGGGGTAAAGAGCAATTTACCCTGTCCTACAACATAGTGTTTAAGACTGTGTTAAAGTCAGCAAACAAAAAAGCTAGGATAAATCTACTTCAAAACATTCTTCACCTTGAAAGGAAAGAAGCAGTAGTAGGTAGTATTCCTTGCAACTGTTTCCTTTGACAAGAACCTTGGGATTCATTTGCAACAGGGAACTGAATTTAGAACATGCCTTTAGAAAATACACTCCTTCCTGCGTATTCTGCCTTGTTCTTTCTGCATGTTCTGCTTTTCTCTGCCATGAGACACTCTGAACAACAGAACACAAGGTGCACAAACAGTAAAAACCTTGTTTCAGGCCACAGCACAGTAGCAAGAGATGCTCTGAAAGTATTGAGAAGTATGTTTCTGCCTACTCAGCTAGATGCTGATAATAAATCCAAAGAAACTGCTCAGTTTCTCATCTGGTAAGGAAATAGGTCTGTGTCATCAACCTCTCCTGTATTTCTAACGTTTCTCCTAAAGAGAAACAATAACACTATGCATTTCCTACAAAGCTTGACCCTGACAGCATATGGTATGTACGCTCAGAGAAGAGCTACTCCTTCTAGTTTTTAAACGTAATTTTCCAGATCATTGTTAGATCTAAAACATGCAGTAAGCAATCCTAACTTGCAAGACTAAAATTGTGATGGACAAATACAGAATAAAGATCCTAAATATTTTAATACTATTAAGTTAGATTGCTTACATAAGCAGAAATAAGATTTTTGGAATTGTCCTTAGGGATTTCAAGGCAAATTCTTGTTTTTGTTTTTTAACTTGTGCTATTTTACAAATTAAGGTCTTTAGGGCTCTCCAGCTTAACTGAGAAAATATTTTTCATGGATATGATTGGTTTTACTTTCATCGTACTTTGCAACTTCCTGTGCCAATATAAAGAAGCACTTCAAATCCTTGTATTCCAACATAGTCCACATTTTTTTCTTCCCAGAGCAAATAACATTCAGCAAGAATTCTTAACCTAACAGTGGCTAAATACACATCTTATTCTGAAATAATTTAATTCAGTCCTTTTTGTAGGTCATCAAACTAGTAAACAGCTGAAGGCAGACTTCATACATACATAAATATTTCTCCTTATTAGACAATGGTCAGAGTATTAATGATTGCTAATGAGTTCAAATTGTGCTGTACATGGAATTTATCCAAATATATCCATTCCGTGAAAAACTATCCTTATGACATGTATTTAAGCACCAAAGTTAAATCAGCAGTTGGGAGGACTTCATATGTTTGTGTAATGCGCATTTTTAAAAACCCCACAGGTCTTGCAATATTGATGCAGGCTATCCAAAATTATATTAGCCCTTCCCACCCCCCCATCAGATAGTCAGAGAACTGTGGGATAGAAGAGAAGAATAATAAATGCAAAGTGAATGTATATATACACACACACACACACACACACACAGAACAGATATAAAGACAAAAACTACATAACAGAGTAGAAGAGAAGTTAAAGACACATAGTTAACAGGTAGTTAAGTTTAAGCAGATGCATAAACAAATCTGTTGTTGGCACACAGGCTGAATCTGAATGCTTAACACAAGAAATAATTTGACCTGTGATTTTTAATTAGACCAGCGTAAGTAATTTGCCACATGCAACTGTCACAATTTTATTCAACATGAGCTTTAAAGAGACAGTCTAAATCTAACTGCTATTTAACTTTCAGGGATGACTTGGAAGAAGTGGCATATAACCAAACATAAATGAACAATTGAAAGTTACAGGCAGAAAAAAATTCACCATCACATGGTTATTAGTCATTTAATGCTGACTAAAGGAACTAATCTTAGTAAGAAGGGGAGGAAGAAAAAGTGGACATTAAGCCCTGTTCCTGTGTAAAATTTTCTCTGGAAACTGAGGTACTCTGCTTGTGAATCAGGGACAAGTCATGCCCATTATTTCCCAGATCTGTAGAATATGCTGTTAAATGGTATCTGCTGTAGTATATTCTCTTCATAGCCTATGAAAACCATTTTTCTTCACAAATCCTTTTGTGAATTTGGTTTGGCTTCTATGGGGTTAAATGAGTTGCCAACTTACCTTCTGGCACAAAGCTGACACTGTCTTCATACACCTGGTGAGGTTCTAAGGAAGTTGTTAAGAAACAGAATGACTTTTTCTATTCACTCTAAACATATTATTGCTATGATTTTCAAAACGATGGCTTACTTGTCACTAACATCAAAAAATCAGTGAGCCATAAAAATGCTTACAATACTTACATAAAAATGGTGTTAAGGGTAGGTGTTTAATAACTTTCTAAAACCTGATGATATTCTATCAGTTAATAGGAATTATGCTCTGATTCCTAGGTGAAAATTAAAGAAATTTTAAAAAGAGAACAATTTAGAAACAATCTTCTCAGACAATCTTCCTCAAAGAGAACAAATTTTGTTTTTGTTGGAAAAATGGTCTGATAATGAAATAAGATAACATTTCAAAATAAGTGGCACAAACAAGAAAATTGTGAATAAACTTTTGACCAAGATTCCAAAAACAGTTTCCAGACATATTTGCTGGTTATTATTAAATGAATTAAGTGATTTAAGTTTCTAAGATGCAAACAGAGTACTTGAACAGTATAAATTACTTTTAAGTTTGTATTCTCAAACCTTGCTTTGTGAGAATTTTAAGACATTAAGAAAAAAACTATATGGCAAGGAACATGTTACCAAATGACACAGTTAAAAATCTCATAACATTTATAAGGACTGGTCCTTGGAATTCACTGAGCCCATACAATTATCTTGAGAGATCTGAAAATGTCATAAACTAGCAAAGAGCAACTCAAGTATTTTATGAATGACAAAAAGCCAAGGGAGATGATTATAACCTTGCACTAATTCAGCAATCAAGCATCATCATTATCAAATACAGTGAAGCTTGAAATACTTATGCAATTTGTGGTTACTCAAGACTCATCCAGCAAATTGTCATATAAAAATAAAGGTGGAATAGGTTTGGGATCTATGGGTTTTCACATTTCCCCAATTACTCACATCATACTTCAGAGTATTTAAGAAACAAATTTTCTGAAGACTGAGTTTTATATGAAAAATATTTCCACTTCCATCCACATCAAAATCAATTAAAAATTTTATATGGTCTTTTGAACAGGTATCAACAGAATTAATTTAGTTAGCTTGATAGGTCAAATCGATTAATACTTCTCAATAGTGTATATTAGTATACTATATATAAACGTACACAATTGAAATTACCTTTACAAGAAGAGGTCCTTTAGAGTATTAATACAAAAAAGCTCACATCAACACAATATATCCAAATGGCTTATTCCTGCTTATATTCTTAAAGAAGAAAAGTTAACAGAAGAAAATAAACAGAAAGTAAATCAAGAACACAGAGCTAAGTGAAACTAGAGCTATTATTTTAGGCTGTTTGTGAAGCTATTTTAGTCAGATAATTGTTATTCAAACTACAACAACAGACACTCATACATGTGCTCAAGCCTTGAATAACTTTGCAGCAGTAGGTTATAACTACAGCATGGTAATTTTCTCAGTTTCACCTTGTCTTTCTCTGGGATTCCCCAGTCTTCTAACAGAGGGCTTCATAATCTGCATACATGTTGCACTCCAGTCATGGTAATTTCCTAGGGAACACTAAGTCAGGTCAATTTCCATTCTAGAAGATGACCTTTCTGTCTACTCCATCTCTATTCAAATGTACTTAAAATAGGATGTTACTGAAACAATCTACTCATGACAATTCCTATGGACATGGCATGCATGAAAGAGAATTTTCAGATCCTATAGCTTTTCAAGGATTACTCAGACTAGTTAGAGATTCAGAATATGAAAAGACTCATCTCGCTGCATTTCTTTACAGATAACGAGGTATCAAACTACAACTTTCATTCATTATTTACTTTAGAAAGAAGAAATCTAATAGCTACTCCAATCAAAGAAACTCTCCAACTGACTCTTGGCTTATAATTATAAAACATACTGAGTTCATAAATTGATTCTTGATGACACACTATATATCCAAACCTTTATGTTGAAGAATTGTTACCTAAACCACAAAAACAACTTTCTGATATTCATTTTAGTTAGTTCCATTGCTCGAATTTTAAATATAGCAAGAGCTAAACTACAACACTTCAGGAAAAATGTTTAGAAAATGGTACTTATGCCTTCATATAAAGAAAGACTGTTATCCACATAACAATACTGATATATTGCTTTTTTCATAAAAAAAGATGCAAACACAGTCTATATAGAAAATAACATAGGTAAAATGAAAAATATATAACACTCATAAGTCATTTCAATTTTAGACATTTTCCTAGTGTAACAAAAACATTCTCCTGAAACTGTATTAAACAAGTACAGCTTCATATTTTCTCCATAACCAGAAATAAAACTACAGCATAGACTTACAGCAGAATGATTTAAGATTGGTTTTGTAAAATAATTGATTGTTTTTCTTTATTTGTTCTCAGGTTGAAAGGTTAGTTGCTTCTGAAGTCACAAACTGTGATTGAATTAGCAAAAACTTAGTGCTAAAAACTTAGAAAGGACTGGTGAGTTTTCAGCCCCAAAGTTAGTGTGCTGCTCTTTATAACAGTTCCAAGCAAAAAGTACAAATCTTGCTTCAGTCATCTTCACATATGCTATCCTAAAGTCCTGCACTCAACGACTGTTTCCCAAGCCCCATTTCTGCTGGGGGATACTGAAATATTAAGCAGGCAGTAGCTCAGAATAAAGAGGGCAGGGAAACATAAGAGCAAAATACAAAAATGAGGCTTTGGAAGTTCTCTGAATCTTTATTTCAGACAGACCATTTGCAAAGCTTCCTCGCAATGCATTTGATGGTGAGTATTCAAGTATACTTTCATATTAAGCTTTTCTTATGACCTAGCACTACATTATTTCTCATTAAGTGTTTTTTTTTTTTTTTTTTCCCAAAAGATTTCCACTTCAAATAGTGCGTACAGTGCAAAGTTACCAATATCTAAATTATGGATTCAGCTGTGGAGACTCAGCACCTAATCCATCAGCCTTTTATTGCATCTTGCCCTACAGAGCTCGAGACTATTTTAGAAATATCATGGGTGCTTTCCCTTCTTCCTTTAATTATCATTTCTATCAGGGAATTCTTAATCGCACCAGTTTGCAATTGGAGAAGAGAAAACCTTGGTTAAAATAAACTACAAATATGTCCTGAAAACATTTGATGAGGACAGGGTTTTAATTAAGACGTAGAAGTTAAATCAAAGAGAAAATTGAAGACATCTTAACAGAATCAAGAAAATACATTGAGAAATACATTTATTTATTAGCCAAGTCATTACTTTGTTTCATAGGATAAGACAATAAAAGTTATCAGCCAT
The DNA here is from genome assembly GCA_023055505.1 of Callipepla californica brunnescens. Classification (NCBI taxonomy): domain Eukaryota; kingdom Metazoa; phylum Chordata; class Aves; order Galliformes; family Odontophoridae; genus Callipepla; species Callipepla californica. The sequence continues at coordinate 61,495,119 of JALIRH010000002.1, read as the reverse complement.
TTTTAATACACCCAAGTTATTTGATTCACAGTGATATTTTTAAAGCTACAATGATAAATAATTACACATAATAAAATTTAGAATATAATAGAGAAGAAATAACATTAATTGGAAAACTTTTTACCAAAATAAAACAGTCAAATATTTCAAATACATGAGATAATCTGATGCCTAACTGCAATCAGTGATTTGTGAGGTACAGCTGATTGATCTGTCCAGAGAAAATGAATGCAACAGAATAATCATTACATATCTAACTCAACCAAATAAATCAGGATCAACAAGGAATAAGTCAAATCTATAGACTATATTGCTATATTGGAAGAAATAGACCTCCTAAATGTTTATAGTTTGTAGGGATTGAAAAACAAGGGCAACTAGCATATACACATGATGCTAAGTAGTTACTGGGTAGATCAATGGGAGAAATAAACAGGCTTCTCTCTTTCAAATTCAGTAGTACCATGAGAATTTAACTCTCAGAGATGAGCTTCCTTATAATCGAGCTATTGAAAGAAAATCCCTGCAAAGTCAGGGAACCATAGGCAGGGAGCAAAAACAATACAGATACTTTTAAAGCATTCTAAACTAGCAAGGTGGAATTATCAGAATGTTTATTCAAACTCTGACAATACATTCATGTACATGTGTAAAATATTGACAGAAAAATGGAAAATTTTAGACCACATAAAAATGAGGTACTTGTATAGGTGCATAAAAATTCTTAAAGTATAATAATATTCAGTGTTTTCTCATTACTTCTTATTCTAAACTACATAAAAAAGTTGTTTATCTGCTTTTTTACTTATTCCCCAAGTTCTCCTTTTCAACTGAAAGTTAAACTTATTTAAGCATAATTTGCCAAGATAATTCCTCATTGCATATTTATCTGCATAATTCCACTAACACCTTAAACTCTCTCAAAAACAAACCTTTATGACAACATTATTTAGCAATCTTGTGAAAGATTACCTCGGTGATTTCTAATTAGCACAGAAAAGCAGTTCTCCTCAATCATTTTCATTACTTTGCAGAACAACGTGGTAACCCTAACAATATAAATTATGGAAGTACAGGGAGAAGATGGTCTCATGTCCCTATTTCAATTCAGACCAGCAAAAATTATCCAAAATCCATGCAATTCTATGACTCAGTTGACCTCTGTGGACCAATTTTGACGAGAAATTGGCCCAGCAACTTGAGCCATAATTCTCTTCTGCTTTTCTTCAGACATAAAAACTGAGAGGACTCCTTACCTACATCCTAGTTTTATCCTTGGGTTATCTTTAAAAAAAAAAAAAAAAAATCCCACATCACCTAGAATTCCCTTAGTATGACTGGAAAAACAAATGTGCTCATAGACACCTATGTGACAAAGAAACAAGTTTATGAAAACATTGCCAAAAAATGGGGAACTAAAAAGAACCATCCACATAAATACACATACTGCTTATGGCAGAATCACACCTGACACTTCTGAGTAGTTATTCTCCTAGCATGTCAGTTATTACTAAGTCAAAATAGATCTGATCACAGTTTTAAAGGAAGAGAATATTTTTCCAATATGCATTCTCATCATTATATTTGATTTCAGTATTTCATTACATTAACTACAAAAAATTAAAAGGAAATTTTAGTAAACTACTGAGCTAATTTATGTTGCCACTACCATCAGTACTACTTTTTATTAAGTCTATAGATTTTAAAGTATTGCTGGTAAATATTACGCCTCTCTTTTGGTTATACTACATTCAGCATGCTGCATGCTCTACAGTAACATCTTCATAAACTATCTAATATGTTGGGATTTATTTGTTTTTTGTTGCTTTAAAAAAACAAAAACAATTTGAAACAGAACAGTATAAGCCACTCATGACTCATGTTGAAAGTCCACTGTTTGTATGGTATCTACATACATAAAAATCACTCAACTATTTTACATACAGAAACAATGAAACACGAACATGAGTTGCTATATACATTTAATAATGGATAGTTTTACCTAAATTTCTATTCTTCTCAACTCTACTTAAGGAGCAAAATCTGACAGAAAGTAATTCAAAGTGAAAAAGCTGATTCATTAAGTACTTTGCAGGAATTAAAATTTTAGTTTAAATAGTAAACTTTTCAAGAATTAATTTGCCTATTTATTTTCAGGAATATAGAGTAGAATTGTAAAGACACCAGTACAGTTGCATATACAACCTTCAAAATATAAAGGCCACAAGTTTCCTGACAGTCTCTCACTCAAGTAAGAAAACTGTGTGGCTCAAATACTTCTCATAGTACCACTCTGAGTTCTATCCTCACTGCTCAGAAAAGTGCATATACATGAATTCAAAGTGATTCTGCAGATTTTCACTAAATTTCATGAATTCAAGTTTTAATTCCAGACTAATTTAAGACTTAAGATGGAAAACACACACACACACACACACACAAACAAAATAAAAAATAAAAGAGACAATGAAGTAAGTACTGTGAATGACTCTTTAGATTCCTTCTCTAAATCTTCGGTTCTTACAAGTCTCAAATTCAAGCCATCAGAACACAGAATGATCATTACTACTCATTTTATATTCTTACCCTTATCTATCAGTTACCTTTAGTGTTATTACTAACAGATTTGCCAGTAAGCAATAATATTCACTGTAACATCAAATTCAATAAAACATTTTAAAGATCTTGCAAAATCAAGGACAAATTCAAATGAATGAATGTAAAACAAGAACACATAGTCCAAAACCAAAGACGAACACCACCACCAGACACACAATGGAACTCCAAGCTTGTTTTCCATATCTCAGCTAGCACAAAGCCATTTTACTGTAATGAGAATTCATAGAGTTAGCCACACTCTGGACAGCATCATTACCCATCCCCAATACTCCACAGGTGTTTCTTTGCCCCAATATGCAACTAGAAGATGTAGATTTTTTTCTTGTTCAAAAGTGATGCCTGTGGACCTTTGTTTTTTTTATCGAAGAGCTGAGCCTACAAGCACTTCACTGGAAGTTGGTCTGCTACAAACAACATTAAATAGCTGCTATAAACCCCTTTTGTCAGAAGTACTATGAATTTGATTGTGTTTCCATATTACAAATAATTTCCAGTGGTAAATGTAGTACAAGGACACCATACACATCAACAATAATTGATGTGGAGATGTAAAAGAGGAAGAGACAAAGTTGCATCAGTCTGTTTAAAAATATTAATTTGCAACTTTCTGCTTAAGAACAGTGAGCTTCTCTACAGTACTCTACACCGTGGGGTATTGTTGTGCTAATGGTATTCTATGTAAAGCATTAAAAATTAAACAAATGCCTATTGAAATTATATGAGGTGATAAATAATTTAATGGATCTGCTTCATGTAATGTAAACATTCACAAATTATTTTAGCATGAATTAGTAATCAAAAGCTAAATTATTTAGATTTCTGCTACAAAAAGGAAACCTAATGAGATCATAAAGAATTCTTGTAAGAGAACTCCTGACTAAAAGAATGTTTTCAAGGAAGTAATTTACTACCTTATAAGTTATAGCTAAAAAAAATTATTTTTTGCAGGCAGGATGATTTATTATTAACTTTTACCATAATGAATATTTGAAGTATAGTTATAACCTTGCTTTTTTGGTTTGTTTTTTTGCTGCCATTGTTGTTATGTTTTTGTAACTATGCAATATCATAAACACAGGGAAGGTCTCTTCATAAACAAGAAATACACTTGGCTTGATTTTCCAGTAGCTACCTTGAGGAAATAGGTATGTCAAAATACAGCCATTAATGTATTTTAAAATATTTATATTGCAATTAATTTTCAAGAGTTATACGAGTATCAGAGATATCAGAGGCAAGGGAGATAAATATAATAAGACGCAACTATCCAGCAACTTGATTTATGAGAATTTTCCACAATGAAGACACAACTGAGGACTTCTCTCATCTAGTGTTACTCTGAAATCCTGAAGTGTTGAGTCCTGACACTAGTAATTCATTTGTTTTCCTGAAGGTAAGTATGCACTTGCATTTCATCGGTTTTTTAGCTAAATTTATATTCGCAGCATGAGGTCAACATTTTACAAATAGATTCAACATAGAAAGGTCGTTAACAGATTCCTGATGAACTATTCTGATGTGTGTGGTATATTTACTATAACCTAAGAACTGTGAAAAAGCAGTGATTTGTCAATATAATTCCAATGACTATTTCAGTTAATAAATTAAGCATCAGAAAGAAAAGTGATCTTCACCAATATGAACTTACTGGAAGATCAGTTTGCTGTTATCCAACATTTCATTCATTTAAAAGTTAATATCTATGAAATAAAATGTCAAAAGAGATTGAAGGACATTTCCATTCTCAATTAAGCATGTAAATAGGCAGCTGAAGAGGAAGCTGCTACACTGGGTCAGGCTGGATGAAGCAGTATTTTCCTGTTTTCCATGTAAAAATTAGAGCTGATCAAAATACAGCACAATATTCCTCTGGAAGGAAACTTAAAAATCTGAACATAATCTATTTCCCCAAGAGAAACGATGATGTGGATCAAAGCTGTACTTTGAATATCCAGTTTTCTATGTCTATCTCTACTTCCGTATGCAGAGTCATTCTGAACTCAAACTGACCTAAAGGAGAAAATAAGAGCACCATTACATGAACATGAGACTGATTTGGATTAATTACAACTAGTTTTGTTCTTTTATCTGTTACAGTCTCAGTTAATTTAATTTTCTAATTGCTGAAAAAACTGTTATTTTCTGTAATTCCTTTTCTAATACGTTTTAGTGTTGTAATAGCAATTAAAACTGTACTCAGTATCTCTCTTGTCATTTAGCATATTTAAGGTTAGTAGTGTCAATACTTAAACTCTTTAACTTAGAGACAAGAAGCATTCCAGCTATGGGATCTATCACAATCCTGTAGAGTCAATAAACAGCAAAAAAGTTCACAAAGGAAAACTAGTGCCTCTAAACAGTACAAATCAATAAAAATGAAATTTTAATTGTAAGAGTGAATGACATAAATCATATTCTTGATAATTTCCACACTGATAACATAAGAGTCAGTTAAAATTGCTCAGGTGATACTGCTGATCACAGTCAGAAAATACTCTGAGTGCTTGCCAAAAGCTGTTCACTTTTTATCATTTACCTCCATTATTGCTCCTTTTAGCTACTTTTCTTCCTGTATTGTGTTATAACATTTTCCTTAAGACCTCCTTCAAAATATCTGAGACAGTCCCAGTCTCCCAAAACGTTCTTCTGCCTGCCACTATTATTATATATCCTCATCTCCAAGACCTCCATTTCACCTTCCCTCCCCTGTACCATTTCTTTTCCAAGTTCTATCTTTTTCTTTGATTTCCTTCAATTCATATACTTACCCTTTACTCTCCTTTTTTCATTATCTATTTCCCCCAGATATTTGGTGCCAGGTTTGTTTCAGTTTTGTGCAGTGACAGGACAAGGGACAACAGGCACAAAGGGGAATGGAACACATGAAGTTCCATACAAACATAAGGAGAAACTTACTTTGAGAGCAACAGAGAACATGCACAGGCTGCCCAGGGAGATTGTGGAATCTCTTTCTCTGGAGATACTCACAACCCACCTGAACGCTTTCCTGTGCAACCTACTGTTGGGAACCTAGATGATTTCCAGGGACCCCTTGCAATCCCTATAATTCTGTAGTTATATGGTCTCTTCCTCCAGTTCTTTGTCCTCCTATACACTTTTCCCTTTCTTCTTTAGAACTCTGAATTTGCCTCCAAGTATAATTCTCCCTTAGTTGAAAAAGACATATTGTATTACATACCTCTCTTTGGCAGATGTCCTTGTGCTTCTTAAAGGTCTTATCTAGTGTAGATACAATAAGGAAACATGATTCACATCCCTGTTTTCTTCTCATCATTACTCCATCCTTCCTGGAGCCTTCTTCTTCCTCTTATTCTGTTTTACTCTCATATGATGGTCAGTTCCATATGCTACAGATCTTTTCTCTCCTTCCTGATTCAGCTACTCCTAAAATCTATATATATTTTTCTCCTCTTCACATCATATTTCAGGACCATAATGTGTTTATTATGCAAGCCCACAACCGGATAAAGTTGCTCACGCCTTCTACTTCTGTCATACGCAGTTTTATTAATCTATTTTTTAATAGAAATAATTATATTGTTCACTTCCCACTTTGGACAAATTCTAAGAAAAAATTCTCAAAAGTGATATTTCCCTCTTAAAAACAAAACAAAACAAAACAAAAAAAAAACAAAAAAAAACCTCTGAGCATTGAAGCCTGCTTTGGTTTAGCTCTGCCTGAAAGCCCTTTCATGTATTTCCAACAATGCAGTAAGTAATAGGATTGTTCAAACTCCTTTTAAAACTGAGTGAACCTGTTAGGCATCTTTTGAAACAGAATGGAAGTACAAGTCAAGGACGCTTTAGTCTGTTAACTTCTCATAAATTTGCCACAATCCTCAACTGATAAAAGCAAGACTGTGAAGGGTAGGCTAGTTCTTATACCAGTTTTTCAAAAAAAAAAAAAAAAAAAAAATTTGTTTTGACTTCCAATTTTAATAGTGAGAGAATAAAATTAGTACATAATTGGCAACCTAATAATAATAAATTAAAAAAAAAAAAAAGGAATGAAATTGAAGTTGTCAGCCTAATTTAGACATAAGGTTGAGCTGCACAACATCTGCTATTGAGGAAATTTCATTCTGTGTTGCACATCTCCAAATTTCAGGGGTTCTTAAACTTGAACTCTACCCCAGTTCTGGATTTGCTGTGTGGTTAAGTCAGTAACATCTACATTTCTAGTACTGGTGTAGAAAGTAAGAAGATCCTACTTCACTAGGTTAAGTAAGACACATCCATACTTATGATGTGGAAATAATTAACAGACTGAGTATAGAATTCTATAGTGACATTCTTTTACAGTAAGAATCATGTGAATGCTTAATGTTGGCAGAAGTACAGCTCTACAGAGTCAAAATTCACTCTGTGAGGTTAAAGACTATATTCAGAAAGCATATTAGCTTAAGGAAGAAACACTTCTACCACAGGAGAAAGTATTCTTGAACACAAAACTCTTTCTGAAAAAAAGAAATTTTTCATTGATTATGTTGCAATATAAACAAGATTCGTGACAGGACATCGATAGTTTCTATATTTATTTCATTTGTGTTGAAATTCATTTTCCCATGTTTAGTAAACATACTGTTTTGAGTCATACCTGTTATGATTTCATCCTTATTGTAGCACCTTAAACTTTTGTTCCCAAAGAAGAAAGTACCACTTAAGAAGATAACTTAAACTATCTAAATGCCTATATGGAGGCACAGAGGGCAAAATACACAAGGGGAACATACGCATTCCCAAACGCTACAGCAGCACTTCAGTACACTTATATTTAGTGCATAAATTCATTTCACAGAAAATGAGTGTTTGAGCTCTATGTTATTTCACTTTTATCTTCTGGGCCTACCATAACGTTTTTTATTTCAGGAAAAAAAACCCAAAAAATAACTAGTTTGTCAGATTTACAGTATTTGGTGAAGCATAACAACTCTTCTTCTTACAGTAGATAGCACATTCTTGCTACACGAATTCCTGATGCTTTCACAGTCAAGGTCCTAATACCCTTGTAATTAATAAGGTCGCATCAACATCTGCAGTTCCCTGTTCAGTACTTCAAGCTTCCCTTAGGCATTTGCCTACTTTCATTCAGCAGCAACACAATGTGGTGGTGTGTGCTAATAACTTTATCAATTCTTACTACTAGGCTTTTATAGAGGGGGTAACTAGCAGACCTTTTTCACACTACAACTTCTTCTTAGATGTATTTATTCACTTATTTTCCAGCAGTTCCACATGAGTTGGAAATCAATTTATCTGAACATAAACTTCATTTTGCCTTTTTTTTTTTTCCTCTGAACATTAACTGAAAGCAAGTTATATTAATTGTACAGAAAAAAAATGTTTTTGCCTGATGTACAAACTATAGTTTACAAAACTGATGTACAAAACATAGTTTACAAACTATACTCAATTGGAATTAACAGAATAAGGGAAATAATTTATACATAAGGAAAACTGTCTCATGTACTAATTCTGTAGGGAATTTTTCTCTGAAGCATTGTCATGGAACTCCAACTCTAAATTTCAAATTTCTAAAAACAATAAAATATGTGTGCCAGTATTTGTCACCCTGATAATCAAAACACCCTAGGGAAGATAACAGAAAAAAGCAGAGACAACAGCACTATTATAAAACACTACCTTGAAGACATAAAATTATCAGACAATATCCAGAGGTTTACGAAGATGGTGAAGAGTCTATCAGGAAATATGTTTGAGAATTAGCTGTTCAGCCTAGTAAAGTGGAAACTAAGGGAAGGCCACATGGCAGCCCACAGCTTCTCTTCTCAAGCAGGGAGCAGCACAGATCTCTTCTTTATAGAGACAGCAATAAGCATGATGGAATGACATAGAGCTGTATCAAAGGGATACAGTTTGGTCAAACACTGGAAGAGGCTCTACAGGGTAGTGGTTATGGCAACGAGCCATCAGAGTTCAGAAAGCAGGTTCATCTTTGGGTGGCCCTATGAAGAGCCAGGAGCTGGCCCCCTATTTTATTTTACTTTGCTCTATTCAAGCCAAATATTGAGCCTCACTTAGAAACGGCGATTCCCAGGCAAAGAACAAAGCAAACTTCTTTCAGACACCTCAGTTCCAAGTGTTTGATAGGCACTGTTTATTCTACAAAGCAGTGAAACTACTTCTGAGAAGTTCTCAGAATACCCACAGTACCAGGCAAAGTACTGGTAGGAACACTAAGAGTAACACACTGGGGGAAAAAAAAAAAAAAAAAAAAAAAAATTGACTCACCCAACTAGTGATGAATATCTTTGACAGACAAACACATCTACTAAGCAAATGGCACTCCTCCAGGAGACCATTTTTCCTTTGGAGGCTAGCCCTTAATTGAGCCTAGGGTAGGGTGGGACCCTGGATCCACCTCTTCTGGGCAAGCAGGAAACATATATAAATTGTTCACACCTGTGTTTCTTGGACCAGCCATATAGCTTCACCAGGTGTTCAATCATCAGCTTAGGCTGTGACCTAACAATTCCCTCACAGCCATAGTCCATTAAGGGAAACCATTAAAATAAATATGTTCTGTTGAAATATGAAGCTGAAAAACTTAGAAAGGGAAAAATATTAAACAAAACTTACTGCAGATATGCAGTGAAGGGATGAGCAAAAGACTATCATATGCAAACTATGAAATGCTTTATGGTTTTAACACTCATAGGAAACATACTGAAACTAAATTATGGAACTGTAATGTTACACTCAAGATAAGAATGAAATGAATGGCACTCAGAGAAAAAATAAAAGAAGGAGAAAACATGAAGAAGTTATGATGGATACAAAGCTAGAGAGTCATTCCTTCATTTTTCAAAATTAATTGGATTCCTGATAAGCAATCAGATGATTGATGCCTGAAGGTAAAAACAAAAATTACCCTTAAAAGTCTGCTAGATGTCTTGAAATGAGCTATGTAAAGCAATAGTCCCTGACGAATAAAGTCATCCATACACAGACATTGATGAAATACTTAATGTAAGATCTATATATACTAAAGAGTAAAAGAGGATTCTAATTCCATGTAGCTAGCATATGTGGAGAAGAAATGATTTTATAACAAACTTAAAATATGAACCATTTTTTTTACTGAATGTGTCAGTGTTGTTAGATTAGAGAAATGCATGGGTAGGCTCCTAGACAGTCTCTCTGAATGGAATTAATTTTTACAAGCTTTGGAAGAATTGAATTGTTGTCATTAATGGCATATTAATTCTTTCTCCCAGGAAATGATATCTAAAAAGTCATAGAAAAAGCACGAGTATCTATTTTCTTCCTGAAGTTTATCAAATCAACATGAAGTACCTCACCTCTTCTTCCTCAAAGAAGGGGGAAAAGAAAAAAACAAACAAAATAAAAAAAATAGTAATTCTAATAGAATAATTAGACGTCCTTCTGAATTCTTGACATGTGAATGACCACAGCTGCAGTTTTGGTGGTTCATCTTGGGATGGGCTCAGTGCAGATGACATATCAAACACAAAGAGGATTTGGAACTCTGCAAGTTGGAATGTATTGTGAGGGATACCATTCTAAAACATAAATAAGTTGGCGCGTGAATTTGAAGTAACTTTTGTTGAGATGGAGTTGCAACCTGAATCTTAAATGAGTACTTTATGGGCTTCAAAACATTTAAAAGACTAAAGCATGCTCCCACTTGGAGGTAAGTGGTATATATCACATGAATATACCAAATATCCACACCATTCCTTCCATTTAAGCTATTTCTCTCCCTTCCTTTCTGTGCAGTGTGGATAATGGCACAGTCAGAAATCCTTTCCCATTTTTTAATTTGATTTATTGCTAGATTTATCAGTTGATTTATTACCTGTAGATCCCTTTTTTAACATATTATCTTGCATTCTTTAATCATTCATAGTAAATTACTTTTCTCTCCTTGTCTTAATTGGTTCATCTTCATTTTCAGCTCCCCAGATTGAAGAAGAGGGGGAAAAAGAGACCAGGAAGGCCCCTGTCACTCTTGATAACATCAACCAAACCACTACAGATTGCTGTAACAGCAACTCCAGTCATAAGTTCCTTGTCACCTGTTAACAGAAATCAATATAGAAGCTAAAAGATGTTTGTATATGGAAATCTTTTACATTACAAAGAAGGTGAGAAATTGAGAGCATATTTTCATACTTGATTGTTTATTTAATGGACAGATAATCACCAGATAATCAATAAACATTTCTAGCTGAAGTTCAATCTCTTCAGTTTGACATAAAATAACACCATTTATTTTTGCACATTCCTAATGTTATTTCCAAGCCTAAGATACCAGACATCATTATTTCTTTAATTGCTGTGAAATGATAATGCCCAGCATATGTATCTCTGAAAAATAGGTCAGAAGGGAAAAAAAGTAACTGGCCTACTTTGTCTATTGCTCTCTCCCTCAAAATTCATTACCTTCCATCTTAAACTATGTAGCATTGCTTTTGTGTTTTGTCAAAGTTTAAAATATTCTGTAAAATATTGTGAAAACATTCAATTTCCTATTTTCTCAACTTTCCTTTCATCTCTATTGTAAAAAATATCTCCATCACAGAACTACTCCTCCATTTTAAAAACAGTAGAAATGAATCTCCTTTTTTTTTTTTCTTTGCAGAATTCTTTTAATAGATTAAGGAGGAAAATGTAGAGATTGAAACCATCATTTTATTTTCATTTTAGGATCTCTATAAAGTAACCCATTGATAGAAGGAAAAATCACACACTGATAAATCACACTGTAATGCAATAAATACTCTCCACCTTATGAGATTCAGGGTCATATCTACAAGTTGAAAGCCAAAAAATGCTATAAAGCCCAGGTTAAAAGTTAAGAAGGGAAGAAGAGAGGAGGAGATAGATCAATCTATCAAGTGTCCAAGCTTATTTAATTAAGAAAAGAAGAATTGCCTAACACAGCACACAGGTCAAGTAACTGCTTGTCACTTGGGGAAATACAAAAAAAATCCATGAGTCAAATTGCTTTTTTGCCTCCTTATAGGAGTAAGCAAGTCTTTTATTCCCAGAATCCTGGAAAAAATGCAGGCATATCCGAAACTTTAAAACTACATTCACACATCTTATTATGGGAACATATTTAATTGTTCTGTACAAGCTATTGATGATATGAAGAATATCTGAATTTAAACTCAGAGCCAGACAAATGAAATTAATATCTGTTGTCAAACTGTTACATGTTGACAAGGTGGCATAAAAAATATAACTCAGCAGAATGACAGAAAACTTAAATGCTGCTTAGATAAAGATTCAAAATATACTTGTGATATTATCAATATTCTGTTAGATTATACTTCAGACTGAACATATGAGCTTTAAAACAGTTAAACTAGAAGTGATTGTAGGAACTGGATTGTGATCTGGTACAACTCCAAAGTAGCTATATGGACTTTTAACCTGTAATATTTCATCAGCCTATTGTAAATACATATGTTGCTCTGAATATATTTCCTCTTGTTTATTTCCATGTAAGCTATAATAAAGAGCACAATAACACTATTTGATAGAGCAAATTTTGAGCTACAAAACACTGCTTTTCAACATAGCTACTACCATTAGCTATGCATTTTCACCAGAAATGTACAAGAGCCTGCATGCTGCATTTGTAAAAATCTGGACCAGAAGAGGAGTTCCATAGTTTCATAGTTTCTAATTGCTACGATGGCAACATTGCTGAAATGCTCCACTCATCAGCTTGCTGTGCGCACATCCACTGTTCGGTCTCTATATATATTCAGTAAGAGGTGGAGAATATCAGTGAGTGAACATTTTTCTGCGTGAAGGAATTCACATCTTTTCTTCACACATGCTTCCTTGTTAGACTCCATTTTGTCAGACTTACTTCTGCTGCCATATGTCACACAGCAACAAGATGCAATGGAATATTGGCAAAAACCACCAACATCTATCTCTGACATGGGCTGATATAATAAAATAGGAGGCATTACTTTTTGAATACTTCTCATATTTTAGCTGGAGTAATAGCTTGCTGGAAAATCTAAATTTTTTTTGGTGCTATTATAATATCGAAAAACTGTTATCTCATGTATTCTTTAACACACCACAAAGTTATGAAAAAAAAAACGTGTACGAAGATATTTATGCTGAGGAAATATATCAGGTTCTCATGTAGGAAGCTTGTGGGACCAAGATCTCATTACAATTACTCTTTCTCATTTAATGCAGGCATAATTCCCTCTAGTTCTTCAAATTTACACCTGTTTCACACTCCTCTGAGCAAGAGCAGATGAGGCCCATCAAGTTAATACATTCTTATTATGTACTCATGGGTTTTAGTGTTCTTTCTTTATCTACTTAAATGTGGCATTCACCCTTTAGTGCGTTTATTGTAAGCCTGGTAATGTAAAAGTTTTTTCAATCAGAATCAAACATTTTCAGATTTAACTTTTATCTAGGCTTTATAACCATTTATCTGATTTAGAAGATTTAAGGCTACTTATCATTCACATATGTTGCCCTGAAAGTAATTCTTCCCATTTATTTCCATGGAAATTAAAATAAAGAACACAAAAGTACTATATGATAAAGCCAATTCTCAGCTACAAAAAAAGTATTTTTCAATATTATCATCATCATTAGTTATCCATTTTAACCAGTTATGATCAAGAAGAGACTGCATACCATGCTCAAAAGAATTCACATGGTCATCTGGAACATACCTTGTGTTTCATGTCCCTGTATCCACCGCTGAAATACACCTCACTGTGTACATCCACTGTTTGGTCTCCATAAATGTTCAGCAAGAGTTGATGAATGTCAATGGGTGTCATTTATTCGATAAGGAGGAATTCAATTTAACTCCTTTGCTTCATACATACTTCTATGTCAGACTACATTCTTTTAGAGTGAACTTCTGCTAACATTTCTTACACAATTGACAAAATGTAACAGAATATTGTTGAGAAGGTTCAACCTCGGTTGCAACACCTTCCAACACCCATCTCTGACACTGTGGAGAAACATAATAAAATAGGAGGCACTGCTTTCAGAGCAGCCCTTGTAGATCTAGTGATGACTCACATAATTTTACTTTTATTTATAGAAGTTTCAAATGCTATTCAAAGTGCAAAAGAAAAGCCTCTTAAAAACAGCAGTGTGCTTTTGGTCAATTGTTTTTGTCTGCATGTGTTTGCTTTGTTTTGTATTCAGTCTTTCTAAACTGGAAAGGAAAGTATCTCACTCTGACTGGAACAGACAGAAACACTTCTCCCATTTTAATTTGTTCTAGAAGACCTTGTAATGGAAGTATGAGATAAGTTGAAGAAAAGTATTTGAGAGCAAGAATGAGACAGGGAGTGAGAAAGAGATGAACTGGTTATCTTCGCTTCATTAATTATATGTTTGTATCTTTTCTGAAAGATCAGCACACGCGAAAAATTATAAACTATTTACTCCCTGTGTTATTTATTTGTTATGTTATAAACCATACTGTTAAATTAAAAGCATTTACCATGAAGAGCATTCTTGTCCTGGACATTTCTGTCAGGGCTAACAAACCCAGTTTTGGTGTTCCAAGCCATACAGCACATAACAGAGAGAAGAAAAACAATGAACAACTGGTTTTTAGTTTTCCAAAGGGAAAAACTGATAGGCAATTAGCTTTGCATAAGCAATGGCTTTGTTCCACTGGATTTTTCATTATTGTTGTGTTTTGTTTTAGTTGAATTTTTTTTTTCATGAAATAGCCTTTTCAGCAATTAAATGCATAAGAAGCTGCTTGGATTTGTCATTTGGGTTTTCCTGTTTGTGAACTTCTAAGAACTAGACAAGATGGTAATATTTGACAGGAAATAGTACTAACCATGTTAGTAATTTTGCAGCAGATTCTAAAATGATAACTGTGTAACAAAACCATTTGCTAGGGTTACAGCAAAATCAAAGAGTGCAGAAGAATAAATAATTCACTTGTATTTTCCCAGTTTCATAAATGCTACAATTTCTTTCCCAGACCAGCCCCTGAACTTTTTCCAGGCATAAATTGCTGCATTACTGTCAGGTCTATTTGCATCTGTTTGGCATGGTTGGTAACAATGTCTACGCACAACATTGATTTCTAAGCAATATGCAAGATACATGCTCTCTTACTGAATGTGGGCAGTAGCTTGCAGCATGGCTAGCAGGGGGGATGATCCCCACAGTCATTCCCTCTCAGTAGCATAGTGTGTCTCTTTGCTGCTGTTAAATCTTTTAGCTACCCATCACAGCACTGTATGTTTAATTTTAATAATGATGTTCCTTTAATCACCTTCAGCTAATTCCAAAGCCTTTTATTAAAAGGTTAGCATTATAATTCACATCTGAGAAACAGAAACAGAGAGCTGAAACTAGGAAGCAAAGTCATTCAAATTACTGTTCAGCAGGGATTGTTAAATGCATTTCAGTAGCTGCGCATAATCAGACACAAAACCAAAACCATAAAACAGCCTTTTCTACTGGTTTAGGCTTAATAACAGTTTTCTCTTGTGTAGTCTAAATGTCAAGCTATGCATCACTTGAAAACACTCCTTTAAGCTAGTTCTACCAAACCGACATATGTGAAGGGTCACTATTATAGACATACGATCAGAAGAGAATCAGGGTTGCATGAGTTGAAAGGAACTTACGGAGATCATATAGTCCAAGCCCCAATTTCCTGTCTTCCACTCTCTGTCCATTGCCCTTTGTCCTGTGCTGCTATGGATAATAGTTCCAAGACCGATATTAATCTTCTACATTCAAGAACTAAATTCTTGAAAAGTTCAGTTTGGAGAATGAAGGGGATTTTACTATTTGGAATTATTGTTTAAATCCTTTTTTATTTGGATTTATTCCATAATAACCTGTTCCATCTACTATGCTTCTACTTCAACACTGGAAAAAAAGAAAAAAAAAGAAAAGAGAAAACAAAAAATAAGAAAGAAAAAGAAAAAAATAAGAAAGAAAAGTAAAAAAAGAAAAAAGAAAAAAGAGAAAAAAAAGAAAAAAGAGAAAAAAGAGAAAAGGGAAAAAAATAAAAAAGAAAAAAGAAAGCAATGCTTCAGAAGCCTCCATTTCACAGTTACCATAAAAATTAAAAAGAACTACACGAATTAGTGTCCTCAGTTCCATAGATCAGAATGTAAGGATGACCACACTTTGCTTGCAAAAACCAGAGGATATTAGCTTCCTAATAATGTGTTTACAGTATAGTGTTATACTACAGTCTTCTTTTAGGATGTTTACATTGATGAGAAGGACAAATAAGGCTCAAACACTGCATTTCCCTCTATTACCTTGTATGATTCAAGCTCCTATAACTCTTTCATATTAATAGTAATAATGATAAATTTCAAAATGGAGAAGAATAAACACATAAAAGGGAGGAATAAAAAGTATAGTATCTAAAAAAAGTCTACCCCCTCAGCAAATGTACAAGATAAAGATCACAGTTATGGTTGGATGAAAAGATGGAAACAAGATTCTATGTGTAATATCTGAATTCTTCTGTGATATGAAAAAGAAAATACAAACATAAACACTCTAAATCAAATCTGCTTTATAACCACAGAATGTCACAAAAGCTCTAGGATGAAATAAATCATAAGAAAAAAAAATCCAACATAATAAATGCACAGAAAATTCTAGTACAGATAAACTTTCTCAACATTAATGTCCTTAATTTACCATTTATATTTAATTTAACAGATTAGGAACATTTAGAATCATAAACTAAACATTACAAATTACAATTATAAAACATAACCTAACTGACCTTCACTAAATTGAAATAAGTCATGCTGTAACTAGCACTAGAGCAATAGGAAGCTCACTGTTCTGCAGATCTGATTTTCATAGTTGATTATGAGGTACGACTGAAGTTTATTCATTGCCATGGACATTCATAAAATTGTTTTTAAAAGTTTATCATTTTCATGACCAAAACGTGCCATTCAAATGAAACAGGAAAGTGAATCTAAAGTTACATAAAAATGATATTTAATCCATCTGAAATGAGAACTATCTGTCAGGTAGGGGATACCTGGAAATTTCCTAAATACCCTGACTGAACACGAAAGACATTAAAACCAGTACAACAGGTGACCTTACTTCAATTAGTTCATATATTACTAAAGGCCTTCAAATTATCTAATGTAATTATGATCAAGCTTCTCAGATATGTGTTAATATTTTACCTGAATACTGGACCTCATTTTGACACAGTATGGATATTTTAGCACAGTGAGGCAATTTATGCTTGTGAAGCAAGCATATACTCTAATGACAGAAACAGGGTTTGCTACTTTGTTCATACAAAAGAGAAAGGTGGAAAGTCATGCATCAGCATGAGTTGAAAAAAATGAGCATATTTTGAAAATAAATACAGTGAATTAATATTAACCTGTGAAAAGTTAGACTAGGATGCCCAAGGATAGAGCATGAATGACAGCTGCTTATGAGAACATTTTAAAATTAATCAGTCATTCAAAGGGAAGTCAGCACATGCAACTTAATCTTAAGAACTGCAGTTGAGATGTCTGCTATGAGAAAGGGAGTAAGATACAAAGTAAAGAACTGCTCTCCAATGAGAAAATAAAGCAGCTAAATATTTCACCTAAAACAAAACAAAACAAAACAAAAAACTGTGTATCAAGTAATTCATATAGCAGCTTTCAAGACAAAGACCAGGAAAAATCTGAGAACTACGAAGGAGTGAGACTCAAGTTCTCAGGTCAAACCATGTCACGTTGGTCAAACACCAGTGCTGAAGTCTTCACCTTTCTTCTCATACTCAATGCAACCCAGTGAGATAAAAGCCAGGAAAGCATTGCACGTTAAAAGAAGCCAATTCTTTAATATCTAGGCTTTGGAAAAGATATTCTCAAAAGAATACATTGAGAATGGAAATAAGTGTAGATCAAGTATAACTGAAGACAAATAACAGATATGATAAGTGGCTGTAATTCATGTGGGCAACCAGCAAGAGACAAGGAAAGGTAAAGGCGAATTATTGACTAGATACAGAGAAAAATAATGATCTCCACCTTGTAATCTCTCATTTCAATCTAGACTAATTTACTGCACTATTAGTGCTTACTTGGAATGTAAGAAAGATAGACTTAACTTGCTTCTGGCCAAAGATATGTCTGAACTGAGGTATCTCATTTCCTTCACAGCTGGTCCAGGAATTGCATGAAAATCCTGTGGGTAAGGTTTACATCTTAAGAAGATACAAATAATAGATATGTTTTTAAGCTCTGAAAGATCTAAGTCTGAAGTAATAGGAGTAAAATTTAACTATTTTTTTTCTGCTGTTTCTTTCATTGTAACCTTGGGGTCCCCACAATTCTTTTTCTAATAATAGAAAATCCAGCTATTAGTAACAAGCTGTTGTTTCATCTCTTTGGTCCTTCTGGGCAAATAATAATGATAACATAGTGAATGTTTATATCAGCTAGTCTTTATCGCATTGTTTTAGTGATAAATTACAATTGAATTATAGGACTTGAAACTTTTCATTAAAACTTATTTTATTATTATCTGTTTAATCTCAGTCACTAGAAATGGAAAAGGACAGAAGCTTTTAATTAGAGAACTCAATAAAATAATTAACAAACAGTAAATTGCAAGCAATAATCGTATTTCTCAAAGTATCTACAATAAAATCTTTCTGCAGCAGTTTGTAACGAGCTAAATACTTTCTGGTAGAGAAATAAAAAGAGAGTTAATGTTATTAAGTACTTCATTAATCATCTTGGTGACATTTCATCTCAGTGAGTTAAATGCCCTCAAAGGTTGTAGGACCAGAGCCCTGCTTCTGTAGCTGAAGTAGTAAAGTCCTAGTCAGATCTTGAGAAAGAATGAATAAATACCAGAACTTTGTAAAATATGTGAGATCACAGCTCCAAGCATTTTACATGTCAAAGTACAGAAGGAAACCACAGCCTCCTCTTCAGGGTCATTGTCCCAGAGACTGAGTTTCATTGAGCCAGCATAATTAGATCACTGACATTAGCTCTCCAAAGGATCTACACACTCTTTCAGAACTAAACTAATTTCTCTCCAGTTTCCATGTTTTAGTATAACAACCTTTATTTGCACACTGCCTGTTTTTTGGTAAGTTCTCTTGTAAAGAGGGGGTTCCTTTTGTCTTTCTCTGTCTTTTTGTACTGGGAAAGTCACCTTTAAGTGAATCTGCCTTTTGAGTCATGCACAGTTATTGACAAAAGGAATTAAATCATGAGGGCAGAACATGAAATTCTCTGCAGTAGCAAGGACAAGAGTTTGAAATCCACTTCTTCTGCTCTTTATCTTCTGAATGTGCATGAAAATCTTTTAGTTGCAACCTGCAGCTCACAGACTGGGACAGGGACACTGCTAATTCCTACTAGAATCACTACATCAAAACAGGAAAGGAAATTATTTTATTTCTTTATTTTTGCATATGCCTACAGTTTTTTCTTACTCTTTTCAGCAGTTGTCACAAAGCAAAATTCAGAAGATTTCCTAGACTTGAATAATATATACTTGACTCTTTTCCCGTTCATGGAAATTAAAAGCCATGCTACCACACCTTATACTTAATCACAGTTCACTGAGAAGAAACTCAGAGGAAATTACCCTAAGATCACCTAAAATAAGAAGGACTACAGCAGAAGAGAGTCTGAGCTCATACCTATACATGTGTACACTGTGTAATTTTTATTCTTCTATCTCAAGAATATAGGTTAGATATATATTTTTTATCCTTTATAAAATTCTTCTATCCGTGACAGCAATTGCTCTAAATGGCAGATCATATATTAGATGCTATAATAGATAGTACTTCAGAAAACCTGCTATGCACTCTTTCAGTAAAAATGTTATTAATATTTCCTCTTTTCTCTTATTTGTTTAAATGGAGGGAAAAAAACAACAACAACAAAAAGAGAAGACAAAGCACCATGAGTTTATAGCAGTTTTTAGACAAACTTTTGCTAAGTTATTTTTCAAATGTTTTATGCATTTAATTGCTTTGGAGATGGGTCTTTCAAATTCCCACTTCCAGATGAAATCAGGAACACTGTATTATTTTGATCTCCAAATTCCATCTCCAACTCCATTTTGTTCAAACTGGAAATACAATTAGTAATGATTATATGACTCTACTACCATCAAACATTCTGTTAGTACATGCTGTCTTTGCTATTCTTACAGCTTAAAAAAGTGATTTTATCCCTACCACCAACCAAACGTATCTTACTTAAATGTTATTTCATAATACTAATTCCCAAAGTAAATGAATAAAATTGATCAATATTTTAAAATCCTTTAATCTGATTAATACTTTAACCATATGTTATCGTTAGTTTGCTTTTTCTCCTCATGCTGGAGATTAACAAAACAGATTTACAAATATGCCCCACTTATCTGTGTATTTCTAATACACAGTGAAGTTTAGCAATGCAGGAAATAGATTTCTACCTCTAAATTTTTACATCTCATGATAACCAATTTCTGGTCCTTTACAGCTACCAATGATGATAATATATAGTATTGTCAATATTTTATTAGAATATGAAATATAACAGTTGACTTCTTAAGCAGAGAAATTTCAAAGTGATGAGAAAAGACTGAATAGACATAAATGGTGACTGCACACCTCATTTTTCACCATTCTTGAAATCTTTTCTCCCAGTGTGGTGAGATAAACTTCAAACATTTCAGCTTTAGCGAGCTTTTCTCCATTTCGCCATGGTCCTCGGGCCATTCCTGTTATCAGAATCAAGGTCATTGCACTCCTAGGCTCTGTGCTTGACTTGCAGTTCTCTGTTCCTCTAACTTTTAAGATGTCTTGCTTCACACATTATGAAAAAAACAATCTCTCCCTCCCCTTCAAAACATATCCTCCATACGCCTTCACATCATTTAAACTTAAAAATATAAAAAATCATAGATTATAGAATGGTTTGGATGGGAAGGGACCTTTAAGATCACCTAGTTCCAGCACCCCTGCTATAGGCAGGAACAGCTCCCTCTAGACCAGGTTGCTCCAAGCTCGTCCAGCCTGGCCTTGAATGCTTCCAGGGAGGGGGCATCCACAATCTCACTGGGCAACTTCTTCCAGTGTCTTACCACCCTCACAGTAAAGAATTTATTCCTAATATCTAGTGTAAATCTACCCTCTTCCAGTTTAAAGCCATTTCCCCTTGTCCTGTCACTACACACTCTTATAAAAAGTTTCTCCACAGCTTTCCTTTAGGTCCCCTTCAGTTACTGGAAGGCTGCTATAAGGTTGTACTGGAGCTTTCTCTTCCCTTGGCTGAAGAGCCCCAGGTCTCTCAGCCTGTTCTTGAAGGGTAGGTGGTCCAGCCCACTCATCATCTTTGTGACCCTCCTCTGGACCCACTCCAGCAGCTCAATATCCTCCTTGTGCTGGGGACCCCAGAAATGGAAGCAGTACTCCAAGTAGGATCTCACAAGAATAGAGCAAAGGGGCAAAATCATCTCCCTTGACCTGCTGGCCACACTTTTTCTGATGCAACCCAGGATACAGTTAGCCTTCTGGGCTGCAAGTGAACATTGACGGCTCATACTGAGTCTTTAATCAGCCACCACCCCCAAATTCTTCTCCTCAGAGCTGCTCTCAGCCATTCTCTGTACAACCTTCATCTGTGCTTGGGATTGCCCTGATCCATGAGGAACGTCGCATCACCTGTCTCCATTTAGACATTAAGCTATTGACCACAACTGTCTGAGTACAACCATCCAGCCAATTCCTTATCCAGTGAGTGCTCCATTCATCAAATCTGTTTTTCTCCAATTTGTCAACCAGGATGTCATGCAGTACAGTGTCAAACACTTTGCACAAGTTGTAAGAGACTATTGGAATGCCATTGACTCAAAGTTTGCTGATGAACACGTCCTGGGGCAACGAAAGAGAGATAAGCGGCAGCTCAATGGCCGCTGAACACTCTTTTGTTTGGTACTCATCTCCGTGGGGAGATAGCCATCTCAGGAGACACTGGCAGCGATGGCCGCTGAACACTCTTTTGTTTGGTGCTCATCTCCGTGCGGAGATAGCCATCTCAGGAGACGCTCGCAGCATGGGATTTGTCACGTAGACTGGAGGAATCTGGAAGATAAAATAGGGGTCCTGCAGCCACGAAAGATGTGCGATTTTCTCTGCGAGGGATTTTCTCGAAGCTGGAGTTTCTCTTCGGAGGAATTACCCGAGCTGATCACTGCTGCTGCCTGGAGAGGCCCTCTCTTTGGAGAGACCTCCCGAGCTGATCACTGTTCTGCTGCTGCCCCTCTCGGGGTTGACTCCCTCGCTGCTTCTCCGGTGCCGGCTGCTGCTGTTCCTGGGCTGACCCCGCGCCGCTTCTCCTGTGCTGACCCGGTGCCGCTTCTCCAGGACAACTGCTTGCTGCTCAAGGCTGCCCATCGCTGCTGCTGCTCTCCCCGCTTCTGCCATTCCCTGCTCTTCTGCCTCGGACCGTCGGAGCCGCTTGCAACCGGATTGCCCCTAGGATCCTGGATGGTGACTTTCCCTGCGTTGTACAAACCCTTGCTTCTTTCCTATCTTTCCTATCGCTCACCTTCCCTTCCCCATTACCCTTAACAATGTCCGCCTCCCCCTTCCCTATTATCCCTGGCCAATATTGGTAATAAACTGGTCGGACCAACATTTGAACCGTTGCTTCTTAATCTCACGCTGGGTATACACATAATCTTAAAGAACCTCGTCTCCCTCCTCTATATTGGAGCGTGACATTTTATTGGCGTAGTCGGCAGGATGCCCTTCGTGAGAGTGTTGTCCTTCCAGATATAATCTGAACCCTTTCTGTGTTTGCCTCTTGGAGTTGTGAGGAGTGATATTTCTTGATTTAAATGTGTGTACCTCTCCAAGAAGATCACTCCAAATGCTGAATCTGGTAACTTAAGTTTGAAACTTTAACCTTTTCTTGTGTATACCTCCTGGAGTTGCAAGGAGTGATAATTTTGGTAACTTATATGTGAGAACCTCTCCAGAAAGAATCACTCCGCATATTGAACCTTAACTGTGTTTCTGATACTGTTTATTTGGTGTTTGAAAACTAAACCTTCTTTGAGTGCACCTCTTGGGGAAGTGAGGAACTGTGTACTTTTCCAGGAAGTTTATTTACCTTAGAAAATGTTGTTTTTAGCTTTTGTCTTTTTGTGTGCTCCTCTCTGCAAAAGGGAGGAGTGATTGGGACAGTGTTTATCTTTGCTTAATTAGGTGCGTTGTGCCTCCCTGGGTGGGGTGAGGTGTTAAACTTTTGAATACCCCTTCTCTCCCTCCGTGTAGACCTTTTCTAGGTATTGAGAAAAGGAGTGACAGTGCCACAATGAAAGGTGAAGATGTATTATTTGACCTCTTAGAAAGATATGGTGCCAGACCCTCCTTTACAGGGGTAGACTGGGCACGGCAAAACTGGCATAACCTGCAGAGTATCTCAGACCGTATTAATGTCCTGCAGAAAAATGCTCGTACCCGACCTGGAAAAGGAAAGGCATTTATTTGTGCAGTTTTGGGTTCTGCTTTGGTTGCAGCTGTAGAATTCCGTGACCAGCAGCTTAAAACAGAGAGCCAAGCTTTACAAGCATTGCATGAATCAGTTAATGTTAGACAGGAATTGATAAAAGCTCTGCAAAATCAAATTGCAAACCTAAAAGAGCAATTAGAAAGAGAAAAACATAATTCTGATCTGTTGCAAATTGCTTTAAGGGAAGTGTTAACGGGTAAGGATGCCAGTGGTACTAGCGCACCTCAAGATATAACTTATCCAAGGGAGGAATTGCAAGGTATAAAGGCAAATGTAGACAAATTAGAAGCCTCCCCAGCTCAGTTGCGTCCTTTAATTAAAACTGAGTATTCATACGATAATGGTGAGGATTTAGATCCTCAAATGAGCATTAAAGAAACCCCTTTCTCTGCTACTGAGCTAGCAAAATTGAAAAGAGATTTTGGCCGCTCTCCTAAGGAATCAGAAACAGAGTATGTATGGAGGGTCAGCCTCACAGGTGGAGATCAGATACTTTTAACTGAAAAAGAGGCTGAAGGTTATTGGGGACCAGGAGTATTTTTAACTACTGGAAACAATCGTGCTCCTTGGTCCCTCACACAGAGAGCTGCCTATTGGGCAGGTGGTCTCAATCCCCTAGAAAGGGGAGACCCCCTTGCCATTACTGGAACCATTGATCAACTAGTAGAGAATGTTCAGAAGGCTGCCTGTCTCCAAATGATGTATGACAGGAAGTTGCAGTTGCACCATGAATCACCCATGATGTTGCCCGTTGATCCTGAGAGAATGACCCCTCTAATCAGGGGGCTTCCAGAATCACTGAAACCCATAGGCATAACGATACAGGCTATGTCTCAGGGAGAAAGAACCCGGGCAATGTTAGAAAGAACTGCAACTTCTAATCATCTGCAGACAGGATGCAAAGTATGGACATGGGGGGAGGTTGCCCAAGAGTTAATTAACTATGGAAGAAAATATGGGCCAGTGGTGCCTTCAACCAGTAAATCTGAGCCAAGAGGAGTAAGGCTTGCTGCAGCCAGTCTTGCCCTCAGGCCACCTAGCCCAAAGCTTAAAACTCAAAAGGTTTCATGCCCACTAAGAACTGGTAGGCGAAGCATTGAGCATAAACGTAATGGCCTTTGGACTTTGGGCTGGAAAAAGGGCATTCCACGAAATTTGATGGATGGACTGACAACTGATAGGCTCGAGATGCTGGTGACTGGATGGCCGACTAGATCTGAGGAAAGCAAAACCCCAGGTCCTAGTGCCTCTCCCACAGCACCAGAAGAGCTACCAGAAGCATCAGAAAACTTAATTCCTTCACCCCTCAAGTGAGCAGGGGGGTGAAGGGGGAATGTTTGGAAGCTCACGTTTATCACTAAAGGGTCATTATTTGATTTGGTTTTTATTATGCATATAAACAACTACCTGTAAACTGAACTGGGGTTATGTTATGTTGGTGTAATACGCCAAATGTTATGACCTAGATCTCCTTGCAGATCAAGCCTCACAGATGTGGGTGGCAATACTTCAGCATCACATTGTTCTGGACTACCTGCTAGCTGAAGAAGGGGGTGTCTGTGGCAAATTAAATGATTTCACTTGTCTAAAGATTGATGATAATGGGATTGATGCAAACAAATTGCTTTAGGTATATCAAAAGTAGTACATCCTGTCCAAACTTGGAAAAGCCCAGACCTTGGCCTCTTCTTCTGGCTCCCAGGTGGCCCATGGGTAAAATGTATTTTATTCTGTTCATTGTGTGTTATTGCAACTCTTTTGTTTGTTCCTTGTATGATACCATGTTTTATTCAACTAATACAACGCGTGGTATCCTATATGTACTTTACAATCTCCTCTGCTGATGAAGAAGTGAAACATATCAGGGCGACAATTGTAACCAAGACTAAAAGGACTGCTGTAACAATTATATGAAAAACTTTTGATTCCCTGCACCCCTCCCTCCTTTACCCTTCTGCTTTCTATCTTTTTCCTCACCATCATGGATCACGTGTCCAATTTTTTAAGCAATCTTTGAGTCACGGGGTGGTGTAAGAGACTATTGGAATGCCATTGACTCAAAGTTTGCTGATGAACACGTCCTGGGGCAACGAAAGAGAGATAAGCGGCAGCTCAATGGCCGCTGAACACTCTTTTGTTTGGTACTCATCTCCGTGGGGAGATAGCCATCTCAGGAGACACTGGCAGCGATGGCCGCTGAACACTCTTTTGTTTGGTGCTCACGCTCGCAGCATGGGATTTGTCACGTAGACTGGAGGAATCTGGAAGATAAAATAGGGGTCCTGCAGCCACGAAAGATGTGCGATTTTCTCTGCGAGGGATTTTCTCGAAGCTGGAGTTTCTCTTCGGAGGAATTACCCGAGCTGATCACTGCTGCTGCCTGGAGAGGCCCTCTCTTTGGAGAGACCTCCCGAGCTGATCACTGTTCTGCTGCTGCCCCTCTCGGGGTTGACTCCCTCGCTGCTTCTCCGGTGCCGGCTGCTGCTGTTCCTGGGCTGACCCCGCGCCGCTTCTCCTGTGCTGACCCGGTGCCGCTTCTCCAGGACAACTGCTTGCTGCTCAAGGCTGCCCATCGCTGCTGCTGCTCTCCCCGCTTCTGCCATTCCCTGCTCTTCTGCCTCGGACCGTCGGAGCCGCTTGCAACCGGATTGCCCCTAGGATCCTGGATGGTGACTTTCCCTGCGTTGTACAAACCCTTGCTTCTTTCCTATCTTTCCTATCGCTCACCTTCCCTTCCCCATTACCCTTAACAATGTCCGCCTCCCCCTTCCCTATTATCCCTGGCCAATATTGGTAATAAACTGGTCGGACCAACATTTGAACCGTTGCTTCTTAATCTCACGCTGGGTATACACATAATCTTAAAGAACCTCGTCTCCCTCCTCTATATTGGAGCGTGACACAAGTCCACATAGATGACATCAGTTTTTTGCCTTTAACTGACTCCATAACTCAATCATAAAAGGACATGAATAATGATGGAAAACAAACACAGCGAACAGCCACAAGGAGGGAATTATAGCCCACCAGTGTGTGGCTCCAGTAGATAAAGCAGCCAGGCAGTAGCTGCTTCTGGTCCTTCCTGTGGCACTGGGGCCCTTTCTATGGAGGTTTTTATTGAGCACCCATACAAAGACAGCCTGCATAGGCAAGCGTGAGACAGAAAGCTTAGAATTAGGACTGTACCCAACATTAAATTCCTTTTATTTCCCATCAAGACATCAGCTGCTTCAGTATGCATGTGATCAGCTCTGCAAATTTTGCTGCTGTATATTCTTATAGAAGAGTTTTACTGGAAAGCTACAGACTTTTTTCTTGGGCCACATCTTCACTACCAGACACCTGACTTGCTCATTCCTCCATCAATACTTGAGTATCTGAATACATTTTTTTTGCTCTGCATACAAACTCTCAACTCAGATTTTCAAAGCCCTGAAAAAGTAAGTCATATGTAGGTACAGAGGCTTCATTCAGGTTCATGGAACCAACATCCATGATAAGGATTCAGAATGTTGTTTTGGCACTGTATTAGACAAATAAACATTCAGTAGTTTAAAGCTGACTTAAAGCCGACAGGCCTCAGTTACAGCAGAGCTTAACCACCTCAAGTAGGTGGGTAAAACCCTATTTTTCCAGAAATTCATGAAAAGAAAATTTGTGAAAACTCCTTTCGTACAGTAGTATAGCTGTGCAGGAGAGAATGCTAATAAACAAGTCTACTCCCTCAATCTCTGCAAAGGTGCAAGACTGGTGGAAATGTGTTCTGAGGCAGAAAAGCAAAATCAAATATAGAAAAGTGACTACCCCATGGGATAGAGGAAGAGAATTTCGAAAAGGGACAGAATCAGAACTGTGGGGACAGAACAAGAGCACCTGCTCTGAAGTTACTGGAAAAGAGTGCCCCCTTTGCACCACCACTGTTTTTTATTTTATTTTATTTTATTTGTTTGTTTGTTTTATATCCAACATCCAATTTACTGTGAAAGAACTGACTTAATATTATAGGCATTCAATGGGCTATAAAACTGGCCACAGCTTGGCCGAACAATTGTACAATTAAGAGGGATAGCCCAGAATAAATATCTAAGATTTAAGCCTGTGATCAGAGAGGTAAACTTTCAAGGCTTAAAGACAACCTTGATTTCTTACAGTGAACTAGTTTCCAGAACCAAAAAAGCCTCAAAATTAAGTGCAAAATTATTTTGTTACTTTTTACTGTATTTTAAACTGACAGGTGAATAAATAAAGGTATGTATTTTTTTCATTAATCCAAAAGATAATGAAATATTTATCTTAGCAGTTAATAAACGTGTTCTAATTTAGTCCTAGGTAGTCTTCTATTTATTTAAGAGTTCAGATAGTAATCACCAATCATTAACTTAGTTTTTCTATTAAAAATCCAATCTATTCAACATGTATTAAGTCATGGGAAATAATTTTATATTCTGTGGCTCTTATTTTCCTCCACAAAACTATTATTATAATTTTTATCAATTTATTTTCACTAGCTGGGGCGGTGTCATTATTTTACTATAAAAATATTCATTTCTCAAATGTGAAACAAAGGCCAGTCAGATATAATCCTCAAGTGTCAGGATTCCTGTATGTCATGCGTTTCGCATATTTTATCATTAGATTACAAATTTTGGGACTGGAGCATAACATCATCTGTCAAAAGATAACATAGAGATGCTCACTGCCATCATAAGACATTTCTATACAATCATCAATGTTTTCTCTATGACTGAGAATATAACTGAACACTGATTATTAAATACAAAACAAAAATTTAAAAAAGAATTTTTTCCAAACTGTTATCTCTTTAAGAAGAAATAATATGAAGCCCATTCAAGAAACCTTTCCTACTGAGCTACCTTGCTCAAGACTGGATTTCTGTAACAATACAGCCCCAAAAGTCCACCCAGGTAGTTCTTGTTGACATTTGCAATGTTAATGTGCTCACTCTGCTAATACTGTCAATACTTCTGTGCCAACATACTCAATTGTAGATAGAGAGGATTGTATGAGCAGCTGATGAAGTTGAGGAGCTGAGACACTTCCTGCTGTTTGTACTGCTTAAATGAAAACCTGAATTCTGTGACCAAATGTGGATGAAACTGCTTTCAACACCATGGTATTCCAAAGGAAAAAAAAAAGCACATCAACGAGATACACAGATGAGCAAGCCAGTGAGACATCTTAGTTTGGGGAAGAGGATAAAAAGAGTCTTGCCTCAGCTCAGAAATCTTAAATTCTCTTCACAAGATTGGCCAAATGTACATATTTCATAGGATATACAAAATAGTTTTTTTCCTCTTCCTACAGCTCACTAAGTAACCAGAAGGAATAAAACAAGTGTAGTTGGATGTATAAAGATTTCCCCCTGCAATCTATTTGTTTCTTGTTAAGAAATTTTCAAAGTAATATTTTATCCTGCAGTCTGGAGGGTACATGATAAATTACTTGTTGCTTACAGAAAGAGATTAAATAGAAATTGAATTTCCATCAGTTAAGCCTTTAGCATAATGGTGTTTAAAGAACCGCGGTCACCTGCTAAATGAGGAGACAAAAAAGTTCTGCTGCTTAGTGAATAAAATAAAACAGAACAGGTAAGTCAATCCAAGTCTGAAGTAGCATAGCTGTATATTGTGCAGAAGTTTTCCATACATACAGCTATTATCAGATTATTATTCATAGCCCATATAAAGGAATAGGAATATTCAGCCCCATAAATATTTATATTCCACATACATACTGTTATATAAATTATATATATATATACACATATATATATATAAAAATCAGTGCCTTGTTCATGGTACTTATGGTTATTAAAAAGAATGAAAAGAACAAACTGACTTGGGTAGACTCTTCTCATATACCAGACCATACTGTTGCCTATCAGCTTTTGTTAACAACCAGACACCAAAGGCTTTTCAATCTTTAGCTGTTTAGGCCTTGCATCCCAAAGATCACTAAGAGATACAGCAGATATAATAAACATTTTGTAATTTTCTGAATTCAGTCTCAAATTAATTAATGTAAGAACCTTTGTCTGCAGAAATACTGAGACACAATTGAGCTACTTGTATTGTCAGCCAGACAGGTATATCCTTATTGTAATCCCAATTACAAAATTAGCAGATTTTCATAGGATTTTCACCTTTGGAGGTATTTTATGTCATGTGGCAGTACCAATTGTGCTGGGTAAGCTCTTCTGTTACTACCCATCCAATTCAGACTGAACTTAGTAATTTTGTAACCTCTATGTGTTTAAGTATGTAAAAATGAGAAACAGTCCCTGTAGAAAGTGCTTTGATTTAATTGTGTAACGTTCTGTTTTGGAAAGTGTGTCACCAAGAAAGCACTGATTAAATGCTTTCAACAACAGCGGACTGAAAGCCAGTGCAGAACTCTGCAATAAAGTACTTCTCCTGTAAAGCCATTACCAATTAGCAGTATTTGTGGCAGCTCTACAACTCATCAATTCTCACTCTTTAAAATCACAAAATAGTAGGCAGACCTTCACCTCTAGTACATCTTAAACTATACAGGTAAGAACAAAGGAAAAATAACTTGGAATATTTGAAACATAGATTCATAGAATAATCAAAAGACCTCATAAACCATTCAGTCAAACTGTCAATCTACCACCAATATTTTCCCAGTAAACCATGTTCCCTCAGTACATCTGAAGTTTTCTTGAACACCTCATGGGACAGTGACTCAACAACCTTCCTGAGCGGCCCATTCTAGCACCAGGCTACTGTTTCAGAGTATGTAATTTTTCTAAAATTCAACCAGTGGATAAAAAGGTTTCATGTCTTTTTTTCCAGTATAATTCCTGGTAAATTCATTTTCAATGAAATGTTTCACTTTCCACTTGACCAGCAGTTGGCCCCTGAATGCAAGATGCTAAAAAGAAGTTAAAAAAAAAAAACAAAAAACAAAAAAACACGCAGTAGCAACCACAGTCTGCTAATGAAATAGTTTGAATTTCTTCCTTATTAAACCATACAGTAGTGGTATAATATTATGCTCTGAACAAGTTCAAATAATCACTTAATTTGTCACTGGAAAGAAATGTGGCTGTTCTGTTGCTCTTGTTCCTTATAATAACCACTATTTATTTGCAAGCTATTCCAGAAGAAGTTTAATTAATTGCCTGAATCTATTCAGCTGAAAAGCTCCTCTTTCTTCATTTTTTCGCCTTTTTTTTAAGAGAATGACTTTCAAGTTACACTTTATTTCAATTGCAAATGATTTCCAGCTTACTGGATCTTTAAAGTATTCATAAGTCTGAATGTGTATCAGTCAGATTTGACTTAAATCTACATATTGAAGAGAGCTTTGCTACATTACTTCAGAGTACCTCAGGACTCTTGCTCTACTGATATTTGAAAAGGTATTGAATTCCTAGCAGGTGTTTTTTACAATCTTACACCTTTTGTTTGTTGTTCTAACATAGATATAGTGGCTTTAAAAAACTCCAGTATACCCTACAGAGAACTGTTAGGCAATTAAACCAGCAAGGATTTAATTATAACAATGCTAAACTTTGTTTTCTACCTCATTCATGAAAGAAACAGACATGGGTAAGCCTATGCAGTCAGTTATGTATCAAACTGATAATATCCACATAAAATATACTAGTTTTGCATTAAAATCTTATCTTTGTTCACTGTAGACTCAAAATACAGTTTTATGTTTCAAATAGTCAATTTCCCATATCTTAAGTTCCTGAAATATTTCACAAGTATTTTATTGTTAAAAGAGAGCACTGAACTGGGGAAAGAAATGAATGATCAGTATTATATGAATGCTTGAAAGTGTCTATGTGTTGGTGGAGTGCTGAAAGAGAAAAGAAAAAGAAATTATGTCAGATAATTCTCTCACACAGTAAACTTATATATGTATGGTGATGAATTCCAGTCACATTTGAATAAAAGCAGAGTCACAAGCCAATATGATAAGATTCCCCAGTACTTTCCCCTTGAGTAGAAATCTGTATATTAACTAATTTAACGAAGATGACATGGAAAAGTGAGCCTTAAGTAAAAACACAAAATCAAAGAATGCTTGAGTTAGAAAGGACTCTTAAAGGTCATTTAGTTCAAGTCCACTGATCAGGGTGCTCAGAGCATCATCCAGTATAACCATGAATAGCCACTCTCTGGGCAACCTGTTCCACTGCCTTACCATCCCTATTGTAATTTTTTTTCCTTACATCCTGTCTGAATCTCCCACCTTTTAGTTTGAAATCATTTCCTCTTGTTCTATCACAATAGGCCCTGTTAAAGAGTCTGACCTTTCTTATAGTACCCCTTCAGATACTGAAAGGCTGCTATCAAGTCTCCCCAGAGTCTTCAAACTGAACAGTCCCGGCTCTCTTAACTTGCCCTCATAGGGAAGATGTTCCACCCCTTGGTTCTTTTTTGTGGCTCACCTCTGTAACGCACTCTAACAGGTCCACATCTCTCCTGTACTGAGGACTCCACATCTGGACCCAGTACTCCAGATGAGGCCTTACCAACCTAGAAAAGAGGGGCAGGGTCACCTCCCTCACCCTGCTGGCCATGCTTCTTTCAATGTGGCCCAGGATACATTTGTTACTTGCCATCCACCAGTATCCCCAGTCCACTTTGTTAGGAAGTAAAAGACATAAACAGCTTGATAGAGTTATTTTATTACTATGTTATTATTTGAATGTGTTCTATTGCAACATCCCTATTTAATTCAAGACAATGGCAAAAGAAATTGTGCTCAAGATGGATGGGAATTTAAAACTCAGACATGCTATCATGGTTAATGTTCTTGTGTATGCTCTTGACAATGTAAGATGATTAAACTTAACTTAGTCAACAGTGAAAGTTACCACTTAGGAGATAAAGACTATTGAGTGTAACTAATAGGTTGACTATGAATAATTGAAATGTAATTATGTTAATTTCCACTGTTATTGATGTTCTAAGAATATATTCTTAGAAAACAAAGAAGTAAATACTGCACCTTTGAGCGACTCTGACATAAAACGGTTGAATTATTTTTCAAAATCTATCTTAGAAAGTGCCAATGGTTTATGGGCCAGTTTGTCCCTGTTCCTGGGAGAGGGGACCCATGGACCCCCAACCCAGGAAAGGGGAAGGGGGAAAAGGGGAAAAGGTAGGGAGATGGGCCTAAAAACAATGATCTGAGGAGGAAAACTAATTTAATAAATAAAACATCAGAATGCAAAATAACACAATATAATACAATATAATTGGAATTGAAGCTAGTGAATCAAATAAAGGGAGAGAGAGTGCCCAAAACTGAAGGCCTTATTCTAAAGCTGAAGGTGAGATGGCGAGGGAACTTTAATTGCTGAAATGACCAACAAAAAGTGAGGAAGTCTTGGGACTTCCATGCAGTTTTATCTTTCCCTCTGAGTGGAAAGTGGAAATGCACAGTTCCCTGAGGTGTGTAGTTCTTCTCTTCTGAGAATCAGAAGAGATTCAGAAATTCATCTGTCCTGGAACTAGAGCATTAACTCTTTAACTCCCAGCAACAAAAATAAAAACATGACAGAAAGATTCCTGTTTTATTTAGGAAGTAAACATTGAATGATGGAGACATCTGTTAGGGCCCTGAACAACTCTCTTATAAAACAATATTTTTCTCCAATCTTCTTTAGCAAGAAACATGTTTCATTCAATACAGAATATACAAAATGAACAAAAAACGATAATGTGAAACTCCATAAACTGTGGGATAATCTATGCTTCCTCCTTTTGCTAGAATACCTTATACAAAAAATCATTCTGACATTGCATGGGTCATCACACCATGTTTTTTAGCAGAATTAACTTTCTAACGTGATACAAACTACAATGATGAACATCCTGAATTTCTCTGTAGTTGTTCAGTTCATTGACCACTAGAGTGAAGTAAGTGGGTTGTGACTTCTTACCAGGTATCTTTTTTTCATGCTGCAAAACAATTTTGTAAAATTGTAAGATTCTGGATTATGAACTAAGTCAAAAACACCAAATCCTATACATATATAGATATACATATATGTATATATAGAGGATATATACATATACATACACACATATGTATGTATATGTATATATGTGTATATATGTATGTATGTATGTATATGTATATATCCTCTATATATATACATATACATATATGTGTGTGTGTGCGTGTGTGTGTGTATATATATATATATATAGGATTTGGTGTTTTTGACTTAGTTCATATATAAATATATGAACTTATATATGACTTAGTTCATATATATATATATATATAAATCTCTGGTTATGAAATGAAGTCAAGAGTACAGAAGGAATATTCATCTAAATGTGCAAGGAGTTCATGCTGAGGCTCTTAAGTTGTCACATTCAAATCATGCACACTTTGTAATATTTTTTAATAGATATGCTAACTCTAGTTAAGAACCTAGTGATTGTTCTCAATATCTTAATGTCTCCATCATATTTTGTTTATTGGATGCATATTTTTGTGTACTGAGTAATTATTGTATTTTGATTCATGTAAGAATTATGAATCTCATTAACAAGACTTCTAAACTTCTCTGCAACATCAGCAGGTGGTCATCTGTCACCTGTCTTATGTATATTATGAATGGAATGGGAGGGAAGGCAACACTTCTGAGATGTAGTAGTAATGTAAACAATCTGTGGTTCACAAAGCTCAGGTAAGTCTCTGCATGTGGTGTACAGCCACATGTATACACCTGGCTCAAGGTCAACTTTCATTTTGGTTTCAAAACATTTGCACTTCGTAGGCTATAATTTACTACGCTGTTGATTTATAATTTTCCTCTTCGTGTCTTCTCTCATTCTTGATTCACATTCCTGGAAACTTTGGACAATTTCTTTTCAAGAGCTAATGGTTTATTCTTGTAGCTGCTGCAAGTTTTAGTAGCAATTTATATCAGCCTAGCATATATTTCAATATGGTGTAATCAATACAAACATATATATTCTTAAACCAATTTTCTAGTGATGCAAAGAGGAACAATTTTTATTACAATTTTCATCATTTGTCTTTGAAAAAACTTTCAGTATTATTAAAACAAGTAAAATGAAAGCTATTTAATAACATAGATGTCTGTGTGTGTATATACATATACACATATAATTTTGGGACTTGTTGATTTATTTTACAAATTTTCTACTCAGTGGGAATTAGTGTGCTATGTGCTATTTTCAGAGTTGAAGAGGCAGAAGGAAAAAACATTCTATGCAGAATTCCTCATTAGACTATGAAGATACAACATGTGAAAGTCCTTTGAGATTTTCAGTAAAAATCTACTCCCTGTCTAGAGGAAAAATGGCATTGGAGGAGTCTATCCCAAAATAAGGAAGAATTCTAGATCTAAGTCAAAATTTCTGTAATTTCTTTCCTTATGCTTTGCAGTACATGAATTTGATGTTTTTCCTGTTATGTTCCAGGATTGCTTTTGTCTTTGAATAATGAGAACTTCAAAATAGATTTATTCTGTTAAGGATGTTGTCCTAAGAATATTCCTCCTACGCTCTATCAGAGTCCCAGACTTCACCAGCTATCCAATAGAGAAATTTCTGTGGATTGTTTAGCTGTCTTAATTTTGGAAGGCAATTGCAATAATCGAGTGTAATTCTTTCATAAATGAAGCAAAAAGGAAAGAAGTCTATTTGTTAGCATATTGCATGTTCTATTCTTCCTTATTTGGGCTTCATTTTCTTGTCACCATATAAAAAGGAAAACACTCATGTAAATTAGGTTTTCAAACATTCCTGCAATTCTGATGTGCTTGTAAGCTACTTGCAGTAATTCTGTAGCAGAAACTGTCACTTTTATACATCAGTTGTTTTGCCTGTATCTACAGAAACTCAAAGACTGTTTAAGCAAGAGGGGACAATAAGCAAGTTGTCCTTTTTCTCCGAAATTCTTTATTTATATAGAATTGTTTGATCTATGTGTGTATATACATGCATATATGCGTACATATATATATATATATATATATATGTATGTATGTGTATATATATTTCTTTAAATATTTAAAGTATTTCTTTCAGGTATTAAACTCAACGTTTTTGTGGAAAACTAAAGGGTTCCAGTAGATTTTACTATTTTTCTCAAAGATTGTAAGTTAAAGATGGGTGGCACTTACGTTTTTAAATATGAGATCAGATTTTCAGTGAAGAAATGGACAAGGAATCCATCTCATCTTAAAACAGACAAATCAACAATATTGAAGCAAATGCAAAGTATAGCTGATTTTCAGTCATCACACTTGCTTTGGAAGAACCTCCTTAATATTATTTTAATATTTTTGAACAAAACTCTGACACCCAAATTATAGCTATTTAAAGTAATTCTGAAAAATAACTGCTTTTCAATATAGCATAATTTAAATGCTTTCAGAAGAAAAATAAATAATTATTTCACAATTATACTACAAAAATGTTGCATTTTTTAAATAAATAGAACCAAATTTTTGGCATAATAGTATTTAGAAGTTTTAAAAATACTGTGTCTATCAAAGCTCCTTGGGTAAATACAAACAAAACAAACAAACAATCCCAGAACTATGGTGACTATGATTGGCTTGGTTTTGTTTGTAATGTATACAAATAAGAAATAAGAAAATTGCTGCAAAAACCTCCCTTGTAGAACCAATTCTGGGTAACCACTGTGTTTATCACTGAAGTGAAAAGGAAGAAGAGATCACACACTTTTCTCCCATTTAGCATTTTTTGGCCTTGCTCTTACTATTTTTTCTTCTTCTCACTCAGTCTCAAGTACCTGACTGAACCATCACTCTCCCCACTCTCCCTGTGTCTCCTCAGTTTTCCAAGTCTACAGCAGCAACAGTCAAACATTATAGACAGCAGCAAGGAGATTTCAAAAACCTCCTTCTCTAGAATTTCTATTCAATGTCTTGTTCGTGTTCCCTACTTTCAAAGGTGCAGTGTCTCCACTTTCTTCAACTAAAGGTTGCCAAACATACTTTCCAGCATTCCAAGAGCAAAACCTGTTACATTGTACTGAAGTCTATGACTTCATTTGATTTTTCAGAAAAATGAGATCCAGCAGCTATACTAAGCAGTTACAGAGTTTGGATCTGAATATGAGGCAGAACTAGTTTATTTTCAACTGAATGTAATAACTGTGCCATATCTTTCACACTCCGTATCTCTGAATCTTCTCAGTTTATCAGGCAGCTCTTCTCATCCTCCTCCAAAGTCTGGCTTTCTGACTACTGCTATCTCACACAAACAAGCTTTGAGCAAAATATTTTGAAGTTGTATTTGCATAAAGTAGGTGGAACATACGTTTCTGTTAGAAAGATACCACTAGTATAAACACTTCGCCTACTGAATTCACACAAAACTAGCCACTCTGCCCTAATTTTATCATTCTCCCAGTGGACAAGGCATTCACCTCGAATGTCTTTGATTTCTTCTCTTATTATTCTCCCTTTCTTTGCAAAGATGCCCAGGAGAGCTGCTGTATGGAGGGGTACAGGATGCAACAATAATTTACTGACAAAATCATAAATTCCATTGGTTCTCCTGTGACATCAGCAAGGGCAGAGTTAACAGGATAGATGGAGATCACACCAGGTTTCACACTGAGAACTTCAAAGACTGACACTGGATCTAACCATGGTAAGAATTAGTCTAAATATCAGTTCCTGAAGTATAGATGCCAGTTAAAAGGCTTAAAGTTTGGAGTATTACCAAGGGAGGAAGAGATGCAACTTTTCCAAAACATGACTTTTGCTCTCAAAGAATTCTCATAGAATAATACTACTTTTAATCGTCCCATAGCAAATTATTAAGATTTAATTTTATGAAAGCTATAACTTAGTCAAAAGCTGAACACTTACATTTGATTTTCCTTCTTCCTCTTATTTTTGTCTGAAGCTCTTTGATTTTAATACAATAAAGACAATATCCTATTCATCTCTTGATCTGTTCTTGCAAAGCTAAACCTAAACTGATACGGCTTTACGAAGTACAATCTATTCTCCTACATGAACTGCAAAAAATTCACTTCACTTAAAATGGATATAGTGAAAATCTTCAAAGTTCAGTTATTTGAAAACATCAGGATTGTAACGAAACTGAAACATGCATTGTCTGACAGAATAACATGACTTTCTGTCAGATGTTAATTAAGACTTTGCTTGATGGAATACACTTTGCGTTACTAAAGGAGCCAGACAATACTGCAGACATTTCACAAAAGTGGCATCACAAAAACACTTACATTCCTCCCGGTAGACTGATGCTTTTTGAACAGACTAGCTTGTTGCAATGTGACAGTGAAGGCTTCTCTCAAGAGAGCTCATGAGGCCACGGTTGAATCTGCAAAGGAAAAAGCTCTGGATATGGTTTCAGGTTTTCTACCACAGACAAAACAAACAAACAAACAAACAAACAAAAAGAATAATATTTGACAAAGTCCTTACAAAAGCAGCCAAAGAGTAACTTATGTCTTACCATTAAGCCTCAGTTTATTTCAAGCATTCTTTTAATCTGCTATGAATATTAAATGACAACAAATATTTACTACTAAACCTGTAGAAATTAGTATTGGTTTTAAAATCAGGAATGTTAAACAGTGCCATACTAATGCAGTACTCTTGACCAACCTTCTAGTGTTATTGAATGACTTTGCATTTTCTCTGGAAAAATAACAGCCATTAGGCTTATAAACTCCTAAACCTGATCACTTCTTCATTTATTTTTGTATTAACTATAGACATTTTCAATGTCAAAAGATTATTTGATTAAAAAATAATTGTCACTGGGGAAAGTACGGGAATGAAAACAAATTGATGATAATGGACATTTTCATTTGTTTCAATCCCAGAAGCAATAAAGAAAGAATTAATATTGGCATATTCTGGCTCTTTTGCTTTGCTTTATATTAACTCATTTCAACTTCATTAATGGAAGATAAAACTTGAAGCTTTGTTTTCAAATCACCAAACAATAATCCAGATCTTTATAACAGGAAAGCAATATGATCCTGAATGACACCCCCTCACAAACTGAAGCTCCTTAAGATATCTGAGAGCTGGAGGCCTGTAAGAAGTGAAGAAAAAGAGCTCCTGCCGATAGCCTGGAAGGCAGAAGCTGTCACTTCAAAGACTGGCTCGAACACTCTGGACAATGAGAGAACATGAACGTTCCTTGTAGTCGTTAACTAACCTTCACAACTTGGATGACCCGCCAACGCCAAAGTTCAGCAGCCCCCTGACACCAGAGCCCCTGATTCTTTGCTAGATAGAGGAAGCGCGCACTGCTTTGTTTTGCTATTTGTATGTCTGTATGCCTGCCTATCTCTCCCTGCTTTCTACCTTTTCTCTTTATCTTCTTCTACTCTTTTACCCCTTGTGGGAGATGTTGCCCTACACTGTCTTAGAACTTTTAGCATAGAAATAACTCCTTCACTGAAGCACTCTTATCTGCAACGTTTATTAATCGTCATTAGCAAATTAGCCAGTTTCACCTCCAAGAAGACTATTAACTGTTGTCAGAAACCTCTCAATAATCTTGATTTTTGTTATCCCTCTGAATCATTCCTAATTCCATTGTGGTAGTGCCCCCTGCTGACCAGGGTGGGTGCGACTCAGGAGGCAGGAAAAGATTTATTTCCTCAAAACTCACTGAGTGGGACATCTTCAAACCTCTACTAATGGAACATACACGGAAACTATGTACATTTAATGACATATCTTGGGAGCAACCTTTTATATTTTAATATATTCACTACGATTTGAGTGGAGATCTTACTTTGTTTTGAAGTTTATATGATTATTTAATAGAGGTAATAGAGAGGTCTGTTGGTTAGTCTGGATATTTCCATTTCACTCCAACTCTGAGAAAAAATTCTGCTCAGGCTTTCTTCCAGTGGGCACAAATTCAGCAAAAACATAATCAGTAGGAAAATGTAGCAGGCTGTGCTTTGATGCAATCAGCTTGCACTTGTGTTTGGAGGAAGATGCAAATAAATAATGTTTTAATATCTCCCTAATAATTGATTTTAACAGCACTTTCGAAATTGAACTTGCAGTTTATAAAGCTAAAAATCAAGACTAATCAGAAGGGTAATTTTCAGGCTTATGAGAGAAGAAGCCGCCATTTCCGTAGTCACCGCCTCACTGTTTATCTAGGTAAAGCTTTTCCTCTTCTAAAATTATCTCTTAAACAAGTTACCATCCATTCCAGATAAAACGCTGGATATTTCTTCCTATTTATAATGAACTCACTCAAAATACCAAACTGATATTCACATATTAGTTAAAAATTATTTTCAGCATCTTTGTTTAATATGTTATGTTGCACTTGAAATGCAAACTTGTCAGTGGTCAGACATGGCAGGATTAAACGCTTGCCTTGTCTGTCAGTACATTTACATAACACAGAGAGGTGTTTCCTGATGATCTCAGAGCATTTCTGGGTTTTCACTAATCCATAGCCTTCAGTCACTCATATCTAAATAATCACTACTATATTAAATAATCATTAAGAATTCTGTTTATCATTAGCTCTTGACAAAGACCACACACTATAGTGGAAATAGCAATGAGTCAGAAACTAATCACGCTTCCTCAGATTCAGAGGATTCTATCAAATAATGTCATTAGATTTCTTCCATAAAATGAACAATAATTCAAAGTAGTTTTGAAGCCTTAGACAATTTCTCCAGTAGTCAGTTTATGGTTTAATGAATGATCTGTGTGTATGAAAAAAAAAAACAACAACAACAACAAATGAAGACACACAATGACAGCAAAAATAATCCCTAAAAAATATGCTAATAATAAGATTAATTACAGAATAATGTGTTTATATAGACAACATGGTTGTCAATTGTAGAAAGCTTATAATATAGTATAAAGCTCCACTTTATACTGTAGCATAGGCCTCCACTTTTAGATCACACAATATGCAGTGCACTATAAAAATCCAATAAAACTTTTACAAAATAATCAAAGCAGAACACAAATAATTATCATTGTAGGTCAAGCATTCGATTGTTTTCTGTGAGAATTAATTAAAAAGTTATCTTCTCACAATTTAAAAGCACGATTCTCATAAATAGCTAAATGTCCAATCCATTTTTCAGTAAGGCTCTCAGAAATTCTCAGTGAGAGGTGAACTGAACTCTTAAATTAATAAGGCTAATCATTGACTATCAGAATGCTACAGTTCACAGGATAAGATTAAAAGTATACAGAAGTCTATTAAATCATTCTTGTTGATTTCACTGAGCCATAGCCTTGATATTGATGAAGATGTCCACTTAGATATGAAATTTTCTTGCAAGAAAAATTGGTATTTCAATTGATATTAGGCCAATGCCACTGCTGGCTGCCTCCAAGAACGGGGCTCCTACCTGGGTCCACCATGGATGTTCTTAATTCTGTGCAGTCCTCTCCTTACACAGAGAAGGTACGTCTCCTCTCCATCTGCCTTGCTTCTCTTCACATTTATGACTGACCCAGGAAAAAGCATCTGTCCCTGTTTCCAGGAGGATGCTGAGGTATTAACCTGTTTGAATCTTCTGACTGAAGAAAACAGAAAATGGAAAGGAACTATATCTACAAAAATAAAATCTTGGGATTTTTATAAGCTGCCATTACATATTTATTTGTACATGCTTGAGCGTGATGGGGTTGGACTCGATGATCTCTTGAGGTCCCTTCAATTTTGTGATTATATAATTCTGATATTCTTTTTAAGTCTCACTTAGTAGATCAATTGGGCTAGAAAAGTGCATTTCTTATCCCACTGGATGGTTTACCTTTACAGAACTGAGTCGCAGCCCTCCTTCCAAGGCCAGTTCTGGTAGGCTTGCTGCTTTAACTCCCTCCAGCTAGTGCAGGCCTTTGAGCAACGTGGAGTCAGGAGCACCACCGTGTGGCACCTGGGAAATAAAAAAAAATGTTATTACAACTGAAGTGATGCAGAAAAAAAAGGTTGATGAAAAGTTGCTATAAAATAGCACTAAACATTTTTAAAGAAAGCATAACTGTTTTCTTTATTCAGTTTAAAAATATGTATAAAAAATGTTGACAGTCAGATAGTAGGTGAATCATAGGATCTTTTAATAACCTCAGAAAGATATGTGGCCACTTTATTACTGTTTTCAAAATTTAGGGCACTGGCTTTCTCATAACATAAGCATGTTTAAGTTTCCTCTGTGCTGAGGATACCTCCCATCAGCATAATTAATACCCTTGCTTTCATTTCCTATCTAGCCCTCCTGCTTGCTGTAGTTTACCCCTCAAAAGTATACACAAAGTGAGGACAAGGCAGCTTCCCGCATCCTTGTATCACCACAACTTTATGGTTGTAACAGGAAATCACAAAATAAATACAGTTTTCAAGGGATTCTAGCTTTTCTGTAGTCATTCACAGCTGGGAGTAGTCCTTTACTAAATACTTTTTTCTCCTTTTTTTTTTTTTTTTTATATATATCTTTCAAGTCTGTCTTACTTCTAAAAATAGAGAGGCTTGCAGCATTAACAAGTAAGCAGAAGAGTATCATCTTGCAGGATTCTGACCCTTAAGAAATGTTTGGCTTTGCTGTTTAGTGCAGAGCATAGTGCAAATTCTTCTTTTGTAAATGCATGACAAAAGTTTTGGGCACAGCTGGCTGCAATTTTTTATTTATTTTTTTTTCTTTTGAATGGTTACACTAGCATCCCAAAATACAGCCAGGCGAGGTCTTACCAGCATCCTGTGGCCTCCACTATAGACCAGTGTAACTCATTATCATTTTCACAATGTTACAAGAGATAGAGAGGAAAAGACTGAACATAACCCTAAAATATAACATATAGTGTCTATTTCCCTTATGGGAAAAGTTTCCTTAGTAGGAATTGGGGAGAGAGGAGCATGGAATTTTTTTTTTCCACTTCACCTTTCTCTCCAAAGATTAAATCCTGGTAATATCAATGATTAAAAAGAAAATACTAACATATGGGCTTTTCTAATCTCTGACCTGATGCATCTTATTAAAATATTAATACTGCTTATTTATATAGCACCTGTCTGCAAGAGCATCCCAGCCACTTTAATTATAGAGCAAAGCATATTATAAAGATAAGTATGCACAAGAGAAAAACAGAAATCATTAAACATAATTCAAAATAATAAATACAATAAGTATGCCTTGAAAGCTGCATTGTGCCTAAAATTACCCTATGAATCTAACTTTTGGAGTGACTTTTCAAATCCCAGGAGAAAATCTCATCCAAAACACCACAGCCTCGAGAACAAAGGCACAGACAATTTTGTCAGCAAGGCAGTGTTAAAGCAACACAATGTTAAGCTCTCTAAGGAAAAAATACTGTGATTGTTATTTATGTTACTTTGGTGCCTAGGAGGCAAGAGCAGTCAGGCCCAGAGTTCCATTAAACTCTGCACTGTACAAGTGCAGTACAAGCCTAGTGCCAAGAGGTGAGTCATTCCCGCCACCCACTGCAAGCCTTTGACCTGTGCTGTGCCTGCTCTCACCATCAGCTACAGAGCCCCACCAATTTCAGTCAATGGAAAAAAATTGCCTCTCTCAGTCAGAAATGGC
Source organism: Callipepla californica brunnescens (assembly GCA_023055505.1). Taxonomy (NCBI): domain Eukaryota; kingdom Metazoa; phylum Chordata; class Aves; order Galliformes; family Odontophoridae; genus Callipepla; species Callipepla californica. The sequence goes on along the minus strand of JALIRH010000002.1, from coordinate 61,452,322 downwards.
CACTGCAAAATGTAAAAATAGGACCGTGTCACAGGTAAATTGAAAGACTCATAAAATCGAGAGGAAAGAAGAAACAGAGAAACAAGTGCTTCAATCTCTAAGGCAGTGTCAAAGGCAAAACAAAATTGAGATCTCCTGTATCTAAGTATAAGTCTCTGTTCCTTAGATTCAAGAGCAAAGACTATAAATATGAAGAATCAAACCTCTATTAAACCATTTAATTCAAAAGGAAAAATTATTTTATGCATAATACTACTGGTAGCTAAAAACAGGTATCCAGCAGTAGATGAGCAGAATCTTCCCTTTTCAGGCTGTAAAATTATAATAGCATATTTTGGACAAGTTGTATATATCAGGTCAAATGAGCATCCAGTGAACATATTGGCACGGAAAGCAAGGGCCAAGCAGTCACCCTTGGATTGCAGACTCCAGTCTGGTCACAATGTATACTGAGCAAATATTTCATTTTTAAAATCATTGGTATTTTTCCCAGAATCCTCTGCAATAACATCTCCTGCAAAACAAACTGCCTGGACTAATTCTTTGCACAGGGTGATGAATTTTGTCCTGTGCAGACATGTGCTGGAGGAGAGCAGCCAGACTGCCAAAGCAACAGCAGAGGGTCAACAACTTTTTGTAAAAGACCCTTACAATACCAACAAACACTGCAGTTTGTTAAATATAAATAAGCTTCTGAATAAAATACCACGTGCAAAATTAAAGTATTTATTTTTTATGTATTTATTATATATATTGACATATGTCACTGCTCTGTATTGAGCCTTACAGAAAATGAGTCCTCTTCTATTCTTTCCCCAGCTTTCCTATGACCACATAGGTCAGTTCTGAGTGACCTTGACTTTGACAACACAAGTGAAGGCTCTGCAACATGCTATTCCAGCTCCTACTGCTAAGCTATTGAGAGGAAAGTTGCTGCATATTATCAGTATCACTGCGGGCTGATTTTTTGTTAAGAGAGCCTTAACCCAAACTAGTGGGGAAAAAAAAAGTGAATCAATGTCTGTAACCAGACTGGGACTGCATGGGAACTCTTCAGTAGATTTGGGCATCTCCAGTCTGCTCTGATTAGATAAAGTCCAGAAGAGACAAACTGACAGAAGAACCACCCAGAAGCAAGCACAAGTGCTCTGTGACTCAGCCTACCAGGAACTATTAAAATCTGAGAATATAACAAGGATTCTTCTGGCTCTCTGTGATAAGAAAATCATTAGTGAGTGACAAAAGGAGCAGGACTGAAATTCTCAGTATAAATCAATGCCCCCCATGTACAAATATTCACAAATCTAGAGATACAGCAAGATACTGCTTTTTCACCAGTTTTGTAACTTTCACTGTTCCAGACTGAAATAAAGTTCATAGAAATGGATAACATCATCACAGTCTATGTATTGTAACCCAGCTAGCCTTTGATTTTGCAAGAAAGTGTTTTTTAATAACGACAGCAACCTATTTTAATAGGTTTAGGGAACAACATTTCCCTCTTATTTTCAGTGTCATAGCAATTGTTCCTCATAAGGTAGCTCACAATCTTAGAGAAATGTGAAAATATGGGTAAAAATAAAAAAGGTCTTCTTTTCACCCAGTAATAGCTCAGCTCTTCTTACAGCACATTTGCTGTTACTCAAATAATTACTAATGCATATAACATGGGTGCCTTACAAGGGGATACAGTTCCACAGGGAATCACTCTGCTATAGCAGAGAGTAATCTACAGCGTCCATACTTGGAGGGCACCTTTACAATCAGGCCAAATTTCTGACTTTTATTTATTTAGAGCATCTTCTTCCTTGCTTTAATATTAATTGAAATTATGCTTCATCTAAAAGGCAAGGTCTGTTTAAAGACCAAGTAATACCAAGATGTAAACTATGGCAGCTCCATTGACTTTGGCAACCTATGGGTGAACTCAGGTCAGAATGACCATTTCCCCATGTCATCTAGAAGCAGGATGGAAAACAGCACAAGACAGAAATAGGAAATACAGTCTTGCTCAAGAAGACCCAGTCTGAGGCCAGACCACTATTCTTCAAACCTTATAACTGCCTTGGGATAGAGGGGACATACTCTGTATCCTGTTCCATTTATCTGGGGAACAGAGTATTATAGTAGTGGCAACTTTTCATCAATTCCTCATCAACTTTACAGTCAATTTCTCACAAGATTATTTGCTATCATTTTAAAGTACTAGCATATATCTCTGCACCATAATGATAAGACATAATATTGTGTAGTGATTTCTTCAAGTTTAAGTGTGCAACTGCAGGAGTCATTTTTTTTTCCAAAGTCCACATTGTTCATATTTCAGAAACCATTCTAAAAGATTACGTGCCATTGTTAACAATATAGTAATATTTACTTCACTCTTTTCAACAACCCACAGTTATTAAAAATGTGTATATGTCATGACAGCTGTGCACAGCCATCAGTTCCATGAAACACATATTATTCCATTTACTCTCAGACAGATAATATAGAATTGAACATTTACATTGATTTGATTTAGTCTGTATGATTTACAGATTTGAGGTACAGCTAATCCCTCAACAACAACAAAACTGATTGTAATATGTGAAAATAAATTTAACAGGCATTCAAACAGCAAACCTTCACTGGGGTCACTAAGTAGCTCCTGTGCCTTCCCATTTTTCCCTGAGTGCTGAACATTGGTTTTAGAGATACTATGTGCTCACAGTTCAGTTCACACCACTAATTAATTCAAAATAAACAAGTCAAATTCTGAAGACATATCAGGCTCAAACCAATAATTACCTTGAAAGATTTTTAAACTTCTGTTGCACTTTCTTTTGTTCCAGTGTAAAAAGATCAACACATCACAGACATGAAAATAATGCAGGACAGATTTTATGCAAAGGACAGCCCCTAGTTCTGACCAGCAATCAAAGCAACTTTCACATACAGACACATTCCAGTGCAGAAAATGATTTGTAGACCAAAGTCTCTAAGGAGTGCAGAGAAGCTGCAGTCTGACAGGCTTAATCTTTTGGTCACAATGTCCTAACAAAAAATGCACCAAATGTCTAGAATGGTATTTGATTATAGAAGCAGGCAAAATTAGAGACACTTGTTTCTGTACTTATTAAGAAAAATGAAAACCACTGTGATTTGATCCCAAAGGAAAAATTCCAGCAAAAGGGAAAGAAGACTTACCTGCAGCACATTTGGAATTCAGCGATCTAAGTGCTGAGGCAAACAAAAACACCTTGTGCAGGGACAGGACAACTGCCAGTTCTAGAAAGACAAAATAAATACAAAGTAAAATCAATTTAGAGACAACTTATTCTTTTTTTCTCCTGTCACCAAGATAGAGTGCTCAGCCTGGGATCTCCACGTATTCTGCAGCCCATGATCCAGAGAGACGCATGGTGAGTCATGTGCTACACTGTCAACATGCTCTCCTTTAAACACAGCCTTTGATACATCCAATCACAGGTTAAGGCTGAAGGTGCACTGGGCTGCAGAGCATCTCCATCACTGCTCTGTTGCAGAAGAAAGTCCTCAGAACCTGGCCTTGATGTTCTACTTCTATTTTCTCCTCATTCTGTGTGACTGTCATTTCTGTTTGTGCTATAAGCCTATGGGAACTTATTAAACAATTGAAAAATTGTATAATAGTCAATATAGCAATGCAAAGAATATGCTAATGTGCCTTACTTCCTCATGGACACTATGGGAAAAAAGAAACCAATCATGAATGCTACCATACCTAGACAAAATAGTACAAAGTACTTACAACACAAGTGCATCTAGCTTGCTGCAGTTGCAGATAATTCTGCAACTGAACTGCCAGCTAATTTCTAATCTACTTTCTACACATGAAAGATTTGGTGACTTGCCCCATGTATTCAAACTACAAAAACTGCCCCCAAAATTACTTTTCCACACCTCCAGGAAAAAAGGGAAGCTTAGAAGAAGGTAGAAAATATTTTGTCTCACATTTTGAATTTTCAGATCTTAGATTTTATCTTAATTTACTCTAATTACTTCGTTAGATCAATCTCCACTTGTAAAATGCAATGATTTTAAACTGACTATAAAATAGTCCTTTTCTACGGTATGGATAGCAATAAATAACACTCACAAAGAATGGCTACATTTTATTTTTTTCATCAGTGCTTGGATGCAATTATTTTAAACTGCAAAAATCAGTGGCAGAGAGGGTACTTTGAATTAACACAGATGCAATATGAATACTCTTTTTAATCTTCAGTTTCATCTGTAAATACAAGCACACAATCTTGATATAGCTCATATTTTGCAGTTCAGTGCTAATAAAAATATGCTCCAGAGAGAGATGTAATAATAATAATAATAAATCCTTTCAAATGACACAGAAGAATCATAATGAGCTATTACACTGCAGAGTCTTCTTTCAATTATTCAGAATGTAAGGATGACTTGAGGATTTTGTCATTCAATTGCAAATTAAAGCATTGATTCATATGCAGCAGGATCAGATTCTGAAATCACTTGTCTGAGTTTGACACTTATAAGAGCATTGCTGTTTGGAACTCATCATATCTTTTCCCACTGACATGTATGCCTTGAGGAGACTGAACTACTCATTCAGCCATTAAGGTCTCAAAGGAGACCTTAATGTTTGTCCAGTTTGAAATATTTTGAATAAAAAACAGAGAGAGAGAAGGAAGAGGGAACTCCGCCCACATTTTCTAGCTCAAAATCAATAATTTTGCACTCAATGAAAAGGACTGAAGGTTCCTTATGGCTATGTTTATTAATGAAATATTTTATGTATCCATGAAATATTTTTAATATCAAAGTTACCAGTTGAGCTAAATGTCACCACTAAAGTTGTACAAACTGATTTGACTGATATGGATTGTACTCTGATGTAATGTTCTTGGGAATAAGTAATTATTACATATCTGAGTTGCTTTAAAATCTTGCTCTTTTCCAATGGATAATTGCTCCAAAATCAAGACCACTCAAATGATTCACATAGCAATAACTTGTGCTAAGATTAGGATGCATTTCCTCATTTTGTCAGTTAGTATTGCTACATTTTCTATAAAAATATTTTAAATGAACTGAAACAGAAAACTGAAACTAAGTCTTTCACTTGTCACTGAATGTATCCAAAGCAGTCCATCTATGAAAATATAGATCCTGTTTTCACTCTAAAACAGATATGTAAATCTTTTCATGTATTCTGTAATGACATCAGCAGTGGATACTGAGAAAGTTCAACTATGAAGTGCCCTGTTACTTGGAATACAGGACACTAAAGAAAGATATGCCCCAGACTATCTTCAAGTGCACTCAAGCAATTGTAGGATCTAATCGTTTGTGCCCTTTATTCCAGGTGATGTCTGTAACAGTGTGGTCCATGGAAGAAATAAACCTAAGACAAACCTTCTTTGATGACTCATTTTTGCTTGAAGTGTGTTATACAAAAATAGGTATGGAAATTCATAGCTAGACCTTGACTCTCAGAGTCCTGAATTATTCTTAAGTGGAAGACGATACTTGTATTTTGTCCCTTCATCCCTCACCACTGATATTTACAACATCAAGAGAGCAGACAGATTTCAAAGTGTACGTTTTGAGATTGGATGTCTTTTTGGAATCATGGCCAAAACTACTCTACAGAATTCCATTTAAAATTCCCGTGAAATTCAGCCATGCACTGGAACATAATTAGGAGAAGATAAATTACTGTCAGTTGTATCATGATCAGCAGTGCAATAACACCTTTTCAATGTCAACATTAAAAGAAAGCTTTTTAGATCAGATACGACAGAAAAAAATTTTACACTAAAAATAGTACAAATGGCTTAGTACGAATTACTTAGGGAAACAATAACAGAACTATACCAAAGCCATGAAGGTCTCCACTTATAATTCCAGAAATCCCAGGGGATGCCAACAGCAACCATGAAATCTATGAACTCAATAAAAATCGTATTACAGTTTTAATAACAAAAGAAGACAGGATACCCTATATATCTATTCATGCTATCTGAAGGGTCTCTTGAAGTATAGCCCATCACTAAACTAGCAGTACATTACTCTTGAGGGCACAAGAAACTAGAAACAACTTACAGAAAAATAAAGTCCTGTTTCTGACTAGTAACGTTTTATAACTATGAAGAAGTAACACAGATAATCCTTTACTCCACATCCTAACACTCCAATGGCTGCAGCAGTCCAGTGAATCCAACATAGCGGACTCTGACTTGAGCAAACAAAGAATTACAAAGAGAATAAAGCAATGAGATATCACTGTCACCATATTCCCAACATCCCAGTAGTGTTAGCCATCAGCTTTATCCAGAATGGGAGGGTAACTACTATGAGATGAACATATTAGGATTTGACCACAGATATCTCAGTATATGCCCTGTCAAACATCTTGCACAGGTCATATATCATTTACAAAAGTAAGTTTTTTGGCTTTTATTGGGAAAATAAAAAAGTCTGTTGAAAAGAGTGTTCAGTCTCTTTACATGTCAATAGACGTCACCTAAATATTTTCTGACATCTGTTTTATGAGGTTTGACATTATACAAGCTGGAAATAAATTTTAAAATTTAAATCTATAAATGGTGCAAGCTAATGGCCTAGACCCTTGGTAAAAGTCACCATATACTCAGAAACCTCTGATTTGCAGTACCCCTTAGGCAGAGAAGGAAAGCTCAAAAAATGTGCTATACTACTCACACACGTCAGATTTTACTGCAAGGGGAAGCTTTTATCAGCAAAGACTTTTAAATCCACTGTGCCTGAAGTTTTGACAGTTGTCATAAATTATGAGGATTCATGTTTCCAAAGATGATTTTTTCCCCCAAAGCTACTTTGAACACTGAATTGTCCATTGCAATTGAATAAGGGAGGGAAGGGAAGATCTTCATATCATGGTATAAATAATGAGGGAGGGAGAAAAAAACGGAAGGGAGTAAAAAAAGGAAGGGAGAAAAGGAGAAAAAGAATTGAAGAATATACAAGGAAAGAAAACTCCAAATACTGACATGTAAGTAAAAATTCATGAGAAAAAATCAGAATTTTGCTAGAACGAAAGTAACCCTTATTTTCTCATTCTTATGAAGTTTTCCTGTTTGAGCCTTTCTCAGAGAAGGAGACAGTGGCACCCCTAACAGCACAACACTTTTACGAAACAAACTGCCTATTTCATGACACAGTGAATCAGCCACTGAGAACAGATCAGAACTATCAGAAAGAGTTTACAGCTAAATCCAGTACAATTATTTTTACTATAGACTATTTGTCTATTCCTGTACTTCCTTTGCTCTTACTGAGTGTGCTGTATCAAATAGCATTCAACTTGGGACCATGGTAAAGAAGTATCTCACCTACACATGATTTCCAGGAGCCAATAGCAATGATAGCATGAACTGATGAATCGCTTCAGCAGACAGGTTGTCTTCAGCAATATAAAATGAAGGAAAAGAAAAATCAGGAAATCAGTTTATTATTCAAGGGAAAAGTCAGTGTAATAAACAAAGATACTAAATGACCTGATGCAGTCTTGAAGGACTTCAGTGAAATGTAAAGATATCCAACTATGAACAATAGATGTTTCCTATCTAGTTCTTCTCTGATCAGATATTTGCTCTTTCCTGGACTCATTCAAGTGTATGCACAGACTTTTTGATTTGCAGCCATTTTACTGGTCTCAGCGGCAATCTAATTTGCACAGGTAACATATACTTTAATCTATCCACTTTTCTAGACATTCAACTTCAAAGAAGTATAATAGAAAAGGGGAACGTTCACAGTTTTGGGTGCTGAATAATATCACTATACACAACAAAAGTAAAAACCTGAATAAATAGCATTTAACATAGCATCTGTCATGGTTTCATGATTTTTGGTATTGGTATTCCACATCATAACATCATGTAGTGCATTAAGAGTTAAAGAGTTAATACTCCAGCTCCATGGATCATCAATAGTTCTGGGTATACCTGTCTCAGAAGAGAAGAACAACTACATTTCCCAGAGGACTGTGTGATGCTTTGCATTTTTATGTGTTTCCGCTCAGAGGGAAAGATAAAAACTGTCTGCTGTCACAGGACTCTCTCTTTCCTTTGGAATCGACTCAGCAGTGGGTGTTCACTGCCATCTCACCTTCAGTGTTAGCGTAAGGTCTTTGGTTTATTGGACACTCTCTCTTACTCATTTTATTTATTAGCCTCAATTCCTATTATATTGTATTATATTGTGTTATTTTGCTTTCCGATATCTTATTTAGTAAATTAGCTTTCCTCCTTAGATTGTGTTTTGTTTCTAGGCCCATCTCCCTTTTACCTTTTCACTTTCACCCTTCCCCTTTCCTGGGGTGTGAGTCCATGGGTCCCCTGCATCAATTGTCACCGAACCGGGCTGATTCAGCTAGGTAAACTGTTGACAGTATCACTGGATTTAATTAACCTTTCCAGAATTTCCTTATGGATTTCCTGGAGTTTACCTCTATTTTGACATTAATTTGTAGTCTGTTATTAAACTGTTGTTCTTTCATATACTTTTCAAAAACCTAGATCATTTAAACTACCTTCTGTCTTTTTCATTTGGTTACATGAAGTTAGATTTGTTCCAAAAGAATTAAATCATCGGAGCCATACAGATATTATAGTTTAAACTAATTACTTCAGTAATTCTTTAATCACCAGGTATCGACGTGGTTATTACCTTTTCCTCCATGATAAAATCACAGTTAAAACATAAGAAAAGACCAACTGTTTTTATTGGCACTATGTATGTATGGAATATACAGACTCTTTCACATCTTTAGTTTATGTCCAGGTCATTCACTTGACATGTAGTAATAGATGGAGAAAAGACTGCAAAATATAAATCCAGAAAGAGAAAATCTAAGACTTAAATATTCAGTTTACCTGTATTTGTATATTTTTAGTTTAGAAACCTTCTAGAATCATAAAACCAATAGCTCATGCAAATACATAAGCACTCCAGGATTTCAGAAACCAAAGGCTGTAACAGGCATTTACTAATTAGCTCTCCTGAGTCAAATGTAGTTACTTTGTTTAATATGTAAGAGTATCAATTTATAGGGCATTTCAATGATTAACAGACCTTTCTTTGTTTTCTTACATCATGCATTGTAGGTGATCAGAAGCAGAAGGTTTGAATTAATTAAGCTAATGCATTTTTTAGACAGTGAAATCCAGAATGTGAACAGTTTTCTGAATCAAGGAAAATTAATATAATATAATCACTTTGCTGCAAATGCTTGGAAAATATTTAAAATTTGACTCTGCTGTATCATTTTGACTTCCAGAGCAGAACTGATTACACAGGAAGAGGTACAGTCCATGATAAGGACTAGTGACCTGTGACTAGTTCACACAATTTTTGCTGGGAACTTCACATTTGAGGGTGTTCTTTTTTTTCCTCGCTCTCTTTACATACTGAGTGACTAAATTGTTGACACAGATGCAAAAATTTAGTAAGATGTCTTCAAGACATTAACCACCATAGATGTTAAGATTCAAATCCACTCTACATTACATCAGCTGAACTTGAAAAATATAAACTATAATCAGATAAAACTTAGGCTACAGGGAAAGCTGAGAGCAGCCTTTCAGTATTTAAAGGGGAGCTATAATAAAGCAGGGGACAGACTCTTTATCAGGGTCTGTTGTGATAGGACAAGAGGAAATGGCTTCAAACTAAAAATGTAAGATATAAACTGGATATAAGGAAAATGTTTTTTATGATAAGGGTGGTGAGACTCAGGAACAGGTTGTTCAGAGGTGACAGAATCCCCATACCTGGAGACATTCAGGGTCAGGCTGGACAGGGCTGTAGGTGTCCTGGTTCATTACAGGGGAATTGGACTAGATGACCTTTAAGGGTTCCTTCCAACTAAAACCAATTTTAAGATTCTATCATTCTATAAATATTTCATTTTAAAATTACCTGAGTGATCTCTGAAAAGTACTTAATTTTATTTTCATACCAATGTCACCTCAGAAATAGAGTTCAAAGAGGCTAGAGAATTCTCTTTACCCCTAATCATTTTACCTTCAATTACAAGAGAAAGAATATTCCTTCTCACCATGCTTCAAATCTTCCATTACATTGTGAGAAAATTGATAAATATGTAAGGAAAAAGAGATGCTAATGTTCTTCCAAGAAGTACTTGAAAAGCAGACTAAAAATTTAGTTGCTTCTCTCAGGGGACAATGCCTACAGTTGTTTCAATGATGGAAACAAAGAGAGCCAAAGAAAATGTTGGAATGGTAAAATGAGGCTGAAGGAAAAGAAAATCACACTACACTTTCTTTTTCAGTTTTTCATTCCCAAGTCCTTTTTAAGGTTTGTTGGCATTTGTCATTGCTTTTCTTTTAATTTCTCAGAGATTGACACTGATCTAAAGCCAAATAAAAATAAACATGACTTTCTTAAAGAGATTTTCAAATATAACTTTGAGAATCAGCTCTTCCTGAACTGAAGGCCATAGCTAGAGATCAATTTATATTCTGCTGTTGTGAATGGTTGTGAACAAAAGCAGCTGATGAAAATTTGTTCCTCCATTTTATTGGAAGAAGACTAAAACATACATGCCTTCAGTAAGTCAAAATGCTTGCTCTGAACTCTGTATAAAAGGACAGCTAAAATGTCAGCTTTTTTTTTTCTGAACAAGCATCAGAAAGTTCCTTTAAGAACCATAATAGAACACATTAAGATATATCTCTACCCTTACCAAACATATGCATACAATGCAGGGAGAACAGCAGCAGTACCTGCCTTTATAAGGAAAAGAAAGCATCTGCCTACAGATCAAACCACCTACACATATTCATTTCTTCTTATTTGACCTTCCTTTTCCTGCCTTCTATTTCTTTGACAACGTCTTACTCCTTCTGACTTTTTTAAAATGTTGCTATAAAAATGAAGAACGTTTTCCACACCTCTAGTATGTTGCCAGTTCCCTGACTCTCCTCAGACTCCATCTGTGCTCACAATAGGTTTGTTTGTGAGAATGAACAAATATTAGGAAAAATCTCCCAGCCTTGGCTTCTACAACTGCAGTGCCCTGACAGCACAAATAATATATTATCTTAAAGAAATACCTTTGCTGGAGGAAACATTATGATGTGATGTGGGATTCACAGAGATAATAAAGTTGCTCATATTCTCCATCGGTTATAGACTGAAAGGAAAAGGACAGAATGATGAAAACCCCATTGTATCATAACCAACCCTGGTGCCTGCATTTGATTCTTGAACTCAGGTGCCCTGAGGGCAAAACCATTACATGGGATCCGACACAGCCTGTGTTTAGCGTAGTTCAAGAAAAGCCCGGTGGAGTTATTTGTGTCAAGATCTTTTCTACTCTATTGCTATCAGTAAGAGAATAACTACAGCAGAATGTGCAGTACTAAGTCTCCTGTTCACGTTCCCTTTCCCACAAAGTAACTCAGTTGTTCTGGCAGAAAGATTTGCTTCTATAGGAAAAAGCTGACTACAGTTATTAAATACTACTAATGTGCATTTGAACCTAAGATATTCTATGTGAGTGTGACAGAAAAAGTCACTGCTTTTCTGTTGACACCTGTCATAACATTTGGCTTACTTTTTGTAAAATAAGTTAGAATGCTTGAATAATACAGAAATCATAATCCTTTCGGAAATATTGATTTTTAGCAATACTAAAGCTTATTATTTGGAAGAATTCTACTCTACTAAATACTTTCCAGTAGGGAAAGCATTACAATTTCAAGCCTTTCTGCTGCTCATCTGCTCATTCTCTCTCAGTACTCCTCCATGACTGAACACCATGTAGTAGCACCTACCAAGGAGCTGTCAAGTGGCAAAGACTTTCTGCAGAGAGGGCAGAGATCTAATGGCTCCCCATACAAATTAACTCAGGTCAAGAAGTAGCACTGGAATGTGAATGGGATTTTGTGTAGGGCAAATAAAAACTTCAGAAAGAAAAATTACATCTCCTTCTAGTTGTAAAAATTATGTAAATGTTCATTTGGTTATTTGTGCCTGAGCACCAGCAAAATAAAAATGAGACCACTTCTAGGGCTCCTGAAAGAACTGCACATATAAGAAGAGAACCAGGGAAGACTCCAGTGAAAACTCTGGTTTCATCTCAGAATAAAGTGGGTGCAGAAAGCAGAGGGCAAGGATATGGCTCCAGCAATGATAATACCGCCATCAGTATGTCTGTCAATCCATTCATGATGTCTGAAGGAATGTGGCCTGAATGGCTGCATCCAAACAGATGGCTTCTATCTATAAATAGAGGCATCAGGGGTGGGCTAAGAGCTTTTTGGCTGGTGTCCCAATCCCTCACAGGTAGAAGCCACAACCAAATAATTGTTTCTTTATTTATTAAATTAAAACTAAACAAATAATAAAAAATAGAAAAGGAAAGGAAGAAAAAAAAATCAAGCATTTTTGGGTATCAGGAATTTCGAGTGTGCAACTACAGCAATTATTCCCATTGTTGATTTATTTGTTTTTCCATCTCATTGCTCTAGTCAAAAATGACAAATTCTACAGTCTGCAATCTTAAGTATTCATTATTCTAATCCCTAGTGCAATTTCAAATAAAAAGATTGCATATCTGTTTTTCTTGGGAAAAAAGAGTCCACAGATAATAAGAAGCTTTTTCCTTGGATATGGTGAGCACATTAAATTCATATTGATTTTAGCTGCAATGCATTTTTAATACTTCAAGACATGGAAAAAGAATGCAATGCAAAAGAATAGCACAGGAGACCCATTATTCCTGCCATATTTGTATATATATTGAAGCAGGAGAGAAACAGATCAAAAAGTAGTATATCAAATCAACAACAAATAATATAACAGGTTTTTTGTTGTCGTTTTTCTGTTCAGTAAAAACCTTCTACTATGGTAAACTTCTACAAACCATCATTTGGGAAGAAATAGACAATTCATTTCAAAAGCATAATTTTAGGATTGCTCTACTCTTCATTTTTTGACACTTAGATCTATTGAACAAATCTATTCCATTATGGTTTAATTTTCTGAGTATGCTTATATCATATTTTTGAACTGGGTCCAAGCTCAAAGACTCAGCTAAGGCAATGGTCTAACCATCACTGCAGCATCCAAGTTAGAAAATAGACTAAAGCTGAGGGAATAGAGCCAAATGTCTTGCTGAAGGCTGCTACCATTTCTTGTCTGACAATAACCTGGACTCTCTGAATACTACTTTAGTACTTCAGTTTGCAGGAAAATAGGTTTTCACTTTCTCACTGTTGTCTTATCTGATCATTACTCATGCTACACCAGCCTTGGGGCATTAAGTGAAATATGCACTATTTGTTACCTCCTAGCTGAAATAGCTGGTACATCTCTTCTTCATTTCATCCAAGTCAGACCACAGGTGACATAATGTCGATTTGTCTTTCTGTGTGCTGGACAAGAGATAGGATACTTTCCTGACAGACACAAGCTGTATCTTCCACCAGATAACAGTTTCATGCTGTAGCCACAAGATATTTTTTCTTATGTGGTTTTTATGTTTTCTTATATGGTAAATTAGGTAACCAACCACAGAACACAGAAAGAGCAAATAACTTACATAAGACAAATTATCCAGGTGTAAATTGTATAATCAAATTTGGTAACAATTCTTCAATACTCACATATGCAGTAATAAGAGAACGGTATAAAAGGAAATTGGCCAACCTTCTTAGGTGTATTTTTTTTTTTTTTAAACAGCATAGAAGGTACAATTTCATTAACTTCTAAACTTCATAACTGTAGTCTATGAAATCAGAAACTGTCTCTACCTTAGTTCAGTCAGGGTGGAACTGCAGTATCACCACCCAAACAATTTAGTTCCCATCTGGGAGGCACTCAGTGGAGGAGTGATTGCTTAAGTGCTCTGGTGCATCACTGTTACAATGAACTTCACAGAAGCCTGTTTACATTTCTGGCATCACTGAAAAATAATTGCAGTTGGTACAGGAAAATAAGCTCCAAATAAGCAAATGATGCTTCATCACAGCAAAGGACAATTCAAGAGTCCAAATATGGATGGTGAGTTACACTGAAAACATTCTAGAGCCTTCAAGACATCCACAGTCATGGAATTTTAGTGCAAGAAAAACTTCACACGCTAAAGCATACCAGACATAGTCCATGCAACCTGCATAAATAAGAAGCTGTGAATACAGAGCTGCATGGCAGAAACTCCAGCTCCTGCTCTCTCCCGTGCTACAGTTTCTGTCTGAATCATAGAATCATTACATCTGGAAGTCCAACCACCAACCCTTCTCCACCACGCCCACTGAAACATGTCCTTAATTACCACATCCACACTTCTCCCTTTAATACTGACACTCCTTAATCTTTATACTTCCTCCAGATCTATCAACAGGCTGAGTAGAACATTCCCCTTCTCAAAACACACAATAATGAAGTGGTGCTCATGTAGTATCTAGCCATAGGTGAATTTATCTCCTGCAAAGGCTAAGAAATAGGATCTGCAAAGCTCACAGGCCTTTCAGCATTTCCAGCTGTAAGCTGCCAGCAATACACTTTTACCTGCATTGCAGCTCTCTACCGTGGGAAACTGGGTGATAGCACACAGCTGACCTTTATCTCCCAGTCCTGATTTCCTATAGGATATTGTACAAATAATTTTGCATGAGGGTAGGGACAACCTTAGAATGACTTCTGCAGGAGAGGTATTTATTTTTACTAACTGCTCAGTCTAAAAGTAGCTACAATTATGTACTGAGGATTGTATTTTGAAGCCATTCTACAAGCTGAAAAAACTTATGGACAGAAAAACTGAATTCATCTTTGTATATGCTGACCCTGTTTCAGACTGAAGAAATAACTACATGCAACCTTGCTTGTTTGTTCCATTGGTATACAATAATTTCAAAGAAGACTGTATCTCTTCCTCCTATCTCATTTATTTTCTACTGCCACAGGTCTACCTTTCCATCTGCCGCACTAAATACCTCCCATTCCAAGTAATAAAAGAGCCAAATCCAGAACATAGCGAGTCTGTAGTGCCTATTACTGTGGCCACTCAAAGCAGGTCCAGTGAGCAGAATCCTAGTGCAGACTCTTACCCTCTGGTTTGAGTTTTCAAGTGAATAAAAATCAGTACTAAGAAGTAGGACACTCAATGCAATTCTGTTTCCATCTCCATCTCTGTGCTTCACACAGGCAAAAAAAACACCAATATCCTTACAAAAATACTTTCAGATCTAGTGATGAAAGCAAGCAGCCTCAACATTCCTGATTGTAAATGAAAACTCCTTTTCATTATATTTTCACAGAAATCCAGACAGCAGAACACATTTCAAGATTCAAAACTTCAGACTGACTGAAACAACTCTCAAAACCTTTCTATTGCAAATGCAAAATTGGAGGTTCTAATGAAGCTCAAGTGGTGTTTTTCCTGTATGTTTTAGAATACTTCAGGGCTGTCTGCTTAGGGATAGGAGGCTGCTTTAATAAGATTGTTATATTTCATAGCTTTCACTGTAACACAGTGCAATTTTGCTTGATATTCTTAAGCCACATATATGCAATTCAAATTAAAGATGTTGTAAGCCTGACATCCTCGGTATAATTGTCACACAAAAGACATAAATGGATTGTCATCAAGCAAAGTCAGAAATTCATGTTATGTTGATTGGGTGAGCTATTAACATAATGTGTCTATTAACATCCACATGTAGAAACGGATGAAGCTGAACTGAATAGTTTCAGCTTGGTTGATTCTTTGTATATATGCATCACTATGAAAGTAAACCTATTTAGTTTTTCTAAACGCACCTTACAATTTATTGTTAGAGATGGGAGAAGTGAAGGTCAACCAGCCTGTAAACAAACTTGTAGCCCAATTAAGCTGTTCTTAGCTGTTTTTGTGCCTGTTTCTTTTTTAATTCAGCTTTCTTTAATTGGATATAACTTTACAGAAATGTCATGACGCAGAGATTTATAAGGGGGTCTGAGTATTATTTTTAGAAGTCAACAGTTCTATTTTTTTCTCTGTATATATATATGTATGTATATATATAATTGATTTCTTAGCATTTGTAGGCTTACAGATGAATTTTAAGAACTGTTCAATTAACTATTATTCCCTAAGAAGGCTGAATGAATTAACACATTAGTGAAAATTGTGGTTTCATACTGTAAACATAGTAATTTTACAGCTTCACAATAAGAAAGGTTATCGTATCAATATTATCTATCTCAAAATAAACATATTATTTGTACGGTTGTTAATTAATGAGAAATCTACTTCCATAATTAATTAGATTCTTCATGCAATAGCATTTAAATAACAACTAACTCTGTGAATTTCTATAAAAGCTTCAACTCCTAAGATTTTTCTCTCCTAAAATTGTATTTTACAGGACAACCTCCAACTATATCTAGTGAATCATTGTAATTTAATTATTTTTCCTTCTCACAGCACTTCTTACAATTTTTTTCCTAGTGTTTATCTGGTTCTCAGTGTGAAGCTGAGAATTACAAGATTTATTTTCCATGTTGTTTTAAGCTAGCATATATAGCATTGTATATATAGTGGATACCTGTTTTTCATATATACAGCAATGTAAGACACAGCTGCTAATTTACCTCTAACCAGAGAATGGGCAGTGAGGATCAGAAATGTTAGAAAAATATTTAGAAGGAAGACTCAACAGTGACTAATCAAGCAGCTACCTGGCTAGGTTATCTTATGCCACAGAACACCATGTAATGATCCTGGAAGAAGTAACAATACAAGCCACTAACACCAGTTACCCATTCCTGCTCAGAGATGCTTTTAACAATCCCCTCTCAACATACATGACCTTTCTAAATTATCTTTTTTCTTTCCAGAAAGACTCACGTACATTTAGTAGTGACTGGCCGAAAACTGTCATGAGGCAGTATCTTGTAAGGACACCAAGATAAATTAACAGACCTAAAAGAAAGCTTTCATTTACTTTCAGATATTTTTTTCAGATACAGTGATCAGCAACAGATAAATAAATGAGAACAAGCACTTGTATCTGAAATACTAACAACAATACCTTCTACACTACTCTGAGCAAAACGTGCACACTGAAGTATTACTGCAAAATCACCTAGCAGTCTTAGATCTGAATTTGCAGATTTGGTTAGTGAAGCTTGTAAAACTGCTGCAGAAAGATATCTTATAGAGTCCTCAGTCATGCTAGGGAAACAGTGCTTGCCTCTTGCCTCTGAACGTTATAGACTCCTGACATTTTAAATTTTTCATAGGGAATTTTAACAGTACAATAAAAACTGGATGCCTTTTTTAATTATTATTTCTATCTTACTTGTATATTAAACAAATCAAACATTTTTATTTCCAACTAAGAAACATTCCAAATACAAGCAAATTTCAGTAAGTTTTCAATATCATTTATATCCCCATGTTAGAACTCCTAAGTGGACTCTTGGCCTTCTTTTTCCAGCTAATTCTACATTGCAAAACACTTAGGATTATTTGCCAGACTACTAATATGATTTCTGAAGTATGCAAATCCATTTAATCCTCCTGTCAAGAAATGATACTGATTAATCCATATTACGTTTTCTTGCAATAGCTGCTACTTGGCAAACTAGACAAGTAATATTTGGTGCTGTTTTAACATTTTGTCTAACACCTATATTGGCAATCTATATCAGTACAGATACCTTAAAGACAAAAAAAGGCTAGATTTTTATCCTGAAAAGGTATATGACTTAATTTTCCTTAAGAATCTTTACTTTTAACATACTTAGGGGAGCCAAAATTACTTTCAAATCAATTTTCTGGTGCTCATTTCTGATGAGCTCTTTTTATCTGTCCAAGAGCAGATGGCCCAAACAAATGACTGTGTTGGCTTATTTTGCCAGGTGCAGGCCAAGCAAACTTTAGAGCTCTTTATTAGCATGATTTTCCTTGCATTCTCTCTGCTGCCTCTCAACAGGAGTGAATCTACTCTGTCATTTATATCTAACCTTGTTCCAGCCTAGAACTGCCTGCTCTGGTTTACTCACGCAGTTGTTTTCAACAGCTGTCAAAATTAGCATGTTGTTCAGTAGAATTTCCATAGTTCAGAAAGCACAAGCTACAGGACATGATCTTCCTTAGTAATTCAGGTTTTCTTGTTCTTTTGCTGGTCTAGATACATTTACTCTCTTTAAACTACTGAAGCCAGTTCTTACAAGTCAGTCATTCTTGGTCATCTCTAGGGAAAAGTTCCCCCCATCATTCAAAAAGCAGTCCTTCTGGGATATTTTTCTTGTAAGAAAGCCACATAATCATCATTTTACCAGGAA